>CM038672.1:519890286-520499781 GCA_021605145.1 Aegilops bicornis
GGATTCATTAGTTTGACAACACAAGGGTGTCATGTGGAGAAAGAGAATTGAACTATTCTCCGGGTGCTTTTCTAATATATTTTTATATCTCTTTGCTCAGTTTTCCCCTTTAATGTCCCTCTCCGTTATTATTCATAGTAATGTGCTCCTCGCTGAGCTTTATGATTTCCATTGTCATTCTTCCCTCTCCTCTCTGATTGCTTTTCCGCGCCTAGGAGGGCAGCGCACTTGGGATGCGGAGGAGCTATTATCGCCCAGCTCCCTAACCTAATGCGGCCGGACCGCAGGGAACCTTAGCATGGGGGGACGTCCTAATCCTTTTGCCGCCGCAAGGCCGGCTAATCGTACAAAGCAGGAGCAAGGGAACTCCCGGTCAGTTCACCGGGAGGATCGCCCTCCCCAAGGCACCTAGGAGACAAGGCCCCGGCAAGAGGAGCTTGCCGGGAAGGCCCGGTGAGCGACAAGCTTCCGGACGCGACAAGACAACAACCGCGGCAGACCACCACTCTGTACCTGCGCTCCAGCACGTCCACTAACATGTCGCCCTGGGACCTTTCCAGGCGCGCGTGGCAGGAGGCCATGCGGCCAGCGGAGCGCGGTGGCAAGCGGCGCGTGGCAAGATTTCCATCGTGGCAAGCGGTGGCGCCCCTGACGGTCCCTGTTTGCACTGTTAGGGCGACGTAGACGGGCATTTAATGCCTTTGTCCCCTGCCGTCGGGGTTAGGTATGATACACTGTACACTGTACAAGTAGCTGTACCAACCACTCCTTTTCCATTTTTACCCTTGTCTACGTTGCCACACCGTCGGAGACCCTTGAGCATATAAAAGGAGGCCCATGTGCAACGTAGATGGGGTTCGAAGGTTCGACACTCACGCCGGTCTCGTTAGCGACTTGTGTCTTTGTAGCACTCAGCGCTCCTGAGCAAGAACTCAATACACTCAGACACGCAGCAGTAGGAGTGTTATCTCTCCGGAGAACTCCGAAGCTGGGTAAACCTCTCGTGTGCTTTGCCTTGATCTGCTCTTTGTGCGACCTCCGCTCCCCGCCGAACCGAAAGGGGCTCGGTCCGTCGGTCCCATAGGTGTTCGTGGGCCAGATCAGCCTACCCCGACATCTTTGGCGTGCCAGGTAGGGGCGTCGAGATTGTGTGAACCTGATCTGGCGTCCACACGAGCTAGATCTTCATCATCTTCATCGACATGCCACCGAAGAAGAAGGCTTCGGTGGCAGATGTTCCATCCGCGTCGAACCCACCGCCATCGGAGCAAACGGGTGGTGGGGTAGACGCCGGCGGAAGAATGGACATCGACGAGGGAGTCCACGGTGCTGCCAAGTCCAACGACAAGGCTGCGCAAACCTCGGCGTCCGTACATGCACCGCGCCCGTCTCAGGAGGCGCGAGACCGACAGCGTCATGGCATTCACAACGCCATACATTCGTTGGACCAAGATCGAGCTGGTGGATCTCGTGATGCTCAAGACCAGCATGCGTGCCAACATGCTGGCGCGAGCGAGGCACGGTCGCCTGGACGGGATACTGCTCCTTCTAACATAGTTAGAAGTCCGAGCATATCCCGCTCCTCGCGCCGTTCGCCACTGCCACCCACCACTCCGGCGAAGCTTTGGCGAGAGCACAACTGCTTCCTAGATTACCCTCCAACAGCCGACAAGGTCGATGAATGGAGGGCCACCATCCAGTCTCATCGGCTTTACCAGCGGCGGCGCTCGCGGCAGCCGAGTGCATCGCTGCAGCGGCAGACTGCAGAACCACGAGCGGTGGCGGCAGAAACCGTGGGGGTGCAACCACCATGCACTCTCCGCCCGAAGGCCAAGATCGCCGACTCGCCGGATCCACCTCGACAGCGACTCCACCGCATCATCGGATCCACGAGCTCGTCGCGATCAGCGCCAAGTTCTTCACGAACGACGGCAAGAAGATGCTCGAACACGCATCGAGCACCGAAGAGAAGCGCGGCGTCAATCCGACAAGCGCGCTGGGCCCTCTGTCGACGTGCATGCGCCAGAGGAACCAGGCGACTTGCCATACGCGGTAGGTTGCCCTGCGTTCACTCGTGAGCTGCGGCAAGTCCAGTGGCCCAGCAAGAAGAATTTCAAACCAGACGTACCAGAGAAGTACGACGGGAAGACGCATCCGTCGGAGTTCCTTAGCATCTACACCATCGCGGTGCAAGCTGCCGGGGGGCGAGACGACAAGATCCTTGCCAACTACTTCCCGCTGGTGCTCAAGCCCAATGTCAGATCATGGCTCATGCACTTGCCGGATAACTCTATATCCTCTTGGGCAGATTTATGCCATCAGTTTGTCGGCGCCTTTACGGGCGGCCACAAGCCCCATGGCCAAGAAAGCGACCTTCATCTGCTCGCCCAGAAGGATGGAGAGCCCCTGTGCAAGTACATTCAGAGATTCAGCGTCACGACAAAGACAACATCCCGGATGTCCACCCTGCGCATGTAATCGGTAGCGTTCCATCGAGCGTGTGAAACCACGAGGATGCGGAGGAGATGTCGATGTGCAAGATCGAGAGGCGTCGATTGAGCTATATGCCCTGGCCGACAAGTGTGCACGTCTTTGAGGAAGGGAGGAGACTCCCGGAGAGAATATCAAGCAGGAGGATCGATGGTGAGGAGACCGCCGGCAAAGAAGAACCGTGGCGGAGCAACAGGAAGAAGAAAGGCAAAGATGTGCTAGTTGTTGAGCAGTCCGCAACGGAGGCGGCGCGCCAAGAAAGCCAAAGCTAGTAGCTCCGGCAAGGAGGTTGCAGCTGGCGCCAACTGCCGGTATGGCGATCGCCGACAAGCGGGCGACTCAACAAACAAGATCGCAAGATCCAGCCGCACCAAGGGCCATGACCTCCAGATCTGCAAGAAGGTCGGCAATTGTCGAGCAGCGAAGGCTGAATACGAACGACGCGACAAGGAGAAGGCCGAAGGTGCCGGAGGAGCTAGCAAGAAACGTCGCGGCCGAGGAGGACGCCTCGTAAAGTCCAAGCAGCGGCAAGGAGACAGACCTCCCCGCGGCCGCGACAAGGATGAAGACGACGACGATGATGAAGACATGGATGATGACGAGACCGATGAGCAGGAGTTCCATAAAGCCACAGAGGTCCTGTGCGTTGACGGCGGTGCTTCTATGAATACTTCACACCGCCAAATCAAGCGTTGGATGTGGGAAGTCAATGCGGCGTAACCATCCGTCGAGTCACGCAAGCCTCGAAATGGTCCAGACGCCTATCATCTTTGATATTGAGGACCACCACGATCGCATAATCTGCGTCGGTGCTTGCCGATGTTGGTTTCACCAACTATCCGCAACCTCAAGGTCACTAAGATGCTAGTTGACGGCGGGCCGGCTTGAACTCGATCTCCTCCGCGGTGCTCCGAAACTACAAATCCACGATGGCGAGCTCGAAGAGACCGGCACATTCCAAGGAATCAATCCGGAAGGAGCAAGCGAAGGAAAGATCACGTTGCGGTGACATTTGGCGTGAAGTTGAACTTCAGGATCGAGAGGGTCACTTTTGACGTTGCTGACTTTCCATTGCCTTACAATGGGATACTTGGCCGTCCCAAAGACTTTCGCCAAATTCATGGCAGCCTCTCACTATGCATACAACATCTTTGAAGATGCCGGGCCGATAAGTGTCATCTACATCCTGGCGACAAGAAGGATGCTCTTATCTGCGCCGACAAGATCTACCGAGAAGCGGCAGAGCTGCAGCAGATTGCAAGCCACTTGCCGCTGAAGCTCCCCGGGGAAGAAGAAGATCAAGTCCGGCAAGAGCTCGATGCCCACTCGGCAAGCGCACCTCTTGGTGCTGCGCTACCGTCGAGGACGCACCATCGAGCTCCACCGGCAAGTGTAAGAAGGCGATGGCAGCTCCACCAGAGACCAAGAAGGTGTCCGCCAAGGAGGACGGCACCGGTGGTACCTTCACCATCGGTGCCACTCTCGACCCTAAATAGGAAGGCGCTCGTTGGTTTCCTGCGGGCGAATGTCGAGGTGTTTGCGTGGCAACCGCTGACATCCCGGTGTTCCTGTGAAAGTAATTGAGCACCATCTTGCCGTTTGTCCTCATGCGCGGCCCGTCAAGCGAAGGTCGAGGAAGCGGCGATGGGCGCCAAGAGTTCATCGCAGAAGAAATCAAGAAATTGGAAGCAGCAGGCCTTGTCGAGGAGTGCTCCATCCCTCGTGGTTGGCCAATCATGTAGTTGTATGCAAGGCTAACGGAAATGGAGGCTTTGTATCGACTTTACCGATGTCAATAAAGCTTGTCCCAAAGACCCATTTCCTTGCGGCGCATCGACTGGATTGTTGACTCCACGGCGGATGTGATTTGCTTTCATTTCTGGATGCATACTCAGGATATCATCAGATCTTCATGGCAGAAGAGGATGAGGAGAAGACCGCATTCATCACCCCATGTGGCACATATTGTTTTGTACGGATGCCCTTCGGACTAAAGAATGCTGGTTCAACATTTGCAAGAGTAGTCCATGACGCTTTTGAGCCGCAAATGCACAGAAATGTGGAAGCCTACATGGATGACATAGTGGTCAAAAGCAAGGACAAAGCGACTACGATTCAAGATTTAGACGAAACCTTTGCAAATCTGCGCAAGATCAACCTCAAGCTCAACCACGAGAAGTGTGTGTTTGGAGTCCCTTCCGCAAGCTTCGGGTTCTTCGTGTCTCGGCGGAATTGAAGCCAATCCCGCCAAGATCAAGGACATTGAGCAGATTGAAGCACCAAAGCGCGTCAAGGATGTACGAAGACTTGCGGTTGCGTAGCTGCTCTCGGCGGTTTATCTCTAGGTCTGCTTGGCGCCTCGCCATTTTCAAAATCTTGAAAAGGCAGGTCCAATGAAAATGGACTCGAAGCGGAGGCTGCGCTGCAGGACTTGAAGAGATACCTATCCTCCACTCCAACACTTGTCGCACCTAGGCCACAAGAGAAGTTGCTGCTGTATATAGCGGCAACCAATTAAGTGGTTAGTGCTGCATTAGTAGCGGAGAGGGAGGCGGATGATGAGCTAGCAACCATGGCAGATGCATCCAGCGACAAGCGAGGCTTCACCGCAAGCTATGGTCACGACAAGGATGGATCTACGCAGCGCATGAGAAGATGCGAAAAGAATGGTGCAGCGCCCGATTTACTTTGTCGGTTCCCTCCTGCAGGGGGCTAGGTCAAGATACTCTGGTGTCACGAGAAATTGCTTTTCGGCCTCCACATGGCCTCGAGAAAGCTACGCCATTACTTCCAGCACATGAGATCACAACGTCACTGCTTTTCCGTCAAGAGGATACTGCAAAATCCAGAGGCAACAGTGTGATTGTCGAGTGAGCCTTTGGGAACTGTCAAGCTTTGGCCTCAAGTTTGAGAGCACTTCAACTATCCAAAGCGAGCATTGGCGGAGTTCATAGCAGAATGGGCGCCAACACAAGATGAAGAAATTCGAAGCGAGCATCCCCGTCAAGGAGGCAAGCAAAGAGTGGCTGATGTACTTTGATGGTGCCTTCTCGCTGCAAAGGCGCCGGTCTTGGGCGTGCTACTTGTTGCACCCACGGAGAGCACCTCAAGTATGTAGTCCAGATGCACTTTCCCAAGGAGCAAGCAACAAACAATACTGCGAGTATTAAGGTTTGCTTGCCGGTCTCGAGATCGCATGATGGACCTTGGGATCAAGAAGCTCATTGTCGTGGGTGACTCACAGCTTGTCATCCGCCAAGTGAACAAGAGTTATCAGAGCCCGTTGATGGAAGCTTATGTTGATGAAGTGAGAAAGCTAGAAGAGCACTTTGACGGCCTATAGATGGAATATATTCCAAGAGCTCAGAATGACATTGCTGATGGCCTGTCGAAGTGCGCCGCACTTAAGTTACCTGTGGAACCAGGGATCTTTGTGCTCAAGCTGACTCAACCGTCTGTAACACCATCAACCGGACAGAGCAAGAAAAGGAAGTTAATTTCTGGTGACTATTTTCCGGCAGAGCTCCCCGAAGCCGCCAAGAAGGTCCCCAAGATCAACACCAGCAGTCTTTGAGGAGCGATGCTGCTCCGACAAGCCCTAGGGTTTGTTTCGTTGAAGCGAGCGCTCCCGACAAGTTTTGCTCCGGCAAGCTTGCCGGGAACGTCAAGCTCTGGTGAGCCGCGGTACTCGTCGTGAGAAGCGGATGTTCCCGCAGCGAGATGTGCCTTTAGTCCTTGTTGTCGAGCAAGCTCCGGCATGGGCACAAGATTGTCCTTTTCCTTGAGACAGGAGAACTTCCCAAGAACAAGAAGAAGCGGAAAGAGTAGCCCGACAGTCAAGTATGTATCGGTTTGTCGACTGACTGCATGTGAAGAAGACTCAACGGTGTGAAATTGAAGTGTATTCACCGGAAGACGGACAAAAGCTGTTGGCGAAGATACATGGAGGCATATGTGGTCACCGCATTGGCGCGGAGCACTTGCCGGCAAAAGCGTTCCGGCAAGGTTTCTTTTGGCCAACAGCCCTCCAGGATGCAAGCGCACAAGTAACCAAGTGTGAAGCGTGCGGTTCCATTCCTAGCAGATACACCAGCCAGCTCAAGCTCTCCAGACGATCCCTTTATCCTGGCCATTTTCGGTATGGGGCTCGACATCCTCGGCCCCTTTCCCGAAGCTGTCGGGGGCTTTGAGTACTTATGCGTTGCAATCGACAAGTTCACAAAGTGGCCGGAAGTGGAAGCGATGAGGAAGGTGACAAAGCATAGTCGTGATCAAGTTCTTTAGGTCGATTGTTTGCCGTTTGGAATCCCTAACGGGATCATCACCGACAACGACACGCATTCACGAGCCGCACCTTCATGCAAGACGTCCAAGATCTTGGCGCCAAGGTGCTTCGCTTACATTGCTCATCCGAGAAGTAACGGTCAAGCGGAGAGGCGAATCTTTGAAGTGCTGCGCGGGCTCAAGACCAGATGTTCGACAGGCTGCACAAGTGCGGAAGAAACTGGATTGAGGAGCTGCCGGTGGTTCTTTGGTCGATCAGGACGACGCCAAATCGAGCCACTGGCCAGACACCTTTCGCTCTAGTCTATGGAGCAGAGGCAACTCTCCCCACG
The DNA here is from genome assembly GCA_021605145.1 of Aegilops bicornis. Classification (NCBI taxonomy): domain Eukaryota; kingdom Viridiplantae; phylum Streptophyta; class Magnoliopsida; order Poales; family Poaceae; genus Aegilops; species Aegilops bicornis. Next base: position 519,897,393 of record CM038672.1, read on the forward strand.
AAACTCGTATACGGATCACCTCGAGTGCTCGCTTATGATGAGCTTGAGAAAGAGCAGTTGCGACAAGATGACGCGCTGCTCCTTGAGGAGGATCGTCTTCGAGTCTGTCATGAGCTGCTCGATACCCGACAAGCTTTGCGCCGCTACCATAGCCGCAGTTAATGCCGGAAGTCTCGAGCAAGGCGACCTTGTTCTTCGCACGCTCATCCGCCAAGAATTCCAACAAGTTGACGCCGAAGTGGGAAGGCCCTTACCGGGTGAAACGAGTCACTAGCCTGGCGCTGTCCGCCTTGAGACCGAAGATTGCATTCCGGTGAGCAACTCCTGGAACATTGAGCATCTTCGTAAGTTTTACCCGTAGGGCGCGGTTGCCGGAACCTATTCCGGCAACCACCTTTTGTACAAGTCTTGCCGTTGTTTCATGTAATCCTTTGTACAAAGCAGGCGCGAGACCCGTGCATAAGTAAAGCTAATGTGCTTCGCACATCTTGTCAATTTCATGCTTTTTACTTCTATTTTGCATGCATTATCTGACACTTTGTGCAGCACCTAACCCCGGTAAGCAATAACGAGCCATAAGGCTCCATATCTTTATTTTCTCTTCTTTCTCTTTCTCAAAGAAAGGAAGGTTCCCTCGCACACAAGTTTAACGGGGGAAAGGAGAAGATAATGGTGTGGACCAAGCATCGCTCAAGGAAGTCTAGCCTTACCGAAGCAAACGATGAAAAGCTAAGTTGCTAAAGTTTGAGCGATCAGTTTTAAAATTTTTAAGTTATCTTCCTCGAGCGACCGTACTTTGTATGGAAAACCTATGCGCGGAGGAACCGACTAAGTAGCTAGTTGCGCCCTTACTTTGTTTGAGTCCGCTCAACAACTTAAGTGGGCTGCGACTAGTTGCGACAAGGTTACTTACTGTCGGAAGCAACACCCGCCAAAGGCTTGGCGTCCGCACTTTTCGGCCATGGCCCAGTGCCTGCGCCGACAAGTTCCCTAAAAGCGTAGGGCAAAAACATACAAAGGAAGGAACCAAGTAAAGGAAGTAACATAGCAATTGCTACCCGAAATAGAGTTATATTACAGGATAGCTTGTCGCAGCTCTAATAGATTGTTCTCATAACATGACCAGCAGCGGCAAGAAAAAGAGAAAGCAGGCGGCCTAATCTACGCGATCGCCCTCAACCCTCTGGATCCCGCTCACCCTGTCCACGATGGGTGCGACAAGGGTCTTGAGCGCCTCCACATCAGCATCCGTGGCAAGGACTTGAGGGCGTTGGTGAGGTTGAGGCCTGGATTATGAAGGCCACCTTCATCAAGACCTTCGAAGAGCTCCAGCAGATCTGGCGCGACTCCTCGGCCAGCTGCTTTGGGACTTCTTCCCGTAGTCGCTGGAGGGCCGTCACCACGCCCTTGAAGAACAAGCTGAGCTTGGCGCTGGGTTGGAGGTGCTCAGCGGAGGAATATCCAAGATCCACCATCCCCAGCTGCGCCAGCTCCCTGTCGATGTCTGCAGCAACATCCACGAGACCCTCGGTCCAGTGCTCCACATTCTCCCTAAAAGTATTCTGGGCGGCAGCAGCACTCGCCAACAACGCCTCGTCGGCCTTGATCTTCTCCTTCAAGGCCACCTCCTGCTCCCTGGCGCCGTCCAGCGTCTGAGTCAAAGTAGTTAGCTTCAACTCAAGATCTGCGTTGGAGTCCTTAGCGGCGCTGTCCTTGAGATTGGCCTCCAGCCGCATCACCTTCGTCTCCAGCTCCTTCTTGGCGGCCTCGGCAGCTGCGGCAGCATCCTTTGCTTCCTTGAGGGCCCCGCCAAATGTTTGCTCGCGCGTGGCTAGATCCTCCTCATGGCTGTCAAGACGAACCTTCCTCTGCGCCAACTCGCCTTCCTGTGCAGATAGCTTCTCTGCGACAAGCCGCTGTTGCTCCTCAGCTTCAACCTTCTCGAGGAGGAAGGCTTTGCGCTCCTCGGCGAGTTGCTCCCGCTCCTCTGCCAAGGCCCGGAGAGCTTCCTGGATGAGGCCCCGGAGCTCCTCCGCGCGCTTCTTGATGTCTGCTCCCGCCTTCTCGATGTCGGACGCGGTAGAGTGACAGCAGCCTCCGCAGTTGCTCCTCCTCGAACTACGCGCTTCTTTGCTGCTTGGCGCGTCAACAGCGTCGATCCAGCGAGGCGAGCAGCTCTTCATCAAAAGTTTCTCCTTGGCGGCGCCACAGAGCTCGGCGCCCATGGGAGCTTGATGAAGACGCCATCGCCCGGCCTTCAAATAAGCGCGCCGGGCTCGGGCTCTTGAACCCAGCTGCCAGCAGCCAGCGGAGGATCGGCGGTCGGTGTAGCGCCCGGCGCTCCTGTGGCCTCAGGGCCGTCAGTGCGATCGCCGGACCCCTCGCCAGCTTCTGTGGCGGCAGCTTTGGTGGCCTCTTCGCCGGCGGGTTCATCAGCGCCAGCTTCTCCTCCGATGGCAGCAGCGTCGTCAGTATTGCCGCGCGCGTCCTCCTCGCCGGCGGCCTCGGTCTCCATTGGCTCTGTGGCGAATGGATCTGACAACCAAAAAATGAAGAAAAGTCAAGCAGATATTCAAAAAGAAAATCAGAAGAAGAAGAACACAAGGGATGTTTTCAGGCAAGAGGATTACCTGTGCTAGGGTCTGCAGTCATGGTCTCCGCCGCCAGGGGATCGCTGGTGCTGTCCCTTGCCGGAGAATCGCCTTGCGGAGAAGTCCCCTTGCCGGAGAACGCTCCCTTGCCGGGAATCCTCCCTTGGCGGTGTAGTCGAAGCGAAGGCATGTCGAGGCGGCTTGAGGCACTCCTGGCAAGGCTGCTCTGCTCCTACACAAATCAGCAGTCAGATATCAGCAAAGAAAGGGCACCCATGCACGCCGAACAGCAAGAAGAAAACCATATACTTACGCTGGGGGCTGCGGCTGGGGCTGCTTTGAGGAAGAGTTGCAGCGTCGGCAAGGTGGTCTCGGGCCGCCTCTGGCTGTCAGCGGTGGGTTCATCCTCGATGACAACCACCGGGACCTTGGCTCTCTTCGACACTCTACGGGCCGGCGTCACGAAAAGGAATGGGTTCAGAGTGAAGCAAATCGAGATACAAGACAAAGCAACAAGCGAAGAACTACAAATGCTGCAAAGAATCTTACTCTTCTTCTTCCTCGTCGGAGCTGAGCGGAGAGATCAAGTCTGCCCGCCTCGATGCGACGAGGCGGAGGTGGTTTCCCTTGGCCGCTTGGCGGGAGCGGAAGCGGTGGTCTGCGAGGGCCCGCTCCGGTTACCCGCGGCGTGAGGTGCTCCAGCGGCAAGTGCTTGCCGCGGTGGAGCGCGTCAGCGCTGGCGGCTGTTGGCCCGTCTGCCGCCCCGCTACGTCTCCGACCTTGCGAAGACGCCTTCTTGGTGGAGCTGGGGGCTCCGCTCGCGGCAAACTGTTTGAAGGTGGGGAGGAGGCGCCCTCGGCGGGCTCGCTCGATTCAGCTTCAGGCTCGGCAAGCTCCTCCTCGCCGGCAAACTCCCTTCTCTCGACAAGGCTTGCCGCCTCTGCTGCCTCTGCCTCCTCCACGGTGAATCCGAACTCGCCCGCGGCAGCGGCTGCTGCCGCTTCTTCCAGCCTGGTGGCGATGCGTTGCATCTCATCATCGGTGGTGTCGCGGGTCAGGCCCCTCTGTTCATCGGGGCGGACCGGCATTTCTACCAGACTATCAAAGAACTGCCGCACGACGTCATCTGCAGGCTCTTGCCAAGTTGGGACAATTCCATGCGAAGTCGCTGGCGGCATCATTACGCGGATGCGGTCAAGCGAGGAATTGTTGCACAGCGGAACGACGCCCCTCGGCAACCTAAACATTTCTGGATGACCAGGATCGGGCTTGAACAGCTCCAAGAGCATCGCGTCAAGTTCCAAGACGGTGAAGTTGAAGTTGAGGCCTGGGCGCAGCCTCATGATATCTGCCGCGTTCTGAAACTCCCAGGCGGGTCTCCTCCTCTCCTGCAAGAAGCGTCTGTGGCGAAGAAAGTCTGCGCCAACGGTGCCTACAGTGAGCCCGGCAAGCCTGAGGCGCAGGATCCGGGTGACGGAAATCTTCAGTCTAGTGTCTTCCGGTGTCACATTGCTCCAATCGTTGCCGCGCACTATTGGGGTTTGGCGCTAGGCGGTAAATGGCTGCGGGTTCTCCTCGACAATCCAGCACCAATCTGCCCTCCACTCCTCCCACTTGCTACGAAGCTCTCCCTCCAGATAAGCTTCCTTCTTGCCGATCCTCGAGATCCAAGCGATTCCTCCAAAGAAGAGGCTCCTCTCTCGACTCGGGGTATAAAGAAGTGGCGGAAAAGGGCTACGTTTGGATGGACTCCGACAAAGTTTTCGCAGAGATGTGCGAAAACTGCCATGGTCAGAACATCATTGGGGGTGAAATCAAGGAGGCGGAACCCGTAGGTGTTCATGATGTCACAGAAAAACTCAGAGAAAGGCGGGCAGAGCCCGCAGAGAAGAAGAGCGCCAAGAAGGGATATCCGCTCGGAGCTAGTTCAGCGGCAAATTGGAAGTACCTTCGTCTTGCGGATGCGCCTCGCCTCCGTCGACTGTAAGAGGTAGTAGTTCTCCCTCGGCTCCCTCGCGGCGAGCTGGGGAAAGATTACTGCTCCTTTCACAGCGCCCGAGCAGCTGCGCCTCGGCCGACTTCACGGCCTTCCCTTGTCGGCTTTGAGCCATGGCGGAGGCGGTGGAGGAGATCGACGGCGTTGGTGATGCTAGTGGCGATGGGGGGCGGAGCGCTGCTCTCTTCAGCCTTGGGAAGAAGCGGGGAGCAGCGGTGGTTTTTCGAGATTGGACAGCAACTGGCGAGATGGGTGGACTGCCTCTGTTTCCCCTGCTTATAAAGAGGGAGGGGCGGACGTTCCGCTTTTCCGAATAAAGAAACCCCCCACGATCTCTCACACGACGCCGCATTCGACGCGTGCCGTTCGTGGAGGGCGTGGTGGGTCCGGGGTGAATTACGGCGTAACCCAGGCCGCGTGTGCCCGTGCCCTGTTTTGGGCCTGGCCCAACAGCGCTCGGCACCGTGTGTGGCCCAGGCCCGGGGGCTCCTGTCGGTGTACTAGAGTAGGGGTACCTTAGTATCCCGAACTTGTGCACGGGCGATTGCAGCCCTCCGCGGCAAGGCTTACCGGTGTCCGCCAAGGTCCTCCGTGGTTCCTTTGGAGCCATTCAAGAACAAAGTATTCAAGCCAAGGAGACAAGGCCCGGCAAGAGGAGCTTGCCGGAAGGCCACCCAAGGCACCTAGGAGACAAGGCCCGGCAAGAGGAGCTTGCCGGGAAGGCCCGATGAGCGACAAGCTTCGGACGCGACAAGACAACAACGCGGCAAGGCGCTTGCCGCTGCAGACCACCACTCAGACCTGCGCTCCAAAGACGTCCACTAACGTGTCGCCACAGGACCTTTCCAGCGCTGGCAGGCGTGAGGCCGTCAGGCGGCCGTGAGCGCGGTGGCAAGCGGCGGCGTGGCAAGATTGCCATCGTGGCAAGCGGTGGCGCCCACAGCGGTCCCTGTTTGCACCTTTGTTAGGCGGCGTGAAGACGGGCATTTAATGCCTTTGTCCCCTGCCGTCAGGGTTAGGTATGAAACACTGTACACTGTACAAGTAGCTGTACCAACCACTCCTTTTCCATTCTTACCCTTGTCTACGTTGCCACCTGTCGGAGACCCCTTGAGCATATAAAAGGAGGCCCATGCGCAACGTAGATGGGGGTTCGAAAGGTTCGACACTCACGCTCGGTCTCGTTAGCAGCTTGTGTGTACTGTAGCACTCAGCGCTCCTGAGCAAGAACTCAATACACTCAGACACGCAGCAGTAGGAGTGTTATCTCTCCGGAGAGCTCTGAAGCTGGGTAAACCTCTCGTGTGCTTCGCCTCGATCTGCTCTTCGTGCGACTCCGCTCCCCGCCGAACCGAAAGGGGCTCGGTCCGCCGGTCCCATAGGTGTTCGTGGGCCAGATCAGCCTGCCCCGACAGTTTGCATTAAATTGCTTGTTTAAAGTTTATTATGTAGTTCATAAACAAAATTTTGTACTTCTCAATTTAAGTTTTCAGTTGTACAACCAAGTTCCTTCTTCATACCATGTAAATTAAACTATACAGAGCAAGTGATCTTCTTTTGCACTGCATGTATGCTTCTGTTCTTGATCCGTAATCCAGTGGTGTGGTGAACCTACCCACTACAGCACAATTTTATATTCTGCAATGTCTTAACTATGAACAATGTCATACCATTCTACTATTATTTAAACTGTCTCTTTATTTGCCAATCTGAAATGGGATAAATTGACAAAGACACTAACCATTGATACTTATGAGTTCTTGATGCATGAATGGAGTGGTGTCGTGAAGCTGCAAACTCATTCACAATGTAATTTCCTTCCATTTCTTGACCTGAAAAATACCATATTGTGTTAATGCTATTTTAATCTGTGTCACTTTATTTATCAGTAAGAAATGTGGTGAATTGTCAAGATCGATACTTTTATGTGCAAAACACATCATCTGCCTTGTTTATCTTTCAGAGTGAGAAGGATATAAGTGTTAAACAAGCGCCAATCTCATCGACTTGCTTTCACCGCTATTTGCAACTCCTCAAAGAAGGCTAACCTTTCTTGAACTCTATTGAAGTCTTTGTCGGTTTTGTACATTATTTTGTCGGCGTGTTTAGTTGCACTGGTGGCGATCTTTGATGCCCCGTGTATGTAATCTGATGTCTGCTTGTGCTTTATTATCATAGTGGCGAACTTTGATGCCCAATGGATGTAATATGCCGTAATTTCTTTATTGTATAGTCTAGGTTTTTTCTTATTCACGATGCTGCGGTTATTTTACTGTATATATATCCTGTCTTCGCAGTAAACCGACCAAACCGTAAAATGACGGTACATAATCGAGCCGTCATGCAATCACGATGTATGATCTGCATCATGGGCCCCGTCATCTTGATCCGTCAGAAGGCCTAAATGTAAACTGGCCCACTAGTAGACTCGGGCTTTTAATAGGCCGAGTAAACCGCCGGCCCTCTTTTCGCAAGAAAACTCAATGGGCTTTTAGGAGGCTGAGAAGTAGGTTGGGCCTGAAACATGCCGAACAGCTCATGGGCCGGCATCATCCCGAAATGGACCCTCGCCCATGATTGTGCCAATCAAATCACAGGCTTTTAACAGGCCAAAATTGTCTCGGTCCTTGTTTGGCCCAATTAGATTATCGGCTGCGAGCAGGTCAGATGCAAACCGGGCCGTAGTTAGGCCCAACTATATGACGCGCTTTTAACAGGCTGAAATTAATATAGGGCCGAAATGTTAAACGGGCCCTTAACAGGCCGAAACTAATATCAGGCCAAATTACGAAATGGGCCTTTAGCAAGTGGGCCCAAAAGCATAGCGTCCAGTTGACGGGCCGAATCTGATATGGGCCATAATTTAGCCCAAAGCCTCTTAAAGGGCGGACCGATCCGGGTCGTAATTTGGCCCGTAACGTGGTAGGCTTTTAACAGGCGGATCTCATATGGGCCATTGTTAGGCCCGAACATGGCGAGCCATTAATGGACCGGATCAAATATGGGCCGCATTTGGCCCAAAACATGGCGACCGGCTAATGGGCCGGCCTACTAGGGTCCTCAAAATCTTGTGGGCCTACAGCTGGGCCGACCCATTAATGCCGGCGAAATCTCGTGGGCCTTTAGCTGGGCCAGCCCAATATGGTCCACAAAAATCTTGTGGGCCTTCACCTGGGCCGGCCCGTTATGGCCCGCAAAAATCTTATGGGCCTTTACCTGGGCCGACCCATTATGGCCCGCAAAATCTTGTGGGCCTTTAGCTGGGCCAGCCCATTATGGTCCGCAAAATCTCATGGGCCTTTAGCTGGGCTGGCCCATTATGGTCCACAAAATCTTGCGGGCTTTTAGTTGGGCCGGCCCATTTAAACTTTATGGGCCACTTTAGGCTGGTCCACGTGTCAACATATCATAGGCGCATCTCGCCCATTGGATGAATGACACCTGTGCCAACGTGGAGCTGACACGTGTTTCCGTCAGCCAATCAGAAATTTACACGTGGAAAATCCCCATTGGTCTGGGCTGTTAACGGGTTATCAAATCCAAAACCAGACCGATAGCTTAACGGTGTTCCGTTACGGTGGATGCCACGTGTCGGTCACCCTTGAGAAAGCACTTCTGTGACGCGCGATTTATCTTCATGGAAGTGGACACTTCCGTGATGATAATTTTGGTAATGTCATGGAACACTTCTACGACAGCACATGTATGACTATCATGATTCTGTCTTAAAATTGTCATGGATGTACATGCATGACAGAAAACGTGACCTACTGTGACAAACACGTATCATCACGGAAGTGTATTTTTTTGTAGTGCAAGTCCCAAGCACTTGTGGATTTCATCAATGACTGGACAGAGTTGCAGGCGCCGGAGGAAAAGCCGGATAACACATATTGGACTATTCACTTTGATGGGTCTAGGCAATTGGAGGGCTCGGGGGCTGGAGTTGTGTTAGCTTCCCCTCGAGGTGATAAATTTTGTTATGTTTTCCGTTTAATGTTCCCTTGCACTAACAATGCAGCTGAATATGGGGCCTTACTCCAAGGTCTTCGAGTGGCTAAGGAGATGAACTTAAGCCGGGTTAGGTGCTTTGGTGTACTGGATTTGGTAGCTCAACAAGTATCTGGTACTTGGGATTCCAAAGATACAATCATGGCAGCTTGATAACCCACAAGTATAGGGGATCACAACAGTTTTCGAGGGTAGAGTATTCAACCCAAATTTATTGATTTGACACAAGGGGAGCCAAAGAATATTCTCAACTATTAGCAGTTGAGTTGTCAATTCAACCACACCTAGATAACTTAGTATCTGCAGGAAAGTATTTAGTTCAAAGTAGTATGATAGTAACTGTAACAGTAGCAAAAGTAATATTTTTGGGTTTTGTAGTGATTGTAACAGTAGCAACGGAAAAGTAAATAAGCGGAGAACAATATGTGAAAAGCTCGTAGGCATTGGATCGGTGATGGAGAATTATGTCGGATGCGGTTCATCATGTAACAATCATAACATAGGGTGACACAGAACTAGCTCCAATTCATCAATGTAATGTAGGCATGTATTCGAATATAGTCATACGTGCTTATGGAAAAGAACTTGCATGACATCTTTTGTCCTACCCTCCCGCAAGTGGCGGGGTCCTAATGGAAACTAAGGGATATTAAGGCCTCCTTTTAATAGAGTACCGGACCAAAGCATTAACACATAGTGAATACATGAACTCCTCAAACTACGGTCATCACTGGGAGTGGTCCCGATTATTGTCACTTCGGGGTTGCCGGATCATAACACATAGTAGGTGACTATGGACTTGCCAGATAGGATCAAGAACTCACATATATTCATGAAAACATAATAGGTACAGATCTGAAATCATGGCACTCGGGCCCTAGTGACAAGCATTAAGCATAGCAAAGTCATAGCAACATCAATCTCAGAACATAGTGGATACTAGGATCAAACCCTAACAAAACTAACTCGATTACATGATAAATCTCATCCAAACCATCACCGTCCAGCAAGCCTACTATGGAATTACTCACGCACGGCGGTGAGCATCATGAAATTGGTGATGGAGGATGGTTGATGATGACGATGGCGACGGATTCCCCTCTCCGGAGCCCCGAACGAACTCTAGATCAGCCCTCCCGAGAGAGTTTAGGGCTTGGTGACGGCTCTGTATCGTAAAACGCGATGAATCTTTCTCTCTGATTTTTTTCTCCCCGAACACGAATATATGGAGCTGGAGTTGAGGTCGGTGGAGCTCCAAGGGGCCCACGAGGCAGGGGGCGCACCCAGGGGGCAGGTGCGCCCCCCACCCTCATGGAAAGGGTGTGGGCCCCCTGGCCTTGATTCTTTTGCCAGTATTTTTTATATTTTCCAAAAATAATCTCCGTGAAGTTTCAGGTCATTCCGAGAACTTTTGTATCTGCACAAAAATAACACCATGGCAATTCTGAAACAAATACAATCCAAGTTAGTTCCATTCAAATCATGCAAGTTAGAGTCCAAAACAAGGGCAAAAGTGTTTGGAAAAGTAGACACGACGGAGACGTATCAAATCCCCAAGCTTAAACCTTTGCTTGTCCTCAAGCAATTCAGTTGATAAACTGAAAGTGATAAAGAAAAACTTTTACAAACTCTGTTTGCTCTTGTTGTTGTAAATATGTAAAGCCAACATTCAAGTTTTCAGCAAAGATTATGAACTAACCATATTCATAATAACACTTAGGCCTCATGTTTGCTCATGTCAACGGCATAATCAACTAGCGAGCAATAATAATAAATCTCGGATGACAACACTTTCTCAAAACAATCATAATATGATACAACAAGATGGTATCTCGCTAGCCCTTTCTGAGACCGCAAAACATAAATGCAGAGCACCTTTAAAGATCAAGGACTGACTAAACATTGTAATTCATGGTAAAAGAGATCCAGTCATAGTCATACCCACACTACACCACAACACTCAAAGCATCGTCAAACAATCTGTCGGTATAAGTCACCTAAGGCGACACATTTAGTGTCGGCAAAGACCTTTGGCGACAGAAAGGAGTTGTCGCCTATAGTCCTGCCGGGAAAAGTCTTTAGCGACAGATAAATCTATGCCGATGAACAGTTTGACTGGGTTGGTGAGGGCTATAGCGACAGACATTTCTATACCGACAGACTATTATATGCCGACAAATCGTTTTGACAGTGTGCTATACCGACAGATAGTGCAATGGTCGTTCCTACCCCGACAGTTTGTCTGTAAGTATGATATGCCAACAATCTTTGCGACCTCCAATAGTTTTGCCGACACATTTGTTGTCAGGGTTATACATTTCAGCACAAATGCAAATGCAACATATATTAACATGAAAATAAATTCAAAATATTCAATTCATGTTCACTTTGCAGTAGATATACCAACAATTACACTCTTATATTCATCACAAATGCCATTGACAAACACATTTATTCAACATATATAGAAGATCCATTAGTTTTCCTTCTACAACCATTGAAAAAAATACATGGCTAGAACAAGAGGGCTATATTCAACTTACTAACTGAACATCGGTACAAATAGGTATCTCCAAATAACTAATACGATCCCAGCCACTAGTCCAAGGGTTTGAAATGACAATTAAGAATTGAACATATAAGATCACCTCGCGTCGTCAGTAGCAGCCAATTGTTATGGTCAGAGGAGTAGCCTACTCCACGCATCTCCGTGGGTATTGTTCACGCACAATGAGGGAGCAACAAAGAACTTGAACAACTGAACAAAACCAGTATGGAAGCAATAACAAGCTCCTGTGCAAACATCCGTGAGAAAATCACCTACTGCCGTGAGGAGAGAATTCAAAAATGTCATGTGCAAAAAGGGTTCATTATTGAGACGTTCAAGCTGAGTCAAAATTGACAGTAGAAAACCAGCTCACGTATACACATTAAAAGGCAAACTTACAAGAAGACCTTTCGAAAAAGCACAAGCATGTTAATATTTCCTATGTTTATAGGTTCTTCTACTTTTCTTATTGAGTAATGGGCGTGCATCAAAGCCACTGGCCATCATAGGCTTGACGAGTGGATAATACAGATTTGGGTTCAGAATAGGTGGGCAGGATTTTGAATCGTAGGAAAATCTAACATGTGAAGCACACTTGCCGGACTTTGGATTAAAACATAACTAATCTATTCAGCCATTCAAAAAGAAGCTCATGAAGTGTTTTTTTGAAGCCCCCCTCAAAAAATTTAATCAACTGTTGCAGACAAAAAACAAGGAGATATTATCACAGTATATCATTGACCTATATTTTTCTACACATTTACTACAGACTATCATCTTTACAGTTTTTCAAACTAACAACTAATAAACTATCTTTCCCTCACAAAAAAGAACAAATAGACAGTCTTTATGAACATTCCTTCCATCCATTTATATGTGTATATATATTGACTCAAATATATTTTTCTCACGTGTGTCGCCATGGTTCTTCAAATGAACTTCCTTTTCTTTAAGAAATTGTAGCAGTGCCAGTTTTTTACATGATGCAGTGACCTAGAAGTGAACACACACACTAATAAAGTCATCACTGCAATGCAAATATATGCTCTAGTAACTAATGGGCATGCTTCAAGTTATTTTTCCCAATCCCTGCAAGTATTGTCTCTGCGGCGATACAGTACGGCAGAAAAGCGCATGTGTGTGAAGCCACTCAAAAAGAAAATTAAAAAACCTAACAAAGACAAGAAAACACTATCATGTATATCCTTTACCTTTTTATGTCCATGTACTGATGTACCCCATACTATCTGCAGCCTAATAATTTTGTGTATTGTGTTGATACTCCTTTCTTTAGGGGGTCAATACTACTCACTGAGATGACTTACAGTTGCAATTCCCATCCAACGAGCGACTGCTATTCATTGAGAAAACAGAACAACGCCACACCACTGATGCCATGATCTAGACCTGGAACCACCCGACTATAATCACACAAGGCATACCATCAGATTATAAACCATTCACAATAAAATATGGACTCCATATAGCAACATACGAAAAGATAGGCAAGGAAAAAAACTGCATCTTACTTGTTGAGATCTGGAGGCGGGGCCGGGACAGGGGTCGCCGGTGGAGGAAGAAGAACGGCGGGCTGCTCCTCAACAGCAGTCGGTGCGACGGATCCTCCGGCGTATAATGCTGCTGTTCCCGGCGCGTGGTGGATCCTTTTTGGCGGACGGCGCTGCTGTTCCTCGGTGGCGGACAGTGCTCCTCCGTCGCATACGGTGCTGCTGCTACTGCGGACTAAGGGAAGGGAGGCCGGGGTCCGAGATATGGTGGCGCGAGGGGACCGGCGGGTGGTTTTAGGCGGAGGCGCGCAGGTTGGGAGCGGCGGCACGGTCGGGATAGGGTTAGGGTGTGTGGGTGGCGAGACAGAGAGAGAGAGAGAGAGGTGAGATTGGGGATCGAACAGGTCGGGGTCGAGGGTTCTGGTGTTTTTTTTTCTGGTCTGGTGCGAATCGGGTGGTTTGGCATGCCGCGCGCATGGCTCTCTTTCCGCGCCATATTTTTCGGACAGGGAAAGGCCAACACTTTTTGTGTCCACATGAATCAGCGACACACAAATAGACGGCACTGTCTCCATCTGCCGACAGAAATTTTGATGGTTTTTTTATGAGTTTTGGCTACAGATAATGTGTCACAAACTTATAATGATACTAATATATTGTGTGTCGGTATAGTTTGGGACAAAAAAATTGTCGGCAATTCTCACTTATACCAACAGATGCATGTCGTCTTTGTAGTGTCGTGGTGTAGTGCCAATATAAACTAATAGTAATGGATGCAAATGACAGCGGTGCTCTCCAGCTGGTGCTTTTAATAAGAGGGTGATGACTCAACATAAAAGTAAATAGATAGGCCCTTCGCAGAGGGGGGTAGGGATTTCTAGAGGTGCCAGAGCTCGGTTTTGAAATAGAGATAAATAATATTTTGAGCGGCATACTTTCATTGTCCATAACAATCAATAGATGGCGATATCTTCAATGCTACACACATTATAGGCGGTTCCCAAATAGAATGGTAAAGTTTATACTCCCTCTCCACCAACAAGCATCAATCCATGGCTTGCTCGAAACAACGAGTGCCTCCAACTAACAAGAGTCCCGGGGGAGTTTTGATTGCAATTATTTTGATTTGATTTGCATAAAGCACGAGACTCGGCATCCCGGTGACCAGCCATTTTCTCGTGAGTGAGGAGCGGAGTCCACTCCTCTTGAGAATAACCCGCCTAACATGGAAGATACGGATAGCCCTAGTTGATACATGAGCTATTCAAGCATAGAAAACATAATTTCATTTGAAGGTTTAGAGTTTGTCACATACAAATTTACTTGGAACGGCGGGTAGATACCGCATATAGGAAGGTATACTGGACTCATATGGAATAACTTTGGGGTTAAAGGGATTGGATGCACAAGCAGTATTCCCGCTTAGTACAAGTGAAGGCTAGCAAAAGACTGGGAAGCGACCAACTGGAGAGCGACAACAGTCATGAACATGCATTAAAATTAATAAACATTGAGTGCAAGCATGAGTAGGATATAATCCATCATCAACATAAATATCATGAAGGCTATGTTGATTTGTTTCAACTACATGCGTGAACATGTGCCAAGTCAAGTCACTTAAATCATTCAAAGGAGGATACCACCCCATCATACCACATCACAACCATTTTAGTAGCATGTTGGCATGCAAGGTAAACCATTATAACTCATAGCTAATCAAGCATGGCACGAGAAACTATGATCTCTAATTGTCATTGCAAACATGTTCATTCATAATAGGCTGAATCAGGAATGATGAACTAATCATATTTACAAAAACAAGAGAGGTCGAGTTCATACCAGCTTCTCTCATCTCAATCAGTTCATCATATATTGTGATTATTGCCTTTCAATTGCACGACCGAACGATGTGAATAATAATAATAATAGTGCACGTGCATTGGACTAAGCTGGAATCTGCGAGCATTCAATAGACAGGAGAAGACAAGGCAATATGGGCTCTTGGTTAAGTCAACAATAATGCATATAAGATACACTTTAACAATTTCATCATGGTCTTCTCCTATCGACCCCAAAGGAAAGAAAAGAAAACTATTTAGACGGGAAAGCTCCCAACAAGCAAAAGAAGAACGATAAATCTTTTTGGGTTTTCTTTTTAATTATTACTACTACAGCTAGAAAGTAAACTAGCTGAAAGCTACAACTATTTTTTTTGGTTTTTCTTAAGGTTTTTCAAACACACAAGAAGAAAGCAAGAAAAAGAAAGTAAACTAGCATGGATATTACAATGAAAGAGTATGAACACCGACAACTAGCATGAGTGTGTGAACATAAATGTAATGTCGGTGAGAAATACGTACTCCCCCAAGCTTAGGCTTTTGGCCTAAGTTGGTCTATGGCCACGGCTGGCCTGGCAGATATCCAAAGTTATAGTTGGGGTCGTATTGTGTAGAAGCGTCGAATTGCCACTGGTTGGCAATCACCTCCGGATCCCACTGGTAATTAGACTGTCGTGGGGGATCAAATTGTGATTCCGGCTCTGGCTCTGGCTCTATAGGGTTCCGGTAGGCGTGGATGGCCGCTAGCGGAACGAGATACTGGCCTGCAGATAAATCCAACAAGGAAGGAGCAGGAAAGGTAATAGTCTCAGGGTGATTCTTATCAAATAACAGTTTGTATTTAAGCGCCCTTTCCCTATTCTTAACAATAAAATAATGCGCTACCATACTCTTATAGTCTAGAAAAACAGTAGGCAGCAATTTTTCTTCTTTCTCATAGTGCCTAATAGGTATGTTATAGTATGCAGCAAGGCGCGAGGCGAAGATGCCTCCCAAGATGGGGCCCTTAGTACGGTTAAGATTTAACCACTTTGCAACAATAGCGCCCATACTAAATGTGTCATCACGAAACAAGGCATGGCACAAAATAATAATATCGAGGACACTCGTGTTTCCACAGCTCATGACCAATTAAGCACCTACTAGCAAATATAGCAAAGTAACATAGAACAGGAAAATGTATGCTAGTGATTCGTGCGTCGGAAACCTTCCTCGTTTCCCCTACAGCAATTGTATCAATGAACCCCTCCACATCGTTACGATGTGCTTCCTCTATGAAACCCGGAAAAGGTAACTTGCAAATCTCACATAATTCACGAAGGGCCATATCCTTATACTCATCATATAAATAAAAATCCAGCATAGGTGGTGACCTCCTAGAATGGAAATGAAAATTATGCACAAAGGTATTGGTAGTAAGAGATATTGTTCGCGTTGGTCGCGGAGGAAGTCGGTGAGGCCTGCATTCTCAGCCAACTCATAAAAATCATCATAAATACCGGCTGCTCTCAAGAAATCATCGCAAGGCCATTCACACGGTCGAACCTCCGTGGTGCGAGGCAGATTATATTTGGGCATCTCTTCTTCTTCACTTTGCTTATCCTTCGAGCTTCGGCTCGAAGAGCCCCTGAAGAATCTCTTCATCATTTTCTGAAAATTTCTGAAATTTTTAGTAACTTCAAATAAAAGTGAACCAAGCTCAACAAAATTGATAGCGACTACTCCTACAAGTGCCTAGAGCCTATATCATGCATTAGAACTACTTGGGACCATATAAATTTGACATGCAAGCTCAAGAACATGGTCACCTAGGCAGAAAAAATTTGCAATGAATAAAGCACTAGAACAAAAACTAATTGGACCAATGGAGGAGTCACATACCAAGGAACAATCCCCCAAAGCAGTTTTGTGAGAGGTGCTTTGAGCAAGGAGATCGAAAATTGCAGCAAAATGAGCTAGAACTCGTGCTTGAGCTGGTTGGTGATTTTTTTGGGAGGAAGAAGAAGTGTGTGGGTGCAAGAATAAGTGGAGGGGAGCCACCATGGGCCCACGAGGCAGGGGGCGAGCCCAGGGGGTGTGGGCGCGCCCTGGACCCTCGTGGCCAGGTGCTTGCTCCCCCTGATGTGTTCTCAGTGCCAAATATTCTCAAATATTCCAGAAAAAATCATATTAAATTGGCAGGGCATTTGGAGAACTTTTATTTTCGGGGTATTTATTTTATTGAACGGATAAATCAGAAAACAGACAGAAAAATATTATTTTTACTTTATTTCAACTAAATAACTGAAAGTAAAACGAGGGTACAGAGAGTTGTGCTTTCTAACTTCGTCCATCTCATGCTCATCAAAAGGAATCCACTAACAAGGTTGATCAGGTCATGTTAACAAACTCATTCCGAATTGCATGGAACCGGAGAAATTTCAAATAGAACTAAGTTACCTCAACGGGGATATACACGTCCCCAATAATAAGAATATCACATTTCTTCTTGACAGTAGGAAGAGGAACTCAAAACCTCCAAAAAATAATCGATGGAATTTTTCCAATAGAATTGATACTATGGAGTTGAGGTTGTTTCCTCGGAAAATGTACCGTATGCTCATTACCATTAATATGAAGAGTGACATTGCCTTTGTTGCAATCAATAACAGCCCCAACATTATTCAAAAAGGGTCTTCCAAGAATAATAGACATACTATCATCCTCGGGGATATCAAGAATAACAAAGTCCGTTAAAATAGTAACGTTTACAACCACAACAGGCACATCCTCACAAATACCGATAGGTATAGCAGTTGATTTATCAGCCATTTGCAAAGATATTTCAATAGGTGTAAACTTATTTAAATCAAGTCTACGATATAAAGAGAGAGGCATAACACTAACACCGGCTCCAAGATCACATAAAGCAGTTCTAACATAATTTTTTTAATGGAGCATGGTATAGTCGGTACTCCTGGATCTCCAAGTTTCTTTGGTATTCCACCCTTAAAAGTATAATTAGCAAGCATGGTGGAAATTTCAGCTTCCGGTATCTTTCTTCTATTTGTAACAATTTCTTTCATATACTTAGCATAAGGATTCATTTTGAGCATACCAGTCAAATGCATACGCAAAAAGATAGGTCTAATCATTTCAGCAAAGCGCTCGAAATCCTCATCATCCTTTTTCTTGGATGGTTTGGGAGGAAAAGGCATGGGTTTCTGAACCCATGGTTCTCTTTCTTTACTGTGCTTCCTAGCGACAAAGTCTCTCTTATCATAATGTTGATTCTTTGATTGTGGGTTATCAAGATCAAGATCAACAACAGGCTCAATTTCTACATCATTGTCATTACTAGGTTGAGCATCAACATGAACATGATTATTAATATTATCACTAGGTTCATGTTCATTACCAGATTGTGTTTCAACATCAGAAATAGAAATATCATTTGGATTCTCAGGTGTTTCAGCAATAGGTTCACTAGAAGCATGCAAAGTCCTATCATTTTTCTTTTTCTTCTTTTTAGAAGGACTAGGTGCATCTACATTATTTCTCTAAGAATCCTGCTCAATTCTCTTAGGGTGACCTTCAGGATACAAAGGTTCCTGAGTCACTTTACCCCCTCTAGTTGCAACTCTGACAGCAAAATCATTATTCTTATTATTCAATTTATTGAGCAAATCATTCTGAGCTTTAAGTACTTGTTCTACTTGAGTGGTATCCATAGAAGCATGTTTACTAATGAGTTTAAGTTCACCTCTAACTCTAGACATATAATCACCCAAGTGTTCAATCATATAAGCATTTTGTTTTAATTGTCTACCAAAATAAGCATGAAAATCTTCTTGCTTAACCATAAAGTTATCAAACTCATCCAAACATTGGCTAGCAAACTTAGTAGGAGGGATTTCAGCTTTATCATATCTATAGAGAGAATTTACCTTTACTACCTGTGTCGGGTTATCAAGACCATGAGTTTCTTCAATAGGTAATGGATTAAGATCATATATTTCTTCAGCAGGCGGTAAATTAAGACCATGTATTTCTTCAATAGGAGGTAAATTCTTAACATCTTCAGCTGTTATCCCTTTTTCTTTCATAGATTTCTTTGCCTCTTGCATATCTTGGATCGAGAAATAGAACACCCCTTTTCTTTGGAGTTGGCTTAGGAGTTGGTTCAGGAAGTGTCCAATTATTTTCATTTGTCAACATATTATTCAATAGAATTTCAGCTTCATCTGGTGTTCTTTCCCTGAAAACAGAACCAGCAGAACTATCCAGGTGGTCTCTGGAAGCATCGGTTAGTCCATTGTAAAAGATATCAAGTATTTCATTTTACTTGAGAGGATGATCAGGAAAAGCATTAAGTAATTGGAGAAGCCTCCCCCAAGCTTGTGGGAGACTCTCTTCTTCAAATTGCACAAAATTATATATTTCCCTTAAAGCAGCTTGTTTCTTATGAGCAGGGAAATATTTAGCTGAGAAGTAATAAATCATATCCTGGGGAATACGCACACAACCAGGATCAAGAGAATTAAACCATATCTTAGCATCACCCTTTAATGAGAACGTAAATATTTGAAGGATATAATAGTAGTGAGTTTTCTCATCATTAGTGAATAGGGTGGCTATATCATTTAATTTAGTAAGATGTGCCACAACAGTTTCAGATTCATAGCCATAGAAGGGATCAGATTCAACCAAAGTAATTATATCAGGATCAATAGAGAATTCATAATCCTTATCAGTAACAAAGATAGGTGAAGTAGCATAAGCATGATCATATTTCATTCTAGCATTCAGAGTTTTTTGTTTTAGCTTAGCTAATCTTAAGATCACTTCTATCATTGCAAGCAAGAAAGTCTCTAGCAGTTTCTTCATCCATAACATAGCCCTCAGGCACAACAGGCAATTCATATTTAGGGGGAGAGTCTTCATCATCACTTTCATCAATATTATCAGTTTCAATAATTTCATTCTCTCTAGCCCTAGCAAGTTGTTCATCAAGAAATTCACCAAGTGGCACAGTAGTATCGAGCATAGAAGTAGTTTCATCATAAGTATCATGCATAGCAGAAGTGGCATCATCAATAACATGCGACATATCAGAATTAATAGAAGAAGTAGGTTTAGGTGTCGCAAGCTTACTCAAAACAGAAGGTGAATCAAGTGCAGAGCTAGATGGCAGTTCCTTACCTCCCCTCATAGTTGAGGGATAAATTTTTGTTTTCTCGTCTTTCAAGTTCTTCATAGTGACCAGCAGATATAAATCCCAAGTGACTCAAAGAATAGAGCTATGCTCCCCGGTAACGGCGCCATAAAATAGTCTTGATAACCCACAAGTAGAGGGGATCGCAACAGTTTTCGAGGGTCAAGTATTCAACCCAAATTTATTGATTCGACACAAGGGGAGCCAAAGAATATTCTCAAGTATTAGCAGTTGAGTTGTCAATTCAACCACACCTGGATAACTTAGTATCTGCAGCAAAGTATTTAGTAGCAAAGTAGTATGATAGTAACGGTAACAGTAGCAAAAGTAATATTTTTGGTTTTTGTAGTGATTGTAGCAGTAGCAACGGAAAAGTAAATAAGCGGAGAACAATATGTGAAAAGCTCGTAGGCATTGGATCGGCGATGGAGAATTATGTTGGATGCGGTTCATCATGTAATAATCATAACATAGGGTGACACAGAACTAGCTCCAATTCATCAATGTAATGTAGGCATGTATTCCGAATATAGTCATACGTGCTTATGGAAAAGAACTTGCATGACATCTTTTGTCCTACCCTCCCGTGGCAGCGGGGTCCTAATGGAAACTAAGGGATATTAAGGCCTCCTTTTAATAGAGTACCCGACCAAAGCATTAACACATAGTGAATACATGAACTCCTTAAACTACGGTCATCACCGGGAGTGGTCCCAATTATCGGGGTTGTCGGATCATAACACATAGTATGTGACTATAGACTTGCAAGATAGGATCAAGAACTCACATATATTCATGAAAACATAATAGGTTCAAATCTGAAATCATGGCACTCGGGCCCTAGTGACAAGCATTAAGCATAGCAAAGTCATAGCAACATCAATCTCGAACATAGTGGATACTAGGGATCAAACCCTAACAAAACTAACTCGATTACATGATAAATATCATCCAACCCATCACCGTCCAGCAAGCCTACGATGGAATTACTCACGCACGGCGGTGAGCATCATTAAATTGGTGATGGAGGATAGTTGATGATGACGATGGCGACGGATTCCCCTCTCCGGAGCCCCGAACGGACTCCAAATCAGCCCTCCCGAGAGAGTTTAGGGATTGGCGGTAGCTCTGTATCGTAAAACGCGATGTATCTTTCTCTCTGATTTTTTTCTCCCCGAACACGAATATATGGAGTTGGAGTTGAGGTCGATGGAGCTCCAGGGGGCCCACGAGGCAGGGGGTGCCCCCAGGGGGGCAGACGCGCCCCCCACCCTCGTGGAAAGGTTGTGGGCCCCTGGCCTTGATTCTTTCGCCAGTATTTTTTATATTTTCCAAAAATAATCTCCGTGAAGTTTCAGGTCATTCCGAGAACTTTTGTTTCTGCACAAAAATAACACCATGGCAATTCTGCTAAAAAAAACGTCAGTCCGGGTTAGTTCCATTCAAATCATGCAAGTTAGAGTCCAAAACAAGGGCAAAAGTGTTAGGAAAAGTAGATACGACGGAGACGTATCATAGCTTATCGACGAGAGGTGGATGTTATTGCTGGTCACTTCAAGGGTTATCAGGTTGAGCATGTGGACTGGGGAAAGAATGAAGCGGCGGACGCTTTAAGCCGGTTGGTTTCTCAACGTAAACCGGTGCCGCCTAATATTTTTCTTGATGTCTTGCATAACCCGTCGGTCAAGCTACCTACAGAGGAGGATTTGGCTATTCCTGACCCGGAGGCTCAGTTGGTGGCGGCTCTTCATGTTATCCCGGATTGGACAGTCCCATATTTGGCATATATGACCCGTGGCGAGTTACCAGAGGATGAAACTTTGGCTAGGCAAATAATCCGGCGGTCCAAGTCAATGACCATTGTCAACGGGGAACTGCATCATTGCAGTGTCACAGGGGCGTTTCAGCATTGCGTGTCTCCTGAAGAAGGTTGTGAGATTCTGCGTGAGATCCACAAAGGAGATTGTGGTCACCATGTCGGTTCAAAATCCCTGGTAGCCAAAGCTTTTCGTCACGGCTTCTATTGACTAACAGCTCATGCTGATGCTGAGGACTTGGTCAAGAAGTGTGACGGTTGTCAGAAGTTTTCACGTCGAGCTCATGTTCCGTCTCAGGAATTGAGGATGATTCCAATCACCTGGCCAATTGCAACTTGGGGGGCTGGATATGGTTGGACCCTTTAAGAGGTCCAAGGATAAGAAGACTCACCTTTTGGTGGCGGTTGATAAGTTCACTAAGTGGGTGGAGGCAGAGCCAGTCAGTAAGTGTGATGCAACAACGACGGTTCAATTCATGAAGAAGGTGATTTTCCGGTTTGGTTTTCCACACATCATCAAACAGACAATGGAACTAATCTCTCCAAGGGTGCTATGAAAGAATTTTGTCAACGAGAGCATATCCGGCTTGATGTGTCGTCAGTTGCTCGCCCCCAATCTAATGGTCAAGCTGAGAGAGCCAATCAAGAGATCTTGAGAGGCATCAAGCCCCGGCTTATGGTTCCTTTGCAGAGTACGCCGAGTTGTTGGGTGGAGGAGTTGCCTTCTGTGTTATGGAGCATTAATACCACCCCCAACAGATCTATGGGTTACACGCCTTTCTTCATGGTTTATGGAGCAGAGGCAGTTCTCCCTAGTGACATCCGGCACGACTCGCCTCGCGTGGCGGCTTATGTTGAAGCGTACAATGAGAAAGCACGTCAAGAAGCACTGGACATGTTAGATGAGAAGGGGGACATAGCGGCGGCTCGGTCAGTGATTTACCAGCAAGATCTGCGTCGTTACCATAGCCGCCGGGTTAAAACCAGAACTTTCCAAGAAGGCGATCTGGTGCTCCGCTTATCCATGATCAAACTGATATGCACAATTTATCCCCACCTTGGGAAGTACCCTTTGTGGTTAGCAAGAATCTGAACAATGGGTCATACTACCTTATCGATGTTCGAGAGCACAAAGACTCACGTAAATCGGAGGAGGAGACCCACCGGCCGTGGAATATTGCTCATCTTCGGCCTTACTACACCTGAGCCACAGGCTCTCCTTATGTACATATTTTTGACAATGTATATATTATGATCAATATAATAAACCGGCATCCCTGCTAAAGCGGGGCCTCTGTCGTTTCTTCCTCAAAAAGTTTTTTTGGTTACATGGGGGCTTCCGGCTTATGTAGGAAGTTATGATTACCCTTTGAACCGGCTGATAAGCCAATTGAAAAAAATTGGGGGCTTACTACCCAGGTTAAAACGGACCAAAGAGAGTCTGTTAAACACAGCTCAAACATAGGTACCCCTTGGGCATAGCCCATAATATCATTTGGGGGCTTGGTCATATTCGAACCATAGCTAACACCTCTTGATTGGCGTAAGGCCACCAGGATAATCACTTGGGGGCTTGGTCGTATTCGAACCATAGCTAACACCTCTTGATTAGCGTAAGGCCACCAGGATAATCACTTGGGGGCTTGGTCGTATTCGAACCATAGCTAACACCTCTTGATTGGCGTAAGGCCACCAGGGAAATCACTTGGGGGGCTTGGTCGTGTTCGAACCATAGCTTAAACCCTCTTGATCGGCGTAAGGCCACCAGGGAAATCACTTGGGGGCTTTGGTCGTATTCGAACCAAAGCTTAAACCCTCTTGATCGGCGTAAGGCCACCAGGATGATCACTTAGGGGCTTTGGTCGTATCCGAACCATAGCTTAAACCCTCTTGATCGGTGCAACACCACAATTATGACTATTTAAATCCTTCTTGATTTCTTACGTTTGTAATGCTTTATGAGTATAATCCATCCTGTATTTGTTAACCCGGCCTGGCCTTTGACTATAAGTCACAAGTAAGAGGTAAACTAATATCTGTATTTATTGATCCGGCCTGGTTTTATTCATAAACCGGTAAACAGATGATAATTACCAGTATTCAAGTTTTTGGTTATCACCCTTATTATATTGGCTTGCTAAACCAGCAGTGTGATAAAATATCACAGGTATTGTATATCTTAACTTATATTTGGTTATTTTTATGCCCAGCAATGGTTATAAACAATGTTATTGGGCATGAAACCCGTCTAGCGGTAAACCGCCAGGACATGTTTATTTATTATATGCAGGAGCAGATTCCACATTACTAAGTATCATAAGAAGACATAGCATATATTCATGTGGTGGATTAACAGTGTCATGCAAAGTAAATATGCACGATGGCATAGCAGACCAAGCATTTAAACTAGCCTATTACAAGGTGTTTTGATGCCCAAAAGAATAATTTTTTTCAACAAGTCTTGCAGAAATGCAGAAGCTAAACCGGCCCCCGGTTTATGAATCTTCACCGGGTTGGCTTGAAGGTTGTGGATCATCCTGCGCCGGTTCATCCTTCTCCTCTCCACCCAGTGGCTGGAAGTTAATGGTTGCCCAATCGATCCCAGTTAGGGCCTTGAATACAGCTTCATCACTTATAAGTGTGGAGGGTTCAACATCAGGGGCATAGATATGCTTACGGATTGGCGGGATAAGATTTTGCGCATCATAAGTTGGCGCATTAACCCGTTTGTTGTCGGCATCATAAATCGACTGATAATGTGAAAGATCAGTTTCTTCAGCCAATTTGCTAGCCAATGGACACATTTCCCTCGTTATGGCTCTCAGGTCGTCATTATCGAAGTCTGACCCGTCCTCCTTTATGCTTGGATAGCCGTTTCCAATATCGGCCGGATCAAGGTCAGGTATCCACGCTTTGGCCCGAGTTAATGCAGTAAGAGCACCTGCCCTGGTAGCCGATTTATTCAATTCTTCAAGCCGGGCAGGTATCATTGACAGCCTTTCCGACGTCTCCTCAATTAAGGTTGGGGGCGGCTTGTTATGAGAGGTGGTACAGATGATCTATTGTGCGCCGGTATATATTTGCTCTATAAGAGTATAGGCAGCCTTTAATTTCTTCTGCATGTCAGAGCCAAGATGAGTAATGCGAGATCCTGCATCATTACAAACATCGATAAACCAGCAGTTTATGGGATAATACATGTTAAAAGCTTATGAAAAGGATATTACCAAACACATCAATGGTCATGGCATTTATTTGTCGTTTCAAGCCAGTCAGCTCTTCTACTACCGGATTAAGGGCCGCTTCTGCGTCCTGA
The DNA here is from genome assembly GCA_021605145.1 of Aegilops bicornis. Lineage (NCBI taxonomy): Eukaryota > Viridiplantae > Streptophyta > Magnoliopsida > Poales > Poaceae > Aegilops > Aegilops bicornis. Next base: position 519,922,211 of record CM038672.1, read on the forward strand.
GCCCTCTTTTGCAGCGTTGCTTTCTCTGTGTCCCAGTCTACCCGCTCGCTCTTGAAGTTTTCCTTCAGTTTCTCCATGGCTGTTAAAGCGCTGGTCAACTCCTCTTTAGCCTTGGAATTTTCTGCTTGCTGGGACTTAATATGTTCTTGAAGGTCGGCGATTTGGGATTCTTTCTTGCTAAGATCAGCCTGCAAGAAACGTTCAATTATAAGTTGGCAGTATATATTTGAAGTCCCAAGCACATAACAAGTTATACACTTGGCACTTGGGGGCTAATGCCCATTGCTTCTTATCAAAAAAATTATAAGTCCCAAGCTCAATACAAGTATTATTCTTGGCACTTGGGGGCTAATGCATATTGGTTAAAGTTAAAGTTATGGATTTTTCTGCCATCAATCAGCTTGGCCCAGCGGTTTACAAAGGTATTCAACAAGAATTATTAGACTAACAGCATGAAGTCCCGGTTCATCTTTGAAAGGATAAACCGGCCCTTTGGGGCATCGTAGGAAAAATTGAAGCATTGTTATTTTACAAAGTCCCGGTTTATAATAATATTGTAAACCGACCCTTGGGGGCTAATGGAGTTGATAGTCTAAACCGGAAATAAGGAAAGAATGCTTATGCAGAGTTAGTGACATTTACCTCATATCGCTCCTTCATCATATTCACTAAACCGGCTTCATAATCGCGGCTTGTGTACAAATGGTTTAAAAACCCAGAATGAATATCTTGGGCGTTGAGGTGGGCATTGATATGTCTCCAACGTATCTATAATTTTTTATTGTTCCATGCTATTATATTACCTCTTTTGGATGTTTATGGGCTTTATTTTACACATTTATATCATTTTTGGGACTAACCTACTAACCGGAGGCCCAACCCATATTGCTATTTTTTTTTGCCTATTTCAGTATTTTGAAGAAAAGGAATATCAAACGGAGTCCAAACAGAATGAAACCTTCGGGAGCGTGATTTTTGGAACGAACGTGATCCGGAGAGCTTGGAGTGCAAGTCAAGAAGCTTCCAAGGAAGCCACGAGATAGGAGGCCGCCCCACAGCAAGGGTGCGCCCCCTGTCTCGTGGGCCCTCAGCGACCACCGATGTACTTCTTCTTCCTATATATACCTACGTGCCCGAAAACATCCAGGGCACCACGAAACACAATTTCCACCGCCAGAACCTTCTCAGATCCATGAGATCCCATCTTGGAGCCTTCACGGCACTCTGGGAGGGAATCAAGCACGGAGGGCCTCTACATCAACATCCTTGCCCTCCGATGAGTTGTGAGTAGTTTACCACAGACCTCTACGGGTCCATAGTTATTAGCTAGATGGCTTATTCTCTCTTTTTAGATCTCAATACAACGTTCTCCCCTCTCTTGTGGAGATCTATTCGATGTAAACTCTTTTTTGCGGTGTGTTTGTCGAGATCCGATGAATTGTGGGTTTATGATCAAGTTTATCTATGAATAATATTTGAATCTTCTCTGAATTCTTTTATGTATGATTGAGTTATCTTTGCAAGTCTCTTGAATTATCGGTTTGGTTTGGCCTACTAGATTGGTCTTTCTTGCCATGGGAGAAGTGCTTAGCTTTGGGTTCAATCATGCGGTGTCCTTACCCAAAGGATGTAAAGGGTTGCAAGGCACGTATTGTATTGTTGCCATCGAGGATAACAAGATGGGGTTTATATCGTATTGCATGAGTTTATCCCTCTACATCATGTCATCTTGCTTAATGCGTTACTCTGTTCTTATGAACTTAATACTCTAGATGCATCTTTGGATAGCGGTCGATGTGTGGAGTAATAGTAGTAGATGCGAGGCAGAGTCGGTCTACTTGTTATGGACGTGATGCCTATATACATGATCATGCCTAGATAATCTCATAACTATGCGTTTTCTATCAATTGCTCGACAAGAATTTGTTCACCCACCGTAATACTTATGCTATCTTGAGAGAAGCCACTAGTGAAACCTATGGCCCCCGTTTATATCTCTTATCATATTTGCTTTCAATCTACTTTTATTTGCATCTTTACTTTTTGCATCTATATTATAAAATACCAAAAATATATTTATCTTATCTTACTATCTTTATTAGATCTCACTTTCGCAAGTGGCCGTGAAGGGATTGACAACCCTTTTATTGCGTTGGTTGCGAGTTCTCAGTTTGTTTGTGTAGGTGCGCGGGACTTTTGAGAAGCCTCCTACTGGATTGATACCTTGGTTCTCAAAACTGAGGGAAATACTTACGCTACACTTGCTGCATCACCCTCTCCTCTTCGAGGAAAACCAATGCAAGCTCAAGACGTAGCAGGCATAGCTTGCCAAATCCGTTTTCCACTTGCCCTTGCCCATAGCAGCAAATTCTTCCTTGCACTGTGTTTTGATAAAGCGGTAGGGTTGCCAGGGGTGATGTAGCCAAAGCCGGTAACTACAACATCATCCGTTTTGTCATCAGCAGCTTTGACTGGGCTTGGCGGTTTATCAGCTGCTTTGACTGGGCTTGACAGTTTATCAGCATGGCCCGTTGGATCAATTTCCATTTGTTCAGCAAAAAAGTCATGAGCTTGCGGTGGCAGATCATCAAGAATAGCGTCAACATTTGGTTCCACTGGTTCTGGGGTTTTCACCGGTTCAGTGGCCGTATTGTCGTCAGCCGGTTTATTCAACTTGGCCTTTTTGCTGGGTCTGGCTTTGGCTCAGAAAAGAATGAACATAAAGGTTAGTATATTAAGCAAGCACAAGGTATAAAGAGTTAGTTTGATATGCTCACCCCAGGAACAGTTTTAAGGGGTGGAAGCTGTGTCCCCGTTGACTCGCCAGAAGATGAATGAGATGTTCCCTGATAGTTTGAATCAGACGAATTAAGAGGTTGTCGGTAATAACCTACCTTGGGTTAAGATGTGTCAGGAATAGGTGAAACCTCTGGGCAGCGTTTACGAACCGGCGTGTTTGGTAAACCGGACGAAGTAACCACCTGGCCACTATGCCGGGTTGTACGGCAAGCTTCGTGTTGCTGTTTCTTCAAAAGAAAGTTTGGATCCAAATAAGCTATAGGGTGTGAAAATCTTACTTTCCGGTTTGTAGCGGGTTTTCTGTGTTGGCAGAGGACCTGAACTGGAGGAAAGAATAATTACCTCTACATCATCAGCCTGGCTAGCCTCAGGTCATCCTGATAATGATCATCGTCAATGAGGTTTATGAAAAAGGAACCAAGAGAATCAAGTTCTACCTCTAATTCCGGGTTATGAAGATCATCATCGATGTTCAACTCGGTGGACTCGGCGTTTTTCTTCTTGGCAGGTTTTTTGGTGACCTTAGTCTTGGGGCGAGGTGTCTTGGCCGGTTTATCCTATGGTTTCTTCTTCCAGAACGGGTCATCACCCTGTAAAAGATTGACAAAAGTTATAAGGGAATATTAAAAAAGGTCGGATTAATACAGGAGGTACACAATTCTTACAGCTGGCGGTTTATTGGAAACGCAGAAAGGACTAAGCCCTGTTTTGCTGCAATCCGCCACCGGTTCATCCAGCATCTTCTTAACGGCTTCAGTAATTTCAGCGTCAGTCAGCTGAATGTTAATGTGGCATTGAGGCTCTTTTACGTCCCCTGTGTATTCACACATTAAACCGGGGCGACGGTTTAGAGGCAAGATACTCCAAGAGACCCAGCAACAGACAAAGTCGATGCCTGTTAAACTGTTCGCTACAAAGTCTCGGAGCTTCGAAAGCTGTGGTGCATACTTGGCTCATTCCTTTGCGTTGAGTCGTTGGGGAAATGGATGTGTATTGGTAAGCCGGTGAGCACGATAACATGGCAGAGGATTCTCGTCAGCTGGAGACGTATCTCGGCAATAGAACCAAGTCTGATTCCAGTCTTTGGGGTGACTATTATGCTTGACATGAGGGAAACTGACATCTTTCTTCTTCCGAATTGAAACCCCGCCAAGTTTAGTATTGGGCCCATCCGTAAATTCAGTACGGCGGTTTAAATAGAAGAAGTCTCTAAGAAGTTCAACGGTAGGTTCTTCTTGCAGATAAGCCTCACAAAACACTTGAAAATTGCAAATATTGGACATGGAGTTAGGTCCAATATCTTGAGGGTGGAGTTGGAAGCTATGAAGCACATCACGGAAATTTTTTGATTTGGGAGGGCTAAACCCTCAACCCAGATGATCAACGAACACAGTCACTTCTCCATCCTTGGGCTCAGGAGGAATTTTCTCGACCGGGGACTCTCCAGTGGATGACTTCCTTTTTCGCTAAAGCGCCGGTTGCGACGCACCCATTCAGTTGTTCTTCCGTAACCCGGGAGGGGACCCAGTTGCAAGCATAAAAAGATTTGGCCATTTATTCGACAACTTGAAAGAAGGTTTTTGCCGGTTTAAGGTTCATGATGGACAAGCATAAAGCATCGCAAGTGAAGAGACAGAGTGTTAAAGCAGGCATAATTGTTAAACCGGAGGTTGATGTTGTCAGAATTACAACATAAGCGATTGGCGGTTTAAAAGGGGACTAATGGTACCTGGCAGGTTATCATTTTCTAAAGTTAAACCGCCTACATTGGTATTGAAGGTACATATCTGAAATAACTAAGTGATGGAAAAACAGGTTTCACAAATTGGCATTATAATTTTGGATCTACCATGTGTCAGAAAATGAAAGTATATTCAGACCTAAATATTGATACAGGTTCAGATTGGAGTTGATGAAGGTTCAGATTGGAGTTTTTGGTTAAACGAGATGCACTGATGAAAAAAGAAGGACTATGGTCATCAGTATACAGGTTAAATATTGAGGTTTGAATTAAAGAACCAGTGCGAAGTGACGAACACCGACGAACATCGATGAACGCTCAAACCCTAAAAGACAGATCAACGGTGGAAGAAAGGGAGTGACAGTGTCCTGGACTAGGGGGTACTCATCACGTCGTCTCCCGATCAGTTGGATTGGGCCGAGGACCCCCATGGCCGTATACTCATGGGCCAGTTCGGACAGCTGCCGCATACAAGGAAGATTCCACAAGACTTGGCGATCAAAACAAGGACTCCTCCCCACCGGCGTATTCGGCTAGGACTCTTGTTATCCTAAGCCTCTGGTGCATTATATAAACCGAGGCCAGGCTAATCGATAGATCAGATATACAACAATCATACCATAGGCTAGCTTCTAGGGTTTAGCCTCTACGATCTCGTGGTAGATCAACTCTTGTAATACTCATATCATCAAGATCAATCAAGCAGGAAGTAGGGAATTACCTCCATCGAGAGGACCCGAATCTGGGTAAACATCATGTCCCCCGCCTCCTGTTACCATCCGCCTTAGACGCACAGTTTGGGACCCCCTACCCGAGATCCGCCGGTTTTGACACCGACATTTGTGCTTTCATTGAGAGTTCCGCTGTGTGTTCGGCAAAAGGTCGATGGCTCGCCTACAGATCAACTACGACTTCGGCATCTTTGTCACCAACTCGACTGGTCACCTTGTTTCGACCAAGGACTACGCCCTACCTCCGATCGTCATGTTCAGATGAGGGCCTTCATCAACATCAACTCCGATCTCTATCAAGATCATGGAGGAATCATCCAGGGAGCCCCGGGGGCTCAACGTCAACATTGCCCTCTGGCGACCGTGCTGTTTTTCTGGACAGCGAACTTGTGTCCGCCGCCACCACCTCCTCAAGTGTCGTTTTAACGATTGCTTTAGTGGAATTGTGCGGAATTGAGTCTACAACAACCCTGGAAAATTTCGTCGAGTTCCGATGGTGGCAGTCCGCGATATACCGGAGCCCTGTCAAATCTGGACAAGTTTAGGGCGTGTTGTCCAGCTTCTAGCTCGGACGTCCTTTGGAAGATCCAACCGTTGATCGGCTGCGGAATTCCTATATCTACCACCCCTCAAAATTTCAGCTCGATCCGACCGTCCAAACTTCGGGAACCTTCTGATTAGTGCATCACTTTTCAGACCTGTTTTCTGCGTGAAAACGAATCTGACCCGAGTTCGTCTTTTTTATGAACGGGATTTCGGACATCCTTTTTGAAGGAAGTTTTGTATGGGGTATTGTGTTTTGTTCCCGAACACATCCCACTAACTTTAAAATCTTTTGAACATGATCGTCACCATCATGCTGGTGTCAAACCAGTCCGACAATATTGCTCCACGGCTGGCGACCTGCGCTAGACGCGTCATCACTTTGTTGAGCCGAGCTCAACTTCTTCGGATCATCATATTGGCGAGCCGAACAGGAGTCCGGCATCGCGAAGGATAAATCATTACCAACATCGCCGCCCCACGGATTACACGGAGAGGGGACACCGGCATCGCCGCACGGTCACTTCATCAAGCCGGCATTGACCACGTCACAACCTGCATCGGCAGGGCCGCACTGTTGCTTCTTCAAGCCGGTGTCCAGCACGCCGACCTACTTCGACTCATCGGCTGACATCGAGGCTTCGACATCTCGGCTGGACCGGGGGCTTCGCCATCAACCTACTCCAGAGACTTCGGCGTCACTAGCCGACCAGCTCCGACATGTTAGCTGGATCGAGGGCTTTGCCTCGGCAAGCCAACCGTTGCCAGCATCGTCGTGTCGTCGCTTTGTCGCCCATCAGGCAATGGGTGTGCGGATCGAGTCCCAATTTTGGGAATCACCTTTCTTCGGATTGCTACAACAAATAAACCAGGTGCTATTAATCCTAGTATTTTTTGCTTGTTTGGGTTCATTTTTCCCAAGGAATTATTACTCTGGTTTGTCCATCATATGTACGCAGATCTATCAAATGGTGGTGGCATTAACGATGGTCGCATGATGGTTCAGTCAATTTCCGTACATAGTCCGGCGAATGCCGCATCCGGAACTCGGACCAACCTGTGAATTCAGGCTTTGCCACACCTTTACCGCATCACGTCGACGCCCTGCATCGACATTCACTTCGGCGCCAGGCCATATTCCTTTCATTACTCACTTTGCATAAATTATTTATTATGCAATGATTTTTTTATTATTATTACTATTATCTCCAGTTTGCACTATTTTTTGTGCACAGGAAAATGATCCGGGTTGGGCAGTATCGTCAACTCGGCGTACTGACATACCACGTCACCTCGGTACGGACGGGGCTTCGTCAACACTTCATTACCCCATGCCGAGGACTTCGCATCACTCACCGGCCCGCATTGACCGTGCTATGCCACCACTTCGGAGTGCCGAGCTCTTTGCTCCGCCACCTCGGGACCGGCTTGGGGGATGGAACCTTGTCCCGCACCAAGCTCGGACCGCGTCATCAATACCGAACACATTAACCAGCTAAGTTGCCTTCATGCTCAAAGTTTTAAATTTTTAACTTGTGTTCGGTTCGACCAAGCATTATACTTTTTTGCAAAAAAGTTGCTTGTAAAAAATCTCCTTGTCAAAACTTTGTTAGTGACACACAAATTCAAATACCCCGTTTACTTGGGGGCTTCCTTTATGAAGCTTTTCCTCTTGCATATAATTATACTTGTACGGCTTCGTTCCTTGCTCGTGTATTATGCCACAATATGCACCATATTGACTTAAGCAATTTGCAAGCTGGGTTGCCTCGATCCTGTGTTTACCCCTACGTTCCCGACTGTTCGGCTAGGGAGTAAAGGGAGCACCTCTGCGATTGTCACGATCGGGTCACCCGAGCCGGACCTCAGACTGGGTGAAGCCGAAAGCTAGAGCTCTTATTGTTTTCAATTATGGTCGGCACACAACGGAACTCATGAGTACAAAAAATTTATTGCACAAGTCTCATAGTAACAATGAGCACCGAAGAAAGGTATCGGTGGGGGTACTATTTTCTTCGAAGATGCTTCTTACACTTCGTCAGTAATATAGCATAAGTTCCGTGAGCGCGGTTTGTCTGTTACAGCCTTATGGCCTAATTGCCTGGTTATCGGAAACACCGTCGATATTCTCGACAGGTGGAGTACATAACACTTTTCGGCCCTTGGCCGAAGAGGGAGAAGCCGACGGTCGGTTAGGACGCGTATAAAGTTCAGGTGAACACAGATATGATATAATTACTTGGGTACATAGAATAATTTTACATAAAATTCTTTTACCCAAATCACTTGGGGGCTCTTAAATTTATATGAGCCATTTTATAATAAGTGTTCTTCTTCCTAATCGTTGCAAATTTTTTATTATTATTATTATTATTTGTCACTCCTTTTTTCGACACGAGTGTGTGGTCACTAGCCGGGGAGCCTAATTTCTCTCTCAAAGCCGCTAGAATTTAGTTTGCTAAACTGGCCTAACGAGAAGTGCTCCGCCTTCGGGATAGGAGGTTGAAGCTGTAGGTGACCGCTTGAAGTCTTGAGATAGGATGTGTCATGTTAAAGCATGACAGAAGCACTTTTTTTTCTAAAGTCCAATTTTCAGATTGGCACCGGACACTTGATCTTGTTGGACGTCAGGTTTTCACTGACGTTTTTTGGCTTTCCAAGCCTATGGCACTTTTAAGCTATTTGTGTGTTTCCAGCATTAGTCTCGTAGTGCAACGCCGAACACCTTTAGAGATTCGGCAAAAACATTCTCGATATTGCCATATATGCATCAGTTTCGAATTGTGTCTTTGGTTAATAGTTGGGTTGCCCGGCTCCTGTGCTCGCCTCCTACGTTCTGCTTTGTTCGGCTAGGTGTGCAAAGGGAGAACCACTGCGATTGTGCTTCCAGCTCGCATGGTTAAGCACCTCAGTGGAGAAAGCCGAAAACTGACTGTCACAATAGGTATAAACTGGTCAGCGATCCGACCACTATGTTAAATGACTGGTCGTTCATAACATTGGCCGAAGTGTTTACGGCTTGACCTCGACTGTCGCCGAACACTAACCGGAGGCTAGTAACTGGCCTTCCAACTTTAAGCTCCTATGACTAAGTGAAAGTTATAAATCCCGCATATCTGATTTCCTCGTTTCCTTCGCTAAACCGCCGCACCGAGACGTCGGCTAAGGGTTGTTTTGTTATTGCGGAAACACCATGTGTAGTATCTACCAAGGGGTAGAAGCCGACGATGGGCCACTTTCAACTGATAAAACGGTCGCAATGGAGCCAAAATAATGATGTAAAGTACTTGGATACATATAATCATTACACATAATTTGTGATTTTACTCTGGATATCGATCCTTAATTCAGCCACCCGTGCCCACATTAAGGCTCGGGGGAAACTGGGCTTCATGCTTATTATTTACAAATATTAAAGGGGTACATCGATCCCCTGATACTCATGGGCCAGTTCAGATAGTTGCCGCATACAAGGAAGATTCCACAAGACTTGGCGATCAAGACAAGGACTCCTCCCCCACCGGCGTATTCGGCTAGGACTCTTGTTATCCTAGGCCTCTGGTGCATTATATAAACCGAGGCCAGGCTAGTCGATAGAGGAACAACAATCATACCATAGGCTAGCTTCTAGGGTTTAGCCACTACGATCTCGTGGTAGATCAACTCTTGTAATACTCATATCATCAAGATCAATCGAGCAGGAAGTAGGGTATTACCTCCATCGAGAGGACCCGAACCTGGGTAAACATCAACTCCCCCGCCTCATGTTACCATCCGCCTTAGACGCACAGTTCAGGACCCCCTACCCGAGATCCGCTGTTTTTTACACCGACAGGGAGGCTTACTGATGCTGAGGGAACAGCGGAGAGGCGCCACGATTTTCTGGTGCGTTCAGGGTGATGCAGCGGCCGGAGTTGAGGTCGAAGACGAGGCTTGACGGCGGCGGCTGAGTTTGAAGCGCCGGGGCGACGCGAGGAAGACGATGAGACGAAGAGGCACGGGGGAGTGAAAATGACCCCCGGCCCTATTTATAAGGTGAATGGATAAGTGGCAGGTGTGGGAATCGAGGAGGTCGAAAAAACGGATCTGTAGATGTGCAGATGCCTCGATTTTTGGAGATTCATTAAAGGAGATACATTAAAAGATTTTGGTTCTGTGTAAAGTTAATGGCAGATGACGTCACGGCGGATTATCATGGTCTTGGAAGATGACATCACGGTGAGTTTCAAGGTTTTGGCGAAGGCGTTGAAGAAGGAATTTTTCTAAGTATTGAAGATTGACATGAACAAGTTCAAATCAATCTGGGGCCTAATGTTGGGGATATAACTATTGAGTATAAACCGCCCAGGAGGGGCCAGGTTATACTCATAGTAAGTTATTCATATTGAAGCCCACGAAGACAAGGAGTATGGCGCTTTATGGAAGAGATTTAACAAGAAGGCCCAAGGCCCAAAAGCGGATTAGGGTCCGTAGATGTAAACCGCTATATGATGTATGACTTGTGTTGTAAGATAGGAAAGGGTAGAAACCGAGCCGGACATGTTTATGAGCCGGCCAGGATTCTGTAAACCGCCGAGTGTCAACCTGTGTGTATAAAGGGACGACCCGACGACGGTTTAGGGACAAGAAACATCAGATCGAGATCCAGGTTTAGCGTATTCGCTCCCTGGTCATCGAAACCCTAGCAATATCACCTCAAACTGGATTAGGCCTTTACCTTCACCGCAAGGGGCCGAACCAGTATAAACTCCCCGTGTCTTTTGTCCTGATTAACCCGTTTAAGTTAACCCGTCGTGATGGCTCCACGAACAAGTCCTCACACTAGGACATCTGCCGTGACAATTCCACGACAGATCCTATCTCAGATTTCATGGCCTCAAGCCATTTATTGAAATCCGGGCTCATCATAGCTTCTTCATAGTTCGTAGGTTCGCCTTGGTCTAGTAACATGACTTCCAGAACAGGATTACCATACCACTCTGGTGCAGATCGTGCTCTGGTTAACCTACGAGGTTTAGTAGCAACTTGATATGAAGTTTCATGATCATTACCATTATCTTCCTCTCTAGTTGGTGTAGGCATCACGGGAACGGTTTTTGGTGATGTGCTACTTTCAAATTTGAGATAAAGTACAATTACCTCATCAAGTTCTACTTTCCTCCCAGTCACTTCCTTTGAGAGAAACTCCTTCTCTAGAAATGTTCCATTCTTGGCAACAAAGATCTTGCCTTTGGATCTGTGGTAGAAGGTGTACCCAGTTTTTTCCTTAGGGTATCCTATGAAGACGCGCTTCTCCGATTTGGGTTCAAGCTAATCAGGCTGAAGCCTTTTGACATCAGTGTCGCAACCCCAAACTTTAAGAAACGACAACCTAGGTTTCTTGCCAAACCATAGTTCATACAGTGTCGTCTCAACGGATTTAGATGGTGCCATATTTAACGTGAATGCAGCTGTCTCTAATGCATAACCCCAAAACAATAGTGGTAAATCAAGAAGAGACATCATAGATCACACCATATCTAATAAAGTACGGTTACAACGTTCGGACACACCATTACGTTGTGGTGTTCCAGGTGGCGTGAGTTGTGAAACTATTCCACATTGTTTTAAATGAAGGCCAAACTCGTAACTCAAATATTCGTCTTCGCGACATATCGTAGAAACTTTATTTTCTTGTTATGATGATTCTCCACTAAAATTCTTTAAACTATTCAAATATTTCATACTTGTGTTTCATTAAGTAGATATACCTATATCTGCTCAAATCATCTATGAAGGTTAGAAAATAACGATACCCGTCGCATGCCTCAACACTCATTGGACCGCATACATCGGTATGTATTATTTCCAGTAAGTTATTGGCTCACTCCATTGTTCCGGAGAACGGAGTTTTCGTCATCTTGCCCATGAGGTATGGTTCGCAAGTATCAAATGATTCATAATCAAGTGATTCCAAAAGCCCATCTGCATGGAGTTTCTTCATGATATGACCTAAACGGCAATGCCACAAGTATGTTGCACTATAATTATCAACTTTTCCTCTTTTGGCATCAATATTATGAATATGTGTGTCACTATGATCGATATTCAATAAACCATTCACATTGGGTGTATGACTATAGAAGGTTTTATTCATGTAAACAAAACAACAATTATTCCCTGACTTAAATGAATAAAGGTATGGCAATAAACATGATCTAATCATATTCATGCTTAACGCAAACACCAAATAACATTTATTTAGGTTCAACACTAATCCTGAAGGTAGAGGGAGTGTGCGATGGTGATCATATCAACCTTGGAATCATTCCCAACACACATCGTCACCTCGCTTTTAACTAGTCTCTGCAACTCCTATTTCGATTTACTAATCTTAGCAACTGAACCAGTATCAAATACCTAGGGGTTACTATGAACACTAGTAAAATACACATCAATAACATGTATATCAAATATAAATTTGTTCACTTTGCCATCCTTCTTATTCACCAAGTATTTGGAGCAGTTCCACTTCTAGTGACCATTTCCTTCGCAGTAGAAGCACTCAGTTCCAGGCTTGGGTCCAACTTTGGGCTTCTTCATGGAAGTGGAAACTTTCTTGCCATTCTTCTTGAAGTTCCCTTTCTTTCCCTCTCCCTTTTTCTTGAAACTAGTGGTCTTGTTAACCATCAACACTTGATGTTGTTTCTTGATTTCTACCTTCAATGATTTCAACATCGCGAAGAGCTTGGGAATCGCTTTTGTCATCCCTTGCATATTATAGTTCATCATGAAGTCCTATTAGCTTGGTGGTAGTGACTAGAGAACTCTGTCAATCACTATCTTATCAGGAAGATTAACTCCCACTTGATTCAAGCAATTATAGTACTCAGACATTCTGAGTACATGCTCACTGGCTGAGCTATTCTCCTCCATCTTGTAGGCAAAGTACTTGTCAGAGGTCTCATTGAAGGAAATATGCCCTAGAGGCAATAATAAAGCTGTTATTTTATATTTTCTTACTCATGATAAATGTTTATTATTCATGCTAGAATTCTATTTATCGGAAACCCAAATACATGTGTGAATACATAGACAAACATTGTGTCCCTAGTGAGCCTCTACTTGACTAGCTCGTTGATCAAAGATGGTTAAGGTTTCCAAACCATGGACATGAATTGTCATTCGATAACGGGATCACATCATTAGGAGAATGATGTGATGGACAAGACCCATCCGTTAGCTTAGCATATTGATCGTTCAGTTTTATTGCTATTGCTTTCTTCATGTCAAATACATATTCCTTCGACTATGAGATTATGCAACTCCCGGATACCGGAGGAATACCTTGCGTGCTATAAAGCGTCACAACGTAACTGGATGATTATAAATATGCTCTACAGGTATCTCCGAAGGTGTTTGTTGGGTTGGCACAGATCAAGATTAAGATTTGTCACTCCAAGTATCGGAGAGGTATCTCTGGGCCCTCTCGGTAATGCACATCATAAGAAGCCTTGCAAGCAAAGTGACTAATGAGTTAGTTACAAGATGATGTATTACAGAACGAGTAAAGAGACTTGCCAGTAACGAGATTGAACTAGGTATGTGGATACCGACGATCGAATCTCGCGCAAATAACATACCGATGGACAAAGGGAATAACGTATGTTGTCATAATGGTTCGACCGATAAAGATCTTCGTAGAATATGTAGGAGCCAATATGAGCATACAGGTTCCGCTATTGGTTATTGACCAGAGAGGTGTCTCGGTCATGTCTACATAGTTCTCGAACCCGTAGGGTCCGCACGCTTAACGTTCGATGACGATTTAGTATTATATGAGTTATGTGATTTGGTGACCGAATGTTGTTCGGAGTCTCGGATGAGATCATGGACATGATGAGGAGTCTCAAAATGGTTGCGAGGTAAAGATTGATATATAGGATGATAGTATTCGGACACCGGATGTGTTCCGAAGTGTATCCGGTATTTATCGGAGTACCGGGGGGGTGCCGGAGCCCCCGGGGGAAAGTTATGGGCCATGAGGGGAGCACACCAGACCACAAGGGGTCGCCCCCCCCCCAAGTAAGGAGGCCGAGTGGGAGAAGAGAAAGAGGGGGTTCGCCCCCCCCCCCTTTCCTTCTCTCCTTCCTCTTCCCTTTTTCCCCCTCCGGCAATTATAGAAGGGGGGAGGCCGAATTGGGGAAGACCCCAAGTAGGATTCGGCCTACTTGGGGTGCCCCTTGGCTGCCTCTCCTCCCCTCCCACCTATATATATGTGGGGAGGGGGCGCCTAGAACATACAACATCAATTGTTAGCCGTGTGCGGCGCCCCCCTCCACAGTTTACACCCTCGGTCATAGTTTTGCGGTGCTTAGGTGAAGCCCTGCGAGAATCACTTCACCATCATTGTCACCTCACCATCCTGCTGACGGAACTCATCTGCTACCTCGACACCTTGCTGGATCAAGAAGGCAAGGTACGTCACCGAGCTAAATGTGTGCAGAACTCGGAGGTGTCGTACGTTCGGTGCTTGATCGGTCGGAGCTAGAAGAAGTTCGACTACATCAAACGTGTTGTCAATTGCTTCCGCTTTTGGTCTATGAGGGTACGTAGACACACTCTCCCCCTTGTTGCTATGCATCTCCTAGATGGATCTTGCGTGAGCGTAGGATTTTTTTTGAAATTGCATGCTACGGTTCCCAACAGTGGCATCCGAGCCAGGTCTATGCGTAGATGATATGCACGACTAGGACACAAAGAGTTGTGGGCGGCAATAGTCATACTTCTTACCACCAACGTCTTATTTTGATTCGACGGTATTGTGGGATGAAGCAGCCCGGACCAACCTTACATGTCCACGCACGTGAGACTGGTTTCACCGACAGACATGCACTTGTTTTGCATAAAGGTGGCTGGCGGGTGTCTGTTTCTCCTACTTTAGTTGAATCGAATTTGACTATGGCCGGTCCTTGAAGAAGGTTAAAACAGCAAACTTGACGAAAAACCATTGTGGTTTTGATGCGTACACTACAAAAAAAAGACACATCTCTGACATTTTGGGCCGAACGAAAAAAATTTCTGTCATACATATGACACTTCTATGACGATAATTGTGACAAAACCCGGTATCATCATAGATGTGGTGGGCTCCTACTTCTATGACAAAAAATCATGACAGAAAATGGGCTTTTTCGTCTGGCGGGCGGAGACGTAGCTGCATGACATTCTTTGGGTCGTCCATGACGGAAAAACCGTGGTAGAAGCGAGGGGTGGAAAATTTCGGGAATTGCGGTTACGGTGGGAGGTCGGGGGCGAGCGATGCTGCTTTCTCTCGTGCGTGCTGCGTGTGTGCGAGGCGTTCGCTCTAATCGAACCCGAGTGAGGCATTGGGCTCTAATCAACCCAAGCGATTGCACCGCAGGCTACGCGTTCTCGAACCCGGCGATCGATCGATGGTCATTAATCGAACTCGATGGAGCGATTCCTTCGATGCTTTGCTAACTAAGCCGATCGATTGGATGAACAAAGGAGCATTGCGGGGGGGTTGGATGAACAATGAGCGGTGGCGTTATACGCATGAACAGGACCCGTGGTGTGGAGGGCTGGATGAGCGATGAGACGGTGGAGGGGTGGCCTTGGAGGGTGGTTGAACAGGACCCCATGGTGTGGAGGGCTGGATGAGCGATGAAGCGGTGGAGGGGTGCCCGTGGAGGGTGGTTGAACAGGAGCCGGTGGAGTAGCGCGCGGTGGAGGCTGGATGAACAGGAGCCCGTGGAGGCTGGAGGAGGTCGACGGTAGCCCGTGGAGGCTGGAGGAGGTCGACGGTGGAGATGAATAGTATCTCGTGGAGTCCCATTTTGCGGGACGCCACACCCCTCCCGATGAACAGGACCCCCGTTTCGACCGTAGCGCTCCAACACATGTCCGTTTCGTCCGTTTTGTGGTACGCCACACCCCTCCTAATCAACAGGACCCCCGTTTCGACCGTAGGAGGTCCGTTTCCTCCGTTTTTGATGCGCCACACCCTCCCGATCTACAGGACCCCGGTTTCGACCGTAGGAGGTCCGTTTCCTCCGCTTTTGCGATGCGCGGACCCCTCCCGATGAACAGGATCCCGTTTCGAACGTGGCCAGTCGAACACAAGGCTGTTTCCTCCGTTGTGCGGTACGCCAGGCCTCGTTTCCATCGCATGTTCCGTCCAAGCCCTTCCGATGAACACGACCACGCATTCCGTTCCGACCCAGCCGGTTGGCTCCCACGCGTTCTGTTGCCTCCCGATGAACACGACGCATTCCATTGCCTCCGCATGAACACGGCGCATTCCGTTGCCTCCCCATGAACACGACAACGACGTTGTTTCTCTGTTCTGACCCAGCCATGTACGTATGCGCGAGTAGGCGTTCGAGACCCTGCCCGTATGTATGTACGTGGCCGTATTTTCTTTCTTGCACCCTCACCGATGTACATACGTGTACATGCTACGTGCGTGCCTCTACTACGACACGTGCGCGCCTCTACATCCACCAGTATATATATACGTACACGTTCGCGACCAGAATGACAACGCTACGTACTCTTCGACCAGATGGGTCCCGACTGTCAGGCACTTCCTTGCCTGCAAAGATGTAGCTGGTGGGTCCCAGCAGTCAGGGGGGCGAATTGTTTTGTTTTTTTTGCCCGGACGCACTTCCTTGCGTGTGAAGATGTAGCTGGTGGGTCCCAGTAGTCAGGGGGGCGAATCGTTTTGTTTTTTTTGCTCGGATGCACTTCCTTGCATGCGAAGGTGTAGCTGGTGGGTCCCAGCAGTCAGGGGCAAACATTTTTTCGCAAAATATGGTGGCCCGTCCGGTGGGTCCCCGCTGTCAGGTGGAGGAATAATTATTTTGCGCATAAGAAGGAGGCACTTCCTTGCTGCGGCCGTGAACCCAGTTGTCAGCCTCTCCATGTACAGTCCACGTCCGATGGAAGACGTTCCTTGACCATGTTGACCACGCCGCGCCGAGACCACCAGGGCGGTGGACGACGGCGAGGCCTAGGAAGGGGATGACGCGGAGCCGGGAAGACGCGACTGTGGATGCCCACGCGCAGAGGAGTAAGAGGGTTCACTGGTTCGCTGCGGTGTGAAATGTCGTCGCCCTTGAGAATAACAGGGGTGTGGGTGAGTAGAGGCGGCGAGGCCTCCGCCGCGCATGGCAGCCCGGCCACGGGAGGCGAGAGCACGAGGCACGACCGGGCGTTGGTTTGGGCGGTGGAGCAAGAAGACCAGAGGTTGAAGAAGAACTACGGCCGTTGGATGGACATCGTCACGGTCCTTTGGAGCTAGAATCGTGCATATTGACTAAGTTGACAAAGCCCTCCGTCCCCATCAACTTAGTAGGCCCACAAGTCAGCCTGCCACTATACGGGTCCCAGCTAACAGGGGGAGTATTCATTTTTTTGTGCGTAATAAGAAGGCACTTCCTTGCGTGCGAAGATATAGCTGATGGATTCGAGCTGTCAGCGGTGGTAACGTTTTATTCGCGAAATACAGAGGGCCTTTCGGTGGGTCCCTGATGTTAGCTGCAGGAATCATTATTTTGCGCGTAATAAGGAGGCATTTCCTTGTGTGAGGCCGTGGACCCAGCTGTCGGCCTCTACTCGTACAGTCCACTTCAGATGCATGTCGGTCATTGACCACGTTAACCAGGCCGCGCCGAGAACACCAGGGCGGTGGACGACGGCGAGGCCTAGGAAGGGAATGACACGGAGGCAGGGAAGACTCGCAGTTGTTTCCCACGCGGAGGGGAGTACGACTGCACGAGGGTTTACTGGTTCGTCTGTTGTCGCCCGAGAATAACAGCAGGTGTGAGTGAGTAGAGGGATGGCTAGGCCAGCGATGGGAGTACGATGTGGTGATGAGGCCTGTGCGACAGCACAGCCGGCCGCGGGAAGGAGGGAGCATGCAGTCCCACCGACGCTTGTTTGAGCGGCTGGAGCAGGAAGAACAGAGATTGAAGAAGCACGACGGCCATTGGATGGACATCCAACGATCCTTTGCTTGTGCGTCAACCTTTTTTTTACGAAAGCCTCAAATCTGTGGAAAATAGCATACATCCCATCTGCCATTATTTCTAATAATTTACAGCCCATTTGCTAATTCTTAAGGTTTTTTAGCCCATATTCTTTTTGTTAGCATTACAGCCCATCTTGTGGCCACGGTTAAAAAATTATATGAAATTTTGCATATTTCGGTGCGGTCCGAACTGTTTTTAATCCCGAAATTTCGACTCACATTCAAACTGATTTTAAAAATAAATGTATATCAATATAAAATCCAACAAATTCTCCACGCATAAAAATTAATGTAATTTAAAATCTCGAAATGAAAAAAAGATATTTGAACCTAATTGCTGTTTGATGTGTTTTAAAAATGTACAGCCCACTTCTCATTACTGATGGGCCATTTTCTCGGCCAGCCGAATGAAAGCTCTCCTCGTCTTGAAAGATTTGCAGCCCAACAGCTTGACAAAGCGACTTACTTGGCAAATCACAAAAAACTGGCTGTGGCTGTGGACCCAGTATCGGCCTCTCCACGACAAGATTACTCTTCCGATGGAATGTTGTTGACCACATTGACCACGCCGCGCCGAGAGCACCAAGGCGGTGGACGACGTCGAGGCCTAGGAAGGGGACGATGCGGAGCCGGGGAAGACGCTGCAGTGGATGCCCACGCGTAGAGGAGTACGAGGGTTCACTGGTTCGGCTGCGGTGTGAGGCTGCCGTCGCCCGCGAGGCCTGGCTAGCGATGGGAGTAGTAGGGGCGATGAGGCCTCAAGCAGCCTGACCGACCACTGGAGGCGAGGCGAGCGATCTCCCGGCGCTGGTTTGGGCGGTGGTGCAAGAAGAGCAGCGATTGAAGAAGCAGCAGGACCGTTCGATTCAAATCCAACGGTTACTGCTGCTAGAATCGTTTGTTGACTAAGTTCACAAGCCCTGCGTACGCGTCAACGTAGTAGGCCCGCAGGTCAGCCTCCCAACCGCTGCGCCCCAGATGTCAGTGGGTGGAATCATTTTTTTCGCGTAATAAGGAGGCAGTTGATTGCGTGCGGCCAGGCCAGCGGAGGGAGTAGGGTGGGCCGGGGAAGCCTGCGCGGTATCATAGCGGGCCACAAGAGGAGGGAGCAGGCAGTCCCACCGGCGCTAGTTTAGGCGGCTGGAGAAGGAAAATCAGAGATTGAAGAAGCACGCCGGCCGTTGGATGGACATCGAACAGTCACTGCTGCTAGAATCGTGTGTTCACTGACAAAGCCTTGCGTAAACAAGTCAGCCTCGAAATTTGTGGCGTGTACAACCCATTTGCTATTATTTTTATAATTTTTACTCATTTTCTAATTCATATGGAATTTATTGCAGCCCGTTTTCCATTTTTAGAATTGCCGGCCATTTTCTGGTCAGTACCAGGGTCAAAAAATTAATTAAATGTGTGGTAAATTTTGAAAATTCGCAAATTTTTGCTGGGGAACGAAACATTCTTAATCCAAAAATTAATAGCCATACTAATAAAAATTTAAAAATAAATTAGTACTATGTCATGTTAAATCCAATGAAATACGTATAAGATATCAGTGAAGAACAAAATTCAAAAAAAACTAATATCCCATTTGCTATAAATTTTTTGGAATTTTGAACCCCTTTTGATATTATTTTTAACAGACACTAACCATACTCGTTGGCCAGGACGAAATGCATCCCTCCTCGTCTTGAAAGATTTGAAGCCCATTAATTCGGAGAAAACAAATAGGCCTAGCTTGGGTATTATTCAAAAAGAAATACTGGGCTACCTATTTTCCCACAGAAATTGTGAATGAGCATTTAGCTTTATTTATTTATTTACTTATTTATGTTTAGGGACCATGAGCATGTACACGGGCGGATTCATGTGAGAGCCTCCCTTCCGATTAATTATGGGCTTCTCTATTGGGCCTTCATCGATTGGGTTGCATGTTATCAACAAGTGGAAAATGTGTTCAGATGAAAAATAGTATGAGCTACGTGCAGTGCAGGGCACTAAAGGATCGAACTGCAACGACTTCCAAAACAACACATTTATTCAACCAACAAACGAAATATACTACTGATTGTGCATTGAAAACAGCAGCAGCAGCAACCAAGGATGGGGTGCAATGTAAGCGATGGCAGGCGTAAGAGTGAAGACGCAACTCTTCCTTCCAAACCAAACATCAGCCATCATTACAAAAGGGCTACCAAAAAGAACAAGTGTATGCATCAAACTAAATAAAGATCCTACTACACCAAGTGTACGCATCTAACTAACTGGCTCGGTTAGACGTTACTATTTATTAAGTCATGGAGATTGGCTGATGGCTTGAACCACATGGGTGCTCGACGGGGAAACTCCACCAAAGAAGTCGAAGTCCGATACTTGCGACCCTCTCTCCTACTTTGGGCTGCGAGGCGTGGCGGCACATATCGTGGTATGGTGCATGCAGAGACGCGCATGGTACGCTGTGTACACCACAGTTTTGCTCGATGAACGAAACCACGCTGCCATCATGATACTTGCCGTCGGTTATCTCCTCGTTAATCGGATAATTCAGTCCGACAAACAGAGAGCGTGTACCAAGGTTACTTACCAGCCTCGATCGAGAAATTCTCAAGGCCCGTAGAAGCTGGGATCCTGCTCAAAGACCTGGCAGTGACTGTGATTGTATTCCGCGAAACAACACGTCCGATATGTGCGAACGATCATCAATCTTTCGCCGTAGTCTGATCGAGCCAGGAACCACCTGCAACTGCCATGCCGCTTTTCTTTGAAAGGTTACGGGATTAGGAAGGGTAGGGACACCAAAGCGGCCTACAACATCATATCAAGTTGGAGTCAAATAAAAAGGGCTCTTGATTTAGTCAATCCTAAGAACGACATGTTATGAGCATGAATATTTTTTCAGTAAATGTTGACAGTAATATAAGCAAGCCATCATGATATCATAGGAAAGTAACATACTTTCAGTAACCGTTTGTAGCGATGATGGAGGAGGCCAAGAATACGTCCAGCCATAGAAGGAGTCGACAGCAGTAAATGAAGCCCTTGTGTTCAATGGCATCATAGAACCATGGAGGATGTATGATCCTGCGATGGACGTGCAGATTTATCCACTTACCGCAGTGACCTGTCAGATAGGCGAGACCGCGGTTGAAGAACGCAATTAGCCTGAAATCTTTATAATTCGCAAATCTTGTGGGCACTTGGCAGATTACAACCTTGAGCAAATCAAACTTGGTATCATGTTGGCTACTGTAAGATTCTGAGTATTCTAGGCCGCGGTGCCAAAGAAGTGCAGTGTTAATCGAAGGAAGGGGGATCAATCGCCGGGTGTAGACCTCCACGAGCATCCAGCTGCCGCGACCATCGACGAGCACCATCCAAGATGTGTTCATGCCGACCCAGTACATACCGTTAATGTAGCTGAGGCTGACAGGGATCGGATCGCAGTGAAGGGGGTTGATGCTCGCCACCCTACGATCGTTATGCTGCGTGACACGCCGTTTCTGAAGATCAGGCGGCATCAGCAAGCAAGGAGCTGGCTTAAAAAGCTCCGGCCTGAGGGCTTTGAGTAAACGGTACAGCCCCGACGAGCACGCGGCGAGCGGCATGGTACTGAGATTGTCCACGCGAAACAATGAGCTTGATTACCTCTGTGGGGAACGAATTCCAGCCACTCTTTTCGGCGGACGCTGTTGCTCGGTTACGCCATTGTTAGTGCTTGGGTTTTCGGACGAGGGGGCGCCTTAGCGGGATGGAAGCTTGGGCGAGATTATGTGCGGACAAAGATGGAGAAGCAAATATGTGCTGCGGCAAGTGGACGGTGATGATGACTACAAAGACGCCGCTTGACTTACGAGACACATACCAAAGCCGTAGGGTCATATCGATGCCACCAACTTGCTTGAGTGATCACGCGATCTTTGGTACTCCCTATAGTACCTACTACGATTATGCCCTAGCTTGCTAGAGTAGAGTAGTAGAGTAGGACTCTGCTCTACTACTAGCACCGGAGGAGTAGTATATTCTAATCTAAAATAGTTACAAACTTCAATGCCCGAGCGTGGAACGACTATGAACCGTGCTCAAAGACCGTGTCTACGTGGTATTTGGACTTATATGCAAAAAATAGCAAGATGCCCGTGCATTGCACGGCACACCATCATCACCAACTCGGTTTTTTCTCTACTCCTACTCCTATAAAAGACACAGTTGGTGATGATGGATGCGAGGAGGCGTGTTCAGCCGGGCGTGCAGCGGACGGCGCATCACTATTCGATTTGTTATAAAAAAAGTAGTAGAGATAGAGACATAGGGAGGAGCACGAGGTTGTGGGAGATAAGGATGAACGAGGCAAGGCCTTATCTATAAATGTGGAGAGAGGTGCGGGTATCTTTTGTAAAATTGTCATGGTTCGCTTTCTATCCGTCAGATATAGATCAGACGGTCTATATTACAAGATGGCAGGCATACCATCATCACCAACTCGGTTTTCTATAAGAGTAGATATATATAGATATAGATAGATAGAGACTAGGGAGTCCTATTAAGGACACCATCTACTGCTTCATGTGCTACTCCTGCGCTCCATTCGGCGGCCGCAATGTCCCCTACAGCCACTCCCTCCTGCGCTCCATTCATGGTATTTGTTGAAATCTGGGAGCGCACTCGCGATCACCGGCAGCCACGACTTCACCGACGACGACTTCTTCCCCGACCTCGGCAACCTCTTCCTCAACGACATGGGCGACAACCTCAACGCCAACGGTGCTTCTCCCGTTGCACCATATGTGTTTCTGTCCTTCCTGTTCGAAATTGTGGTAAAATTCATGTTTCTACTCTGTATCCTACTACTATGCTAGTCCACATGATTAGTTTCATCTCTGTTATAGCCGTCATGATTTATTTTGTGCTTATTCGGATTAAATCTCGTAGTAACTTGCTCACATATTCAACTGGCGCAACGTCCCCTACAGCCACTCCCGTTTCATGGACGGCATGGTCGATGCCTCCAAGGAGCCCTTCGTCCACTGCTATGAGTGCCCGATGCCGTTTTGTGGCTCACCGGCGGACATGGTGCATCACCTCATGGATGCGTGCAGCGGTCACTGTTGGCCCTTGGTGGAGAACATCAAGTATGACACGTGCTACTGGTTCACCATGCCGGAGTCGCTGGAGGATCACCGCCGCCTGTTAGTCTCGGAGGAGGACGGCAGCGTCTTCCTCTTGATCGTGGGCACCGGCGAGGCCCGCGCAGGCCGCCGCCCCATCTTTGTAGCGTGCGTCAGGGGCGTCACCGCTGACGTTGATGCTGACACGAGGCAGATGTACGGGTGCGTGGTCTATGTTACTACCCCTCCGGGTCGTGTGGGCGGCGAAACTGGCCTCATCGGACAGACTTGGACTCTGAGGAGCTGGGACTATCCCGCCAATGTGGACTCAGAAAACCCATGGCATCCGTTCTATCCTTTACCCGCCGACTCGGTGCACGGGGACTCCAAGGAGGTTCACCTGGACATACGCATTATCAAGTGCACTTAGAAAACATGTAGTGTGTGTGTGGGCGCTTATGGCCCGTGTCTTTGCCGCTTTTGATTCTATAAGCTTGTCGTTAAACTTGAGTGGCTTTCGCCGCAGTCATTCCTTTGAACTGCTCCTCTCAGTGAGCTGATGTAAGACACTTTGGGTTTCATTTGATAATTGAACCGGGAGGAGCCTCCCTGTTCTTCTAAAAAAATACGCATTATCAAGTTAAATGTTGATCATTAGTCTTCTCTCAATGTAATCCGCTGTCTAAGCATGTGGAGACTTCCATGCAGGATCTTGCTCTATTGGAGTATCGCGCATGAATAAAAGTGTATCCTTTTATGGTTTAGTATAGAATCTTCCATGTATTAATTTTTACTACAGTACTGGTGAAAGACTTACGATGAACCATTTCTTACATCTCCTCTACCCCCTTGCAAATCATCCTGATTTAATCCCTCCGTCTAGGTGTATAAGGGCATGGTTAATATTACTTAATAGTATAGCCAACTGTTGACTATAAGAAAGTGCCATGTCATTTGTAGCCAACATGTATAACAATCGATACTCAAAAACTAATTCTTAAAGATCATTTCTTCCAAAGCACAATAAGTGTTATTTCTTCACAAGTTTTAGATGCAGGTTGAACAGTTGAATGCTTTTGTTTGCAAAAGATACCTTTTTATCTATTTCACCCGGATGTTTGTGAGCTCTAGAGATGAGATAATATCCGAAGAAACCTATCGATACCCGTTACACATGAGATGACCCCCACATACTTCGTCAAAATAAACAACTCCCGATCAATGCATTTCACTCTTTGGTGCAACGCATACGGGCACCTTACTACTATAGATTAGTACGACCAAAATTGAACTAACATTATATATATAGTACGATAAATACTGATGCATGTCACCTAAAATTATATCATTCAAAACTAGGTTCAAATACGAATCCAACGATATAGTTTTTGTTGACATACACTAACATTTTGTCAGTTAAATCTTCAGTCAAATTCAATGGGGGACAAATAAACCACGACCGATGTAGTACAAGTGTAGAGGGCGGTGCTGCACGGGAGTCTCACCTCTCACTCGTGGCGCGGCAGTAAAGCCGTCATATCACAAAACCCAACCACTCCCAGTAATAAGTGGCCTGGTAAAATAAACGGACAAAGCAACCATCACATCCCTCCATATTTTTTTGCATTTCATCTCTCTGCATTTACTTTCTCCGGTTCATCTCGCACACTCGATCCCTAGCTACTACTCCTAGGGCTAGTTCTTTTGGCGGCTTCCCCAGCTTTTCCCACAAGACTAGTCACAGTGGAGAGTAACAATAAGGCGCCTCACTCATTTATTTGGGCTTCTAAACTACTACTCTGTCCTGGTTTATTCTTCACCATTGTAATTTGTGCTAAATTTTGACCAAAGATTTAACTGATAAAATGTTACTCAAAACACTTAGGAGCGGTGCATCTAGGTGTGTAAGTCATCTTACGAAAACCAAATAATCCCAAAACACTTAGGCGGTGCATTAACTTCTACCTCGTTTCTTGTTTCTTGACATATCAACCAATAAGAGATAAAGAGTGTGCATGCTTTTAATGACTTGAGATATCAAACACGACATGCAGTGGTTAGTTCATTGCATGCAATACTATTAATTAGAAAATAAACATTAACATTTCTCGTTTTCTCCTCCTCCTTGGTCATGGTGCACAGCCTAAGATGACTTACTCACCTAGACGGATGGAGTAGTGCATTTGACATGCACTAACATTTCATTAGTTAAATTTATGATCAAAATTTGACACAGATTACAATGGGGACCAATAAACCAGGACGGAGGTAGTAGTTATGGGATTACTAATCTAGAAGCCTAAAAGAACTGGCCCCTGGTACTCCTACTAGTAGTAGTACTCACGTTGGAATCGTTTCACAAGCTTGACTAGTGCTGTTGTTGACACACGAGCATGTTACGTGTACCCTCGACGCCGGGGGTGATGCACCGCAGCTCACGTCGAAGGAGACCCGACCGACAGCGCGATACGCAAGAAGGTCGACGGGCGCTTTTGCAGACCCAAAAATCCCCACACCCCCGGGAGGGACCCCGTCAGGGAGTGTGGCGGCTATGGGTTGCCCTAGGTCGATTCTCTCGCCCCTAGAGCCTCGGGATTCGCAGCTCTCAAACACGAAGAACAACGAAGAACGAGAGAGAAAAACGGTGGAGAGATAGAACGTAGATGAAAAAGTAGTATATTGATTTGTTCGATTGTGTGTTGTTCAATCGGCCATCACCCCCAATATATATAAGAGGCGGCTGGACTTCCCGTACAAGTAAAGGATTCATCTAGGCTTTCCTTACAAGAAATTACATCAATTCACGCCCTAGAGTCCTAGTTCTATTCCAACTCGGATTCAGTCTGAATCTGGCCCAACTTCTGTCTTCCTCTTTGCGCAGTCCGCCGAGCTTGCATATGATCTCCGACCAAGACGTCCCAAATACCAAACTTGTGTGCCTCGATGATACGAACAACTCTCATGTTGATTATCTTTTCAAATAAGGCCATCTTGAATGCTTCTCGAGGTCATCTTTACCTTCCAGTCGGACTCGGTCTTGCGAGATCGGATTATCCGAAGTCTCGCAGTGAATTTGTAGGCCATATACTATCTCTGATAATGATGACTCCAAAACCAAAGTTTACAGCCTTGATGATATGCATAACTTCTGTATTGAACACTTCTTCATCCGAGGTCATCTTGGTAAACTTTCGGGCACATGTTCAGTTTCACTCGGATTCGAGCTCATCCACTCGGATATTAGAGACTTTCACTCGGACCTTCCGATTGGACTTTTTCACTCGGAAGACAATCTTTTCACTCGGATGACTATATTTCCACTCGGATGACTATATTTTCACTCAGAAAGCAATATCTTACTCGATCAGCAAGTTTTCATTCCGATGGTAATCTTTTCACTCGGAATATTTTCATCTGGAGGACAATTTCACTCGGATGACTATATTTTTATTCGGATAATAATAAGTTCGTCCGGTCAGCAAATTTCCACTTGACCGGTAATTTTTCTTCGAAAGGTAAGCTTTCAATCGATCGGTAAGTTTTTACTCGAAAGTTAAGCTTTCACTTGACCGGTAAGTCTTCACTCGGACAACAAGCTTTTCACTCGACCGAAAACATAGCCTGATCTTGATTTGTCTCCCCAGGTCTCATACGACCTCGGATTGAGATGAATTATGTAGGAAAATTGATCGGCTCGACGAGAAGAAACTTTCTCGTGTTGAAGTTTTTCCGATTCAAGGCCTTCTTAAGGGCCGAATCGCTCGCGCGACCCATCAGACAGGGTGTCTGGTACTTCGCGCCATATTTCCATTCAGCTTCGATCTGCAGTGTATTGCCTCTAACTTTTGCATATGAACTCAGATTGAGATGATTTATATATCAAAATCGATTGCCTCGATGATACGAAGACAATTCCTTTAGAATGCTCCTTCATCCGAGGTCGTCTTGAAGGCATGATCGGCCGAAAACCACTCGGAATATTGAATTCTACCACTCGGAATACAATTTCGGCCCCTAAGATGGAGTCGGACGATGATAACCTAAACATCAAAGTTGTTCCACTTGGTGATGTGAAACTTTTCATGCTGAAAACCCTTTCACTCGAAGCCATCTCATTTTATTTTTTATGCCGTGCCAAAATCTGATGTCAACAACTGTTTTTCTACTTTTACAAAAACCGCATCGTAATGTTAAAACGTGCATTTGCACGTACATAAATAATAGTAGTACTCCCTCCGTCTAGGTGTACAAATCTTCCCTCCTTCTTGGTCACCGTGCACAACCAAAGATGACTTATTGACCTGGACGGAGGGAGTAGAAAAGTCTGCAAACATATATCGAGAGAGACGTATAGTCTCATAGTGTATAGTAAAGTTTGTGCTATATGCACGTACTTGCAAAAAGCGTAATAATACACAATGTTTCCAAACTTTCCCTTTTAAATACTTAATTAAGGATGCTAAAATTTCCTGAACGTTCGGGATTTATCATTTGCGTCCCAAAACTGATGAGATCGCCTTACGAAACAAAAATTATACTCCTCCTAAAAGCCACGGCGCTCAGAAGCGCTTATGCGCGCCACGAGTGCCCTGGTGCGCGGCCGTTTCCCAGTGCGCCGACACAACGTCTCTTCCTCAGCCTCGTAACTTGCGAGGTGCTGATTGGCGGCTTGCCGGCGGGCGAGCGCGATCTCACCGGTGTGGTGATCCGGTGCCAACAGGTACTACTCCTGGCTGGAAGCGTGCACCCGGTCCACGTACCGCCAAGCGTAGATGAGGCGCTTGGGCCCGACTGCACTCAGGGCGTCGGCACGGGCGTCCTCCGCCACCCTCACGGCCCTCACACGAGCCTTCTGCTAAAGAACCAATTGTTGACTCTCTCGGACGCGACATAGATCTCCCAGAAAGCTTGTTGCACGGAGCGCTTCTCTTCCTCGGCCTTCTTCTCCGCCTCTATTTTGGCGCGCTCTGCTGGAGGCAAAGCCTCCCACAAGGCGACATCCATTTCTTGCCAAAGCTCCTCAAGGCTGGGGGGCTCGGCGGGCAGCGCGGCGTTCTCCTCGTAGCGGGGAGCCGACGCGTCCTCCGACGCTCGTGCTGGGTAGATTGGGAACGCTGACGCGTCCACCTCAACACGTCGCGGCGAGGATCGGAACGCCGACGCGTCCTCCTCGACCAGTGGCGGCGAGGAACGGAACGGCGACGCGTCGCGTCGCGGCGAGGAGCGGAACACCGACGCGTCCTCCTCGACTAGTGGCGGCGAGGAACGGAACGGCGACGCATGACCGTCCGCGCGGTGCAGCGAGGGGCTCCTAGGGCTTGGGAGGGGCGATGCCATGGTGGTCGACATGAGAGGGAGGGGGAGGAGATAGCGATGAACGTGAACGTGAGGGGGAGTAGATAGCGATTTCGTGGGAGGCGCAGTATTTATAGCGAGCAATGGCACACCTATGTAAGATATGGACTGAGCTGCACTGACTTAACTGCAGGTCTAGTTGCGTCACTGACATGTGGGCCAGTACACTGCTGGGCCCGTATGCCAGTGACCCAATGCACCTGAAGTTAAGTAAAAGCTACATGGGCATATTTGTTGAAGTAAATTACGGGGGAGCGAAGGGGTGGAAACATTGCTGGTCACAACGGATTGGACGAGCGTGGGGGGAGGAGGGTCATGCATGCAGATTTTTTCACACGGGGTGGAGTGGTGGGACCGCCGAAGGGAGAAGGAGAGTTTGGCAGGCATATTGTTTCCACACATGGAGAGGAAAAGATTTGGAGACGAACGGGCTTCCTGGAGGTATGGGGAACGGTGCATAATAAGTCATCTTGCATGCCGGGCTAGGTATAGTCTCAAGTCATTAAAAACATACACGCCCCACACATGTTCATATTTCAAGGTGCACTAAATTATTGCATGCGATGATTAAGGCTGGCCATAATGGTGGTATCTTAGCTGGTATCATGCACACGGGAATAGCAAACATGCCGATGTGGCAAAGAATTAAAGAAGAGAGGGGGTTAGAGTAACTAGTGTTCATGCATGCATTGGTAAACACATTTTTGTGAAGAACGACAGCATTAGTTGAGTACTTTTGCAGACTTCAAAAACTATTCCACTGCCTCTACTATCTTGCTAAGAGTAGGTGAAATTTTTGAGTCGAGCCCTTTAAACTAGAAGGGAGGTAGTGGTACTCTAATAGGTGTGTAAGTCATCTTACGAAAACCAAATAATCCCAAAACACGTAGGCGCGGTGCATTAACTTCTACCTCGTTTCTTGTTTCTTGACATATCAACCAATAAGAGATGAGGTGTGCATGCTTTTAATGACCTCGAGACTATCAAACATGACATGCAAAGGGTTAGTTCATTGCATGCAATACTATTTAATTAGCAAATAAACATTAATGTCTCTCGTTTTCTCCTCCTCCTTGGTCACGGTGCACAGTGTAAGATGACTTACTCACCTAGATGGAGGGAGTATCAACATTCACAATGTCAAATCAATATTTTTACACTCATTATAAAACGTAGTTCTTATACTCATTATAATCAGTATTGTAGATATTGATATTTTTAGTATAAATTTGGTCGTGGGCTTTCATTGATGCCTGTCAAAGCATGGAGGAACCGGAGCTTAGGGCTTGCATTTTCGGTCTCTACATAGGTATTTCTCTTCATAATCCTGTAATTTAGAGACTGGTTGCGCTTTTGTGGTAGCGTCTCTTGCATCGGGGGACTATGACAGGTCTGCTATGCGTGACCTGAAGATGAAAGCGTTGAGCATCTCGAAGTTGATCAACAATCTTCAATTGTCAAAGATTAGCCGTTTGGCCAATAAGGTGGCACACTTAATCGCTAAGTATAGCTTTGACAATAGATTAGATGGTATTCTTGTAAATAACGTACCGCCCTGTGTGGTGAATATTGTATCGAATGAGTGTACTGGTGTGGCTGGTTAATTAATATAAGGTGGTGTTCAAAAAAGTATATATTTGGTCAAACACTTTGCAAACGGTTGTGGGAGTAAAAAGGACCAGAGAGAGTATCATGCATGCGGAGTAGGCAAAACAATTTGCTCATTTATAGCCGGTCGAAGTCTCAAAGGGCGCGACCGCGCGAGGGAGGCGAAGGTCGTGGGAGGCGCGACGGATGATGGAATTAAGTGAAGTTACATCCACGCACCGGCATGGCGTGCGAATAGGCAGAAGCTATACCGTCAGGCCTACGATATGGGTATAGTAGACATGACATCTAGTGGGTCCCGCATAGTTCTCGAGAACTCTTTGGGGGCTTGCAGCCATTTATCCACCGGGCAAGCCAGCAACCCCACGCCGTTCGCACGCCCTACTCGTCCCCGTCTTCTACCTCACAACAGTTCGCTCCCAGTCGTCCCGTCCTTTCACATTAGTTCGCTCCCAGTTTTTGCGAGGTACAACAGTTCAACTTCTCCTAACCCTCCTCCAAAATCCATGGCCTCCCAAATATCCATGGTCGCTGCTGAGTACCAGGTTAGAGCCATCACCGGCGATCAGTTCATCGTCATCTACACACATGGATCCGCGACGATGAAAGCAAGGCTTGCTCGCTTCCTACGCATGTTCAATAGTTCAACGGATGAGTGGGTCGCTGGGCTAGATGTTGAGTACACCACAGTCCTGGGACGAGAGAAGGATCTAAAGGACGAAGAGAGGAAGAACCCGCCGTGATCCAGGTTTGCGTACATAACGTTTTCTTGGTCTACCACATATGCCATGCCGACGTTGAGTGCCAGGATTTTAAGAACTTCCTCAAGGACAAAAGAGTGAAATTCGTTGCTGTAGGATTTAAGAATGACAGAGATGTCCTGCGTCGGATAGGTCTCGTTGTAGGACAGCCCTTCGATCTCCAGAAGGCAAGCCTGGTGTCCTCCTCTCAACCTTCAATGTTGACCCTGGCATCAGCCATGATTGATCCTTCGTACGCTAAACTGAAGAAACCTCATCACGAGTTTCATCATGCATGGGAGTCGAAGACATTAGATGAAGATCACATCTGTACGCAGCAATGGATGCCTACCTTTGTTTAAATATCTACATGGGTTGGATGAAGAAGCAGAGCCCAGTGTCCGGTTCAAGCAAAGAAGCATCGGCGAAGAGGGAGAGGAAGAGGAAGAGGGACGAGGACGAAGTCAAGGACATGGACTCGGACTCCGAGTAGGTGGCACTGCCATCGCTCATGCTGGTTCTACTGCAGTGTCAAGCGGACTAGTTGCTTAGTTTATTTTCAAGGGTGTGTTGTGCTGAGGCCCCAGCAGAACTATCTTTATGTTCTTTCTCGTTATTTGAACTCTTTAGTACGTAGAGTAGTACTAGTACTATGTCTTACTACTGTTCTTCTTGCAGTTGGTACTACTACTCGTATCTTCGTGTTCCTCTTGTGTAATACGCCCATACTAGTAGTATAATTTGGGTCAGTCGATTTGTGAAAGAAGTTCGACGGAGCGAAGGAAGAAGACGGCAGAAGTGGTGGAAGAAGCCCTTCTAGCCATCCATGTTGCATCAAACGGCTCACATGAGTCGACTGACCCAAATTGCTCCTTCAGATTGCAGGATCCACGTGGCATTCAAGGTCTCGAAGGTAGATTCCGCTTCCGCACCCGGTTTGTGGGCTCGACGCGCGCGCGACCGGCTTCCGCCGCGATAGCCACCATGCGCGCCTCCTCCGCGCGGGCGGAGACGACAATGACACGCTAGTTCCTCCTCATCGGCGTGCTGGAGCACGCGCTCGTCCTCCTCTTCGTACGCTGCATGCATAGACGCGGCTCCACCAGCTGCTCGCGTGCTTGGCAGCGCGACGACATGGCGAGGAGGGACTGTAGACGACGTGAGCGGGCGAGCCTTCGGCTTCATGGCACAGGGATGGCGGCGACACGACGGTGATGGGTGAGAAATTGTTGGCCGGAGCAGGCGGGCGCCGGCATGCGCAACGGCGGCGCCGGCATATTGATGAGTGTGCGTATGGGAGCTTACTTTAGTTTTACTAGCAAAAAGGCCCGTGCGTTGCAACGGGAGAAAAAACATCCTCCCATATCTTTAGATGGGTCAGTTGGACAAACTGTGTGTGGCTGGTTGGCAGGTTATGAGGTCGAACCCTGCCATCGGCTAATTTATTTTTTGCCAGTTCTCCGGATGTGAGCCATCGTGCGTCGTCAGATGGCTTCCTCCATTCGGCCAAAACGGGTGGCAAGTAACAAAACCAAATAGCGTACATGAAATTAATTGAAGCAGGACCAAACAAAGTGGGACGAAACTAAGAATATCACCTCCCTTTAATAATAGGTATAGATATAAGGTTGGTCAAACTTAAAAGAAAACCGTACTAGTACACGTAAACATTAGACTTAGGCAGCGCTTTTATTAAAAAAAATTAAGTTAGTACCACAGCCATGATACGGAATCTCACATGCAAAGCGCGTGAACCGCGGTCGATCGAACGGTGTGTCACCATGTCGCTCCAAGGACATCCACCGAACCTTTTGTGTGTGTGAAAACAATTCTCGAATATTTCACATTATTTTTTTCATGTTATTGTTCTTGACGCTGCAATATTTCCATATATTTGAATTTAGCTCCAGTTTGTGTTTATTTGGATTTGGACGCGTTTAGGTGCGCCCTAGTTTTTTAATACTTATTTTGTGTGTGTGGTGAGAGAGAACATGTGTATGTGTCCATATGTGTGTTGTGGCGGAAGGGCAATGTGGAGACGGTGTGTGTGTGATCTGAGACATAGAGAGGTGTGAATGTGCAAATGATCATGCATGAGTGAGACATAGACAGATGCCGATCGTTGTGTATACATGAGAGAACGGTCTTCTAGTTTACTTGTGTGTGTGTGTGAGAGAGACGGACAGAGAGAGAGAGGAGCATCCGTAACACAACAACCATCTCTCTCGATTCGTCCGTCCCTCGCACGATCGCATGCAACACATGCATCAACGCGCACATTTTGACACCCTCACTCGTCCCGTGCCCACCTCAAGGCCCGCACAATCTCTTCGTGAATACCCATTTCTCTCCTTAGGTTTGTTTTCGCTCAATATCTGACACACACACACACACACACACACACACGCAGCACAACACACATGCACACTCCCCCGAGCACACAATTCATCCCCATCCAAGGTTATACGGCGACCACTCTCGCTTGTGTTTCTTTGCACCCCAACATGCACAACACCTCAATCTTCAAAGAGGGCATCGAGCAGATCGAAGACGGTGACCACACCATGCTAGAGAATGCGGGGTCATTTGGAAGCAGGGTGATGTGACGACGGCTGATTGACTCCTCCCCCCACCCTCTCTCTCTCTCTCTCTCTTGCACAAAATTACCAATCTCTCTCTCCCCCGCACGAAATTGTCAATCCCTCAACCCATGGGATCCTTCCCTCTCGTTCATGTTTTTCCAGCTCTCTCATCAAACATGTTGTCTCTTCTCCTTCCACGTGATATGTAATCCGGATGCACATGCATCTCACGTATATTACATGTCTCCATCTTTCTCACAGACCCTAACTTCTTCCTCTCTCTCTCTCTCTCTCTCTCTCGTTAGGTTTGTCTCCTACTCTCTCGCCCACCTACATACAATCTTTCCCGCCCTATCTGCTCCATCTTCAAAAGCTCTCTGCACATTTCATTCACACAATGGGATATGTCAAAATGTTGCTTCTATAATGGCTGATGTAGAGTTTTGGTTGTTTTTGTTGCATCCTACAAAGTAATAACTATGAAATGCATTTAGATTCTCATTTGACTGGGATTATGTGAGTTTGAGCATGTTGTGAAGTACTATAGACCTTGTATACATCTTGGGATTCGACAATGATTGTAACTATTGAATTGTATACACCATTACATTCGAAGTAAATAGCCTAATATATTTATTTCACAATTTCAACAAATGATTAGTTCACTACAAACTAAGAAAACAAATGTGTACTCCCTCCGTTTTTATTTAAGTCCGCTTACTAGCATTGGTCAAAGTCAAGTTTTGTAAACTCTCAGAAAGCTTATAACAAAAAATATTAACATATACAATAACAAATAAATACCATTAGATTCATTATTGAATGTACTTCCAGATCATACATATTTGTTATGGTAAATGTTTATATTTTTATATAAACTTGGTCAAACTTTAGGAAGTTTGACTTTGGTCAAACCTAATATGCAGAGTTTACTACTACTACTCGCTAGTTGCTTAGCCGAATGACTCAACACGCCACACGGGGAGTCCATTGTCACAAACTTTTGAGGTCGGCAGGAAAATCTCCCGTGACCCTGATTCGAGCAGTGGGAAGTTACCATCATAGCCTTCGAAACAGGCCTACGGACGACGCTTGGTAGGGGGTTGTTTTCATAACTTCACGTTCACCCTGCCCAGCCAACCCCACCCCGGCACCCAGAGTAGTACACCTGAATACTCCCCATTTTCTATCCCCACCGCAAAATAGACTTCTCCACGGCACCGTAGCCTTCGTGCTCCTCCCCTTTACATCGGCGCACTCGTCCACCGCAGCGCATCTGCCTCATCGACGACCTCGTACGCCGCACTGGAGCCGGTCCACCGTCGTCTTCGTAGACGGAGCCTCTTCCCCAACATCGTCTACCACTGTCTCGGATCTGCTTCCCGGAAGCCGACGCCAAGCGCAGAAGTACCACCGTCATGGACAATGAACTGACTCTCATTGCCGACCATGACTCACAGAGGCCGCCGCAACCATCGTTCTCCTCCTCGATTGGTAATGTGTGTATTGAATCACTTAGCAGTACATGTGGAGTTCCAATTTTGTTCATACCTACCCTTCAATTTTCCTGGGTGCTATTGTTCCCGTAAAAGTAATTAGTTATAGCCTCCATTGTCCAACAGAATATCGGCTGGTAATTGTGCGTAGCTCTTGTATCGCGTTGTGCTTGGGTAGGTTTTTCATCTGCAACCTGTAGTGTGGCAAATGATGGAAAGGTTTTTAGAACTAGCAAGATGCCCATGCGTTGCACGCATCAAGATGCATTTGTATGAGTAGTTTATCTTGTGGGAGAAAAGTATGAACGAGGGAAGGCCTTATTTGCAAATCTGGAGAGGAGTATGGGTATCTTTCTGCAAAATTCCCATTTATTTCCTTCCTATCTATCAGATATAAATAGGATGTCCTATATTGCAAGAAAAAAAGTATAGAGAAAAAAAAGTAGACAGTAAAGGAAGTAGAGATAAATATTAAATATTAAATATAAAATAAATATAACCGTAGAGAAGAGAGTCGAGATAGCAGAGACGTCGGGAAAGGATCGCATGCACGCGGGAAAAAGCGGCCGGGCGTGCGCTAGTTTTGGCGTGCGGCGTCCGGCGCGCTTTATAAAATCCAACGCCCTCCCACCGCTCTGTGCCTTGGCATCGCTCTGTGCCTCGCCACCGCTCTCTCCCCGCTCTTTTTCGCCTCGCCGCCGCGTCGCCGGGAAACTTGGGGATACCACGGCGTCCGCGTGCGCCCCTCCGTCGGCTTCTCCGCCGAGATCCGGTTCTGCGGGATGCGCCTCGGCCTCGGCAATTTCGACACCACCAACGAGGCCGCCCGCGCGTACGACGCGGCGGCGTGGCGCCTCCGGTGGGCTCATAGAACATTGAACTTCCCCAACATGCCGACGCGGGAGCGGGCGCAGGAGCTCGCGCCTCTGCCGCGGCTTAGCACCGACGAGGATCGTCGCGACAAATGGAGGCGGGAGCACCGTCTCGGCATCACCGAGATGGACGAGGAAGCCATGGCGCTGTGGCGCCAACACTTCCTGCAGGACATCATCAACGAGCGTGAGTTCTACGCGCAAAGGAGGGCGGAGAGGGATAAGAGTAGGGTGGAGCGAGCCGCCTATCGCGAGGACAAGCGTAGGCGAAAAGCGGACGCTTAATTCAACATGAGGCTAGGAGCAGTGTCATACAGGAATCAAGACGATCGGTATCTTCACGCCTCTGATCGGACATCGTAGGAGGACATCACCGAGGAGGAGCTCGGACGAGGAGTAGTTGAATTATCTTTTTATCTATCTATGCTGAGAACTATCCTCTACTCTCTAGTATCTACTTCTCGATCTCAACCTTTATGGCAGCTCTTTTAAAGCGCCCGCTGCGTTGCGATTCTGTTGGAGATGCTCTAACCTGGCATTTAGTGCTTTAATGTTGCCCACAATATGCTTGTAGTATTACTAGTAGTATTTTTCTTGCCATGTTGAGATTTTAAAACCACGAAAGTGTGAACATGCAGAGGAGCAATGAAGACCAAACACGGGATATTCGGGACATCTTCAAGGAGCGTGGCAAGTTAAAGAGGAGCTGCACCGAACCTATAAAACGAGCTTTGGTAAGTAACACCCTTTCAATTACTTTTGTTTAGCCTCGTGTTCTTCGATGTGTATATGTTGTAGTTTCTGTTTCTCTTAAGCGTGGTGTTCTTCGATGTGTAATAAGAAGAGTCTTAATCGTCCTAATGCTTTCGTTTTTAACTTGATGTAGGAAGTGGGTGTTCTCACCTTGTAGTTTGTTTTTATATTTCTTTTCCTTTTGAATTCACTTCTCCGAGTTCTATTTATCTGGCTTCTACTAAATGGATCTAGGTTTCTCTGAGTATTGATCTAAAAAAGAAGTAACTTCATGTCGGGATGCGCCTCTGCGAGGAGGGAAGTATGGTCAACCTCGAGATCATGTTTCCAAAATGAGGCTGGATTACACACAAGGTGCCAGTTCCCTAATGATGCTGGATTAGACACAAGGTGCAAATTCCCAGATGATGTTGGATTACACACAAGCTAGGTGGAGTCGTCAGTTGTTCGTGTCCTTGTGGCATTAGTAAAGGCTGAAAGAAAGCGTGCAGCAGCCCTTGAGAATGTATCTGAGTTCCTGAAAAAGCGAAAATAGCAATCAGATGCTCTCTTCACCCAAGCCAAAGAGGAGATGGAAGAAGCCAGAAATAAGCTAGTAGAGGCAGAGCAGGCTAGGCGTCTCCTGCTATCTAAAACGGTTGTCAATAC
Source organism: Aegilops bicornis (assembly GCA_021605145.1). NCBI lineage: Eukaryota > Viridiplantae > Streptophyta > Magnoliopsida > Poales > Poaceae > Aegilops > Aegilops bicornis. The sequence continues at coordinate 519,959,215 of CM038672.1, forward strand.
AAAATTTCCTTCATAATAGCTAGGTTCAAATGTTTATCCAACAAGATGACTATTGTGATGTCTATGCATCTACCGATGTGGCACAAAATGTTTTTTTGGGTCATGTAATAATAGCAATTAGTTTCCAAACAATAATGCATTTAAGCATTGGACATGGTATAGTTCACGCGCAAGCCCGACATTCCAAGTTCAACTTCCACATCAAACTCATGTTCACGAGATATCCGCACATTCATACATAATGTCCACAACCATGATTCACTTCAAAGCCAAAAAATGTGAGGAGAGTTATAAATAAAGAAAAACCTCTACTAGTTCCTCGCTACGGTCTGCGAGCACAACAAGTCAAGACCATGCGTAAATTAATTATATTTTAGTCATGTTTTCTGTTCTAAAATGCCCGGCTCGCGGAAGGGCGTGTTGCCGGCACATGCGCTGGATTCAATGAAGGCGGTAGGCAGTCTTAAGCTGGTTGCACGCAGCGGCAATGAGGCGTGCTCGGCCGAACTGCTGCGAAAAGTGCGGCCCTCTTGGCGGTCTTGCGCCGGTTCAATGCCTACACTATGAGAGGTCGCGTCCGTGTCAGAGCAATCACTCCCTCCAGTCCTTTTTTGTTTGGGTATAACAAAATCTCGTTTTCCATTCACATTTTACAAGTAAAATTTGTGGAAAAACTTTGACCCAAAAGTACGATGGGGACTAGTAAACCGTAATGGAGGTAGTAGTTTTTTAATCAAAGAAGGGTTTCCCCTTCCGACTCACCGAAAACCAAAGCATCTAAATCTAAACCATAGTATTTTCCCTAGAACTACCAGGTTCAACATCTCGCAACATAGACCCATACAACCATACGCCAAGGAGGTACGTAGTACTATGAATTCCATTTTTGCTCTATACAAATCGTTCTAAAAACTACTTACTACTTATAACGTGCCATTGAAAATCGGAACTCTTAAACCAGCTAAAAAACGATATTTTAAACGTGGCTACTCGATCTATGGCAACTGGCGAGCCACCGCGCTCCAAGTCGTTCACCTGTGGTCCCGACCATCACCTCCTACAAAGGTGATCCACCACATACCCGGTACCCGCGAATGCAGCAATCGTGCGCCTAGGGTTTTAGGGTTTATTTGTTAACGTCGCCTTTACATAACACTCATGTGTGCGAGACAGCGAGAGGCCGACTGCGTGCATGCGCCTCTTCTCTTCGTATATGTACTCCACCGTTTGTCTGGTGTCCAAAAAATTATAATAACTACTAGCAATGTGCCAACGCGTTGCCACACGATCAAAGTATATTAATACATATTCACCGATTTGATACAAAAAAAATCTAGTTTTGAAATACGTATATCACTAAAAATATGTTATGTTTCACTCAAAATATATTCCTTTGGCTGTTTTGATGAGATAAGGGAGGAATGTTGTTGGTTTCAAGATTCGAGAAGTGATATATGTCTAATTTCTACTCTTACTAGCAAGATGCCGTATGCTGCACGGAACATCAAGATCTTGTGGGAGAAAAGGATGAATGAGGGAAGGCCTTATCTGCAAATGTGGTGAAGAGTGCGGGTAAATTGCGATATTTTCCTTCCTATCCGTCAGATATAAATCGGACGACCTACATTGCAGGATGGCAGGCCCACCATCATCACCAACTCTATTTTTTATCCCTACTCTTATAAAAAGCATCATCGGTGATGATCGTGTACTGCCATCCTGCAAATAGGCCGTCTGATCTATATCGATGGATATGAAGGAAACTATGGCAATTTTGCAAAAAGATACCCACATCCCTCTCCACATTTGCAAATAAGGCCTTCCCTCGGTCATCCTTTTCCCCCACAAGATAAACTACTCATACAAATGCATCTTGATGTTCCGTGCAACACATGGGCATCTTGCTAGTTGTTGCAAAAGGCCCATGTGTGTGTGAGAGAGAAGGAGAGTGGAGGAGGAAGGAGTGCATGTGTGACAAAGAGACAAGTAGTGTGTGTGCGATAGGTATCAGCTTAAAATGAGGCGATAGTGTGTGTGTGCACGATCGAGAGGGCGTGTCTCAAGAAGGGAAGAAAAAGCTACATAGATACATGGAGCGGGAGAGAGACATGTATGCGATGGTGGAAGCACGAGTGTCTTGGTGTATAAACCTATCTAGAGGCTAGCCAATCGATAAATGTTTGTGAGAGAAATACGAGTCGGGAAAAGGAAGCGAGAGTTTTGTGTGTGAGAGAGAGAGAGAGGCGGTAGTCGGGAATGGGAGTGGAAGCAGGAGTTGTGTGTGTGTGTGTGTGTGTGTGTGAGAGAGAGAGAGAGAGAGAGAGAGAGGAGACGGTAGTCGGGGTTGTCTGATCGGTAAACAAATGAATAATGTCAGTCTGGGATGGAGACGAAAAGGAGACCGCAACAAATGTTGTGTCTACATGAGAGAGAGAGAGAGAGTAATTTTAGTGGTAGGAGTCACATGTAGAGACATATAGGGTGTGTGAGAGAATCCCATAGAGAGAAAGACAAAGTGAAAGACGAGTGGAGACTGTGTGTGTGGCGGTGAAAAAGAAAGCTTAGGTACCGAAAGTGATACCGGAGAACAGTAGAGACGTGAGAGATAATGAAAACCATGTAATGTATGATGATAGGGAGAGTGTGACACTTCTGAAGGGAGACATCAAGAGACCATGTTTGCGAGGATAGGAGAAACATGAAGTGAGCGCGCGGGTGAGCTGGAGAAAACAGAGTGATAACTACATGAAGGAGCATGCATGCGAGAGAGATGGGTGTGAAAGGAGTGAACATAAAAGGGATTCAAATATTTGAATTCGAGATGATGATACATGTAATCCATACTCGAACCAAAATTGATCTATCAAACATGCATACTCATATGAATTCACGCACATCTATGTTATTTAATATGTAGATATTACTGATCCATACATTTTAGTAGAACATAATTTGGTTAAATTTTTTTGAATTCAACCTTAAGATTTCAAGATCGGTGTATTTGTAAATCATATTATACATATAAAGGAGCCGAATTCTTTGTTGTGCTTTTGAAAGTATATATTAAAAAATTGATGTATATAGAATGTAATTCCAATTGATAATGGATCTCGTCCAAAAAAATAGTAGAATACAAACGGGATTCGAATTGAGTTGGCACGGTAAACGTGCACTGTGCAAAATTTGAATGAAGCGGGGAAAGTCGCAGTAACCCCGCCCGAAACCAAAATCTGCGAGATGGAAATCACTACTGCCTATCCCTGCCTAGCAAAGCCTATCTGCTGGATTTATATAGGTTTCGATAGGGGTAGGTTTGTAATTTCACCCAAACATGACGTAACCGCCTCTCACCCGGATTCATACATGGTGGGCTCCAAAACACAGTGTGCCCTCGGCCGAAATCGACTCCCTCCCCGATTCATATTCATACGGTGGGCGCCAAAACAAACTCTAAATCGGCAAATATTCGGTGGATGCGAGATTACCGTCCTATCCCCAACCGACTAATGTTGCTGTGATGTAGTAGAAATTTGAAACGGGGGCTAACTTTGTAAATTTCCTTGCATTTGAGACAAGCGCGCCCTGAATACATGGTTCCCCCCTTCATCTCTACCTCCCTTTTCCCCATTCGTACTCCGTGGGCGCCAAAACACCCTCTCCACCCCACCCTCCTCCGTCCGCCGCCGTCCGCCACCCCATCCATCGCTGTCCTCCTCCACCATACCGGAGTTGATACCCCAACGCCACCGTCCATTACAAGAGATCGACCTCTCTCATCTACGCCTTCGGACCGGGATCCTTGCATCCGGTCCTCTCGCTTCATCCCCGCCGTCGTCCACCTGGCCGGTGCCGCTCCTACGACCGTCTCGTCCACCGCGCCCCGCCGCCACCGTCTACCCTCCTAGATCTACTTCCACGCTGCCGACAGCCATCGCTACCGCTTGATCAAGTCAAATTCTCGTGAGATGCGTACACAGCGCCCGCACAGGCGATGCTCTTTCGTATCTGCTCAACTTATTTATCGCAGCAAGAAAATAGATCGCCACCGCTTTACCGATTTCTTCTCTTGGTTGCGAAGTTGCCTTTGTCCAGCTTTGCACCTTCAGATCCGCCATGGCACGCTCAACACTATACTCCCAATGATTATGGTTTTCCCTTTTATATTCCACACTAGTTAAATCACAGAGACTAAATTTCAAAATTGGGTCGGTCGATTTTTGAGCTTCACCGGAGTTCGCCGGTGCAATCCAAGGGGCTCGGGTGGTTGTGGGGCCTCGCCGAACAAAGAAAAATCTACGCGAGTGGGGGGGTGGGGGTGGCGGAGGAACACAGGCGGTGGGGGCCGGTGGTCCGGCCGGCGGCCCATGCGGTGTTATGTATGGGAAGAATTAAGAGACGAGGAAGAAGAAGGGTTAGGAGATGTAGGATCTTCGTCCAACCGCCTGAAATGGTCGAGAGACAGCTGGGATTTGCATTCTTAATGCGCTCTGGTTCATCTTGTGTGGGCACTGCGCAACCAACATTTTATTATCCAAAATATGTTTGCTCTTCTTTACCATGTTCCTCTTCCGTTCTTCTTTAATATGTACTCTCTCCGTTCCTAAATACAAGTCTTTGTATAGATTCTACCATGGACTACATATGGAGCAAAATGAGTGAATCTACATCAGAAATGTATCTGGATACATCTGTATGTGATCCATAGTGGAAATCTCTACCAAGACTTATATTTTGGAACGGAGGGAGTATGCTAGTAATCTTGTATGTTCCTTGTCTTTGAAGATGAGCAGGGACATTTGCAAGTAGACGCGTCTATACTATTCGGTTGTGATGGACACTTTGAGCCTCTTTGATTCGTAGGATCTTGTAAACATAGGAATAGGATTTGTAGTGGCCTGCCCACTTGAATCCTATAAGAATAGCAAGGAAATGCGTGGAGCTGTGTCGCCTTTGAGAGTTACACTGATATTAACAGTACCGCACCTTCACTTGAAGAGAGCCGGTACCGAAGCCTTTCTAGCCGTACCGACAATACTAGCACATATATTCCAGCAAGTTCCACTTTGCTGATTTTACTCTGATGCTTAAGGTTTTCCCGTGATATCTACACTATGATCTGTGTAGCTGCTTTGTGTCGCACTAGCAACAGTCCACTCTTGAAGCTAAACACCGCAATGACTTACAAAATTGGCACCAAGGCATTGAGTGCCGCTCGATGCAATGAAACTCATACGCTCCCCACTGTTGACTCTTGTTTAGAATATGATCCTAATGACTATTCTAACCTCGAGGAGTCAAAGGCAGATGGCCTGTCCAGTTCACCCATCAAGGTGCCTGTTCTAATTTGGCAATGTTTTATTGATTGCGGGTATCTTGCATATGTTGTCTTGCATTTCTTCTACTTTGTTGGACCGCCATCTGCTTAGTTTGCTCATCATATATGTCGAGATGCCATGCCCATCCATTATCAATAAATATTACATATGTCATCATACCATGTTTTTCCACTCAAATGTTGTTCGTGTGCATCAGACATCAAAAACGAAGAGGTTGATTGCCGAACCTGGAGGAGCACCAGCAAAGTCCTTGAAAAACATGGTGGTGCCGGAGAAATCAGACAACACCCCACTTATATTGGCTGTACAACCAGTGACACAAAATGTAGGACCGACTCCGGTAATTTGTACCCATACTTCACTGGCCACACCACTAGCCCCACCACCACGGGACCTGCACTCCGACAAAAGGTATACCGATTTCATTTGCCATAGCACCGGTGTACCACGTAAAAATCCCACTCCAAAGAAAAAGTACAAAGAAGTCCACCGACGAAGACCTATCCCAACTGCAGAGACGGCCAATTCCTGCAGATTGGAACCCCATTCCATTTATTCCCAGTTTAAAAGACAATGCTTTCAATGTTGTTAGGGACTACGTGCACATATTCCCATCATGGGAAGATTATTGTGAAGACAAACACCATTTTCACATCTTCCAGTCCAACTTACGTGTATGTGCTATTATTCATGGTTATTATTTTCCTGTTTTCTGCTGATTGAACACATCAATGATTTACATTACATTGTTGTAACTAGGCGAGGGTCAATCTGGATAGTCATGATGAGCAAAGCTTGCTTGTGCTTTTCAAGGAAGCATTGCAGCGATGCTCGATGTTACCCGAGGAAATCACACTTTGGTGGCAAGTCTATAAACGAATTTACGGTGAAGTCTCACATGCTAAATTTAGAAGACATTGAATGGAAAAACCTTGTTATGCACTGGTCTCATTCCCAGGATGAGGTACTGTCTATGAAATCACATGACAATTTGAACTTCTACTTTCCCGCATGTGCCTTACGGATCTTTTTGCAGGAAATCTGCTCGAAGAAGAATTCTGGTTTGAAAAGAACGACAGGATATCGCAAATATGTTGCCCGCTGCTTTGCTCTTGTTAGTACATGTTGTCCTGTATCACTGTACTTGCATACATACCTGGTTCATTATGTGACAGCAGTATGCATGATAGCTTGCTTATCAATTGTTCGCTCCAAATTATCTGATCTGTATGAATGGTTACATTAGTGTAGAATATATCCAATGCCAATGTTTTTTAGCTCTGCATTGTTCTTGTAAGTACATGATGTCCTTTATCAGTGTACTTATAATGATAGGTAGTTGTTCATGTACCATCACTCTGCAACTTATTTTCCTTTGCCCTCCATTTTCTACACATCAGATCAATATTTACTCTTACCATAAGGTTGGTACTGAAGAAGTTTAGGCATGCATTGCTCTTGGCTGTACCTTTTGCCTGTATCGCTGCACTTACATTTATAGATACTTGGTTATGTAGCATCACTCTTCATCTTATATTAAATATTCTCCATTTTTTCGTATGTTATCACATCTATATTTACTCTTAACAAAATGTAGAATAAAGGCAATGCTTTTGAAGAAGATTCAGTGGTAAACTTCTTGAATTGCCCCCCATCAGCATGGACAAGGCCTTTATAGAGCCTGTCTTCACCAATAATGTAAGTTTGTCCATCTCAAGCCTTCAAACTTTGTTGTATATATTTGGTTAGGCATGACTGCAATAGCTGTTTATTTTTGGTGTTTGCATCAAATTGCTTATTTAAAGTTTATTATGTAGTTCATAAACAAAAGTTTGTCCTTCCTCAATTTAAGTTTTCAGTTGTACAACCAAGTTCCTTCTTCATACCATGTAAATTAAACTATACAGAGCAAGTGATCTTCTTTTGCACAGCATGTATGCTTCGTTTCATCCGTAATCCGGTGGTGTGGTGAACCTAACCACTACTGACACAATGTCATATTCTGCAATGTCTTAACTATGAACAATGTCATATCATTCTACTATTATTTAAACCGTCTCTTTATTTGCCAATTTGAAATGGTATAAATTGATAGCACACTAACCATTGATACTTATGAGTTCTTGATCTGTAATCCAGTGTTGTCATGAAGCTGCCAACTCCTTCACAATGTCATTTCCTGCCATGTCTTGACCTGAACAATACCATATTGTGTTAATGCAATTTTAAACTGTGTCACTTTATTCGTCAGTAAGATGTGTGATGAATTGTAAGCACTGATACTTTTATGTGCAAAACCTGTCATCTGTCTGCTTGTTTATCTTTCAAAGTGAGGAAGATATAAGTGTTGAACAAGCGCAGTCTCATCATCTTGCTCAATTTGCTTGTCTTGCAGCTCCCAAAGAGGCTAACCTTTCTTGAGCTCTATTGAAGTGCTGTCGGTTTTGTATATTATTTTGTCGTCGTGTTTATTTGCACTAGTGGCGATCTTTGATGCCCAGTGTATGTAATCTGTTGTCTACTTGTGCTTTATTATCATAGTGGCGAACTTTGATGCCCAGTGGATGTAATATGCCGTAATTTCTTTATTGTATAGTCTAGGTTTTTTCTTATTCACGATGCTGCAGTTATTTTACTATATATATATATATCCTGTCTTCGCAGTAAACCGGCCAAAACGTAAACCTACGGTACATAATCGGGCCGTCAAGCAATCACGATGTAGGTTGGGCCTGAAACGTGCCGAACAGCTCACGGGCAGGCAGCAGCCCGAAATGAACCCTGGCCCATGATTGTACGAATCAAATCACGGGCTGTTAACGAACAAAATTGTCTCGGTCCTTGTTTGGCCCAATCGAGATATCGGCTGCGAAGCGGTAGGATGCAAATCGGGCCGTAGTTAGGCCTAACTATATGACGGGCTTTTAACAGCCGAAATTAATATAGGGCCAAAATGTTAAACGGGCCCTTAATAGGCCAAAACTAATATCAGGCCGAATTACCAAGTGGGCCTTTAGCAAGTGGGCCCAAAAGCATAGTGTCCAGTTGTCGGGCCGAATTTGATATGGGCCATAATTGAGCCCAAAGCCTCTTAAAGGGCTGGACCTGATCTGGGCCGTAATTTGGCCCAGAACATGGTAGGCTTATAACGGGCCGGATCTCATATGGGCCACTTTTAGGACCGGAACGTGGCAGGCCATTAATGGACCAGATCAGATATGGGCGGGCCTTTGGCCCAAAACATGGCAGCCAGTTAATGGGCCGGCCTACTAGGGTCATCAAAATCTTGTGGGCCTACAGCTGGGCCGGCCCATTAATGTCGGCGAAGTTTCATGGGCCTTTAGCTGGGCCGGCCCATTATGATTCGCAAGAATCTTGTGGGCCTTTACCTGGGCCGGCCCATTATAGCACACAAAAATCTTGTGGGCCTTTAGCTGGGCCGGCCCATTATGGCCCGTAAAATCTTGTGGGCCTTTACCTGGGTCGGCCCATTATGGCCCGCAAAATCTCGTGGGCATTTAGCTTGGCCGGCCCATTATGGTCCGCAAAATCTTGCGGGCCTTTAGCTAGGCCGGCCCATTATGGTCCGCAAAACTTGTGTGCCTTTAATTGGGCCGGCCCAATTAAACTTGTTGGGCCGTGCCACGTGTCGACGTATCATAGGCGCATTCTGTCCAATGAGTGGATGACATCTGTCCCAGCGGTGAGCCGACACGTGTTTCCTCCAGCCAATGATGATTTTACACGTGGAAAATCCCCATTGGTCGGGGATGTTAACGGGTTATCGGATCCAAAACCCGACCCGATAGCTTAACGGCGTTCCGTTACGGTGGATGCCACGTGTCTGTCACCCTTGATGAAAGCACTTCTGTGACGCGCGATTTATCGTCATGGAAGTGGACACTTCCGTGATGATAATTTTCGTAATGTCATGGAACACTTCTACGACAACACATGTATGACTATCTTGATTCTGTCATAAATTTGTCATGGATGTACATGCATGACAAAAAACACGACCTACTGTGACAAACACGTATCATCACGGAAGTGTATTTTTTTTAGTGGTAGGTAAGAACGGTTCTTGCTAGAAGCCCGTACCAGCCACGCAAAACTTGCAACAACAAAGTAGAGGACGTCTAACTTGTTTTTGCAGGGCATATTGTGATGTGCTATATGTTTTTGTATGAGATGATCATGTTTTGTAGAAGTTATCGGCAACCGGCAGGAGCCTTATGGTTGTCTCTTTATTGTATGAAATGCAATCGCCATGTAATTGCTTTACTTCATCACTATACGTTAGCGATAGTTGTAGAAGCAATAGTTGGCGATACGACCATGACGCTATGATGGAGATCAAGGTGTCGAGCCGGTGACAATGGAGATCATGATGATGCTTTGGAGATGGAGATCAAAAGCACAAGATGATGATGGCCATATCATGTCACACATTTTGATTGCATGTGATGATTATCTTTTATGCATCTTATTTTGCATAGTACGGCGGTAGCATTATAAGATGATCCCTTAACTAAAATTTGAAGGTAAAAGTGTTCTCCCTGACTATGCACCATTGTGACAGTTCTTCGTGTTGAGACGCCACGTGATGATCGGGTGTGATAGACTCTACGTTCACATACAACGGGTGCAAGACAGTTTTGCACATGCAGAATACTCAGATTAAACTAGACGATCCTGGCATGTACAAACATGGCCTCGGAACACTGGAGACCGAGAGGTCAAACATGAATCATATAGTAGATATGATCAACATAGAGATGTTCACCATTGATGACTACTCCATCTCACGTGATGATCGGACATGGTTTAGTTGATTTGGATCACGTATCATTTAGATGACTTGAGGGATGTCTATCTAAGTGGGAGTTCTTTAGTAATTTGATTAATTGAACTTAATTTATCATGAACTTACTCCTGATAGTTTTTGTAAATCTGTGTTGTAGATCAAAGGCACGTGCTACCGTTCTCTTGAATTTTAATGCGTTCCTAGAGAAACCTAAGTTGAAATATGATGGTAGCAACTACATGGACTGGGTCCGTAACTTGAGGATTATCCTCATTGCTGCAGAGAAGAATTATGTCCTTGATGCACCGCTAGGTGAAAGGCCTGCTGCAGGAGTAGATGCTGATGTTATGAACGTCTGGCAAGCTCGATCTGATGACTACTCGATAGTTCAGTGTGCCATGCTTTATGGCTTAGAATTGGGACTTCAAATATGTTTTGAACGTCATGGACCATATGAGATGTTCCAAGAGTTGAAGTTAATATTTCAAGAAAATGCCCAAGTTAAGAGATATGAAGTCTCCAACAAGTTCTATAGCTGCAAGATGGAGGAGAACAGTTTTGTTAGTGAACACATACTCAAAATGGTTGGGTATCATAATCACTTGACTCAGCTGGGAGTTAATCTTCCAGATGATAGTGTTATTGACAGAGTTCTTCAATCACTGCCACCAAGCTACAAAGGCTTCGTGATGAACTATAATATGAAAGGGATGGATAAGACAATTCCCGAGCTCTTCGCAATGCTCAAAGTTGCGGAGGTAGAAATCAAGTGTTGATGGTTAACAAGACCACTAGTTTCAACAAAAAGGGCAAGGGAAAGAAGGGGAACTTCAAAAAGAATGGCAAGCAAGTTGTCACTCCCAGGAAGAAACCCAAGCCTGAAACCGAGTGCTTCTACTGCAAAGGGACTGGTCACTGGAAGCGGAATTGTCCCAAGTATTTGGCGGATAAGAAGGATGGCAAAGTGAGCAAAGGTATATTTGATATACATGTTACCGATGTGTACCTTACTAATGCTCATAGTAGCGCCTGGGTATTTGATACTGGTTCGATTGCTCATATTTGTAACTTGAAATAGGGGCTACGGATTAAATGAAGATTGGCTAAGGACGAGGTGACGATGCGCGTCGGGAACGGTTCCAAGGTCGATGTGATTGTCGTCGTCACGCTACCTCTACATCTACCTTCGAGATTAGTTTTAGACCTGAATAATTGTTTTTTGGTGCTAGCGTTGAGCATGAAGATTATATCCGGATCGTGTTTAGTGTGAGACATTTATTCATTTAAATCAGAGAATAATGGTTGTTCTATTTATATGAGTAATATCTTTTATGGTCATGCACCCTTGAAGAGTGGTCTATTTTTATTGAATCTCGATTGTGGTGATACACATATTCATAATATTGATCCCAAAAGATGCAAAGTTGATAATAATAGTGCAACATATTTGTGGCACTACCATTTAGGTCATTTTGGTGTAAACCACATGAAGAAACTCCATACAGATGGGCTTTTGGAATCACTTGATTATGAAACATTTGATACTTGCAAACCATGCCTCATGGGCAAGATGACTAAAACTCCATTCTCCGGAACAATGGAGCGAGCTAATGACTTATTGGAAATAATACATACCGATGTATGCGGTCCGATGACTGTTGAGGCTCGCGGCGGGTATCGTTATTTTTCGACCTTCACATATGATTTAAGCAGGTATGGGTATATCTACTTAATGAAACACAAGTCTGAAACATTTGAAAATTTAAAAGAATTTCAGAGTGAAGTGGAGAATCATTGTAACAAGAAAATAAAGTTTCTATGATCTGATCGCGGGAGGCGAATATTTGAGTTACGAGTTTGGCCTTCATTTAAAACAATGTGGAATAGTTTCACAACTCACGCCACCTAGAACACCACATCGTAATGCTGTGTCCGAACGTTGTAACCATACTTTATTAGATATGGTGCGATCTATGATGTCTCTTACCGATTTACCACTATCGTTTTGGGGTTATGCATTAGAGACAGCTGCATTCACGATAAATAGGGCACCATCTAAATCTGCTGAGATGACACCATATGAACTATGGTTTGGCAAGAAACATAAGTTGTCCTTTCTTAAAGTGTGACGCCACCGATTCGACCGTACACTAATCATACACGCAAATGTGTATGATCAAGATCAGGGACTCACAGGAAGATATCACAACACAACTCTAGACATAAATTAAAATAATACAAGCTTTATATTACAAGCCAGGGGCCTCGAGGGCTAGAATATAAAAGCTCGAACACAAGAGTCAGCGGACGCAACAATATCTGAGTACAGACATGAGTTAGACAAGACTATCTTAAGAAGGCAAACACAAAAGCAACAACAATCAAAGAGGCAAGGCCTCCTGCCTGGGACCTCCTAACTACTCCTGGTCGTCGGCGGTCTCCACGTAGTAGTAGGCACCCTCTAGGTAGTATTAGTAGTCGACGAGGATGGCATCTGGCTGCTGGGATCCACCATCTAGTTGCAACAACCGGAAAGAAGGAAGAAGGGGGAAAAGGGGGTAGCAAAGCAACCGTGAGTACTCATCCAAAGTACTCGCAAGCAGCAGATCTATACTAAGTATGCATTGGTACCAAATGGAGGGTTGTATCTATGGACTGAACTGCAGAATGCCAGAATAGAAGGGAAGGCCTAGCCTATCAAAGACTACCATTTTCAAGCAGCTCCAAGTATCTTCAAGCATCTTGCAACATTTAGAAGAGTATAGAATAGCAGTTTATATTTAACAAGCATGTTGTAGCATTAACGCCCAGAGATCCTTCCTCGACTCCCTACGAGAAAGCTATCCCAGAGCCACATATCCATCACATGTATCGAGTAACTAGTTCTAGTTGTAATAGATCGGGATACAAGTTTTACGTCCATTACCATGGACGCGGTATTCGAATAGATAACTTCCCTGCAGGGGTGCACCACATTACCCAACACGCTTGATTACTCTGGCCGGACACACTTTTCTGAATCAATTCCTGGCCTCGGAAGATCAACACGTTGCCGCCCTACCTAGGCTCAGCAGAGAGGTCCCCACCAGTTTACATCCTAAGCACTCCGGGATCTTGGGCCCATCGCCCTTTGCACCCTGGGTCGTTGCACGCAGAGTGGTCCAGACCACCTCCACTGGGGCGCCGACCAGTTCGTGCCGCAATGTTGAGTTGGACGTCTGACAAAGCTTCGGCTGATACTACCACGCTGAGGCCCATAACTATTCTCGTGTGGTGGTTAGTGCGTAGCCAAAGGCCAACTCAGAACAAATACCCAAACATGTTAGTGAATTGGGGGCTCGCGGAGACGAGCAGAGACTCACAATAATGTGACCCCGTCGCCCCGTCTCGTGGACTTATGGCAAGGGCCCAAAATGCCCGGCCGTGCCTCGTAGAAAACTCGCGGGTGCTCTACGGGCCCACCCGACTTTCACATCAACTCGCGGGTACCCCTCGGGGCTGACCCGACTTCAACAATGTTCTCAAGTAAAGTCAAGGTAACGGTGTGTCCAAACATCAAGGGGGAAAACCCGAGGAATCACCCTCAATGGATTCCACTCAATGTAATCATCAAGGTGAACATATGAGGAATCACCCTCGATGTTCACACTTGAGGTGTTGCACGACAGAGCCGTATCAGGATTGGTTAAGGAGGAATGACCCTCATTGACCACGACTGAATAGCTACACTACAGAATTATCATCACGGGGTGCGTTACGAGGTATCACCCTCGACACTCGATAGTAGCTCTGCAGAGTCAAGCAACAAAAGGGGCGTGATGTGATGTGAGGTGACGGGCTCTGGTCATCGATCACGTCAATCGAGTCGTCGATGATGAAGCAGGGGCAACAAGGACAAGGTGGGGGGGGTCACTGATGGATCACTAACCAACCTATACTAAGCAGTTTAGGATAAGCAGGTAAGGTACAATGAGTGGTTACAAAAGCAGGCTAATCATCAGAATAGGAGCAAACAATAACAGTAGCAAAATCTAATGCAAGCATGAGATAGAATAGAATGGGCGATATCGAGATGATCAAAGGGGGGGGGCTTGCCTGGAAGCTCCGCTGAAAGGGAAGAAGAATTAAATCGTCGGCGTAGTCGATCACGATTGGCATCAAAAGCGGTCTCGGGGTCTACCGGAGAGAAGAGGGGGAAGAAACATTAAATACAGAGAAAACAAGTGCAATACTATGCATGACATTACAAAACGTGGTGCTAGATGTGACCTAACGCGGTACTACATGATACCGGCGAAGGGGGAAAACATCTGGGAAAGTTCTCCCGAAGTTTGCATTTTTTTGGACAGATGAACAGGAGGGGTAAGGTTGCACGTTCTCTATGCTAGTGACGTGTGGTGGATGAATGGACTCCGTATTTGGATTCGTCTCGTCGTTCACACTTTGAACATTTTATTTTGCAAGTTTGAGAAACTTGAATTTTGGGCTTTGATTTGAATTTGAATTTGAATCATGATTTGGATCAAGTGAGGATTAGCAACAGTAATGTGATTACATGGCACCATTAGCGGGGGATTACTGTAGCTTAATTATCCGGGGTCACAATTCTCCTCCAGTACAAGAAATCTCGTCCAGAGATTTTAGGAAGTAGACAGGAACAAAACAGGGTATTCATCACGAAGACGATCATCGCGTTCCCAAGTGGCTTCATCTTCAAAATGATTTGACCACTGAACTTTAAGGAAATTGATAGCCCTCTCAGGGGTGCGACGTTCAGCTCGATCGAGAACATGGACCAGATGCTCTCTAAAGTGAGATCATCTTGTAGGGGTTGAGCTTTATAAGACATGTGGTTGTTGCAATAAGACTTGCGACTCAGGGCATCAGCCATGACATTAGCCTTGCCAGGGGTATTACAAATACCGTAGGCATAGTCTGTAAATGTTTCCATACATTGTTGTTGATGGAGATCCAGATCTAGCTGAGTAAACAATTACTTAAGACTTTGATGATCGATGAAGATCTCACAACGAATACAAAAAAGAAATGCCACCACAACTTCAGTTCAAATTTAACTGCAGCAAGTTCAAGGTCATGGACTGGTAACGAGTGGAGCGTTTTCAATTCTCACAAGATGATAAGCGTTTAACGCATTCAAGGAATAAACCCGTGCCTCGGCATTCCGAACAAGATGAGCATGGTAGCTTACTATCTCACTCGAAGGATGTAGTAGATGGACGGTTTTAGTGGCGCAAATGATGGAAGCGGTATGTGTTTTCAACCATTCCATGCCCATAATGAGGTCAATATTGGATGACTTCAAAGCAATGGGGGAAACATGGAATTCCAATCCTTCAATTTCAATGGGAATATTGTGACTAACCATGGTGGTTCGGCATTGGCCCACGGAATGCACCTTGAATTCCGGCCAAGTGATGGTGGTCCCAACAGGTAAGGAATGCCTGTGGCTATGCCACCATTGAGCAGCGGGACCTTTCAGGTAGTAAGCAGCAAAGGTGACATAGTTGGCAGGGGCTACATCAGCAGACTCTATCTCTATAGTGATGTCATGGAGTCCGTCATCAACATCAAGGGGCTGGGTTGAGCTGCGGTAGATGACATGGTTGAGACACGCAAAGTCTTGCAGAGTCACTGGGGCTGGTTGCTGATTCATATTGGGGCGCGGAACTGAGCCATGACTCCTTCCATGAATTGGTGATTCGGCTTATCTGTTGTATCATTCCGGCCATGTATTCGGGCGGTGGTGGATTGTCGCCACCACGATCACGACCAACGGGTCTAACCTGAAGGAAATATGCCCTAGAGGCAATAATAAAGTTGTTATTTATATTTCCTTATATCATGATAACTGTTTATTATTCATGCTAGAATTGTATTAATCGAAAACTTAGTACATGTGTGAATATATAGACAAACAGAGTGTCCCTAGTATGCCTCTACTTGCCTAGCTCATTAATCAAAGATGGTTAAGTTTCCTAGCTATAGACATGTGTTTTCATTTGATGAATGGGATAACATCATTAGAAAATGATGTAATGGACAAGACCCATCCGTTAGCTTAGCATAATGATCGTTCAATTTTCTACTATTGCTTTCTTCATGACTTATACATGTTCCTCAGACTATGAGATTATGCAACTCCCGAATACCGGAGGAACACCTTATGTGCTATCAAATGTCACAACGTAACTAGGCGATTATAAAGATGCTCTACAGTTGTATCTGATGGTGTTTGTTGAGTTGGCATAGATCGAGATTAGGATTTGTCACTCCGTGTATCGGAGAGGTATCTCTGAGCCCTCTCGGTAATGATCATCACTATAAGCATTGCAAGAAATGTGACTAATGAGTTAGTTGCAGGATGATACATTACGAAATGAGTAAAGATACTTGCCGGTGACGAGATTGAACTAGGTATGATGATACCAACGATCGAATCTCGGGCAAGTAACATACCGATAACAAAGGGAACAACGTATGTTGTTATGCGGTTTGACCGATAAAGATCTTCGTAGAATATGTAGGAGCCAATATGAGCATCCAAGTTCCGCTATTGGTTATTGCTCGGAGATGTGTCTCGGTCATGTCTACATAGTTCTCGAACCCGTAGGGTCCACACGCTTAACGTTCGATGATGATTTGTATTATGAGTTTCGTGTTTTCATGAACCGAAGTTTGTTCGGAGTCCTGAATGAGATCACGAACATGACGAGGAGTCTCGAAATGGTCGAGAGGTGAAGATTCATATGATGAAAGGTTGCATTCAGACATTGGAATGGTTCTGAGTGATTCGGGCATTTATCCGGAGTACCGGGGGGTTACCGGAACCCCCCGGGGGAAGATTGGGCCTACATGGGCCATAGGGAAGAGGGGAGTCAGCCCACAAGGGGCAGCCGCACCCCCTCCCTATAGGGAGTCCGAATTGGACTAGGGAGGGCCCCCCTTTCCTTGTCCTTCTCTCTCCCTTCCTCTTTTCCCTCTCCGGTGGAAGGAAGGAAGGGGGTCGAATCCTACTTGGACTAGGAGTCCAAGTAGGACTCCCCCCCCTTGGCGCGCCCCTTCTAGGGCCGGCCTCCTCCTCCTCCCCCCTTTATATACGTGGGAAGGGGCACCCAAAGAGACCAAGTCTTGTCTTAGCCGTGTGCAGTGCCCCCCTCCACAGTTACACACCTTAGTTATATCGTCGTAGTGCTTAGGTAAAGCCCTGTGCCGGTAACTTCATCATCACCGTCAACACACCATCGTGCTGACGGAACTCTCCCTCGTCCTTAACTGGATCAAGAGCTCGAGGGACTCATCGTGCTGAACATGTGCTGAACACGGAGGTGTTGTACGTTTGGTACTTGGGTTGGTTGGATCGTGAAGACGTTCGACTAGATCAACCGCATTACTAAACGCTTTCGCTTTCGGTCTACGAGGGTACGTGGACACACTCTCCTGTCTCATTGCTATGCATCTCCTAGATAGATCTTGCGTGATCGTAGGTAAAAAAATTAAATACTGTGTTCCCCAACATAACCATCTTGCTTAAATGTAACTTGGGGTAGTATAGCAAGGGGTTTAGCAAGTATATGGAGTCATTCGTAATGTAATCAGAACAATGAGAAAAGGCGCAATATGTACAAAGCAGTAGTCATTGAAGACATACAAATGCATATGTGCGGCCAATTACACGTTGTTCGTATGAGTTCGAACAAGAGAAACATCATAGACATGCTAGGTGGCATGCATGCACGCGATGGAGGGATATAACAACGACACATAGCAAATGCTACATCAACGTCGGGGAAAACCACTTGAGCGAGGGATTTGCAAGTGACAACACAGGGTGCCCTCGATAAGAGGATCACGTGGTCGATGAATATTGTGAAGCGACACTTGGCCCTTAATTCAAGAAAGGCGTAATACAAATCTCTGGGTGGATGTGATCACGAGATCCTAATGTTAGATTTAGTAAAATCATTTAACCCGAATAAAAGAGAGATCAGAGTCCCAGAGTATAGACGAGGAATAAAATATCCTAATACCATGCAATGGCAACAGGGGCCCGTAAGCCACACAACCATGTTAGTAAAACAATTTTTCAAAGACTAGACTCAACTTCGGCCAAGGAGTTGGAAAGGGGGGATTCCTACAGGCAGTCAGCTCTGATACCAACTTGTGACGCCCCCGATTCGACCATACACTAATCATACACATAAATGTGTACGGTCAAGATCAGGGACTCACGGGAAGATATCACAACACAACTCTAGACACAAATTAAAATAATACAAGCTTTATATTACAAGCCAGGGGCCTCGAGGGCTCGAATACAGAAGCTCGAACACAAGAGTCAGCGGAAGCAACAATATCTGAGTACAGACATGAGTTAGACAAGACTGCCTTAAGAAGGCAAACACAAAAGCAACAACGATCAAAGAGGCAAGGCCTCCTGCCTGGGACCTCCTAACTACTCCTGGTCGTCAGCGGTCTCCATGTAGTATTAGGCACCCTCTGGGTAGTAGTAGTAGTCGATGGGGTGGCATCTGGCTCCTGGGATCCACCATCTGGTTGCAACAACCAAAAAGAAGGAAGAAGGGGGAAAAGGGGGTAGCAAAGCAACCGTGAGTACTCATCCAAAGTACTCGCAAGCAACAGATCAATACTAAGTATGCATTGGTATCAAATGCAAGGGTTGTATCTGTGGACTGAACTGCAAAATGCCAGAATAGAAGGGAAGGCCTAGCCTATCAAAGACTAGCATCTTCAAGCAGCACCAAGTATCTTCAAGCATCTTGCAGCATTCATAAGAGTATAGAATAGCAGTTTATATTTAATAAGCATGTTGTAGCATTAACGCCCAGAGATCCTTCCTCGACTCCCTACGAGAAAGCAATCTCGGAGCCACATATCCAGCACATGTCTCAAGTAACCAGTTCTAGTTGTAATAGATCAGGATACAAGTCTGAACGTCAATTACCATGGACACGGTATTCAAATAGATAACTTCCCTGCAAGGGTGCACCACATTACCCAACACGCTTGATTACTCTGGCCAGACACACTTTTCTGAGTCAATGCCCGGCCTCGTAAGATCAACATGTCGCAGCCCTACCTAGGCTCAGCAGAGAGGTCCCCGCCGGTCTACTAGTAACCCACAAGTGTAGGGATGCATAGCGATTTTCGAGGGTAGAGTATTCAACCCAAATTTATAGATTCAACACAAGGGGAGCCAAAGAATATTTGCAAGTATTAGCAGCAGAGTTGTCAATTCAACCACACCTGGAGATTAATTATCTACAGCAAAGTGATCAGTAGCAAAGTAGTATGATAGTTTTGATAGTAGTAGCAGCAATAATAGTAATGGTAATAGTGATAGCAATAATTTTGTAGCAAGTGCAACAGTAACAGCATCAGTAGTAACTTAGCAAGATCAATATATGGGAAAATCGTATGCATTGGTTCGATGATTTGTTGGATGATATTCATCATGTGACAGTTATAACCTAGGGCGATATGACACTAGCTCCAGTTCATAAATATAATGTAGCCATGTATTCCGTAAATAGTCATACGTGCTTATGGAAAGAACTTGCATGACATCTTTTGTCCCACCCTCCCGTGGCAGCGGGGTCCTATTGGAAACTAAGGGATATTAAGGCCTCCTTTTAATAGAGAACTGGAACAAAGCATTAACACACGGTGAATACATGAACTCCTCAAACTACGGTCATCACCGGGAGTGGTCCCGACTATTGTCACTCCGGGGTTGCCGGATCATAACACGTAGTAGGTGACTATAACTTGCAAGATTGGATCTAAAACATAGATATAATGGTGATAACATAAACGGTTCAGATCTGAAATCATGGCACCCGGGCCCAAAGTGACAAGCATTAAGCATGGCAAAGTCATAGCAACGTCAATCTCAGAACATAATGGATACTAGGGATCAAGCCCTGACAAAACTAACTAGATTACATGATGAATCTCATCCAACTCCTCACCGACCAGCGAGCCTACGAAGGAATTACTCACTCCCGGTGGGGAGCATCATGGAATTGTCTATGGAGAAAGGTTGGTGATGACGAAGATCAAAGACCCCCCTCTCTGGAGCCCCAAACGGACTCCAGATCTGGCCTCCCGATGAAGAACAAGAGACGATGGTGGCTCCTTCTCGTGGAATGCGATAATTCTTTCTCCCTCATTTTTTCTAGAAAAATAGGATTTTGTAGCGTCGGTTTCAGGGTCTGCGAGGCCACTAGGTGGGGACAACCCACCTGGGCGCGTCTAGGGGGGGCAGGCGCACCCTGGTGGGTTGTGCCCACCCAGGTGCCCTCCTCCGGTGGTTCTTGGCTCCAGAGATTCTCTTTTATTGTATAAAAAATCCTCGCAAAGTTTCGTTCCAATCCGAGAACTTTTATTTTTGCACAAAAAACAACACCATGGTAGTTCTGCTGAAAGCGATGTCGATCCGAGTTAGTTTCATTCAAATCATGCAAATTAGAGTTCAAAACAAGACGAAAAGCATTAGGAAAAGTAGATACGACGGAGACGTATCAACTCCCCCAAGCTTAAACCTTTCTTGTCCTCAAGCAATTCAGTTGATAAATTGAAAGTGAAAAAGAAAAACTTTTACGAACTCTTTTGCTCTTGTTTGCATAAATAAGATTAAACATCACCCAGGATTTCAGCCAAGATTATAACTAACCATGTCGACAATAACTCTTAGAAATTATATTAATTCCATATCAATGACATAATCAGCTAGCGAGCAATAATGAGATATCTCAAACAACAACATGTTGTCAAAACAACCATGATATAATATGACAATCGTGGTATCTCTCTAGCCCTTTCTGAGACCGCAAAACATAAATGCAGAGCACCTCCAAAGTTCAGGCAGCGACTAAACATTGTAACTCATGTTAGAAAAGATCCAGTCATGATGCACCCAACATTAGCTACACGCAATGCATGAGGATGACAATAGTGCTCTCAGGTTCTGGCAATTATTTGAGAAGGTGATGACACAACATAAAAGTAAATAGATAGTCCCTTCGCAGAGGGAAGCAGTGATTTGCAGCAGTGCTAGAGCTCAAGTTTTTAAAACAGAGGTAAATGAAATTTTGAGAAATGCACCCTTCTTGTTTACTTCACGACCATCATTTATCAATATCTTCCATGCCAAACACATTAGTAGCAGTTCCCAAGCGATAAAGTAAAGGTTACGACTCCGTAGGAGTTTTTGTTTGATTATTTGTAAGCACTTTTCTGTTTGCAGTTTGGGACTGGGAATCCCTATTACCACCCCTTTCTTGTGCAATGGAGATTGAATAAACACTCGTCCTGAGAATAATCCGCTTAGCATGGAAGATACTAACTACCTCATGTTGTTCTATGAACAATCCAGGCACACAAAAAGGATATTTATTTAAAGTTTTTAGAGATGGCACATGCAAATTTACTTAGGACGGCGCGGTAATACCGCATATAGGTAGGTATGGTGGACTCATCTAGAATAACTTGGGTTCAAGGTTTTTGATGCACAAGCAGAATTCCCGCTTAATACAGGTGAAGGCTAGCGAATAGGTCAAGAAGCGGCCAGCTAGAGAGCAACAACGGTCATGAACATGCATTATGCATAAGTAACATTGCACACTAGCATGAGTAGGATATGAACACCATGAACATAAATATCATAGAGGCTATGTTGGTTTTGATTCAACAACATGCATGAGCATGTGCCAAGTCAAGCCACTCGAACATTCAGAGGAGGATACCATATCATCATACTACATCACAATCATTTTAATGCAATGTTGACATCCAAGATAAATCATTATCCACTCCTAGCAACTTATGCATGGCAGGAGAAACTATATCATAATAAGCTGAATCATGGATACTAGGTTAAACATATTTACAAAAATAGAACAAGTCGAGTTCATACCCGTTTCTCTCTGCCACGGCCAGTTCATCTAATGTTGTCATTATTGCCTTTCACTTGCACGATCGAATGATATAAAAGTAATAATAGTCCAAGAGTGTCGTGGACTAAGCTGGAATCTGCAAACATTTTATTCAACATGAGAAGACAAGGTAAAATGGGCTCTTTGTTAGATCAATAATAATGCATATGAGAGCCACTCAACATTTTCATCATTGTCTTCTCCTTGGTATGACTCAATAAAAAGAAAAGAAATTCAGAGAAACACACTGAAATATTTTTGGAGTTTTTCATTTTCTTGAATAAGCAAATAAAAGAGGAAAAACAAAATGAGAAAGACTATTTACACGGGAAAGCTCCCAACAAGCAAAAAGAAGAACAATGAAATCTTTTTGGGTTTTTCTTTTTAGTGCTACAACTAAATACTCTAGAAAGAAAACTAAAAAAGAAACAGGAAATATTTTTGTATTTTCTCAAAGTTTTTCAGACACACAAGAAGAAAGCGAGAAAATAAATTTAGCATGGATAATATAATGAAAAAGTGTGGACACCGACGACTTAAATGAAATGTGTGAACATGAATGTAATGTCAGTGGAAATACGCACTCCCCCAAGCTTAGGCTTTTGGCCTAACTTGGAAATCAGTCAGTAGCCTGCATAGTGGTCGGGATGACAGCTCACGGAGGCTCTCGGTGCGGATGCCTCAGCCTGTCGGGCGGCCACAATCGCCACGTTATGAGCCCGGACCTCGCTCTCAAGAACAAAATATCTTCTCTTACTGTGAAAATCAAAGAGAGCAGGCGCAGGAAAATATGTGTACACCATGGAGCTTTGATTAAACAACAATTTGTAGGTGAAATTATGGGGATCACCTTTAAGGATCTTATGACGTTTCATAGCATCAAAATCTAAATACTGCGTGGGTAAAATAGGGTCATAGGGCAAAGGTGAAACACCCAGCTCTCGTGTGGCATAAATTCCACCATAGAAATAACCACTACAAGCGTTGTGTTGCAACCTGCGTGCAACAATCACTCCAAGATTATAACTTCTGCCACCGGTGAGAGCGGTGCGTATGAGGCTCAAGTCTGGGGCACAAAGTGTACTACAATCTTGTTTGCCTACAATACATTTTCCATTAAATAATGCAAAGTACTGAATTGTGGGAAAATGAATGCTCTTTATTCTACCTTGCATCACTCCCCTAGTCTCACCATAGCAAAGGCTAGTCAAAAATATTTCGTACTCAGATCTTGGTGGTTCGTCAAGCAAACCCCAGAATGGGATTTTGCAGTGGTGAGCAAATCTCTCTAAAGATATGGTAAATGGGTTTTCATACAGTTTAAATGACACCCTAGACTCACGGGGATGGAATTTAAATCCTTTGACAAATGATTCAGTGAGAGTGTGGTCTTGGTTGTACTTATCTGAAATGTATCGACTGGGGCTGGCATTGTAAACATATTGCTCAAATTCCTCCTTAATGCCCACACTCACAATATAATTGTCGCATGGCCATAGGCATGTTTTGGTGGCGGCATCTCGTATGGAACTTTCACTTGGTTCAACATAAGAACTGTCACTAGAAGATACCTCCGAGGATCTCCTCCTCGAAGAACTCCTTCCAAAGAGGTTCATCATATTCGCGTACAATTTTCTAAAATAAAAATAGGTGACAAAAATTTGTCAACAAAACTTCTCAATAATCATAGCAAATACTCATAGGGATGCATAGAGGCCATAGCAAGCATTCAAACTACTTAGAACTCTAAGAATTGAACATGCAAGCTCATCTACAGCAGCACCAAGAGTAGCTAATTATTCAAAATATAAACCACTAAAGCAAAAACTAATTGGACAAGCGAAGGAGTCACATACCAAGC
Organism: Aegilops bicornis; assembly: GCA_021605145.1. Taxonomy (NCBI): domain Eukaryota; kingdom Viridiplantae; phylum Streptophyta; class Magnoliopsida; order Poales; family Poaceae; genus Aegilops; species Aegilops bicornis. The sequence continues at coordinate 519,983,194 of CM038672.1, forward strand.
AACAATCCCCCGAAACAGTTTCGGAAATGGAGCTTCGAGCAAAGAGATCAAAATTCGCGGGTTTGAGAGCAAGAACACGAGAGAGAGAGAGAGAGAGAGAGAGAGAGAGAGAGAGAGCAATGGTGATTTTTTTCTGGAGGTAGGTGGTGATGTGGGATGAAGCAATAAGTGAGGGGGCCCACGTGGGGACCACAACCCACCAGGGCGCGCCTGGGGGTCCTGGCACACCCAGGTGGGTTGTGCCCACCTGGTGCACCTCCCTCTGATATTATTTGCACAAAAATTCTTAAATAATCAGAAAAAAAAATTAGTAAATTTTCAGAGCATTATAAGAACTTTTCTTTTTGGGTTATTTTTTTATTGCACGGGAAATTCAGAAAACATGCAACACATGGCACTTTATTTTATTTAACTAATAAAAATAGAAAACAAAAGGAAGGGACATAAAGTAGTGCTTACTAAATTCATCAACTTCATACCTCTAAAAAATGATCCATTAATAAGGTTGATCAAGTCTTATTAACAACCACTTTCGATTAGCATGAAACCGAAGAACTTTCGTAAATCACTAAGTTACCTCAACGGGGATATGAATGTCCCCAACAATAAGCATTTCATATTTCTTTTTAACAGTAGGTAGACGTAGTTGAAAACCTCCAATAGTGATTGTCGGAGATATTTCAATAACATTAGTACAATTCACCTGGAATTGTTTCTTCGGAAAGTGCACCGTATGATCATTACCGTTGATATGAAAAGTGACCTTGCATTTATTGCAATCAATAATAGCCCCCGCAGTATTCAAGAAGGGTCTACCAAGGATAATCGACATGTTGTCGTCCTCGGGCATCTCAAGTATAACAAAGTCAGTCAAAATAGTAACATTAGCAATAACAACGGGCACATCCTCACAAATACCGATAGGTATGGCAGTTGATTTGTCAGCCATTTGCAAAGATATTTCAGTAGGTGTGAGTTTATTCAAATCAAGTCTTTTATATAAATAGAAAGGCATAACACTAACACCAGCTCCCAAATCACATAAAGTAGTTCTCACATAATTTCTTTTGATAGAGCAAGGTATAGTTGGTATTCCCGGATCTCCAAGTTTTTTAGGTAATCCATCTTTAAAAGTATAATTAGCAATCATGGTGGAGATTTCAGCTTCTGTTATTTTTCTCTTATTAGTGATGATGTCTTTCATGTACTTTGCAAAAGGAGGCATTTTAAGGATATCGGTCAAGTTTAGCACGCAAAAGATCGGCCTCGACATTTCAAAGAAAGCGTTCAAATTCTTCATCATCTCTCTTTTTAGTTGACTTAGGTGGAAATGGCATAGGTTTTTGAACCCATGGTTCTCTTTCCTTGCCATGTTTTCTAGCAACAAAGTCTCTTTTATCATATCTTTTTTTCTTGGGTTGTGGGTTATCAAGATCAACTGCAGGTTCTATCTTAACATCATTGTCTAGTTCTTTAGTATTTGTTTGAGTATTTTCGTGAACCTCATCATTATATCTTTCATTATCAGAAGGTGAGTGTTCACTACCAAATTGAGTTTCAGCATCAGAGATAGAAACTTCATTATCATTATCAGGAGGTTTTTCTACTTCAGGTTCACTAGAGGCATGCAAAGTCCTATCATTTTTCTTCTTGTTTTTCTTTTTACAAGGACTGCGTGCATCAGTGTTTGCTCTTTGAGAGTCTTGTTCAATTCTTTTTAGGTGTCCCTCAGGATAAAGTGGTTCCTGAGTCATCCTACCTCCTCTAGTCATTACTCTAACAACATGATCATTGATATTATTATTCATTTCATCTAGCGGCTCTTTTTGAGATTTAGCAACTTGTTCTAACCGAGTTTGAACCATAGAAGCATGCTCCCCCACAAATCTAACATCATTTCAAATTCTAAATAACAAGTCACTTAAGCGAGCAATCATATCATAATTATATTTTAATTGTTTCATAACATTTGAATTGAAGTGATCTTGCTTTCTAATGTAATTTTCAAACTCATAAAGGCATTAGCTAGGATGCATATTGTGAGGATTATCATTATCATTGAATTTCATTAGAGAATTTACCTCTACCACATTAGGTGGTGGTGGTTTATCAAGCCATGTATTTCTACAATAGGAGGTAAAAATATTACATCATCACCTTTAATACCTTTTTCCTTCATAGATTTCTTTGCCTCTTGCATATCTTCGGGACTGAGATATAAGATACCCCTCTTCTTCGGAGTGGGTTTAAGCGGTGTTTCAGGAAGATTCCAATCATCATAATTTCTCAACATGTTATTCAATAATTCTTCAGCTTGCCCAATAGTTATTTCCCTGATTACACAACCAGCACAACTATTTAGGAAATCCCTAGAAGCATCGGTTAGTCCATTATAGGAGATATCAAGTATTTCGTTTTTCTTAAGAGAATGATCAGGAAAAGTATTAAGCAATTGGAGAAGCCTCCCCAAGCTTGTGGGAGACTCTCTTCTTCAATTTGCATAAAGTTAAATATTTCTGTAAAATGACTTATTTCTTATGAGCAGGAAAATATTTTTCAGAGAAGAAATAAATCATATCCTAGGGACTATGCACACAACCAGGAGCAAGAGTATTGTACCAAGCTTTAGCATCACCCTTTAATAAGAACGGAAATAATTTGATAATATATTAATAACGAATTTTCTCATCATGAGCAAAAAGGGTGGCTATGTCATTCAACTTAGTAAGATGTGCCACAACAGTTTCAGTTTCATAACCATGAAAATGATCAGATTCAACCAAAGTAACTAACTATGGGTCGACAAAGAATTCATAATCCTTATCATCAATAAAGATAGGTGAAGTAGCAAACTTAGGATCACATTTAATTTTAGCATTCAAAGATTTTTCTTTGTACTTGCATAATAATTTTTCTAGATCATCTCTATCCTTACAAGCAAGAATATCTCTAGTTGTCTCCTCATTCATAACATAACCTTCTGGTACCTTTGGCAATTCATATCTAGGAGGGCTAGTTCTAATAGGTATTTCAAGATTTTTCAGTTTCAAGCTCATCATCAGTTTCAACAATATCATGTTGTCTTACTCTAGCAATTTGTTCATCATGAAATTCACCTAGTGGCGCATCATCATCAAGCAATGTACTAGCATCATCATAAGTATCATTCATAGCAGAAGTAGCATCATCAATAACTTGTGACATATCAGGATTAGTAGCATGTGGTAGTGTTGCAAGTTTACTTATAACAGAAGGTGAATCTAAGGCAGAGCTAGATGGTAGTTCCTTACCTCCCCTCGTCTTAGTGGGATAAATCTTAGTCTTAGCATCTTTTAGATTCTTCATAGTGATAAATTGATAATAGTCCCAAGTGACTCAACAAATATAGCCATGTTCCCCGGCAACGGCGCTAGAAAAAGGTCTTGATAACCCACAAGTATAGGGGATCGCAATAGTTTTCGAGGGTAGATTATTCAACCCAAATTTATAGATTTGAACACAAGGGGAGCCAAAGAATATTTGCAAGTATTAGCAGCTGAGTTGTCAATTCAACCACACCTAGAGATTTATTATATGCAGCAAAGTGATCAGTAGCAAAGTAGTATGATAGTTTTGATACTAGTAGTACACTACAAAAAAAGACACATCCGTGACATTTTGGGCTGAACGAATTTTTTTTCTGTCATACATATGACACTTCTATGACGATAATTGTGAGAAACCCGGTATCATCATAGATGTGGTGGGCTCCTACTTCTATGACAAAAAATCATGACAGAAAATGGGCTTTTCGTCCTGGCGGGCCGGACACGCAACTGCATGACATTCTTTGGGCCGTCCATGACGGAAAAAACCGTGGTAGAAGCGAGGGGAGGAAAATTTGAGGAGTTGCGGTTCACGGTGGGAGGTCGGGGCGAAGCGATGCGCGTTTCTCGTACGTGCGGCGTTGGCTCTAATCAACCCGAAGCGAGGCATTGGGCTCTAACGAAGCCGGCGACAGACCTTGCAGGTTACGCGTTATCGAACCCGGCGATCGATCGATGGCTGTTAATCGAACCCGATGGAGCGATTCGCCGCTCTGCCGCTAATCAAACCGATCGATTGGATGAGCGGTGAGAGTTGCGGGGGTTGGATGAGCGATGGCGGTGGCGTTGCCTCTGGATGAACGGGACCCGTGGTGTGGAGGGCTAGATGAGCGATGAAGCGGTGGAGGGGTGGCCGTGGAGGGGTAGTTGAACAGGACCCGTGGTGTGGAGGGTTGGATGAACAGATGAGCGGTGGAGGGGTGCCCGTGGAGGGTGGTTGAGCGATGGCCCGGTGGAGTAAGCGGCGGTGGAAATTTGGATGAGCGAGGAGCCCATGGAGGCTGGAGCAGGTCGACGATGGAGATGAACATTACCTCGGGGAGTCCCGTTTTGCGGTAAACCACAACCCTCCCGATGAACAGGACCCCCGTTTCGACCGTAGGAGGTCCGTTTCGTCCGTTTTGCAGTATGCCACACCCTTCCCGATCAACAGGACCCCCGTTTCGACCGTAGGAGGTCCGTTTCCTCCGTTTTGCGGTACACCACACCCCTCCTGATCAACAGGACCCCCGTTTCGACCGTAGGAGGCCAGTTTCCTCCGTTTTGCGGTACGCCACACCCCTCCCGATCAACAGGACCCCGTTCCGAACGTAGGAGGTCCGTTTCCTCCGTTCTGCGGTATGCCAGGCCTCGTTTCCATCGCCTGTTCCGTCCAAGCCCTCCCGATGAACACGACCACGCATTCCATTCCGACCCAGCCGGTTGGCTCCCACGCGTTTCGTTGCCTCCCGATGAACACGACACATTCCGTTGCCTCCCCATGAACACTACGCGTTCCATTGCCTCCCCATGAACACGAAGACGACGTTGTTTCTCTGTTCCTACCCAGCCATGTACACGAGCCCTCACTGTACGTATGCGTGAGTAGGCGTTCGAGACCCCGCCCGTATTTACACATACGTGGATGTATTTTCTTTCTTGCACCCTGGCCGATGTACGTACACGTACATGCTACGTGTGCACCTCTACTGTGTGCGCCTCTACATCCACCAGTATATATGTATGTACTCGTTCGCGACCAGAATGACAACGCTACGTACGCTTCGACCAGGTGGGTCCCGACTGTCAGGCACTTCCTTGCCTGCGAAGATGTAGCCGGTGGGTCCCAGCGGTCGGGGCGAATCGGTTTTGCCCGGACGCACTTCCTTGCGTGCGAAGATGTAGCTGGTGGGTCCCGGCATGTGGGGGCGAATCATGTTTTGCCGGACGCACTTCCTTGCGTGCGAAGGTGTAGCTGGTGGGTCCCAGCGATCGAGGAAAGCGTTTTTTCACGAAATACGGTGGCCCGTCCGGTGGGTCCCACCTTTCGGTGGAGGAATAATTATTTTGCGGCGTAATAAGGAGGCACTTCCTTGCTGCGGCCGTGGACCGGTATCGACCTCTCCACGCGACAAGACTCTTCCGATGGAAGTCGGTCATTGACCACATTGACCACGCCAAGCGCCAAGAGCACCACGGCGGTGGACGCACGGCGAGCCTAGGAAGGGGACGACACGGAGGCGAGGAAGACTCGGCAGTTGTTTCCCATGCGGAAGGGAGTACGACCGTCTGAGGTTCTTGGTTCGTCTGCCGTCACGAGAATAACAACAGTGTGGGTGAGTAGAGGATGGCTAGGCCAGCGATGGGAATCTGGTGGGGCGGTGAGGCCTGCTTGTAGCACATACCGACCCGCAGGGAGGAGGGAGCAGGCAGTCCCACGGCGCTTGTTTGGAGCGGCCGAGCAGAAGAGCGAGATTGAAGAAGCATGACGCCGTTGGATGGACATCCAACCGCCATCGCTTCGCCTCAACCTTTTTTTTTAGGAAAGCCTCAAATCTGTGGAAAACTTGACATCTGACCCATCTGCCATTATTTCTAATAATTTACAGCCCATTTGCTAATTCTTAAAGTTTTTTTGGAGCCCATATTCTTTTTGTTAGCATTACAGCCCATATTGTGGCCACGGTTAAAACATTATACGAAATTTTGCATATTTCGGTGAGGTCCGAACTATTTTTAATCCCGAAATTTCGACTCACATTCAAACTGATTTTAAAAATAAATGTATATCAATATAAAATCCAACAAATTCTCCACGCATAAAAATTAATGTAATGTAAAATCTTGAAATGAAAAAAAATTGAAACTAATTGCCGGTTTGATGTGTTTTAAAAATGTACAGCCCATTTCTCATTCTTGATGGGCCATTTTCGGCCACCGAATGAAAGCTCTCCTCGTCTTGAAAGATTTGCAGCCCAACAGGCTGACAAAGCGACTTACTTGGCAAATCACAAAAAACTGGGCTGTGGCCGTGGACCCAAATTGCCGCCTCTCCATCGCGACAAAGATTTCTTCCGATGGAAGTCGCTCCTTGACAATGTTGACCATGACGCTGGAGAGCACCACGGCGGTGGATCTACTACAAGGCCTATGTCGGCTCGGGAACGGGGTCCCCAGACTTCGCTCGCCTGGCGTGGCTCAAAGGGGGCCCATCACGGCCCATCTTCATCAACACAAGCTCAAGACCCTCGCGAGGCCAAGCCTCATGAGGCGGGGGCAGCAGGGGAGCTTCCTCGAGCACGGCCTCATCAGTGGCTCGCGAGGAGGAGGAGAGATCAAGGCGGGGTACCTCGCGAGGTGCCCATGACGCAAGCCATGACGACCAAGAGGCGCCAGTGAGGCGCCCGGCCAGCAGTTGTCCTCCTTTCCTCTTTGGTGCAAAGGGAGCAAGCGCGAGCGAAGCATCAAGCAAAGGCGTCCATTTCGGTGCAACAAGACCAAGACCAGTCCAACGGCAGGAAGGAAGTCATTGTGGAGCCCAAGCCGGCGTCATCACTAGAGCCTTTGACAGGCGAGGACTGACTTTAGGCAGGATAAGTGTACCAGAGTTCCCCTTCAAAATAGCCAATTGTTGGCGCCCTTCCCGCTCAATATTTGGGAAGAGGCCCAGGGCCTCTGCCTATAAATAGGGCTAGCCACCCACATGGTAGAGAGAGGAAAAAAGGTAGCAAGAGAACAAACGAGAGAGATAGAGAGAAGCGACTGAACTCCCCCTAGCAGTTCATCGCACCAGCCAAGAACAGACCCTCGTGAGGCTGTTCTTCCTTGTATTGTTCATCACTATCAGCCCAAGAGGCAATCCACCACACCACAAACTAGAGTAGGGTATTACACCACAATGGTGGCCCGAACTAGTATAAACCCTGTGTCTCTTGTGTTGTTCCTTTCGTAGTTTAGATCCTAGCGGTGCGGGGTGCGAGTAGGTAAAGGCGAGATTCCGCGCACCCCGGTGTTCGAACCTCAAGTCTGCCGGAACCCGAAATCCGACATTTGGCGCGCCCGAGGTAGAGTGCGCCGATCCACCTTCCGCCACTTCGTTTCCCGTCGCATCGTCCTCATCATGTCCGTGACCAAAGCGGCAACCCGTCCTGGGCGGCCTGGCCCGCCCATGCAGAGCCGCTCGCCCCGGGTGACCCCATGCCCCAGGCAGCTCGCGGTCCGCAGGGGCGCTGCGGGCAGCCGCGGCAAGCTGACCGACAACTCTCACGCCCATGGCGGCGCGGTCGGCAGCGAGGCCTCCAACCACGCCCGCGGCCATGCGCGTACACCCGCCGGGAGCAGGCAAACTCGAGGCCGCGCTCACGGTGGCCAGGCTCTTGCAGTCTGAGCTCTTGGTAGGCGGCGACGACGTCTTTGCTAGAGCGGGTGGCGAGCTCCTGGCCGCCGCCTCGGGGCTCATCCCTTGCACCCGGCTCCCACCTCGGGTCCAGGCGGCCAGCTGGGCTCCACACGGCCGCGGGCCCCAAGGCTACTCAACGCCCGTGGCTATCGGCCTTGGGCGGCAGCGGGCGCTGCCTCCGCTCCCAGCCAGCGAAGAAGGACTCGCCGTGACCCACGGCCCCAGTGGGCCGCCGCGCTACCACCCCCAGGTAGGCGCTCCAAGCAGAACTGCATGGCACGCGGAGCACTATGGCGCGGCATTTGGGATGACGACCCCAGAAGAATACGTGCCCCACATGATGGACCAAGGGCACCAGCACGAAGGCGAACAAGGCTCGCTCCTCAGCCCAGGCTGGGGGGACGAGGCGACAGAAGCTGAGCTCTTCCAAGAGCCCCGTGAAGGACCCACCGACCACGCTGGAAGCGACGATTATCGGGTACCACTAATTCCTCAGGAGCAGACATACGTTAATCATGAATCGCAGGAGGTGCAGGTCGCCACAGCAAGCGGCTGCCCCGCTCCTGCAGTCACCTACCCCTCGGGAGGATGGCGCCGAGGGCTGCAGGAGAGGGCCGAGATCCAGCATCACCACCGCGGCGTTCAGAGCAAGGCGTTCTTAGGAGGTAGGCCCTCTGCTGGGGAGGTGCCTCAGTGCCTGCCCCTGGCGGAGGACCCGTGGTCGTCGGGGGAACCGCTGGCGACAGCTCTACCCCATCGGCGGCGTCCTGGTTTCCGGTCGTCGTTGATGGCACTAGAAATCTTGGCGCAAGGCGGGGCCCTCGTCTGGCGATATGAAGCAAGGCCGGTACCTGTGAAGAAGGCCTAGTGCCTGTGAAGCTCGCCGCCCCGTGACACTCTCACGTAATAATGAGTGGGGCTGTACATGCCCCGGAGTCTCATGGGTGCCGGCCTCAGGCCCCGGGGCTCCCTCCCACACCCAGTGGCAGCACTTAGCTCCGCGCTGGTGAGAAGACGTCCAAGACTAGACTAGGTGCCAGGCGCGGCCTTTTTTTGTTTGCTTTCATTGCTTTTCCCTTTGGTTGTCACTTTCCCCCGCTGGATTTAAGTTGGATTCGAATTCAAGATTTGCGTGTGTTTGGGAAGGGGGTGTTTAGTCTCGTTCGAGCAATCTCTCGCGTTTTGGTTACCGCTTTGCCTCAGCTGCCTCCCCTCGTGAGCCCCTCGCGAGCCGGGTTGGGCCTAGCTTGCGTGCAGCCCAGACTGCCGCCGTCGCATCCTCTCAGGAGGCTTTTACTGCAGATCCTATGGGTTCGATCGAGAGACGCTCGAAAAGCCACGGCCCTCCACAGGCTATCTTGGGGCCCTTGTGGGGACAAAGGTAAACTAGCCACCGCTTGCACAAAGCGTCACGGGTGGTATAGCATCTACTAATACACAGAACACAAGTTTTACATGAGGGGCTCCCCTCCCAAAATGCTCTCCACGACCGTCGTGGCAAAACCTGAAGCTCTATTCGCAGTGCGAAACATGAGCGGTGCTCGGTCGGTCGGATAAATCCCCAATGCATCCTCGGGGCACCTCCTGAATTGTCGCTGGCGTCGCCGGCCTCGCCGTTGCTCTGCATAATCGTCGCCCGCCGTGTCGTGGCCGTTCACCACGCCGCCTTCGCCGCCAGCCACGATCACGCCCATCGTTGTGCGAAGCAAAGGACCCGACAAGGGCATCCACGTTGTCCTCCACCCGGTCGCCAGTCGTCTCGAGCGGCACTGGTCTTTGAAGGCGATAACTGCGTCGAAGTCGAAGTGGGGTCCATATTCCGGAGATGGCTGAAGACGCGAGAAAAGGCGCGCCCGAGCAGGGCGCGGCTCCTCTCCTCCACCAACCTGCCGGCCCTGACCGACCGCGCCTCCAGCCGAATCACCACATCGGTGAAGAACTGAAGGTTGTCGGCGTAGTTAATTGCGTGCGGCTCGCCAACAGCTGCCTCACAGATGTTACCCAAGGCTGTGTTGGCTCTCTCCGGGCGTGGTGAGCATGGGGCTGTGCTCATGCTCCGGGACCACCGGGCGCATCTCGTCCGCGATTCTGCCGCTGCTTGACCTCGGCCCTGCGTCCACACGTTGGCGAAGAAGAAGCACCTCGACGCGGCAGTAGTTAACTCCTCCTGCGCCACCTCAAGGGCGGCCCAGCATCGCCCCTTGCGTCGCTTCCTCCTGCTTGGCCCTCAAGGCAGCGGTCCTACCTTGACCTCAGCCCGGATCAACCCCAGCCTTTCCTCGAACTCGCGCCGAGGTTCAGCCGTCGCCACCCGACGCCTTTGACCTCCTCCAGACCACGGGCCTCCCAGCAGCGACATCATCCTCCGCCCTCGTCACCAAGCGCTCCCTTGTTTCCAGGCGCCGTACTCGCGTCTTGGCGTTCGGGCGGCTTCAGCGTCAGCGCCTCCTCTCGCTTCGAAGCTCTGTTTGGGTTGCTCGAGGCCACCCTCATCGACGCAAGGGCCGTCTCGCGCAGCTCCACCTGCTCCTCCAGTGAGCGGCAACGGGCCAGGAGTTCCCGCGCCCGCTCCTCCGCCGCCTCTCGCCGCCGGTCAGCTTCTCGAGCCTCTTCAAAAGGCCCGAGAACGGACCTCCCGAGAGGCCGCCACCGACGCCTTGGCCTCCTCATCGTCAAGATCACGCTGGTGGCGTGCAAGGGTGACAGCCACCTTCAGCTCGTGCCTCTCCGCGGCCAGGCGCAGGCCCTCAGCCTCGAGGCGCGCGTCTTCATCAGCGAGCTCCTCACCAAGAAGGCTCACCGTATCAGCCGCCCTCCGAAGAAACCCTTGGCAAAGAGCGCGATGCTCCCGGGCGCGCTCAAGTACGTCTTCCGCACCATCATCCGCCCCAGGCGAGCGCCGAGGGCCGCGAATCAGCACTCCCCCCTCGGGCAGGGGTCAAGGCTGGCGCCCTCGCCACGGCTGGGCACGCCTCGCCAGAAGCCCGGCCAGGAGCCAGCCCATCCCCCAAAGAAGAGCGCAGGGAATGCATCAACCAATCACGGTCGATGACCAGATAAGAAGCCCACGGCAGCCGGCTATGCCACGAGAGGGCTCGCGAAGGAGGGTCGCGAGGCGCGCGGGGACGCGATGCGCCTCAGGATGGCTCATCTCTCCAGCCGGCCTCACCACAAGGGCCCTGCTGCTCGGAGTTCTCGAAGACTGCGGAGAAGGCGGAGCCCAGGGGGATGGCTCCACAGCCATCTCCGTGAGCTCGGCGGGAAGGGCCCTGCGGAGCAAGGATCAGTAAAAGCAACAGGAGAATCAGGGGCCAGAAAAAGGGAAAGCTTACTCATCGGTGGCGAAGTACTTCCAAGGCTTCAGCAAAGCGACAAGGGTAATCGTTGCCCAAGGCTTCACTTCTCTTCCGGAGAGCCTCGAAGTCCATGCGGAAGCGACCCAAGAGTTGAGAGCAGGGGTCAACCTGCGACGAGGAAGGAGCGTCGAGACGACCTGCGTCAGGGGCGTTGTCCTGGCGCACGCCGCCGGTCGCCTCACCAAGAAGGGTAGCTGGGGCCCCAGGGGCCTCAGCCACAGGCACCACGGGCAGCTGCTCGCCACCCCCAACCACGACAGCCTGGGCATCAGGAGCTGCTCCCTCAAGAGCGCCACCTGGGACCGTCACCCCTGCGGAGGCCACCTCGGCCCCCAGCGGCTCGTGCCTCCCTGCTTTGCCACTCAAGGAAGAGCCGCCACGGTCGACTGGAAGGGCGATCCACCACCACCGGGTTCTCGCGAGACCCCATGAGGCTGCGGGCGCAGCCCCATTCGTCAGCCAGGCATCTGCTTCACAAAGTCACCCCTGCTTGAGCAAAAGTACAGCAAAGCACCCCCTTGCCGGACGCTGCCAGGGTTGGGATCCCCAGTCAAGACCAAGAGCACCTTCCTCAGCACTTTAGGCGTCAAGTCTTCCTCCTGGAGCCTCATGCGGTCTTCATGCCCGCTGAAGGCCCACATCCGACGGGAATGGCTGGAGAGAGGGCAACATCTTGACTGTGAGAACTCCTTCACCACCTTGGCGCCGTCACCTCGGCGCCCTCGGGAGGCATAAGCGGCCTTGAGGCCAGCGAGCCAGGGGCTCGTGGCGTCCTCCAGCTGACTGAATTGGGGACAGCGGGTGATGTTGTCTTCGACGGCAGGGGGCTGGGCACCCCCACGTCCATGTACAGCCACCGCTCGTGGAACCCAGGCGCGGGCGGAGGAAGGGTGAAGTCAATCCCTGAAGCCGTTGTTTCAGATGCAGCAATGAAGCTCACGCACCCCGAACATTGGGTGGGGTCAACAAGGAGCAGAGAGAAGAAGTGGCGTAGCAAGGCAATCGAGGGAAGGATGCCCATCATCGCCTCGCAAACAAAGGCGAAGACCGCAAGAAGAGTGATGGGTTCCGGACCCAAGTGCATCATATGGATCTGATAGTGGGAGAGTACAGCATTGAAGAAATCGGAGAAGGGGAACCAGCCCGCCCGCGGCGTCGGCAAAATACTAGACCTCAGTGATTATCCTGTCAATGGCGAAGTGGGACGCGGGCCAGGCCGTCGTCCGCCCGCATTCGTTGAAGATGGTGGCCAAAGCCGAGCTGACCTTGCCCAGGCCCTCTTGATTGAGTATGATTGACCGATCGACGGCGGGGGCCGCCGACGATGGTGACCGAGGCGGAGGCATGGGTTTCTTCCCTCTTCCCTTCTTCGTCGGAGCCATGGCAACGGAAGGGGGGGAGGAAGGTTTGAGATTGGATTGGGAGCAGAAGCTGGAGTTCGAGAGGAGGAAGAGTGGGGGACGGTCGAGCAGCGGAAAGGGGGAGCGGATGTGTGCGGCTACGAGCCCGCCTAGCACGGCACAAAATAAGGAGGCGTGGGGGAACAGTGCCGCCCACGTCCAATCAACCGCCACGCGGCGCCCAAGGCCGCAGGGTCGTTAGGGGCTCATGATGCAGACTTGCCCTTTGCCTCTCTCTGCTCAGTCAAGTCCGGGCGCGCCTTGGGCCCGGGGGCTACTGTCGGCGTTTTGGGAATGGGGGTCCCCAGACTTGCCTGCCTACGGCGTGGCTCAAAGGGGGGCCCATCACGGCCCATGTTCATCAACACAAGCTCAAGACCCTCGCGAGGGGGCCAGATTTGAGGCGGATGACAGGAGCTTCCTCGAGCCTGCAGCCTCATCAGCCGGGCTCATGAGAAGGCGGAGAGATCAAGGCGGGGTACCTCGCGAGGTGCCCATGGCGCAAGCCATGACGCACCAAGGGTGCCAGCGAGGCGCCAGCGTGCAAAGGTCCTCCTTTCCTCTTTGGTGCAAAGCTAGCAAGCGCAGTAGAGCATCAAGCAAAGGCGTCGATTCGGTGCAACAAGACCAAGACCAGTCCAACGGCAGGAAGGAAGTCATTGTGGAGCCCAAGCCGGCGTCATCACTGCACTTTGACAAAGCGAGGACCGACTTTAGTCAAGATAAGTGTACCAGATGTTCCCCTTCAAAATGGCCAATTGTTTGCGCCCTTCCCGCTCAATATTTGGGAAGAGGCCCAGGGCCTCTGCCTATAAATAGGGCTAGCCACCCACAGGGTAGAGAGAGGAAAAAAGGTAGCAAGAGAACAAACGAGAGAGATAGAGAGAAGCGACTAAACTCCCCCTAGCAGTTCATCGCACCAGCCAAGAACAGACCCTCGCGAGGCTGTTCTTCCTTGTATAGTTCATCACCATCAGCCCAAGAGGCAATCCACCACACCACAAACTAGAGTAGGGTATTACACCACAATGGTGGCCCGAACTAGTATAAACCCTGTGTCTCTTGTGCTGTTCCTTTCGTAGTTTAGATCCTAGCGAGGCGGCGGGGTGCAGGTAGGTAGAGGGCGAGATTCCGCACGCACCCCAGTGTTCGAACCTCAAGGGTCTGCCGGAACCCGAAATCCGACAGCCTAGGAAGGGGACGACGCAGAGCCAGGGAAGACGCGGCAGTGGAAGCCCGCGCGGAGAGGAGTACGAGGGTTCACTGGTTCGGTTATGTGTGAGGTTGTCGTCTGCAGGCCCGCCAGCCGGGTGGGAATAGTAGGGGCGGTGAGGCCTCCGGGCAAAGACAGCCGGCCACGGGAGGCAGGAGTATCTTGGCACGACCGGCGCTGCTTTGGGCGGCTGGAGCAAGAAGACCAGAGGTTGAAGAAGCACTACGGCCGTTGGATGGACATCGTACGGTCACTGGAGCTAGAATCGTTCATATTGACTAAGTTGAGAAAGCCCTTCATCCCCGTTAACTTAGTAAGCCCACAAGATAACCTCCCACCATGGTGGGTCCCAGCTAGCCGGGGGAGTATTCATTTTTTTGTGCGTAATAAGGAGGCACTTCCGGTGGGTCCGAGCTGACAGCGGGGGGAACGTTTTTTTTGCGAAATACGGTGGCCCGTCCGGTGGGTCCCAGCAGTCAGGGGGAAACGATTTTTTTCGCAAAATACTGTTGGCCCGTCCGGTGGGTCCCCGCTGTCAGGTGGAGGAATAATTAGTTTCCGCGTAATAAGGAGACACTTCCTTGCGGCTGCCGTGGACCTAGCTGTCAGCCTCTCCACGTACAATACTCTTCCGATGGAAGTCGGTCGTTGACCACATTGACCACGCCGCACTGAGAGCACCACGGCGGTGGACGGCGAGGCCTAGGAAGGGGACAACACGGAGCCGGGCCACGGGAGGCAGGAGCAGGCGGTAGCACAGATGGCCACGGGAGGCACGAGCAGGCGGCACGACCGGCGCTGCTTTGGGCGGCTGGAGCAAGAAGACCAGAGGTTGAAGAAGCACTATGGCCATTGGATGGACATCATACGGTCACTGGAGTATTGACTAAGTTGACAAAGCCCTCCGTCCCCGTCAACTTAGTAGGCCCACAAGTCAGCCCAACAATATGGTGGGTCCCGGCTAGCGAGGGGCTATTCATCTTTTGGGCGTAATAAGGAGGCACTTCCTTGCGTCTCAAGATATAGCTGGTGGGTCCGACACTGTCGGCCGGGGAACATTTTTCACGAAATACTGAGGCCCTTCCTGTGGGTCCTAGCTGTCGGTGGAGGAATCATTATTTTGCGGCGTAATAAGGAGGCATTTCCTTGCGTGCGGTGTGGACCCATTTGTCGGCCTCTCCATGTACAAATCCACTTCCGATGGATGTCGTTCATTGACCACGTTGACCAGGCCGCGCCGAGAGCACCAGGGCGGTGGACGACGGCGAGGCCTAGGAAGGGAACGACACGGAACCATGGAATACTCGGCATTTGTTTCCCATGCGGAGGAGTACGAGGGTTTACTGGTTCGTCTGCCGTCGCCGGAGAATAACATCATGTGTTGGTGAGTAGAGGGATGGCTAGGCCAGCGATGGGAGTACGGTGGGGCCGTGAGGTCTGTGGCAGCAACATAGCCGGGCCCTTGGGAGGAGGAAGCGAGTAGTCCCTTGCCGCTTGTTTGAGCGGCCGGAGCATGAAGAACAGAGATTGAAGAAGCACGACAGCCGTTGGATGGACATCCAACGATCACTACTCGTGTGTTGACTAAGTTGATAGGGCGTTGCGTGTCGTCAACTTTTTTATGAAAGCATACGCGTCAACTGTAGTAGGCGCACAAGTCAGCCTCAAATCTGTGGAAAACAGCATACAGACCCATCTGCCATTATTTCTAATAATGTACATCCCATTTGCTAATTCTTAAGGTTTTTTGGAGCCCATCTTCTTTTTGTTAGCATTACACCCCATCTTGTGGCCGTGGTTAAAAGTATACAAAAATTTGCATATTTCGGTGCGGTCAACTGTTTTTAATCCAGAAATATCGATTCACATTCAAACTATTTTGAAAAATAATTTATATAAATATAAAATCCAAATAATTGTCCATGCATAAAATCAATGGAATTTAAGATCTTGTAATGAAAAAAATGAAACTAATTCCCGGTTTGATGTGTTTTAAAAAGTACAGTGCCATTTCTGGGCAAACCGAATGAAACTCTCATTGTCTTGAAAGATTTGCAGCCAAATAGGCCTGATAAAGCAAGTAGGCCTCGTTTGGGTATTTCTTAAAAAATAGAACTGGGCTAGCCATTTTCAGCAAGAAAAAAAGACAACTGGGCTCATGATGTGGTAAACATAAATAAAACCCTGGCTAGACGGGCCATAGCCCCCGCACAGCCCCGTTGTTACCCTGATCCGTCGCTAAAACTAGTATAAATAACAACTGCTTGTTCCTTAAAAAAACTGCCGACTTGCAAGGTCCCTGGTGTCAGCCGCTCGTAGTGTAATTCTCTCGTTTATTGACTACGTTGACAATGGCGTGAGCCCCAGATGTCCAACCATTAGGAGGAACCATATTTCTAGGCTTGTACTATAGAGGCACTTGCTTGCGTACTGCCATGACGCTGGTGGGTCCCTCATCATCCTCTCCACTACGTTCATCTCCTTGTTCCTCTCGGTTGTTGACGATGTTGACAATGCAAGAGGCGGCGCACGTGCATGGAGAAGCGAACCAAGGCCGCAAGGCGGAGGGCGGCAATGAGGCCTCGGATTTAAACGAACAGGAGCCGTTGAAGATGCGTCGGTCCAGTCGCAGGCGGAGGGGAGTATGAGGGTTGACTGGTTCGGGCACGGGTGCGTGTTGGGGCTCACGTCGCCGGAGAATAACAGGACGTGTGGGGGAATAGAGGGAGGGACTGGACAACGTTGGAGGGTACGTATGGTAGGGCGGTGGAGGCACAGCCAGCCATGGGAGGCGGGAGCAAGCGGAGCCAACGGGGTGGTTTGGTTCGGGCGGCTGGAGGAAGAAGAAGACAAGAGATGGAAGATACACGACAGATGTTGGATGTCAATCCAACGGCTGGTAGGCAGAATCGTTTGTTGACTGGCTAGTAAGTCGACACCACCTTGGATAGGCTATTTCCTCGCAGGTCCCAAATGTCAGAATCCAAATATGTCATGGTCATGCAGCCTTTCCTATGAAAATTTACAGCCCATTTGATGTGCTAGTTTGAAATAAGTTTGTGGGTGCTGGTGGGGGACTAATCACTTGGCTTATGTAATGCAAAGTGAGCTCAAGCAGCCGGCATGAGTGATGTTATTTCCCTTGGTTGTGATTTGTTACAATATTTTACTCTAAATTAAACGAATGGCAAGCCATTTTCCTTGTTTCAAAGAAAATATGACAGTCACATACCGAGTTGAAAAGGGCAGAACATCTAACTCCAGCTTACAAACTGCATAAAAGCACGAGGGTTGATTGTTCATCGAGTTTACAAAAACCCAGATTGAAAAGGGTAACAACATCTAACTCCGGCACTGTTTTCGGCAAATACACTCAAATGGATCGGTCAGTCCATAGAATGAACATCCTGGTCGTAAAATTTATCGGATTATGACCACGGTATGTTGTAAATAGAAGCCCGGCACATTCGTAAGCACTTTTGCCCACGAAACTCCTTTTTTTGCTCTTCGACATACCCATCCGTCAAAACCATGCTGTTGATAAACTTAAGCCTGATGGACAATAGTAACCTCGCATTCAGCAGGAAGAATGTGACGAATCTTGTGTTTGCACGGTTGGCTACATATCGTTCTAGCGTTATTGTCTTCAATCGAATCTCATGAGAAGTGAGAAAATCATGATGCTTATGAATCCACCGATTGGTTATAACTTTCTTACCCCGTCCTGTTGCCTAAATAGACATGAAGATTGAAAACAGTTAAGGTCTAAAAGGAGAGTGTCGAAAGAGCAACAGATGAACGGTTAATTCTAGTACACTATATGCGGGCTTCCAATGTGCGTGAAATTATCACCTTTATATACAACTTCTCCAGACATGGAAAGCATTGCAGCAAGCCAATAATCTTGTTCAAATCAAAACTATTCATTTGGATATATAAGATCTTGACAGAATCCAGCACCATTGATAGGCCATCCATGGAGAAACTCTTCATTGATCATAGAACATAATATTAGTACAAAATGTGTACTCCAAGATGATATATAAATTATGCGCAGAAATTTAAAATGCAGCATATGGTTACAAGTGTAGATGATAATATAAAGTACCTGAAGAACTGTGGAGCCAAACACCATATTGAAATGAGCATGAGATCATGTATTACACCCAAGGTCTCCAGTTTAGGCGCGGAGAGGACGGTTATTTGCAACGGTGAATAACTAGAATCAAGGATCCACCTTTGAAGTGAAGGGGCATCTTGGATGATGAACTGCCTTCCGTCAAAAGAAATTCCAATTCTTACAAGGTTAGGCAACTTTATTTGGAGACAACCGATTCTAACTATGAAAACAAGCACCAAGCACTCCAGCGCAGGGCAACTGGAGTGGATGATGTTGTGCAATGAGGCCTCCGATATACGAACCCACACAAGTGAAAGTTCCTTGAGAAATGGGAGTCGAAGGTTTAGTACCAAATTGTCTGGTAGGTAGCACAGCACAAAGGTGGCGGTGTGGAGAGAGGAGGAAAACCACGAGATGGACATCGGTCTTTGAGGGCACAAGTTCATGGTGTTCGGTATGTGGTATGTGATTTGTGGGAATAGTAGAACTCAAGCATTTGTAGTTACGTGAATTCAGGGATTTCAGCCAAAGGCGTCCATCAGACAGGCATGGTATGCTAGCTCGGGTAGCATGACGGGATGCAGAGGCTTTGAACGAGCCTGGTGGGAGGAGATGATGGCTCTGGGGATTTCAAAATCATTGAAGAGAGATAGCTGACGACAGTCGAGATTAAGGGGCACGGCGCGCCATAGATGGCGCCACCAAATTGAGAGGACTTGGATGCGGCAGCAATCCTTGGTGGGGAGAAGCGAGATGATCTCCCCAAGGATGGCGTCCGGGAGATCGCTGATGCGGTCCACCCGAGATTCTATGGGTTCCTGGGATCCGGTGGGGGCGGGTCGCCGCTTCTCCCAGCTGCCGGGTCTTGGGATCTACACAGCATCGCCATTGGCGGAGCCTCATCTTCTTGGCGCTGGGGTCACCGACTCCATTTTCCTCGAGGCGTCGCGTCAGCGCCACGGATTTGAGCAGAGTAACGAATGACGAGCCTAGTTGTAGTCTTGAAAGAAGAAGAAGGGGAGCTGGGGTTTTCAGAGGGAGTGAGGAAGAAGGGGAGCTGGGGTTTTCAGAGGGAGTTAGGTGAGGAATTTTGGGGTACGAGTGGAGCGGTGACGTGAGGTGGGTGGGAGCGAGGAGGAAGAAGAGCACCAGGTTTTTTAGGGGGCGTGTCTTTGGGTGTGGGTAGCGCCTTTTGAATTGATTTTACTATTTACTAGTGTGGATTGGCTGTTTTGTCTTGGGCCCAGAGAAACAATTACTACTAGTACAGTGGAAAGACTCTACAGCTACCCAGAAAAACAATTACTATTAGTACAGTGGAGACACTCTACCGCTTCTGGCTCCTCCTAGGTCATTCAAATGTCTCCCTCTACTGAATGTCGTTATACTTTTGTTCACCGATGCAGGCCATGCAGCGCGCGGGCCCAAATGCCATCCACCAAATTAGAAGGCAGTATGCAGGCGGAGAGTCACCCGGTCAGAAGCGCCGGCAAGAACGAGCCGTCAGATCACAAAACCCCACCTCCCCACAGTCTAAGTTTGACAGACGAAGCAACCATCATTTCACTCTTCGCTGAATCCCTTCTCCCTCACTATCTTCAAGAAAGGCAACACTCGCATTCCGCCATCGTTCTTCTCTCCGAGCGAAGGGAAGGTAAGCGGATCCGTGATGTTGGTATATTTTCGTTCGAGAGAAAAAAAGAACTTTTGCAAAGCAAAGAACCGATCCTCACTCTCTTTTTGTTTCATTGTCATTGCGATTGTGTTTTCCTTTCAGTGGTCTCCTAGTATTCATCAGTTTCATGATGGACCAAGGAGAACCAGGCAAAGATCTGCCGATATTGGAGCAGACGCGGGAGGCTCATCCCCATGAGACAGAGAGCTCCAAGAAGATGGAGGCAACCACTGAGGCGACCCCAGATACGCTCACGGCCACTACTGAGATGGTCAACGCCCCGTTTGAGGTTACACACCCCTTGGCACTGCAGGAGCAGTTTTCCCCCTTCGCGGTTGTGTCCCCCCCCCCCCCCCCCGCCCGAGCTGCCCAAGGTGATTTCCTTCTTTGCCGATCTCGATTGTGGTTTTTCATCTAAGTATGTGGTGATTTTCTTTAGAAAAGGAAGTATGTGGTGATAAATAATGCAAAATTTTATTAGCTTCATGCCATGCTATACATAGTGGTTTAAATAACTTGTGTTTCTTATCTTTGAAAAGTAATTCAGAATTTGTTTATGTTTCAATTAGAGCCCTGATGCAGACAAGGATTGCGTGGTTGTGCATGTCACTCGCTATGAGGCGGACGACCTAAATATACGCACTGGGAAAATAGAGTTCTTAGGCTGTTTGATCCTGAAAGCCATTTGCGGTTATACCAATGAAGAGGTGTATTCCAGCCTCACTGTTGTCAGGCGTGTTGTCCAGGGTGTACTGAAGCACAAGAAGTTCAAAGCTACTCCTTCGTTTGTGAGGCATACTGTTCTTGTCAAGCTTACGCAGGAAGATGACATGGCATGCCTCCACAAACAAGTTTATCAGTGGCAAGGCCACAAGGTTGTCTTCATGAAGGTTCACAGGATTGAGCTGTTGCGGGACGTCCTCGATGATGTTCATGGCAAGGTCCGTCTTGTGTCCAGCCCAAATTAGATCGAGGCATGAAATAGTTGCCCCAGCTAGTGTTTAATAGTAGTTTGGATTGTGTCTAATTATCCGAACCTTGCTCATATCGACCCCTGGGGCTAGTACTGTTTGAATCCGTCTATGGGAACTACTGCTACTTTTGTGTGCCCGTGAATCATATAAGCAACTATGTATCTTGTTACAGTGGTTCATGCAGTTAATTGAGGCCACAATGTAATAAATTCCAAACATTCAACGCTAGTCCAGCACTCATGTGGAACACTCACATTAAACTTGTCTTCATAAAAATCTTGAAAAGCATAAGTTAAGCAGTTTTATACATCTCAATGATTCATAGAACATAACAAACATATACTAGTTCACAGCAAAAGACAAAGTTGTGAGAAGGTTTACAAATCAGGAAAAAACAAGCAAGGCTTCTCCGAGCAAAGATTCCCGGCGAGCTTAAATTTCCTGGAGTTCACTCTGGTTTTTCTTGTTGCCACCATCCAGGGTTAGGTTCTCTCATTCCGTAATAACCAATTATAATTGTGGTCTCAAATTTGGAATCTTGAACTGAACCATGCAATTATCTTGACCAGGTGAAATTGTTGTGCATTCCACTAAATTTAAGCACCGCTATTTGCAGAAATAAGCAGACCACAATGCCTCTTGTCCGCGCACCTATCCAAAAACCCGCCGATGCGGCCGTGCAACTAGTCCTCGGTCCATGGATGAACTGGTAGAAAGTGCATTCCGGACTAGGATGAAGTTGTTTTCGCTCGTCCCTGCACTGCAATCAGGAAGTAAAACGTACGAATCAGCTTCGTTTAGATTACGTTGGTCATTCTACCTTAGTTACGACCAATGTAGGGATACCTTGAAGACGGGAGGTTAGACGACGGCAACGAGCGATATCCATCTCATTTTGCGCAGTTGTACTAAAGCTGAGGTGTGTGCTTTTGATTACGCGGATAGAAATGATACGGAGATAGACATCCCTAACCGATATGGAGACAGACATCCCTGTTTGCGCAAATACGAAATACGGTTATCTAAAATAAAGGATGGATATTACTACTTTCCCCGTTTCCTCTTAGAACCAAGTCCTAGATTCATGCTACAGCTTTCCCACTTTCTTCCCTGTTTGAACCAACGCTTTGAGTTGATCAGTATGAACTAGCTTTACTTCTAATAATAGTAGAAGTCTAGGTGGCTTTGGAACAGCGGACGGAAGTAGAAAAGGATCCACACGAAGGAGGAAGAGCTGGGGCAGTAGAGCAAGGCAGGTTTCGAAGGAATATATAGCTGAGGGTCGTCGGCATGTGGCAAAGACGGCGTCGGGAGGCCGCATCTTGGCCACAATACCGCAGGTAAGAAGAAAGGGTCGGAGGCCCTCCCGAGCCGGCGCTCTCTCGGAGAGAACGGCACGGCCACGATCGGACGCTGGCAGCCGTTGGTCTCCTCCCTCACGCCGACGACAGCATGAACGATGCACCTACACTCCCTGCCCCGGTCGAGGTTGTTCGGCCGGATTTGTGACCAGCCGTGAGCTGAGAGAGAGAGTGTGGCCACATATGTCTTGCTTAGATCTAGAGAGCATGAGAGAGTGAACGAGAGGAACCCTAGTAAAGCAAGCACTAAGGCTCCTGCTTTTATATATAGTGGAGTGATTTTGTTGTACCGGCTTCAAAAATGCGCCCCTCGTGTACCATGAAAGTGGGTGTGAGAGAACTAGTGCGTGCGTGCACCACTTCTCTTCGTGAGAGTACAATATATACTATGCCCAAAGAATGTTTGCCGCAAGAGTAATAATATAAGTGTGTGACGTGTGAGCTAAAATAAAATGTGCGCTACGTCTTTTGTTTTTTAGAAGTTCTGAGGGTAGGGTGTGAAGAGCACATATGTGCGTGACGTCTACCTGCAGATAGACGATGGGTGCCACGTGCGAGTCTGCGAGAGGACTCGGGAGAGTTGTGACTCGTGAGGGTGCGTGTGAGTGAGAGAGAGGGGGGCACGTATCAATGCAATGCATGTGTCCATAAATCATTATCTGACAAACGTTCGCCACAAGCCTTTTCCCGATTTAACGCCAGAAGAACCGTTAGATCGGCATCCGACAAAGGTCGGTTTGCCATGTCATTTAATGTAACAGCCACTCCTCCTACACACAAATCTTCCACGTGAGTGTTAGCAACTGCCGTATGCTCTCTCCGTTCTGAAATGCAGTGCATACAGCTTTATTGAAAATTAGAACCTCGCAAACTTTTACCGAGTTTTTTTGTACCAAATTGCACATGTAGAATACCCTGTATATATCACTTCATTCATCTTCGAGAGGTAACTATAAAGATGGGTGAGGAGTCTACAAAGAAAGACCATCATATCACCCGCAGCAATTTCAACCATCCTTTAGTGTCGAGGAATATCATAGGAACTCTATATGATATGATTTTTATAGGGTTTTTTTTTCTTTAGAGCCAATTGGTTCATAGGAATAGATTCATATACTCTACATTTCAAAGGAAATAAACATGATATCATTTCTATAGCTTTAGAGCCACTTGGTTCATATGAATGGATTCCTATACTCCCTTAATTTCAAAGGAAAATAAACATTAGCGTATATTCAATAGAAAAGTTCCTATGATATGAACCAAATTACATCTCTTTACTAATCCCTCCTCATAGGACTTGCGATACATGTCATCTCTAGATTCAATAGAAAAGTTCCTATGATGTGAACCAAATGACATCTCTTTTCCAATCCCTACTCATAGGAATTGAGATCCTCCATGTCATCTCTTTCCCTACAACTTCCATGTATACATCTTCTATTCCTAAATAGATAGTACAACCCACTAGTAGCTTTTTTTCCAAAACATGCAACTATGGCACAGGAACTAGATAGTGTGCCAATAACTTTGAAAGATAGTCGCTGGATGAAGCTAACCCCTATAGTGCAGAGATGGGCAAATCCGAGCACTACTGGCCGTTGGATATCATCAACATTCCACCAGATCTGCCACATGTACAATTTAGAAGACTCCATGGTTGAACTTAAGCATAATGCACAAACCTCAAAACACAAGCACTTCTCCTTTGTTACAGAATCTTCTGTATCATAATTGATTATTTTTTTCTAAATGAATTGCCATTATTAGTTTTTTACTTTATGATTTATAGTGCACAACCCCATGAATCTTAACATTTTTATAAAACTAATTGATTTTGAATGAGATGAACTATAAGAACAAAATGAACATCTACATCATGCATATATGACTCAAAGCTTTACATGCTATAGTGTGTATTTATTCATAATTTGGTTTCGAAATCTCATGCGTTCAATACATGTGTACCTCACTAGTTTTGAGTAGAGTAGCAAATTTCACGCGGCCCCGGGTATATCAAAATGCAAGGCCCATACATCATTGCCTTTCGGTCGAACCTACGTCGACAATTTTTTGTACGTGCTATATCTCCACTGGTCCCCAAACCCAAAATGCTGCCTCGTTCCCGTAAAACCAAGCGGCCCACACATATGTAAGGCGTCGACTTGAACCCGTTTACTACGACGTGGCCCCGCACGCCGTAGTACTCCTACAAACCCTACCGCCGCACTCATCATCGGTTTTCTTCAAGAGGACGAGGGAGAAGCCGATTTGTAGTGGAGGCGCTTTCAAAAAAGGATCTGTAGTGGAGACCCCTACCCTAGGGTGCCCTAGGTAGCTGCCAGACGCATCATTGTTTTCTTTTCTTTATGCTCTTGCGTGCTAGAGTGAAATGATGGTTGCTTCGTCTGGCCCAAATTTTAATGCGGGAAAGGTGGGGCTTTGTGATTTGACCCCTCATCGCTCATTTTCTACTACTGTGGCGCTACGACCGAGGTGCCTCCAATTCCAACCGCTGCTCCGAACTGTGATTTGGTGCATGGAACGTGGAACAAGACGGTGGATGAGCCACATGTCTGCCAAAGGGGTCCTGTTAAGTGTGTCGCCATTTCGTAAAGCGGACCGACCTCGCTTGAGTTGTTACGCCAACACGACAGAGCAGCCTACCACTTGGTTTTGCTCCTTGGTGAATCCCGACTATATTGATCTAAAAAGATACGTCTTTGAACTAACCTCTCCGTCTCGGTTTTTTATTTGTAGGCGTCTCGGTTTATAGGGCCTGCACGTAGTTCTAGGTCATCCATTTGACTAACTAAATATGAGTTACTATGTCACAAAAAGTATATCATTGGATTCTTATTGGTTGATATGTGAAGAAACAAGAAACGAGGTAGAAGTTAATGCACCGCGCCTTAGTATTTTGGGATTATTTGGTTTTCGTAAGATGACTTACTCACCTAGATGGAGGGAGTAGTTGTATTTAAAAGTCGAGGGTGGGGCTTTCCTGCGTGGTAGGTGGGCAGTTCCGCCTAGTCGGTTCGACAGAGACGCGAGAAGATGAGGGAGTAGGCTGTTGCAAACGTAGGGCTGTGTGATTTGACAAATGAAGTTATCACTGGATAGGTGGGGCCCCGTGATTTGACTTGCCATTATCATTTTAACTGCGGCACTACGACCGGCGTGAGTCTCCCGATTCCTGACCACCTTCATACAGGTGCCTCTCCCAATGCTCCACCATGTAGTAGTAGAGGCTGTCTCTTGCATGAGAGCCCACTTCTCCACTTTTTCATTGCCTCTCTTTCCTCCACATATGCAAAAATGCCATGTAAAGCGCACTATTGTACTTGCTTGTTCTCAGGTGCTTAAGCTTGCCACATAGGCATAAAGTCTGATGTGGCAAGTTAATCAAGAAGAGAGAGACTAGTTTGGTGACCCAAGAAACGGTGCTAAGCGCGTGTAACTAGGTGAAAAGACAATTTTGAGTCTATAGCTAATTAAATGAAGCAAACTTAGCAACACAATTTCATTGGAAGAGGTCATTCCTTGGCAAATGCAATAAATACTAGTACTCCCTGTGTCCCATTATATAAGAACGTTATTGACACTACACTAGTGTCAAAAACGTTCTTATATTATGGGACGGAGGGAGTACGAAGAAAGAGATAGAGAGGAGTAAAAAAATACACTTATAGCAAACCTTATAGCCAACCTTGTTGTAGTATGAGTGACTAAGTGATGACTATGTATGACATGCCAACATCACATAGCCTAACGCACCATGTTAAATCTCCAAGGGCGCGACCGCGCGAGCGCCGCGACGGTCGTGGTAGGCGCGACCATGATACGGGATGCTGGCAGCCCTTGGATCTGATATCAAACGGTCGCATGCTAAGTTGCTGAAATTTTGCAGAATAACCCTCCAGGATAGGATATTCACCCATAGGTCTAGAATCACGCCATGCAACCGTTCGATCTCAGATCCAAGGGCTCTCGGAAGCCCGTATCATGGGAGAATGGAAAGCCACTACCCTGCCGTTCGCACGCCGGCAGTTCGCTCCTACTGCCCCCGCACGCCCTTTAATACTACGGCGGTTCGTTCCTAGTCGTCCCGTCCATTCACATTACGGCAGTTCCACTAATCCTAACCCTCCTCCCAAATCCATGGCGTCCCAAATCTCCCCGATCGGCGGTGAGTACAAGGTTAGAACCATCACCGGCGATGAGTTCGACGTCATCTACACCCGTAATTCCGCGACGGTGAAAGGATGCCTTTCTCGCTTCAGACGCATGTTCGAAAACTCACATGACGAGTGGGTCGCTGGGCTAGATGTTGAGTACACCACAGTCGTGGGACGAGGGATCTAAAGGACGAAGAGAGGAAGAAGCCCGCCATGATCCAGGTTTGCGTACATAACGTTTGCTTGGTCTACCACATATGCCATGCCGACGTTGAGTGCCAGGGTTTTAAGAACTTCCTCGAGGACAAAACAGTCAAATTCACATCAGCAGACTTTAAGAACGACAAAGAAGTCCTGCGTCGGATAGGCCTCGTTGTAGGCAACCCCTTCGACCTCCGTAAGAATCGGCCGGTGCCCTCTCGTCAGCCTTCACGCCGACCGGCAGGAGCCATGGTTCATCCTTCAGACAAGAACTGGAGTAACCTCCATACATGTTTCATCGTCATGCATGGCAGCGGAATGTACTAGATATAGACCACATCCAGTACGCTGCAATGGATGGCTACCTTTGTTTCAATATATACAAGGGCTGGATGAAGAGCAACAGCCAAGTTGGCGGTTCAAGCAAAGAAGTATCGGCCAAGAGGAAGAGGGACAAGGAAGAAGTCGAGGACGTGGACGAGGACTCTGAGTAAGGTGGAAGTGTCATTGCTCATGGTGGTTCTAAACTTCTAATGAAGTGTCTACCGGATTAGTTGCATAGTTTAATTTCAGGTGTGCTTAGTTTAATTTGAGGGGTGTGTTGTGCTGAGCCCCCAGCAGAACTATGTTATGTTTCTTCTCGTTACTTTAACTCTTCAGTATGTACATACTAGTACTAGTATTTCTTTAATAGAATTTAGCACCCCGATTAAGCATTACTAGCTTTTTTAATAGTACTATATGCATAATTTGGCAATGAGCGCTCTCTATATGTACCACCTTTTTTAATTTCAATTTTTGCTCCATGGCGCAATCCATCGATAGTGGAGTACTCTACTGCATAAAAGTATACATTTTTTAAAAGGCTAGCGTACTGTTCATCACATATATATAGCCAGTTAAATTATCAACCTAGAACGACGTGCATGCCATGTAGTAAATCGATACGGAGGAAGTATAGTAAAAATCAGGTGATTTTACCGAGCGAACGGCAGGAGAGCATGGCCTGTCATGCGGTCCCATGTGTCATGATGTACCAAGCCGATGCGCGTGTCCCTCTTGAGGCAGAACCAATACTAGTACGTGGTTTGAGATGATGTCGAACCGAAGTGTGAAATAATGGTTGCTTCGTCCGTCTGGGAAGGTGCGGCATTGTGATTTGACGTCTCATTGCTCATTACTACTACTGGGCCGGTACGAGTGGGGTGTGTCCCCCCTGCTGTTTTGCACTGTTATTTGGTGCTTGACACGTCGACCCGGTTGCTATATGTCCCACATGTCGGCGACAGGAAGTACAGAATTCATGAAAGGGAGCATCGACGGAGGAGTATACTACAGAATTCATGAAAGGGAGCGACTTAGTTTTGGAAATATATGTTTTTACGGAGTACGTACCCACTAGGGTTTATAGGGCTCATCTAACAAACATTCGTTTTTCTGTTTGATAAGTCTCAATTCTACTATACTAGTAGTAGTACCATTACATGTTGGATTTCGAGGTGCGTTAGATTACCCGACGCATAGCGATGTCAAGAGGAAACTAACTAATGCATGTACAAGTTCATGGAAATTTAGTGGTCATTCATGCATTCGTTCTAATTAATGCCTCGGTAAACATAACTTCTTGAGAAAAACGAGCGTACTGTGCAAACTAGGAAATTAATTCGACCACTCACCGTCTACCTTGGTTGGAGAGATTTTAAAATTGAGCCATAAACTGGAAAGGAGGGAGTAGTAACTTTTGTCTCAATTACTATTTGTGGCCTTGTATAGATGCAAAATGTATTTTTTATAGTGGCCTTGTATAAGTAAATAGAGGGAGTACTAACCAAAGTACGTAGTAAGGACGAGGAGTAAACGGCAGGAGTAGTAAAATTTTCTCCTCGTGCTCCGAGCCACCGCGCGCGTGGGCGAGGGAGCGGGCGTAAAGGCGTACAGTAGTAGTAAGCTTCACCTCATCCTGCGATCCACCACGCCCGTGGGTGGGGGAGACGGCGTACTAAGCAAGTTTCTCCTCGCTCATGAGTTGACGGGACACATCAAAAGTACTCCAGTGTATAGAGCCTTGCCTCTAAGGTAGGCCCCACATGGTTTGCCTCTTTTTTAATTTCACATAATGTGTCAAGTCGCAATTTGTTTGTTCACCCGTGGTAGACGATACTCCCTCCACCAAGTGGACAACCAGTACACATGCCAAATTACCACGTGGGCTGCCTTTTTCGTATAGAAATGAGCTCCACCGTGTACCCGCCGGGTGTGGTTGGGAAAGAGACGGAGTACGTGCGCCTGCATGCACCTCTTCTCTTCGTCAGGCGTCCCCCACCAACGTGGGTGTGTGTGAGAGAGATACAAACCTAGACATAATGCGTCGTCCATCCCCATGCCTCCGCCCAGTCCGACCACCAGTCACCACCACGGCACCACGCCCCACTCCTCCTCGCCTTATCTCTCATATTTCTCCCTCCATTTTTATATGAAAGGGGCCACTATCAAAATTACAATTTGCATATATACAAGGCCACTAACACTAATCGATGCAATATTAATGGTGTTTCCCTCGTGGTACTAGCAAAGGAGGACATTAATTATCCCTTGCATGCATGCGGGAGTTTGTAAAAAAAATGCATCTTGATGTTCCGTGCAATGCACGGGCATCTTGCTAGTCCATGAAAACAACACATGGCAAAATTCCACGGCAAACAAGGGATTTGAATCTGTTGGGAGGGGTTGTTTGGATCTTGCCCGGGGTAGCCAAAATATTGGTGACCCTTTTGTCCACCGGTGCCTTTGCCACCGATGAACGAGGAATGGCTCGGGTGCTCATGCTGTCATGCATCCTCCAAAGACGCACGTTGAGACGAGCTCGCACGAGCTGTGTTTTTGTCCCATTAACGCCGCTTTGAGCCGCCTGCAGAATCGACCGGCGACCCACAAATTACGCCATCCAACCATAGCCGCACACATTATGACAGCAACTCAACCAACCGGACGAAATTCACGCAAACACGTAGACAAACTGATATTTCATATAAACAACGACGGAAATCATATAAAATACCAGATTTTCATACAAACATAATAAATTTCATTACATTCAAATGAACTACGCAGTGCTAGTTCTGGACAACACAGGTATATAATACCTGGCCTAAATGGTCGCCCGCCGATCGATTTGTGTTCCTCATGTCCGGCAAAGACGATCACCGGACTGCCGGAGCCCCGGAGGTATATGCTTCAGCCGCAAAGGACGGCTCGCTTCCCCACCGCCTAACCGATATCATTGGCTGGTGCCGTAAGATGATGGTGGCGGCACCGTTCGAGTTCATCACCGGCCACTACTTCGCCATGGCGGCACCGCTCGAAGTTCATCCTAACATTGACCTCTTCCGTGGAGCCCATGCGGGTCGACGAAGGTCCTCGCAACAAAAGCATCCGGCAAGACACCTGCTGTGTACGCCAAATACGCCCTCATGGTGGCCTTCATGGGACCCAAGCGGCGGCGGCCTCCCGTGTTCTACTTCTCCTCGATGATGGCGGCGGACGCGAGGCGCTGCCACCGACTTCGTCGCTCTCTGCACCCGGCTTCGCTGCCATGGCGGCGCGCCCGGCATGGGAGTCTCGGCCACGTAAACGGGAGACGCGGTACGCAGGCGGCGCGGCATGGACGGCAGCAACGACGCCGTGCACCGCTCCTTGTCGAGCTGGCTCGAGCGGCGAAGTTGTTGAACCGCTGCGGCCGCTTGGGGCGGCAAATCGCCCGCTTCGGGCGAGGGGAGGGAGGTGGATCAGCGAGCTGCATAGCTCAGATTCTGGCGGGCTACCCAGCCGGCTTGGATGCGGAATAACTACTCTTCGTAAGCCATTGTAAGAGTGGACAAAATGGTGGAGGAGATAGGGGAGCAGCGGAGGTGTGCGATTCTTGGACGGTGTTTGGCCTCATTTAAATAGGAGATTAAATAGACGGCGGACGGGAGGAGCTCGGCGGCGCTATGCTGAACGCTGGCCCGGTCATGAACGGACGTGTGTCCAGAGTGGGTTTCTCGGCTTCCACACGGGCGGGTTTCATGGAGGCATTTGAATGCGGCATGGAGGCGTGTTCAGCCGGGCATGCCGCGAGTGGCGCCCTCGACTCTGACCTAGGACACCGCGCCATTCTTCCACTGACGTGTGGGCTCTTTGGGTGTATGGCCTGCATGTCAGTGACCCAACGCAGCAAGCGCATGCAGAGGAACCTTTGGTGGGCCAGGCGGTCGAAGCGGGCATTTCATAAGCCGATGATTGTTCATTGAGTGTGACGTCATCTTTTCATGTAGTTAAGCCTACTATGTTGATAGCCCTTCGATACATTGTGATTCATAGAGACCGCTGCAAACATCAATGTTCTGCTTATCACAGATAAGATTGATTAATACCCGTAACAATCCATGTCCTTAACAAAGGGTGCATGCACGTATAGGTTGAGCTTGTGTCTTGCGTCGTGTGCTGTGTGCATGCAGGTGTGCGAGTGTTGCGTGCGTGCAAGGGTGCGTTTCAGTGTTGCATGCATGGGTGCATACGTGCGTGTGTTCGTGAGTGCATGTGTACGTGTCAGTGTTGCACGCCAAAGATGCGGCGTGTGTACGTTATGTGTACGTGGTCAGTGTTGCACGCCTACATGCGTGCGTGTCTTGCGTGCGTGCATGTGTACGTGCGGGGTGAGGCTACACGTCAATCGACTGACTTTTTCATCTACATGATCTTGGGATTTTACGAAGTCACCATAGGTGCCTCGTAGTCGAGTGGAACGTCTCCTCCCACTGAACGAACATCTCCGGAAAATACTAAAATTAACACAAGATAAATGCGAGCACCGGGACTTTAACCTTGGTGGGCTCGAGAAACCACTGTCCTCTAACCATCCAACCACATGTTGTTTAGCACGACAAAAAGTATGTGGTGACCGTGATGAGCTTATTCTGAAGTCCAGTGACCATATCGTGCTTTCGCTTCAAATACAATGACCGTAAGTGTCGTCAACAAAATACGGGGCACGCATCAAATGCAAAGTCCTTCAGTGTCATCAACAAAATATGGAGACGTATCATGAGCTAGATACCGTTGTACTATTGTATATGCTTATTTTCTTAGTGGCCGATTGCGTGTATGGTGTGGTGGGCACATCATTTCTAGTTGTGGTGGGTCAACATGAAGACTCATGGGTCGGTTCCATCCTGCGCCATATATAGGTTGGACCGAGACGTGATATACGGAGACCCAAGTGGAGGACTCAACAGACAACACGAAGCTACCAGAGTCGCGGAGGACTCTATCCCCACTGGTGATAAGACGACTATATATGATTTGTATCCCTAGGCCCTTAGTATGTTATACAAGCTTGGGGGCTAGTTCGTTGATAGTATACACACACGCACAATGCCTGGTATTCACGTGTACTTTGTACACACCCCTATCACTAATATACAGTGCCAGGAGTAGGCTCTTTCTTCAACTGCAAGGGTCCGATCCGAACTAGGGTAAAACTTTGCCTCGTATTACCATCCAGCCTAATAGTCAGGGATATCCTACCGAATGATATGATGAAATCATATCTACCAACTACTATTAGAGAGGTGTGTCGGGGGGGCAATGTGTGCGACAGAGGCCTAAAGATAATGTGCGGGCGGGGGACACAGGCACATATATGTGCGTATAGAGGACTAGTAGAGACCGTGCATGTGTATATATGCATGTGAGAGAAATAGTGTTTTCCAACTGAGATTAGTGAAAAAAGTGGTACATAGTAGTCAGAAAGAGAGAGAGAGAGAAATAGAGAGAGCATGTGCGTGAGACCCCCGACACCCTGAGAGAGATTGTGAGCATGTGTGAAAGAGAAATGCCGATGCATATAAAGTGTGTGCACTTATGCGTTAGATAGAGAGAGATATAACGCGTTTGTGAGAACGGGGCGAGGCATAGTGCATCTACGTGTAAAAGGCGGTTCTACGCATTAAATTAAAATATAAATGGCATTATTATTTTTGGATGAGATCATGAATTTTGCAAAATTGCGTATGGACAAAAATCGGTCTATCAGACACCCCTACTCTATTGAATTCTAGCATGTGCATGTGTTCATTTCATATTATCGATCCATAGAGTGAGAGCGATTTGAAATACAGGCAACGGATGCTTTTGCAATTCATATATAAACATTAATTAGTGCACTCCATGTTGTTAGTGTGAAGCACTTTATACATTTGTCACTTGCATGGATACATTCCAAATTGCTAGCTATGAAATAAAATACATGTCGAATTCAACATAAAGGGGGTTTTGAAGATTCGAATTCATAGGAAGTGCATTCATCTATTTGAACCCGAGATAATGGCATTTGTAAATCAGATGTAAAAGGGGGCATTAATCTTTATTGTGAGTTTGAACATGCTATATATATATTCATACGCATATCTAACTTTTTTTTGCAACCAAGGAGATTATACCTAGAACCATGCATGAACTGAGGTAAGTTGCATATTTTTTAATATATACTTGTGTACAATGTATATTAAAATGTACCCCATCCATTCCAAAATAATCGTAGCTTTAGGATTTTCAAGAGTAAAGATTTGTGAAGTTTGACAAATCCTGAAAGTTCAATTCAAGAGAACCGAAAACGTTAATTATTCTGCTCCCAAGTATTGAACGAAGCGCCAAATAGGCCTCTGGTCACCCAAAACCGCGCGAGACTAATGTTTTGGTGGTAGGAAATTACTGTCCTGACTCTGGCCCGTGTAGCCTATCGGCCCGATATCCAAAGGTCTAAATCGGGGTAGGTTTGTAACTTCACCAAGACGCTAGTCTCAACCGCCTCTGAGAAGCATTCATACGCCATGGGCGCCTGAACACCCATGCGCCGTCAAATCTATCCCTCCCACATTTGGGACACCTGACATGACTGTCCTACCCCCAACCCGCAATATGTCTGAAATTTTAGATGGGGGCAAAGTTTGTAACTTTCCCCAAATTTCAAACAAGCGCATCTCAAACCGAAACATTGTTCCCCCTTAGTTCCCCACCTCCCTCCGTTTCCCCATTCATACTCCATGGGCACGAAAACGCCCTCTCCACCAGCCGCGAAACCCCAGCCTCCTCCGTCCTCCACCCCGTAGCGGCCAATCCACCACCGCCCTCCTCCATCACGCCGGAGCCGGTACCCCGACATCGTCGTCCAACGCAACCGCAACCGCAACGCCCTCAAGGACTTAGCAATGGGCCGAGGCGTAGCTGCCTCCACGACACCGACACCGACGTGCGCCATACCAGAACCACTCCGACCACGCCGTCCTGCGCCTCACTGTTGCGGCTCCACTGTCGCAACCGTCCACCGCACCGGAGTTGTTCCCCTACACCGTCGTTCGCCGCCTCGGATCTGCTTCCCCGCCGCCGACAGACGGCCACCGCACCACACTCAACAAATTGGCCATGGGTTCGTCCAAGGCTGCACCATCCTCCACAACTTCTGGTTTCCGGCGAACAACAAGATCATTGGAAAAATGTAGGAGGACACAACATCGCCAGCAGAAAGAGGTACTCCTCTTCCCTTATTCGTGCAAATCTTACATCTCCGCCACACCGTATTCATCCCACGAAATAAAATAGTTGAGCGCTTCTTCGTGATCTTCTTCGTGATACTAAATGCACAAGGTTTCCTCCTTTACTATTTCACCTTTGCTAGAGGTCAAGAGTCTTTGGATTTCAATTCAGGGTCAGTCAAATCGCAATTAAAAGAAGCAGCACCCACTTAGGCGCGTGGAGCACCTAGTCCGCCTGTTCCCCGGGGAAGCGGCGCATCGGTGTCTATCATAGGGGTGTGGGGCGCAGGAGCTGCTTGCGCCCGATCTGGAGGTCGGCGGGGCTTGAATGGATGGCCGGGGGGCGGTGCCAAGCACGGCGGTGCGATGAGGTAGAGGGGAGGGCGCAGGCAGGGGAGGAATACTGGGCTGGTGGTCGCTGGCGTTTCGAGGAAGATCGTCAACACTGACTGGCTGGAGGTGATGAAGGCGATCTGCCCGTTCTTTGTACATCGGACGGTGCGTAAAAATGGACTGACCTATTTGCTTTTCAATGATAATTTTTTTCATAGAATCAGTAGTAATTGAGTGTGCCATGCATGTTGTAGAGCTATCATATGTCTCCCGTCATTTATTTCTCACCGACCTGCTATCTGCTACCTTTACACTATCCTACTTGTGCACACACTTCACCCATACTCACACTATTGTTTTTTATGCATGGGTATTTCAGACTCTGACGCAGTGTTGATGAATGTAGAAAAGAAAAGACAGAAGTCGCTCCAGTGTAATTCGAAGATAAGCACTAAGCGTTTCAGCGATCTAATGGGTGCAAAGGTCGCAATTGGAGACAAGAAACGTAGCTCTGCAGCTTGATGATCTCAATTGCCACACACAACCATCCTGTGTGCTTGCTTTAACTTCATTTGTCAAATGTGGTTGCATGTTGCATTTGGTGTCTATCTTGTATTGCTTCCAATTTGGTTAAATTGCATCTGCTTACTTTACACATTATACCTTTGATAATGACATGCCTTCCTGTTTTTGATACATACTACATATGTCCATTAACCATGTTCGTACATCAAACTAATGCTCTTTTGTATCCCTCATCAATCACTTATGATGAGACAACACCGGTGGGTTATTGTGAGACGCCCTACTCGTTTAAAGAGTGCAAAGGTCATCCTCCCACATGATTCTCAAGAAACAAAGCAAGGCTAAATGAAGATAGTCAACGTAGCTCTCTAGTTGATCACCATAATTCCCCACACCACCATCGCAGTGCTTGCTCTTACTTGGCAGTGTGATATGTGGTTGCATGTTGCATATGGTGTCTACCTTGTAACGCTTCTAATTAGGGTAAATTGCATCTGCTTAGGTAACACATTATACCTGTGAATATGACATGCCTTCCTGTTTTTGGTACATACTACATCTTTCTATTAACCATGTTCTTACTTCAAACTACTTTTCTTGTGTATCCCTCATCAATGCTCCTAATTTGTTAAATTGCATCTCCTTAGCTTACACATTATACATGTGAATATGACACGCCTTCCTGCTTTTTGGTACATACTACATCCGCCTATCACACCATGTTCTTACATCAAACCATCGTTCTTGTGTATCCTCGTCTATCGCTTATGATGAGACAGTCATGCACGTGGGTTAATATGAGACGCAATACTCTTATAAAGAATGCAAATTCATCCTCTCCACATGATTCTCAAGAAACAACAAGCCTAAATGAAGATATTGAACGTTGCTCTGTACCTGAAGACAGCACTTCCCCTACACCACCATCACAGGTGCTTGCTCCAACTTCGGAGTGTGATATGTGGTTGCATGTTGCATATGGTGTCTAGCTTGTAATGCTTCTAATTAGGGTAAATTGCATCTGCTTAGTTTACACACTATACATGTGAATATGACATGCCTTCCTATTTTTGGTACACACTACATCTATGTGTTAACCTTGTTCTTACATGAAACTACCTCTCTTCTCAGATCCTGCATCAATCACTTACGATGAGTCACCTTTATTCGCTTCATATTGCATATTATTTCTAGCCTGTTGCCATGTATTGCTTCTAATTTGGTCAAATACATTTGTTAGGGCACCCTTTTAATTTGGCAGAGTGATATTGGTTTCATCTTTCATATGGTTTCTAGCTTGCATCGATTCTAACAAGTTCAAGCACCTTGTGCTTAGTTTACACTTTATACATCATACATGTCAATATGTCACGCTGTCCTGTTTTTCATACATATTCCATCCTCCTATTATGCGGCTGCCTTACATGAAAGTAGTGTTCGTCAGTATCATGCATCAATAAGTTCTGAAGAGCAAATTTTATTCCTTTTTCTTGCGGGTTTGACTTGACAAGGCAAAATCAAGAAAGAGGAAGGAAAAGAGTTAGGAAGGCGATGATGGTGGTCCTCTGCAGCAACGTAAACGGAGCATCTGTACCGACTCTCCTTGTACTGATAGTGCATTACATGGTCCAAGTCTCCGCTCCCCTACTCCACCATCCAAGGTGCTTGCTCTAACTTGGCAGTGTGATATCTGGTTGCATGTTGCATATGGTGTCTAGCTCGTATTGCTCCTAATTAGTGTAAACTGCATCTACTTACTTACACATGGTACATGTGAATATGACACGCTTTCCTATTTTTGGTACATAATATATCTGTCTATCACACCATGTTCTTACATGAAACTACTCTTCTTGTGTATCCTGCATTAGTCACTTATGATGGGACACCTTTAAGTTGGCAGTGTGATATTGGTTTGCGTCTTGAATATGATTTCTAGCATGTATTGCTTCTAGTTTGATGAACGCCACCTATGACGAGACAGTTTTAACGTGATATTGATTGCACCTTCCATATGGTGTCTTGCGGTGTTTCTAATTTGTCGAAGTGCCTTCAGCTTAGTTACCACATCATAGGTGTGAATATGTCAAGCCGTCCATTTTTTCGCATACATATTCCATCCTCGTATCATGACTTTGCCTTTCATCGAGTAGTGTTCACAAGATCATGCATGAATGAGTTCTGAAGAGCGAATGATATTCCTTTTTCTTGTCGGTATGACCTCACAATGCAAAATCAATAAAACTGAAGGAAATTGGAAAGGCATTGGATGATGGTGGTCCTTCTGAGCAACTGAAACGGAGGTTCTCTACAGATTCTACTCCGCCATCCTCCCAACAAGATTCGCAAGACAACGCAAGGCTAGACAAATAACGTAGCTGTGTAGATGATGAGCACATCTCCCTACTCCACCATCACAGTGCTTGCTCTAACTTGGCACTATTATATGTGG
The DNA here is from genome assembly GCA_021605145.1 of Aegilops bicornis. Classification (NCBI taxonomy): domain Eukaryota; kingdom Viridiplantae; phylum Streptophyta; class Magnoliopsida; order Poales; family Poaceae; genus Aegilops; species Aegilops bicornis. The sequence goes on from CM038672.1 coordinate 520,020,296, forward strand.
TTGCATGTTGCGTATGATGTCTAGCTTGTATTGCTTCTAACTTTGTTGAATTGCATCTGCCACTTTACACATAATGCCTGTGAATATGACATTTGTTCCTGTTTCTACATAAGACTACTATTCTTGCATATCCCGCATCAGTCACTTATGACAAGGCACCTTTAAGTTGCCACTGTGATATTGGTTGTGTCTTGCATATGATTTCTAGCATATACTGCTTCTAATTTGTTGAAACGCCATACGCTTTGAACTTGGCGAGTGATATTGGTTGCATCTTTCATATGGTGTCTAGCTTGCAAAGTGCTTCTAATTTGTTGAAAAGCCTTCGCTTAGTTACCACATCATAGGTGTGAATATGTCACACCATCCTGCTTTTTCATACATATTCCATCCTCGCATCATGTGTTTGCCTTTCATCCGAGTAGTGTTCGTCAGTATCATGCATGAATGAGTTCTGAAGAGCGAATTTTATTCCTTTTTCTTATCAGTTTGACTTCACAATGCAAAATCATTATAGCTGAAGGAAATTAGTCCGTGAAGGATGATGGTGGTCCTTCTGAACAACTCAAACAGGGGTCTCTACAGATTCTACTCCGCCATCCTCCCAACAAGATTCGCAAGACAACACAAGGCTGGATACCAACGTAGCTGTGTAGATGATGAGCACATCTCCCTACTCCACCATCACAGTGCTTGCTCTAACTTGACACTATTATATGTGGTTGCATGTTGCGTATGATGTCTAGCTTGTATTGCTTCGACTTGAATTGCATCTCGCTTACTTTACACATAATGCCTGTGAATATGACATGTGTTCCTGTTTCTAGAACATACATGTACATGATGAGCACATCTCCCTACTACACCATCACAGTGCTTGCTCTTACTTGCAAATCGTTATACGTGGTTATGCTTCCGTATGATGTCTAGTTTGTATTGCTTCGATTATGTAGAATTGCATCTGTAGCTTACAACTTATACCTGCAACGATCACTTACCCATAAGACACATTTAACTTGGGACTGTGATGTAGGTTGCATCTTGCATTGTCTTCTAGCTTGTACCGCTTCTAATTTCTTGTAATGGCACTTACGACGAGACACTTTTTACCCGATAGAGTGATATTGGTTGCATGTTCATATGGTGCCTAGCTTTCATTTCTTCTAATTTTGTTGAAATGCCTTCCGCTTACTGTTTTTTCATACATATTCCATCCTCCTATCGTACGTGTGAATATGAAACGCTGTCTTTTTTGTATATATTCCATCCTCCTATCCCGCGCTTGCCTTACATCAAAGTAGTGTTCGTCTGTATCATGCATCAACCAATTATGCAGAGCTAATTCTATTCATCTTCTTGTGGTTTTGACTTCATAAGGCAATATCAAAAAATAGGAAGGAAAAGAGTAAGTTAGGGATGTTGGTGGTACTCATACCGATGCAAACAGAGACTCTCTAGATTTGCCATCGCTATCGCTAATGAAGTTGAAGTCCCAAGTCTACATGATGAGTTCATCTCCCGCACTCCACCATCGCAGGTGCTTGCTCTAAGTTGACAGTGTGATAATTGGTTTCATGTTGCATATGTTGTCTAGCCTGTATTTCTTATATTTTGATTAAATTGCACCTATTGAGTTTATACGTTATACATGTGCATACGACATTGGCTTTCTGTGTCTAGAATACACTGCATCTATCTATCATACCATGTTCTTACATCAAAGTACTGCTGTTGTGTATCCCGCATCAGTAAATCATGATTGGACGCTTTTAACATGGCAGTTTGATAGTGGTTGCATCTTGCATTGATTTCTACGTTGTATTGCTTCTAATTTTTCAAATTGCCACTTATGACAAGACACTTTTAACTTGGCAGAGTAATATTGGTTGCATCTTTCATATGGTGTCTAGCTTGCATTACTTCTATTTTCTTGAAAATCCTTCTACTTAGTTTGCACATCGTAGCTGTGAATATGTCATGTCGTCCTGTTTTTCTTACATATTCCATCCTCATACGGTTGTCTTACATCAAAGTATTGCTTGTCTGTATCATGCATCAATGAGTTCTGAAGATTGATTTTATTCTTTTGTGTTGTGGGTACAGCTTGACATGGCAAAGTCAAAAAAGAGCAAGGAAAATAATATAGTAGGGAGAGATGTTACTCGTCGGGTGAAACGGAAAAGGTTCTGCCGTCGAGATTCTGCTGGTACTTATAGTGCAAGAGAAGGTCCAAGTCCACCGGCTAAATCTACAAACACAAGATCACTGCTCCACCGGTGCAAGATCCGCTTCAACTGTACCAAAGATCTCAACCGATTACTCGTTCGTTTGCTCCGGGCTGGCGGTTCAAGCTGCTCGCACACCTAACACTACTTCCGAAGCACTGGCGACACAACAGGACTTGGCAAGATCAGATGAACCTCATGAGCATCAACACCAAGATGGTACTGACCGAGTCAAGTTGCGATTGCATGCTCCTTTATATGTACTCTCACGGTTTGATGTACACTAACACTTTCCATATTCGTTGTTGAACTAGCACCACGGGCGCAAGCGAAATGCAGACATCGTGGATAATGCTTGATGATTAACAAAATCTAAAGGAGGAAGAATGGGTATCCATTTTGAGGCAGGTTTAAAAAGGGCACGTCATGCTACAGAGTCAGCCAAATTAGTATCAGAGGCAGCCGTTGCCGTTAGGTGTCATGCGCGTATCCTCCCAACGTGGATCCAGTACCGGAATGAGAAAGACAATACCCAGTTTAACACCTTCCTTGACCATTTATCCGTAAGTAATGTTATTCTTAGTAATATTGTCTTGCTCTGTCCCATACTTTCTAGCTTCCTCCCAATAAGACTCACATTCTTTTTTCAACAGATGAGGTTCAAGTTGGATCCGAAAGATGATGCAACTAAACAAGCATGCACTCATGTTTTTCACCGCTTTCCTGCAACAAGATCGGTACCGCCTTAGAAAATCTCACTTTGAAGGCAAGGCTAACAATGAAATCACCCAAACATCTCCAAAGGGAATATATTACGATGAAGACTGGACAGCCCTCGTTAAACACTGGTTTGATCCAAAGTATCAGGTAGGCTATATGTATTTGATCAGACCACATGTTGAACTTGTATTTATGTATGTGCCTTACAAGTGTATCTTCTTCTAGGCTAACTATTTGAAGAACAAAACCAACCGTTCTAAAGTGAAATTCCAACAGACAACAGGATCTCGTAGCTATATTGCACACTGCGAGGCTTTTGTAAATAGCTGCTACTTCCTTCTTTTTTGTGCCATATTATCGTATCTATATTGACTTGTTCCAAATACAGAGGAAAGCCCGTGCGGACCAAAAAGAACCTGAACCAAATCAGTGCAAATCTTCAAGGATTGCCACACCAGCAAGATGAAGGGCATGAGCACACCAGTTCAAGCCGCTGTTGTAAGTCCTTACTCCTCCTGCCTTGAACTGATTGGTACTGTGACGTGTTCATTTCACTACTTGGTTTGCAGCCAATGTCAGTTACTCTGTTCACTTTTATACACAATTGTCTTAACGTATCATTTCACCTTACATGGTTTAAAAGAGATGAATGATATTCTTTTGGTCTTGATCTGTAATCTAGTTGTTATGTTCACGTGCGTACACAATGATAAAATAGCCTGTTTGTTTTATATCTGTTTGCCCATGATATGAATGATGTCATACTATGTTCATCCTACTTTAAACCATGTCTCTTTATCCTTAGATGTTAACGAATGTGAGGAAATAGACAATACAAGAGGGCATGCTACATGGACATATGTTCCAAAGTGATTTTATTATGTAGTTGGCACTACAATACATGCTAATGTATTACAAGAGTTCACCAAAATAAGTTATGTATAAACGTTTAACCTACTTTGTTTGTTTTTGTCTCATTAGCAACTTATCCGTACACTAATATACAAGTTCAAACTTTCGTGAAGCTATGGAACAAATGATTGAACAGCCACAACCACCGAAGGTGACGAGGCTACTACAGGCACAATGTCACCTCTTGCTGCAGTTAAGGCCAAGATCTCTCCACTAACAGTGCAAAAAGCACCTTCCTGCCTAATTCTGGGTTGGTTGTCAAGGTAACCTCGTCCAAATCGCCTATTGAACAAAATCTTCCTGCTAGACAGAGTGATATATATGTGCTCCAGACACAAGTCCTATCCCTAATGGACGTTGTTTCGGAAACAAGAATAGTGGTTGAGAAATGTCGTCAAGATATGGTTTTGAAACCAGACTATCAGACATTCACTTCGTTGTTGAAGAGCAATGGCAGAAAAAAGGTGGAGATCGTGCTGCTCCATCAGATTCTACAGCCTGAAACATTAGCACTCAGGTCAAATGATCTGTGCTTCTATACATCTGATGGTGCTTTTATCTGGAAGGACTATAAACTTTATGCCAATAGGCCTTTTGTTGTATGATTGGAATTTATTTTGTTGTGATACAACATTTATGATGCTGCCACAGGCTGCAGTAATTACGACACTATTTTTGTATAATGTAGGTTTATCTTAGTAATGTATTCGGCCGAAAGCTTCGTAGGAGCCCAACATGCCAACATTCGTCAAGATATGAATGGTTTTGAAACCAGACTATCAGACATTCGCTTCATTGTTGAAGAGCAATGGCGGAAAAAAGGTGGAGGTCGTGCTGCGCCATCAGATTCTACAGTGTCGGTGTTCTCGGAACATGGGTCCCCAGACTTGCCTGCCTGCGGCCTGCGGCGTGGCTCAAGTGGGGGCCCAGCACGGCCCAGCTTCATCAGCTCAAGCTCAAGACCCTCGCGAGGGGCCAAGCCTCGCGGGGCGGACGACAGGAACCTTCCTCAGGAGCAGCCTCGTCAGGCAGGCTCACGAGGAGGTGGGGAGATCAAGGCAGGGTACCTCCCGAGGGTGCCCCGTGACGCAAGCCATGACGATCAAGGCCAGGTGGGTGCCAGCCTATGCTGTGTCCTTGTTTCCCCTTTGGTGCAAAGGGGGCAAGCACAGTCCAAGGCATCAGGAAAAGGTTACCGCTTCGGTGCAACAAGACCAAGACCAGCAAAGTGGCAGGAAGGAGGTCATCGTGGAGCCCAGGACGGCGTCACCGTCAGAGCCTTTGGCAGCCGAAGACCAACTTTAGTCAGGATAAGTGTACTAGATGTTCCCCTTCAAAATGGCCAATTGTTGGCGCCCTTCCCGCTCATTATTTGGGAAGAGGCCCAGGGCCTCCCTCTATAAATAGGACTAGCCACCACAAAGAGGAGAGACAGACTGGAGACAGAGATGACAGACTGGAGACAAGTAGAGGCTGATAGAGCCCTAGCAGAGAGAGAGGCGATCGAACTCACCCAAGCAGTTCATCGCACCAGCCCAAGAACACCCCTCGCGAGGCTGTTCTTCCTTTGTACTGTTCATCATCAGCCCCCTGAGGCAATCCACCCCACCACACACTGGAGTAGGGTATTACACCACAACGGTGGCCCAAACCAGTATAAACCTCGTGTCTCGTGTGTTGTTCATCGTTCCTAGTTTAGATCCCTCGCAATCCATCGACGCATGAGCTGGTAGGGGAAAGATTTCCACGAGCACCCCAGTGTTCGAACCTCAAGGGTCTGCCGGAACCCGAAATCCGACATTTGGCGCGCCAGGTAGGGGTGCGCCGGAATCCTTCTTCCGCTGGTCGCGTGTGATCTTCCGTCGTGTCCATGGCTGACGCTCGCCGAGCCCGCACCGAGCACCGGGCTGCTCGCGCCACTCGAGTCGCCCAGACGGCTCCCGTCGGCGGACACCCCCGTCATTCCCCGTCGCCTGCCGCCAACGCCGCCACCGGCCCGGCGGGGAATGAGCAGCAGGCCTCGTCCCTCCATCCATCGGTGAGGCGAGAAGGCCGCACCGCTACTCCTTCGCTCGCCCCAGCTGGTTCTTCGTCCGCGCGCACCGCGCGCCCATGGAGGCTCGAGCCGCGCTCATCGTGGCGAACGAGCTCCTGCGCTACCGCCCCATCGACGAAGTCTACGAGGAGTGGCTCGACCGCGTCGCCGAGCTCGTCCACGCCGCAGGGGGCTCCCCCGCGCCGTCCCTCTCGCTGCCTCGCCCTTCACCCCACGCGAGAGGCAGGGAGTCGGAGGTGCCCCCGCCACCTCCTCCCCAAGAAGGCACCCTGGCTCTAAGGCGCGTGGCCCTGGGCCGAGACCCTCCGCGTCTGGCGCCCGCGCGCCAAGAAAGGAGCTGCCAGGAGATCCCTCGTCCCCAAGAAGGTGCTCGCGTGCTCCCAGCACCGGAGCGCGACCGCGCTCAACGCCACCGCGTCAAGACCCCGCGCTGCTCCAGGCAGCAGTGCGCGGGAACCCACAAGAGCAAGCTCCGCGTCAACAGAGAGCCTCGGTGGCCACTGCAGGCTGCCGCGCCTTCACCGCCGAGCTATGCAGCGTCGCGTGGCCCGGCAAGTTCAAGCCCGACCTGCCTCCTCGCTATGACAGCACTACCGACCCTGCGGAGTTCCTTCAGCTCTACGAGCTGGGCATCGAAGCCGCCAACAGGGACGAAAAGGTCATGGCGAATTGGTTCCCCATGGCGCTGAAGGACGGAGCCCGAACCTGGCTCTTGAACCTGGCTCCCGGCACGATCTCCTCCCGGGACGAGATGCACACCCGCTTCATCACCAACTTCCAAGGCACTCGCGACCGGCCTCCGGCCGTGAGCGACATGCGCCGCATCAAGCAAAGCAGCCGAGAGACCCTGCGAAGTACATCCAGGCCTTCAACAATGCCCGCCTCAAGATTCCCAAGGTGATCGAGGAGGCCATCATCTCAGCCTTCTCCGATGGCGTGCGTGACGTCAAGATGAAGGAGGAGCTAGCAATGCATGAAGACCTGTGCACATCCCTGGAGCTGTTCGACTTGGCGACCAAATGCGCCAGGGCTGAGGAAGGGCGCCTCTCCCTCCTCGAGCTTCCGGCTGCCGATCTAGAAGAGGAGAAGCCCAAGGCCAAGGACGTGAAGCGCAAGGGGGCTGACATGCTCGCGGCAGAACCAGACACCAAGCGAGGCAGGGATCAGCCCGAGTCATCGAAGGGCAGCCGGTACTGCGTGTACCAAGACCTCCACACCCACAACACCAAAGAATGCCAAGAGCTCAGGGCCGTGCGAGAAGGGTGTATCGGCCGACGCCCCGAGCGCAGTGATCAAGGCTACAGCCGAGGAGGAGGAAGAGGCGCAGGACGCTGGGAAGACTGTGGCCCTCGCCAGGGATGGCGTGACAGACCTCGCGAGGACCGCTGGCAGGACCATCCTCGCGAGGGAGGTTGGAGGGACCAGCCTCGTGAGGACCGCCCTCAAGGCAACGCAGGGCTCCCACCTCTGCCTCAGCCGCCAAGAATGGTTATGTCCACTTGGCGATGATGGCCATTATTACGTGGGTTGAAGGTGTTATTTTGGTGGCAGAGCCTTCGATTACGTCAGAGTGTTCGGTATCGGGCATTGTGGCCGGGTCCGGACTATTGTTACCGGTGTCCCGTTCCCATACCACGGATGGCTTAAATAGCCTTTCTAGAAAGATGTTGGGGGGACTGTACCGCGTTTTGCGCCGATGGGCGAGGATATCCGCCGCCGTTTTCTCGAGCCACATGGTGAAATTCAAGCCCCTCGAACCGAGCTGACATCTTTAGGACGGCATTGCGATATGCCGCCATTTTCGGATCCTTAGCGTCGAAGTCTCCATTTATTTGGGATATTGCGAGGTTCGAGTCCCCACGCACCTCCAAGCGTCGAATGCCCATGGAAACTGCCCATCCGAAGACCATGCAGCAGGCCCTCATATTCAGCTGCATTATTGGAGTCTGTGTACAGTATCTAGAGTACATATTGAACTGTATCTCCTGTTGGGGACGTCAGGACGATGCCAGCCCCCAGACCAGCCAGCATTTTGGAGCCGTCGAAATGCATGATCCAATTGGAGTATGCGCCGTACTCTTTAGGGAGTTCGGCTTCCGTCCATTCGGCGACAAAATCGGCCAATACTTGCGACTTAATGGCTCGCCGAGGCTTGTATGTTATGTCGAACGGGAGGAGCTCAATGGCCCATTTGGCAATCCGGCCTGTAGCATCACGGTTGTTTATAATATCATTAAGTGGCACCTCCGAGGCCACTGTAATTGAACACTCTTGAAACTAGTGTCGCAGCTTTCGGGATGCCATGAATACCACGTAGGCTATATTTTGGTAATGTGGGTACCGTGATTTGCATGGAGTGAGGACAGTGGATACATAATATACCGACTTTTGAAGGGGGAATTTATGTCCGTCCGTTTCTCGTTCGACGACGAGCACTGCTCTTACAACCTGATGAGTTGCGGCAATGTACAACAGCATTGGTTCGTCGATGTTTGGCACGGCCAGGATTGGGTTGGTTGCCAGTATGGCCTTTATTTCTTCCAATCCGGCTGTGGCAGGATCCGTCCACTCGAAGAGTTCGGTGCGCCGAAGGAGGCGATAAAGTGGTAATGCCTTTTCTCCTAAGCGGGAGATAAAGCGGCTTAGAGCCGCTACACATCCGGTTAATTTCTGGATTTGTTCGAGGTCCGTTGGGATAGCCAACTGTGATAGGGCTCGAAATTTGGCCGGATTTGCTTCAATTCCTCATCGAGACAATGAAGCCTGTGAGCTTTGGTGGTACACCAAAAACGCATTTTTCCGGATTTAGCTTGATGTCGTATGTTCGGAGGTTATCGAATGTGAGCCTCAAGTCGTCTATTAAAGAGTCGATGTGTTTGGTTTTGACGACCACATCATCTACGTATGCCTCTATTGTTTTGCCGATATGTTTCTCCAGACATGTCTGAATCATGCGCTGATATGTTGCGCCGGCGTTTTTGAGCCCAAAAGGCATTGTGTTGAAACAGAAGGGGCCGTATGGTGTGATGAATGACGTTGCGGGTTGGTCGGACTCCGCCATCTTGATTTGGTGGTAGCCGGAGTATGCGTCAAGGAAACACAATGAATCGTGTCCTGCGGTAGCATCGATAATTTTGTCGATGCGGGGGAGAGGGAAGGGGTCCTTTGGGCAAGCCTTGTTGAGGTCCTTGAAATCGACACATAGGCGCCAGGATTTGTCCTTCTTTGGTACCATCACCAGGTTTGCTAGCCAGTCCGGATGTTTTATTTATCTAATGAATCTGGCCTCCAATAACTTGGCTAGTTCCTCTCCCATAGCTTATCTCTTAGGTTCAGAGAAACGCTGACGAGTCTGCTTGACCGGCTTGAATCCCTTTAGAATATTAAGGTTGTGCTCGGCCAGCCTGCGTGGGATTCCTGGCATATCTGAGGGGTGCCGGAGAATATGTCCCAATTCTCGCGCAGGAACTCTCGTAGTGCGGCGTCCATGGTGGGGTTTAACTGTGCCCCAATGGAGGTTGTTTTTGTAGTGTCCGTTGGATGGACTTGGAATTTGACTATTTCATCCACTGGTTTGAAGGAGGTGTACTTGGATCTCTTGTCAAGTATCACCTCGTCCCTGTCCATTGTGGAGTGCAGTGCAGTTAATTCCTTGGCCGCAAGGGCTTCGGATAATGCCTCGAGGGCTAGTGCGGCTGTTTTCTTTTCGGCGCGGAGGGTTGTGTCCGGATCACTAGCGAGGGTGATGATTCTGTTGGGCCCAGGCATTTTGAGCTTCATGTACCCATAATGGGGTATGGCTTGGAAGATCGCGAACTCCTCCCGCCCTAAAAGGGCGTGGTATCCGCTACTGAACGGGGCCACTTGGAATGTAATTTCTTCGGACCTGTAGTTCTCTGGCGTGCCGAATACCACATCTCGTGTGATTTTCCCAGCACGGCGTGCTTCCCGACTGGGGATGATTCCTCTGAAGTTGTGCTGCTTTGCTCAATGCGGTTCTAGTCTACTTCCATTTTCTGAAGAGTTTCCTCATAGATGAGGTTTAATCCACTGCCGCCGTCCATGGGTACTTTGGTGAGTCGAAAGTCGTCCACAATTGGACTGAGGACCAATGCAGCTGGTGCCCGGGCTATTCGGAATTTAGGTTCGTCACTGGCATTGAAGGTAATAGCCGTGTCACTCCATGGATTTATTGCTGCCACGTGGCAGATTTCGGCAAGGCTGCGGAGTGTTCGCCATGCGCCTATTATTCGATGCGAAGGTCTCAAAGACTGTTAATACCGTATTATTATCCCCGGGATGGTGCTCTGTGGCATCTGGGATGAGAAGATCCTCACCACTTTTGGCCACATGTCGGAGTATCCAACATGCTCTAAGGCTGTGTGTTGGTATGGTATCCGCTATACTATGAATTTTGCAGGGTCCGTTGAGCCATCCCTCCAATACGGTTCCATGCCCTGTAGAGGGTTTTTGCTTTTTTGGGATTAACTCGGGTGTCTTATGATAGTTGTCGGTGTTCTGGGAACAAGGGTACCCAGACTTGCCTGCCTGCGGCCTGCGGCGTGGCTCAAGGGGTGGCCCAGTACGGCCTGTCTTCACCAACACAAGCTCAAGACCCTCACGAGGGGCCAAGCCTCGCGGGGCGGACGACAGAAAGCTTCCTCAGGCACGGCCTCGTGAGGCTGGCTCGCGAGGAGGCGGAGAGATCAAGGCGGGGTACCACACGAAGTGCCCATGATGCAAGCCATGACGACCGAGGGCGCCAGGCGGGCGCCGGGCTACGCAGAGTCCTTGTTTCCTCTTTGGTGCAAAGGGGGCAAGCGCAGTCCAAGGCATCAGGCAAAGGCAACCATTTTGGTGCAACAAGACCAAGACCAGCAGAACGGCAGGAAGGAGGTCATCGTGGAGCCCAAGCCAAGCGTCACCGTCAGAGTCTTTGGCAGGCGAGGACCGAATTTAGTCAGGATAAGTGTACTAGATGTTCCCCTTCAAAATGGACAATTGTTGGCGCCCTTCCCGCTCAACATTTGGGAAGAGGCCCAGGGCCTCCCTCTATAAATAGGACTAGCCACCACCAAGGCAGGGGAGGATCAATCTGGAAGAGACCCATCAGAGAGAGCCCTAGCAGAGTGAGAGACCGAGGCGATCGAACTCACCCAAGCAATTCGTCGCACCAGCTCAAGAACAGCCCCTCGCGAGGCTGTTCTCCCTTTATATTGTTCATCATCAGCCCCTGAGACAATCCACCACACCACAAACTGGAGTACGGTATTACACCACAATGGTGGACCGAACCAGTATAAACCTTGTGTCCCTTGTGTAGTTGTGTTGTTCTTTGTGTAGTTTAGATCCTTGCGAGGCGACGAGACGTAGGTAGGTTGGAGGTGCGATCTCCGTGTGCACCCCAGAGTTCGAACCTAGAGGGTCTGCCGGAACCCGAATCCGACATTTGGCGCGCCAAGTAGGTGCACTGAATCCGCCTTCCGCCGCCACCTTTTCGCCGCCCTCGCATCCATGTCGACGCTGTCGAGCCAGCGCTGAAGCGCCGGGTCAGCTCGCTACTCGCTTCGCCCGACGGCCCGTCGGTGGCCGCTTCGCCCGTTCCGCCGTCAACGCCGCCACCGGCCCGGCGGGAACGAGCAGCGGCGTCGTCTCTACATCCTTCGGTGCGGAGGGAAGGTCGATCGCCACCCCGTCGGCCGACTCCAGCGGTTCTTCGTCCCACGCCTGTCGCGCTCCTGCGGACGCCAAGACGCTGCTGTTTCTGCACGGGAATTCCTGCACTACCGTCCGTCGGCGACCTCTATGACGAGTGGCTCGCCCGCATCACCGAGCTCGTCGGCGCCGGCTGGGGCTCCCTGCGCCATCCTCTCGTTGCACAGCGCCCGCCGCCTTTGCGCGGCGATCAAGCTCAGGCGCCTCGGCCGCCTCCCCTCAAGAAGGCGCCTTGGCCCCAAGGCGCGTGGCCCCTGGGTGGAACCCTCTCCGTCCGGCACCAGCACAGCAAGAGAAGAGCTGCCAAGAGGTCCCTCGTCCCCAAGAAGCTGCCCGAGTGCTCCCCGCACCGGCCCGTCACAACCGTGCTCCTGCTCCAGCGCACCAAGACCCCGCACTGCTCCTGGCGGCAGCGCACGGAGACCTCCAAGATCGAGCCCTCCGTCACCAAAGGCCTCCCTGTACACCGCAGTTGCCGTGCCTTCACCGCCGAAGCCGCGCAGCGTGGCTGGCCGGGCAAGTTCAAGCCGGACCTGCCCCACGCCACGATGGCACGGCCGACCTGCGGAGTTCCTCCAGCTCTATGAGCTGGGCATCAAGCCGCCAATGGGGACGAGAAGGTCATGGCGAATCGCTTCCCATGGCGCTCAAGGACGGTGCCCGCACTGCTCCCGAACACAGCTCCTCGCACGATTTCCTCCTGGAACGAGATGCGCACCGATTCATCGCCAACTTCCAAGGCACACGCGATCGGCCCCGCCATGAGTGACTTGGCGCCGCATCAAGCGGCGGTCGGGGAGACCTGCAGGTTCATCCAACGTTTCAACAACGCCGCCTTAAGATCCCTGTGGTGTCTGAGGAGGCCATCATCTCAGCCTTCTCCGACGGTGTGCGTGACGTCAAGATGAAGGAAGAGCTTGTGATCCATGAAGACCTGTGCACATCCCTGGAGCTGTTCAACTTGTTGACCAAGTGCGCCAGGGCTGAGGAAGGACGACTTTCCCTTCTCGAGCTGTCGGCTGCCGACCCAGAAGAGAAGAAGCCCAAGGTCAAGGACGTGAAGCGCAAGGGGGCTGCCATGCTTGCAGCAGAGCCGGACACCAAGCGAGGAAGGGATCAGCCTGAGTCATCCAAGGGAAGTCGGTACTGCGTGTACCATGACCTCCACACCCACAACACCAACGAATGCCAAGAGATCAGGGCCGTACGGGACGTACGTGTCGGCCGACGCCCCGAGCGCATCGACCGGGGCTATGGCCGAGGAGGAGGAAGAGGTGGAGGACGATGGGAAGACCGTGGCCCTCGCCAAGGGTGGCGTGACCGACCTCGCGAGGACCGCTGGCAGGATCAGCCTCGCGAGGGAGGTTGGAGGGACCCGCCTCGCGAGGGAGGCTGGAGGGATTAGCCTCACGATGATCGCCCACAAGGCAACGCAGGCCTCCCTCCTCTGCCACCGCAGCCAAGGAGAAATGAAGACCATCATCAGGACGAGGGGGCTGGGGGCTTCCAGGAGCCGCGCGCAATTGCTTGAATCCTGGGCGGAGCTCAAGCCCCAGCCTCTCGGCGCATCTTCAAGCGATTCGCCCAAGTGAATGCAGTCCTCCCGGGCTCGAAGCCACACGCCTCGTGTGGTCAGCGTGCGCCATCACATTCAGCTCGGCGGATCAGCTCAAGTCTTGCAGCCACGGTAGGAGTCCTCCCGATGCTTTGTTCCCCAATCATCGGCAATGTGCAAGTCACCGGGACCCTCATCGATGGCGGAGCAGGGCTCAATGTCTTGTCCGTCGAGACATTCAACAATCTCCAAGTGCCATACAATCGCCTTCACCAACCAAGCCTTTCTCCAGAGTCACCGATGGTTCCACAGTTCCGATAGGGCAGGTCCGCCTCCTGTCACCTTCGGACGCTGACAACCTTCAAGACCGAGCTCATTGACTTTGACGTCACAAGACATTCGTCAGCCGCATAACGCCATCCTCGGGTACCCAGCTCGCCAAATTCATGGACGTGACTCATCACGGCTACAATGTCCTCAAGATGCCAGGAAGCGGTGGAGTCATCACGGTGCCTTGTGAAGAGAGAGACGCAGTGTGTTCCCTGGAGCGTGCTTTTCAAGCCGCGTCAATTGAAGATCCAGATTGCAGGAGCGGAGGGCTTCCCGAGGTGGTCCCTAAGAAGAAGAAGACATCCCCTGGTCATAGCCCTCGGGAGGCAGGCCCCTCAAAGTCCGCGCCCATTCCAGGGGCGCCTCCTTCTGTCGCATAGGAAGGCGCGCCCGACGCCCTCCTCGAGCAAGGCTCGGGGGCTCTCTCCTGGAGGGCCGCCGACTTTGCTAAGATCACGAGGGAGGCGCTCGGGCACCACTTGGAGGCGTGTTTCAAAGCACGCTTCCCTCGGGAAGGAGCAAGGCAAGGAGGGCCAAACCCTCGTGGAGTTCATCGGCAAGATCATTCAGAGCTGCAGGAGTCAAGAGTCATGAGTGGCAGCCCGCCACCGCCGTAGCTCCCATCCAGCGAGGATGGCGGGCTGCAGCGTCTGCATCGACATACCGAGGCTCAACCGAGCCACCTCTCGAAGCGCCTCGGCCCCTCATGTGTGGGACGCCGTGTGAAGGTCCACCCCACGCCTATGTTCTCATGCCTTATGGCTTGCCGAACGCGGCTGCCAAGGCCAGCCTCATGAGGAGCATCACAGAGGCTCAAGTGGCCAGGCGTTCCGCAGTCCTGGCGGAGATGGAGATGGTCCGCGAGGAGCCACCAGCGCCTCCAGAGCCTCCCGAGGCTCCTGGGCCTGGGGGCTCATGAAGATCGGCTTCCGCAGCACACGACGTCCGCTACTTCAGCATCCCTTCATCTCCAACATCACCAGGGGGTACCTGAGCATCGCGACTCATGGGCTCTTACTGGCTCTCCAGCCCTCACCCCCTGGCCTTGACCCACGGCATCGCGACCTGTCATACCAGCGGCGGCTGAGCTCGCTCGAGGGTCGGGACCTGAGGACGTAGAGCATTAAGGAAAGCGCGGGGGAGAGGGAAAAAGCTTGCGAGGTCCCAACCCAGCAACACCGCAGTTGTCGTCACGCAGACATGGCACCTCATCGAATGCCGCTCCAAACTCGCAAGATAAGTCACGCCAAAAACTGATCTGCCTCAGCACTGAAACCCTCACCTACTGCTGCTCTGTCACGGCAAAGCTGCCTGCCTTTCTTGCCCTGCGGAGGCTGCTTGAGCGCTAAAGGGGACCTCCTGAGCATCGCGATGCAGGGGCTCTTACTGGACCTCGGGCCGCTCACCTCCTGGCCTTGACCCACGGCATCGTGACCTGTCATACCAGCGACGGCTGAAGCCTACCTGGGGACCGGGACCTGTCAGCGCAGAGCACCAAGCCCTCATGAGGAAAGAAAGGGGGAGTTGAGCTGGGAGAGAACGAGCATCTCGCATCGATTAATCATAAGGACGCAATATTCACAAAAACATGCCCAGCGCCTTACATACCCCCGCGAGGTGCTACTTAGATTCTTTGCAGGAAATAAAAGGTGTGAATCCTAAGGAGCGCCTACTACGCGCGTCTCCGCAAGAGACGCCATCATCAACAGTGGGCCGCCAGGCACCGGCGCTGGAAGCCTGACGCGCCCGCCCGGCTCCGAGCGCGGTGCAAGCTCGGAGGCTCGTAGCTGTCGTCGCTCATCTCCGGAGTCGCAAAGAGCTCAGCGGAGTCGCTGGATCCTCCGACGCCTCCGCTGGATCCTCCGACGCCTCTGCTGCCTGAGGAGCTGCTGGGGGAGCAATCGGCGAGCCTAGTCCTCGCCACGGCAGGGCTCCGGCCGCCTCTCTCAGGGCAGCACTCCAGCCGGCGTCCTTCCACGTTGAAGACCTTGAAGAACATCAAGGAAGCGCCATCGTACTCCAGGTGGATCACGAGGGTGCCCCTCGTCCGGAAGACCCGGGCGATCTCGCCCCAGCCTCGGGTCATGAAGACCTTGCCCGGAGCGACGACCGCAACCTCCGCTCCGGTCGCAGGGGTGCTGCAGCCGGCATGCTGCAAACAGAGCTCCAGAGAGCCCCTCTGCAGAATCACGAAGGCGAAGGAGGGAGGAAGGCGAATCCAAGACTGAGGAGGCATGGCGGCGTGGAGCACAAGCTCTCGGGAGGAGCCCTCGGCGTGGACTCCGGGAGGAACAACGCGCACCGCCGTGACCCACCGACGCCGACAGCGGCGTCGTCCGTGGCGCTCGGCGTCAACTCCTTCAGGGCCCTCAATGCGGGCGTACAAGGGCAGCGGGAACCCAGGAGGCGGCCGCTCGTACCATGGTCTCGAGACCTCCTGCCGGGCGCCCTCATCTCGGCGGCAGAGGACTAGCCGTTTCTTCGGCGGAAGCGGGTCGGGACCCTCTCGGGGGCCTTTCCTTTCTCTTCTGCGGAGAACCGGCAGATCGGAGCCATTGTCGCAACATGGAGCAAGGGCAAGGATGGAGAAGAAGGAGAAGAAAGAAGAGATGGGCTGGAAGGGCTCGCGCTGTTCCGTACATATAGCCGGGGGAGGCCAACCGTCGACCTCCATGATCACAGGTAATCATGACCCGCTTTGCATGCAGGGACTTGTCAATTCGTGCAGTTGCCGAGGCGTCGTGGGGAAGCAGAGACGCCATGTCCAATCAACCGCCATGCGGCGCCCAAGGCCGCAGGCAGTTGGGGCCCGCGGTGCTTCGCACTTGCCCCTTCGCTTCTCTGCTAAGCGAAGTCCAGGCGCGCCTTGGGCTCGGGGTCTACTGTCGGCGTTCTAGGAACGGGGGTATCCAGACTTGCCTGCCTGCGGCCTACGGCGTGGCTCAAGGGGTGGCCCAGTACGGCCCGTCTTCATCAACACAAGCTCAAGACCCCGCGAGGGCCAAGCCTCATGGGCGGGCGTAAAGCTTCCTCAGGCACGGCCTCGTCAGGCTGGCTCGCAAGGAGGCGGAGAGATCAAGGCGGAGTACCACACGAGGTGCCCATGACGCAAGCCATGACGACCGAGGGCGCCAGGCGGGCGCCGGGCTACGCAGAGTCCTTGTTTCCTCTTTGGTGCAAAGGGGGCAAGCGCAGGCCAAGGCATCAGGCAAAGGCAACCATTTCGGTGCAACAAGACCAAGACCAGCAGAACGGCAGGAAGGAGGTCATCGTGGAGCCCAAGTCGGCATCACCGTCAGAGTCTTTGGCAGGCGAGGACCGACTTTAGTCAGGATAAGTGTACTAGATGTTCCCCTTCAAAATGGCCAATTGTTGGCGCCATTCCAGCTCAACATTTGGGAAGAGGCCCAGGGCCTCCCTCTATAAATAGGACTAGCCACCACCAAGGCAGGGGAGGATCAATCTGGAAGAGACCCATCAGAGAGAGACCGAGGCGATCGAACTCACCCAAGCAGTTCGTTGCACCAGCTCAAGAACAGCCCCTCGCGAGGTTGTTCTCCCTTTGTATTGTTCATCATTAGCCCCTGAGACAATCCACCACACCACAAACTGGAGTAGGGTATTACACCACAATGGTGGCCCTAACTAGTATAAACCTCGTCTCCCTTGTGTTGTTCTTTGTGTAGTTTAGATCCTTGCGAGGCGACGAGACGTGGGTAGGTTGGAGGTGCGATCTCCGCGTGCACCCCAGAGTTTGAACCTAGAGGGTCTGCCGGAACCCAAAATCCGACAATAGTGCACCCTTTTACTTCGGACTGGGTGTGTATTCGGAGCCGGATTATCTCAAAATTTCGATTCGGTTTTCCAGGCGCTTTCCATTGCACAGTACTTTCGTACTATGGACGCCAAGTCAGTGAAGCGTGATATGTAATGGCGACTTATGGCGTTAAGGATTCCCTTGTCCGTGCAATTATTGCAGAAAAATAATATTGCGTCTTTCTCATGACAGTCCTTAACCTTGTTCATCACAAGGAGGAATCTGGCCCAATAATGATGTACTGTTTCCTGGGGCTCTTGCTTGATGTGGGAAAGATCGCTTATGTTTGGGTGGGTGGGTGGAATTGTGTCCGAACCCTTACCCGATCTGAGACCCAGGGGCCGAGGAGTTTCCAATCTTGGAAGTTCGGGTTCCGGGATGTTGCCCGATAAGTCTGGCCCGCTGTCTGACTCTAGGTTCAGGGCTTGGGTGATGTCCTCCCGTAAACGGGTGTCCGGCTTGGAGAGCTCAAGAATCCAGACATAGTTAGTCCTCAAGATGGAGGAAGAATCGCCGCATTGTTCCTCCACCACCTCAATGTGATGGGTGACCGGTGGAGAGTTAATCTCCCTTTGATCGGGTTTAAGCCCAATCCGATCATAGTCCGTAGCGACTCCCAAGGCGGCGATACGATCCAAGAGCTCGTTTAGGGAAGAGAGCTCCATTTGATCCATCTGCTCGGCAAGTTCCGAGTTGACGTGGAGGCTGTTTTTGATGACCCGAGAAGTCATCGCCGGCAGAAATTAACAAAGCGGTTATGATGAAACCGCCTAGTCAGAGAGTTTTGCCGACAGCCAAGGCTCCCCGGTAATGTTGTCTTTAAAGACGAGACGAGACATCCTTCCTTGCGGTGGACGGCACGTGGAACTCTCAATGAAAGCACCAATTTGATTGCCAAAACCGCGGATCTCGGGTAGGGGGTCCCGATCTGTGCGTCTAGGCGGATGGTAACACGAGACAAGGGACACGATGTTTTTACCCAGGTTCGGGCCCTCTCGATGTAGGTAAAACCCTACTCCTGCTTGATTGATCTTGATGATATGAGTATTACAAGAGTTGATCTACCACGAGATCGGAGAGGCTAAACCCTAGAAGCTTGCCTATGGTATGATTGTTGTTCCTCCTATGGACTAAACCCTCCGGTTTATATAGACACCGGAGGGGGATAGGGTTACACAGAGTCGGTTGGGATAGGGTTACACAGAGTCGGTTACAGGGAAGGAGATCTACATATCCGTATTGCCAAGCTTGCCTTCCACGCCAAGGAGAATTCCATCCGGACACGGGACGAAGTCTTCAATCTTGTATCTTCATAGTCCAACAGTCCGGCCAAAGGTTATAGTCCGGCTGTCCGGACACCCCCTAATCCAGGACTCCCTCAATGGGTATGATATCGGCGAAAGGTGCGTTGTATTAGAGAGGCTAGCAATGGTGGAAGGATGAGAGTGTGTATAATCCATGGACTCAACATTAGTCATAAAGAACTCACATGCTTATTGCAAAAATCTATTAGTTATCGAAACGAAGTACTACGCGCATGATCCTAGGGGGATAGATTGGTAGGAAAAGATCATCGCTCATCCCCGACCGCCACTCATAAGGAAGACAATCAATAAATACATCATGCTCTGACTTCATCACATAACGGTTCACCATATGTGCATGCTACGGTGATGACCCACAAGTATAGGGGATCTATCATAGTCCTTTCGATAAGTAAGAGTGTCGAACCCAACGAGGAGAAAAAGGAAATGATAAGCGGTTTTCAGCAAGGTATTCTCTGCAAGTACAAAAATAAGTGGTAACAGATAGTTTTGTGATAAGATAAATTGTAGCGAGCAACAAGTAACAAGAGTAAATAAGGTGCAGCAAGGTGGCCCAATCCTTTTTGTAGCAAAGGAAAAGCCGGAATAAACTCTTATAATAGGAAAATCGCTCCCGAGGACACATGGGAATATCGTCAAGCTAGTTTTCATCATGTTCATATGATTCGCGTTCGGTACTTTGATAATTTGATATGTGGGTGGACCGGTGCTTGGGTGCTGTTCTTACTTGAACAAACATCCCACTTATGATTAACCTCTATTGCAAGCATCCGCAACTACAACAAAAGTATTAAGGTAAACCTAACCATAGCATGAAACATATGGATCCAAATAAGCCCCTTACGAAGCAACGCATAAACTAGGGTTTAAGCTTCATCACTCTAGCAACCCATCATCTACTTATTACTTCCCAATGCCTTCCTCTAGGCCCAAATAATGGTGAAGTGTTATGTAGTCGACGCTCACATAACACCACTAGAGGCTAGACAACATACATCTCATCAAAATACCGAATCTAATACCAAATTCACATGACTACTAATAGCAAGACTTCTCCCTGTGTCCTCGTGAACAAACGTAACTACTCACAAAGCATATTCATGTTCATAATCAGAGGGGTAATAATATGCATAAAGGATCTGAACATATGATCTTCCACCAAGTAAACCAACTAGCATCAACTACAAGGAGTAATCAACACTACTAGCAACCTACTAGCACCAATCCCGGACTTGGAGACAAGAATTGGAAACAAGAGATGAACTAGGGTTTGGAGATGAGATGGTGCTTTGGTGAAGATGTTGATGGAGATTGCCCTCTCCCGATGAGAGGAGTGTTGGTGATGATGATGACGATGATTTCCCTCCCGAGGGAAGTGTCCCCGGCGAACAGCTCATGGGAGCCCTAGATTGGTTCCGCCAAGGTTCCGCCTCGTGGCGGCGGAGTCTCGTCCCGAAAGGTTGCTTCTGATTTTCTTCTCATCGAAAGACTTCATATGGGAGAATATGGGCATCGGCTAGTCACCAGGGGGCCCGAGGTAGGGGCGCGCCCCCCACCCTCGTGAGCAGGGTGTGGGCCCCCTGGCCTTCATCTTTGGCGACGAATTTTCTTTATTTATTTTAAGATATTCCGTGGAGTTTCAGGACTTTTGGAGTTGCACAGAATAGGTCTCCAATATTTGCTCCTTTTCCAGCCCAATTCCATTGCCGCATTCTCCTCTTCATGTAAACCTTGTAAAATAAGAGAGAATAGCCATAAGTATTGTGACATAATGTGAAGTAACAGCCCATAATGCGATAAATATCGATATAAAAGCATGATGCAAAATGGACGTATCAACTCCCCCAAGCTTAGGCCTCGCTTGTCCTCAAGCGAAAAGCCGATAACAATAAATATGTCCTCATTTTTAGAGGTAGAGGCGTCGATAAAAATAAAATATGGACATGAAGGCATCATGATTATTCTCATAACATCAACATATATATATTTGTCATACGATTACTTATGTTCAAGTGATGATCTTTTCACAATGCAAAAGTATGAATCAGAAACCTTATTGGGCACCAACAAATTATAACCTCAGTCATTGAAGCAATTGCAATTTATCATAACATCGGAAAGAGTCTATGTCGAGCTTAAAAGAAAGTCCACATACTCAACTATCATTTAGTCCTTCATAATTGCTAACACTCACGCAATACTTGTGGTTACGGAGTTTTAATCGGACACAGAGAAAGATAGGGGCTTATAGTTTTGCCCCACAACTTTTTACCTCAATGGTAATGTCAACAATAACAATTCATGCTCCCCTACATCCAATTAGATATATATATCATGTTCTTTCCAACATGCTGGACTTGCCAAAGGATAAAATGAAAAAGGAAACGTGAAGATCACCGTCACTCTTGCATAAGGTAGAGGATAATAATAAAAGATAGGCCCTTCGCAGAGGGAAGCAGAGGTTGCCATGCGCTTTTATGGTTGGATGCACAAAATATTAATGCAAAAGAACGTCACTTTATATTGCCCCTTGTATGTGGAACTTTATTATGCAGTCCGTCGCTTTTATTACTTCCACAACAAGTTCGTACAAAGCTTATTTTCTCTGCACTAATAAGTCATGCATATTTAGAGAGCAATTTTTATTGATTGCACCGATGACAACTTACTTGAAGGATCTTACTCAATCCATAGGTAGATATGGTGGACTCTCATGGCTAAACTGGTTTAAGGGTTTTTGGAAGCACAAGTAGTATCTCTACTTGGTGCTAAGAATTTGGCTAGCATGAGGGGGGAAGGCAAGCTCAACATGTTAGAGGATCCATGACAACATACTTTATCTCAGATACAAGAAAACATAACTCATTATTTTGTCTTCCTTGTCCAACATCAACTCTTTAGCATGTCATATTTTAATGAGTGTTCCCAATCAAAAAAGATGTCAATGATAATATATCTATATGTGAAACCTCTCTCTCTCCTTATTACTTCCTATTAATTGCAACAATGACCAAAGCTATATTTGCCAACTCCCAACAACTTTTAATCATCATACTCTTTCTATGTGAAGTCATCACTTTCAATAAGATCAATATGAACTCTTTGTTTCTTTTACTCTTTTCTTTTATTATTCACCCAAGATCATGGCAAATCAATCAAGCCCTTGACTCAACACTAATCTTTATTATATATATAGCTCACGGACTCGATTACATAGAGGGATCATAAAGCAAAACTCAAAACTAGATCATGCCATAAACTTTATTCTACTAGATCAAGATACTACTAATAGGATCGAACTAAGAAAAACGGTAAAGATAGGAGTTGTGATGGTGATACGATACCGGGGCACATCCCCCAAGCTTGGCAGTTGCCAAGGGGAGTGCCCATACCCATGTGATTATATCTCCTTCTTTGTTGTTGGTGAAGGTGGAGGTGATGGATAGTCGCACATCGAGCGTAAGAGGTCCTCCAGCTTACGGATAATGCCCTTGAGTGCAACAATATGCTCCTTCAACAAAATATTTTCACTTGTGAGATACTTGTTTTGAATACGAGCTAACTCAATCATCTTGAAAGCTTCAATTTCAGTTGGGGTGAGAAAGTTGTGATCAAGCTGGAGGGCATCTTCTGCTGCCGGAGCTTGGTCCTCCGTGGCCTCCTTGACCCTTTCATCCTTGTTGATCTCCATGGGTTCTTCCCTCTTCAGCTCTATCTTCATTGGCCAAGCATCTTTGTCACCATTGTCGGAGGAGGGGGACGACATGATGCCTGGCCTTGACAACCCCGACGTAAAACATCTCAAACAAGAACGGAGGATAATTGCGTGATACGGGAGTCAAAACCTTCGGGAGAATATATAATGAATTTTTACCGACCAAAATACGTATCATACAAGAAAACGGAGTCCGGAGGGCACACGAGGTGCTCACGGGGTAGGGGGCGTGCCCACCACCCTCGTGGAGGCCTCGTGTCCTTCCCGGACTGCCACTTATTTTTCTATTTTTATAAGTATTCCAAAACGGAGAAATATTGCCTTAAAAATTGTTTTGGAGTCGGTTTACTTACCGTACCACATACCTATTCCTTTTCGGAGTCTGAAACGGTCTGGAAAGTGTCCCTTATGTATTCCTCCGGGGTTACGGTTTCAATAATATTGGTTTCAACATTGATGGGATTACCTGAGATATAATGTTTGATTCTTTGACCGTTTACCACCTTCGGATTTGTGCCTTTGAAGTTGTTGATTTTTATGGATAGACCTCCTCGATAACGTAGGGACCTTCCCATTTAGGGAGAAGTTTTCCTGCAAAAAATCTTAAACGAGAGTTGTATAGCAATACATAATCACCTACATTAAACTCATGCTTTTGTATCCTTCTGTCATGCCATCTTTTAACGTTTTCTTTATATAACTTGGCATTTTCATAAGCTTGGGTTCTCCATTCATCAAGTGAGCTAATATCAAATAACCTCTTCTCACTGGCAAGTTTGAAATCATAATTGAGCTCTTTAATGGCCCAATATGCCTTATGTTCTAGTTCGAGAGGTAAGTGACATGCTTTTCCATAAACCATTTTATACGGAGACATACCCATGGGATTCTTATATGCAGTTCTATAGGCCCATAATGCATCATCAAGTTTCTTGGACCAATTCTTTCTAGACCTATTAACAGTCTTTTGCAAAATTAATTTGAGCTCTCTATTACTCAATTCTACTTGACCACTAGATCATGGGTGATAAGGAGATGCAATTCTATGATTAACGTCATATTTAGCAAGCATTTTACGGAAAGCACCATGAATAAAATGTGAGCCACCATCAGTCATTAAATATCTAGGGACTCCAAACCTCGGAAAAATAACTTCCTTAAATATTTTAATAGAAGTGTTATGATCAGCACTACTAGTTGGAATAGCTTCTACCCACTTAGTAACGTAATCAACAGCAACTAAAATATGTGTATATCCATTAGAGGCAGGAAAAGGTCCCATATAATCAAAGCCCCAAACATCAAATGGTTCAATAACAAGTGAATAATTCATAGGCATTTCTTGACGCCTACTAATATTACCGATTCTTTGACATTCATCACAAGACAAAACAATCTTACTGGCATCCTTGAAGAGAGTAGGCCAATAAAAACCGGATGGCAATACCTTATGTGCGGTTCTATCTCCATGGTGCCCTCCATAAGCTTCAGAGTGACACTTGCGTAGGATCCATTTCTGTTCATGCTCGGGCACACAACATCTAATAACACCATCTACTCCTTCTTTATAAAGATGTGGGTCATCCCAAAAGTAATGTCGCAAATCATAAAAGAACTTTTTCTTTTGTTGGTATGTGAAGCTAGGTGGTATAAATTTAGCAACAATATAATTAGCATAATCAGCATACCATGGAGTGCTACGAGAAGTGCTTATGACATTTAATTGTTCATCGTGAAAGCTATCATCAATAGGTAGTGGGTCATCAAGAACATTCTCTAACCTAGATAAGTTGTGCTCAACGGGTTCTCAGCTCCTTTTCTATCAACAATATGCAAATCAAATTCTTGCAGCAAGAGAACCCATCTAATAAGTCTAGGTTTAGCATCTTTCTTTTCCATAAGATATTTAATAGCAGCATGATCGGTGTGAATAGTTACTTTAGAATCAACAATATAGGGTCTGAATTTATCACAAGCAAACACAACAGCTAAAAGTTCATTTTCGGTAGTAGCATAGTTTATTTGAGCATTGTCTAGAGTCTTACTAGCATAATGGATAACATTTAATTTCTTATCAACTCTTTGCCCTAGAACAGCACCTACAAAGATAATCACTAGCATCACACATAATTTCAAAGGGTAAGTTCCAATCGGTGGGTGAACAACAGTGTAGAGACTAATGCTTTCTTAAGTATTTCAAATGCTTCTACACAATCATCATCAAAGACAAATGGTACATCTTTTGTAATAAATTAGTCGAGGTCGAGAAATTTTTGAGAAGTCCTTAATGAACCTCCTATAAAATCCGGGCGTGACCAAGGAAACTTCTTATACCTTTGATGTCCTTGGGACATGGCATCTTTTCAATAGCATCAACCTTGGCTTTATCAACTTCAATACCTCTTTCAGAAACTTTGTGCCCCAAGACAATACCTTCATTAACCATAAAGTGGCACTTTTCCCAATTCAAGACAAGATTAGTTTCTTCACATCTACTCAAAACTTCGATCAAGATTGCTCAAGCAATCATCAAAAGAGGAACCATAGACGGAAAAGTTGTCCATGAAAACCTCACAAATCTTTTCACAAAAATCAAAGAATATAGCCATCATGCATCTTTGAAAGGTAGCAGGTGCATTACATAAACCAAAAGGCATACGTCTATAAGCAAAAGTACCAAAAGGGCAAGTAAAAGTAGTCTTTGATTGATCTTTAGCCGACACAGTATTTGAGAGAAACCGTAATAACCATCTAGAAAGCAATAATGTGTATATTTGCATAATCTTTCTAGCATTTTATCAATAAAAGGTAAGGGTAATGATCTTTCTTAGTAGCTTTATTTAATTTGCGGAAATCAATTACCATCCTATAACCTCGTGATAATTCTTTGCGGAATCAATTCATCTTTATCATTAGGGACTACAAGTAATACCTCCCTTCTTAGGGACACAATGGACATGACTTACCCAATCGACTATCGAACGGGATAAATTATACCTGCCTCCGTAAGCTTGAGTATTTCTTTTCTTACCACTTCTTTCATTTTAGGAACGTCGTTGAGGATCACGAACTGGTTTGGCATCCGCTTCCAAATTTATTTTATGCTGACATAGAGTGGGACTAATGCCCTTAAGATCATCAAGAGTATATCCAATAGCGGCACAGTGCTTCTTCGTAGTTTTCAATAATCTTTCTTCTTCATGCTCTGAAAGGTTAGCACTAATAATAACAGGATATATTTTCTTTTCATCAAGATAAGCATATTTAAGATTAGCGGAACAACGGTTTAAGCTCAAACACGGGATCACCCTTGGGTGGAGGAGGATCCCCTAGGATTTCAACAGGCAAATTGTGTTGCAGAATAGGTTCCTATTTAAAGAATACTTCATCTATTTCCCTTCTTTCATTCATGAACACATAATTTTCATGGTCTAGAAAATAGTGTTCTAAAGGATCACTAGGAGGTATGGCAATAGAAGCAAGACCAATAATTTCATCCTTACTAGGAAATTCTTCCTCACGATGTTGTTTACTAAATTTAGAGAAATTAAACTCATGAACCATATCATCCAATCCAATAGTAAAAACATTCTTTTTGCAGTCTATCTTAGCATTAATAGTATTCAAGAAGGGTCTACCAAATATAATGGGACAAAAGCTATCTTGTGGAGAACCAAGAACAAGAAAATCAGCGGGATATTTGGTTTTTCCACACAAGACTTCAACATCTCTAACAATTCCCTTTGCAGATATAGTATCTCTAGTGGCAAGTTTAATTGTAACATCAATATCTTCTAACTCAGCAGGTGCAATATCATGCATAATTTCTTTATATCAGTCAATGTGTATAACACTAGCACTAGCACCCATATCACATAAGCCATGATAACAATGATCTCCTATTTTAACAGAAATAACAGGCACGCCTACCACGGGTCTATGTTTATCTTTAACACAAGGTTTAGCAATTCTAGCAGTTTCACCATAGAATTGAATAACATGCCCATCAATATTATCAGACAAGAGATCTTTAACAATACCAATATTAGGTTCTACTTTGACTTGCTCAGGAGGTGTATAAGTTCTAATATTGCTTTTACGAACAACAGTTGAAGCTTTAGCATGATCCTTTACTCTAACAGGGAAAGGTGGTTTTTCAACATAAGAGGTAGGAACAATAGGATCATTATAAGTGACAGTCTTTTCTTCAACTTTAATAGGTGCAGCTACTTTTACTTCTATGGGAGGATGATATTTAAACCACTTCTCCTTAGGGAGATCAACATAAGTAGCAAAAGATTCACATAAAGAAGCTACTATCTCAGAGTCAAGTCCATATTTAGTGCTAAACTTATGGAAAATATCGGTATCCATAAAAGATTTAACACAATCAAACTTAGGCGTCATACCTGACTCCTTACCTTCGTCGAGGTCCCAATCTTCAGAGTTGCGTTTAATTCTATCCAATAAATTCCATTTAAATTCAATAGTCTTCATCATAAAAGAGCGAGCACAAGAAATATCGATCATGGTGCGATTGTTATCAGAAAGCCGAGCATAAAAATTCTAAAGAATTGTCACTTTTGAGAGCTCATGATTGGGGCATGAATATAACATTGATTTAAGCCTCCCCCAAGCTTGAGCGATGCTTTCTCCTTCGCGAGGCCAAAAAATATATATATAATTGCGATCATGATGAACAAGATGCATAGGGTAATAATTTTGATGAAATTCCAATTTCAATCTTTTACAGTTCCATGATCTCGTATCATCACATAGCCTATACCATATCAATGCGTCTTCCTTCAAACATAAAGGGAAGACCTTCTTCTTAACAACATCATCGGGTATACCGCAAGCTTAAATAATCCACAAACTTCATCCACATAGAGTAGATGTTCATCGTGATGCTTTGTTCCATCTCCTGTAAAAGTATTAGCTAGCAGTTTTTCCATCATACCCAAGGAACTTCAAAAGCGTTTCATTTTCAATAGGTTCAGTAGGTTGAGGAGCAACTCTTTGCTCTCTTGGACAGGGTGAAGATACCCGAACAAGCCCCTCGGAGAATTACTTTCCATAGTAACAAGTGACAAAAATTTCAGCACACTATATAAATTTTTCCTTACCAAATTCCACTTACCAAAGGCGCTACACTCCCGCAACGGCGCCGAAAAGAGTCTTGATGACCCACAAGTATAGGGGATCTATCGTAGTACTTTCGATAAGTAAGAGTGTCGAACCCAACGAGGAGCGTATGAAATGATAAGCGGTTTTCAGCAAGGTATTCTCTGCCAAGTACGTAAATAAGTGGTAACAGATAGTTTTGTGATAAGATAAATTGTAGCGAGCAACAAGTAACAAGAGTAAATAAAGGTGCGAGAAAGGTGGCCCAATCCTTTTCAGTAAAGCGGACAAGCCGGAACAAACTCTTATAATAGGAAAAGCGCTCCCGAGGACACATGGGAATATCGTCAAGCTAGTTTTCATCACGTTCATATGATTCGCGTTCGGTACTTTGATAATTTGATATGTGGGTGGAATGGTGCTTGGGTGTTGTTCTTACTTGAACAAACATCCCACTTATGATTAACCTCTATTGCAAGCATCCGCAACTACAACAAAAGTATTAAGGTAAACCTAACCATAGCATGAAACATATGAACCCAAATCAGCCCCTTACGAAGCAGCGCATAAACTAGGGTTTAAGCTTCATCACTCTAGCAACCCATCATCTACTTATTACTTCCCAATGCCTTCCTCTAGGCCCAAACAATGGTGAAGTGTTATGTAGTCGACGTTCACATAACACCACTAGAGGCTAGACAACATACATCTCATTAAAATATCGAACGAATACCAAATTCACATGACTACTAATAGTTAGACTTCTCCTGTGTCCTCGGGAACAAACGTAACTACTCACAAAGCATATTCATGTTCATAATTAGAGGGGTAATAATATGCATAAAGGATCTGAACATATGATCTTCCACCAAGTAAACCAACTAGCATCAACTACAAGGAGTAATCAACACTACTAGCAACCTACTAGCACCAATCCCGGACTTGGAGACAAGAATTGGATACAAGGGATGAACTAGGGTTTGGAGATGAGATGGTGCTGGTGAAGATGTTGATGGAGATTGCCCTCTCCCGATGAGAGGAGCGTTGGTGATGATGATGACGATGATTTCCCCCTCCCGGAGGGAAGTGTCCCCGACAGAACAGCTTCGCCGGAGCCCTAGATTGATTCCGCCAAGGTTCCGCCTCGTGGTGGCGGAGTCTCGTCCCGAAAGGTTGCTTCTAATTTTTTTCTCATCGGAAGACTTCATATGGGAGAAGATGGGCATCGGAGAGTCACCAGGGGGCCCACGAGGTAGGGGGGCATGCCCCCCACCCTCGTGAGCAGGGTGTGGGCCCCCTGGCCTTCATCTTTGGCGACGATTTTTATTTATTACTTTTAAGATATTCCATGGAGTTTCAGGACTTTTGGAGTTGCACAGAATAGGTCTCCAATATTTGCTCCTTTTCCAGCCCAGAATTCTAGCTGCCGGCATTCTCCCTCTTCATGTAAACCTTGTAAAATAAGAGAGAATAGCCATAAGTATTGTGACATAACGTGAAGTAACAGCCCATAATGCGATAAATATCGATATAAAAGCATGATGCAAAATGGACGTATCATACGGGAATCACAAACTTTAGAACAAGTATTTCTCAAATTCACAACTACTCAACTAGCATGACTCTAATATCACCATCTTCATATTTCAAAACAATTATCAAGTATCAAACTTCTCTTAGCATTCAATGCACTTTATAGTTTTTATCTTGGATGCCTATCATATTAGACTAAATTTATAACCAAAGAAAATTACCATGCTGTTCTAAGGACTCTCAAAATAATATAAGTGAAGCATGAGAGATCAATAATTTCTATAAAATATAACCACCACCGTGCTCTAAAAGATATAAGTGAAGCACTAGAGCAAAATTGTCTAGCTCAAAAGATATAAGTGAAGCACATAGAGTATTCTAACAAATTCCGAATCATGTGTGTCTCTCTCAAAAGGTGTGTACAGCAAGGGTGATTGTGGTGAACTAAAAAGCAAAGACTCAAATCATACAAGACACTCCAAGCAAAACACATATCATGTGGTGAATAAAAATATAGCTCCAAGTAAAGTTACCGATGGATGAAGACAAAAGAGGGGATGCCTTCCGGGGCATCCCCATGCTTAGGTTTTTGGGTTGTCCTTAGATTTTACCTTGGGGTGCCTTGGGCATCCCCAAGCTTAGGCTCTTGCCACTCCTTGTTCCATAATCCATCAAATCTTGACCCAAAACTTGAAAACTTCACCACACAGAACTTAACAGAAAATCTTGTAAGCTCCGTTAGCGAAAGAAAACAAAACACTACTTCAAGGTACTGTAATGAACTCATTCTTTATTTATATTTGTGTTAAACCTACTTTATTCCAACTTTTCTATGGTTCATAAGCTCCATTACTAGCCATAGATTCATTAAAATAAGCAAACAACATGCGAAAAACAGAATCTGTCAAAAACAGAACAGTCTGTAGTAATCTGTAACTAACACAAACTTCTGGAACTCCAAAAATTCTAAAATAAATTGCTGGACGTGAGGAATTTACCTATTAATCATCTTCAAAAAGAATCAACTAAATAGCACTCTCCAGTAAAAAGTTGTAGCTAATCTCGTGAGTGCTAAAGTTTCTGTTTTTTACAGCAGGATCGCAAAGACTTTCCCCAAGTCTTCCCAAAGGTTCAACTTGGCACAAACACTAGTTAAAACACAAAAACACATCTAACCAGAAGCTAGATGTATTATTTATTCCTAAACAGAACCAAAAAGCAAAAAATAGAATAAAATTGGGTTGCCTCCCAACAAGCGCTATCGTTTAATGCCCCTAGCTAGGCATAAAAGCGAAGATAGATCTAGGTATTGCCATCTTTGGTAGGCAATCCATAGGTGGCTCTCATAATAGATTCATATGGTAATTTAATTTTATTTCTAGGGAAGTTTTCCATGCCTTTCCTTAACGGAAATTGGAATCTAATATTCCCTTCCTTCATATCAATGATTGCACCAATCGTTCTAAGGAAAGGTCTACCAAGAATAATAGGACATGAAGGATTGCAACCTATATCAAGAACAATGAAATCTACAGGCACATAATTCCTATTTGCAACAATAAGAAGATCATTAATTCTTCCCATAGGTTTCTTAACGGTGGAACCGTAAGGTGCAAGTTTAAAGAACAATCATCAAATTCATGGAAACCTAGCAAATCACACAAAGTTTTTGGAATCGTGGAAACACTAGCACCCAAATCAGACAAAGCATAGCATTCATGATATTTAATTTTAATTGTAGGTTCCCATTCATCATAAAGTTTTCTAGGGATAGAAACTTCCAACTCATGTTTTTCTTCATAAGACTGCATTAAAGCATCAACGATATGTTTAGTAAAATCTTTATTTTGACTATAAGCATGAGGAGAATTTAGCATGGATTGCAACAAAGAAATACAATCTATCAAAGAGCAATTATCAAAATTAAATTCCTTCAAATCCAAGATAGTGGGTTCATTGCTATCTAAAGTTTTAACCTCTTCAATCCCACTTTTGCCAAATTTTGCATCAAGATCTAAAGACTCCGAATTTTTGGGACGCCTTCTAACTAAAGTTGAATCATCTCCAGTCCCATCATTATCAAGATTCATATTGCAAAACAATGATTTAACAGGGGACACGTCAATAACTTTTAGATCTTCATCTTTATTCTCATAAAAACTTTCCGGTTTGGCAACCATCTTATTAACTAAGGTGGCCTGCTTATCCGAAATTTCAGCTATTAATTTTTCAAGATGAGCAATCTGAGATTTCAAACCATAAAATTCCTTAGACATGTCATCAAGTTCTTTATTCATGTGCTCCATAAAGCCTTTTTGTTCATTAAGCTCGTTTCTAAAGAAATTATTATGCTCAAATTGTAAAGTCATAAAGCTTCTGACGTTGCTTTCAATCTCTTCCAACCTTTTAAGGTGAAGATCACCAAATCTAGGCAGGGCCATAAGGGCAACAAGCAACAAGAGGCAAGCGAAAAAGAGGCGAACAGAAAGAGAGGGCGAATAAAACGGCAAGGGTGAAGTGGGGGAGAGGAAAACGAGAGGCAAATGGCAAATAATGTAATTCGAGGGATAAGAGTTTGTGATGGGTACTTGGTATGTCTTGACTTGTGCGTAGACTCCTCGGCAACGGCGCCAGAAATGGCTCGTTGTCGGGAAATCAAATCTTGACTTGACTTGGCGCACACCTCCCCGGCAACGGCGCCAGAAATCCTTCCTGCTACCTCTTGAGCACTGCATTGGTTTTCTCTTGAAGAGAAAAGGGTGATGCAGCAAAGTAGCGTAAGTATTTCCCTCAGTTTTTGAGAACCAAGGTATCAATCCAGTAGGAGGCCACACGCAAGTCCCTCGTACTTACACAAACAAATAAGAACCTTGCAACCAACGCTATAAAGGGGTTGTCAATCCCTTCATGAGCCACTTGCAAAAGTGAGATCTGATAGAGATGATAAGATAATATTTTCTGTATTTTTATGATAAAGACTAAAAGTAAAGAAAGCAAAATAAATGGCGAAAGAAATAACTTGTTGACGGGAGATTAATATGATGGAGAATAGACCCGGGGGCCATAGGTTTCACTAGTGGCTTCTCTCAAGATAGCATAAGTATTACGGTGGGTAAACAAATTACTGTCGAGCAATTGATAGAATTGAGCATAGTTATGAGAATATCTAGGTATGATCATGTATATAGGCATCACGTCCGTGACAAGTAGACCGACTCACCGCATCTACTACTATTACTCCACACATCGACCGCTATCCAGCATGCATCTATTGTATTAAGTTCATAAGAACGGAGTAACGCTTTAAGCAAGATGACATGATGTAGAGGGATAAACTCATGCAATATGATATAAACCCCATCTTTTTATCCTCGATGGCAACAATACAATACGTGTCGTTTTCCCTACTGTCACTGGGATCGAGCACCGCAAGATTGAACCCAAAGCTAAGCACTTCTCCCATTGCAAGAATGATCAATCTAGTAGGCCAAACCAAACTGATAATTCAAAGAGACTTGCAAAGATAACCAATCATACATAAAAGAATTCAGAGAAGATTCAAATATTGTTCATAGATAATCTTGATCATAAACCCACAATTCATTGGATCTCGACAAACACACCGCAAAAGAAGATTACATCGAATAGATCTCCAAGAGAATCAAGGAGAACTTTGTATTGAGATCCAAAGAGAGAGAAGAAGCCATCTAGCTAATAACTATCGACCCGAATGTCTAAGTAAACTACTCATACATCATTGGAGAGGCTATGGTGTTGATGTAGAAGCCCTCTGTGATCAATGCCCCCTCCGGCGGAGTGCCGAAAAAGGCCCCAAGATGGGATCTCACGGGTATAGAAGGTTGCGGTGGTGGAATTAGGTTTTCATGGTGCTCCGCGATAGTTTGGGGTACGTAGGTATATATAGGAGGAAGAAGTAGGTCGGTGGAGCCACAAGGGGCCCACGAGCGTGGAGGGCACGCTCAGGGGGGTAGGCGCGCCCTCTACCTTGTGGTCTCCTCGATGATTTCTTGACATCCACTCCAAGTCCTCTGGATCAAGTTTGTTCCAAAAATAACTCTCCCGAAGGTTTCATTCCGTTTGGACTCCGTTTGATATTCCTTTTCTGCAAAACACTGAAATAGGCAAAAAACTTCAATTTGGGCTGGGCCTCCGGTTAATAGGTTTGTCCCAAAAATAATATAAAAGTGTATAAATAAGCCCATTAAACATCCAAAACAGAATATATAATAGCATGGAGCAATCAAAAATTATAGATACGTTGGAGACGTATCATGCAACCAGAAGGTTTTGTCGATCCTAAAGGTGCTAACAAAGTGTGCAAGCTCCAGCAATCCATCTATGGACGGGTGCAAGCATCTCGGAGTTGGAATATACGCTTTGATGTGGTGATCAAAGCATATGGTTTTATACAGACTTTCGGAGAATCCTGTATTTACAAGAAAGTGAGTGGGAGCTCTTTAGCATTTCTAATATTATATGTGGATGACATATTGTTGATTGGAAATGATGTAGAATTTCTGGATAGCATAAAAGGATAGTTGAATAAGAGTTTTTCAATGAAAGACCTCGGTGAAGCTGCTTATATATTGGGCATCAAGATTTATAGAGATAGATCAAGATGCTTAATAGGACTTTCACAAAGCACATACCTTGATAAAGTTTTGAAGAAGTTCAAAATGGATCAGTCAAAGAAAGGGTTCTTGCCTGTGTTACAAGGTGTGAAGTTGAGTCAAACTCAATGCCCGACCACTGCAGTAAGATAGAGAGAAAATGAAAGTCATTCCCTATACCTCGACCATAGGTTCTATCATGTATGCTATGTTGTGTACCGGACACGATGTGTGCCTTGCTATAAGTTTAGCATGGAGGTACCAAAGTAATCCAGGAGTGGATCACTGGACAGCGGTCAAGAACATCCTGAAGTACCTAAAAAGGACTAAGGATATGTTTCTTGTTTATGAAGGTGAAAAAGATCTCGTCGTTAATGGTTACGTCGATGCTAGCTTTGACACTGATCCAGATGACTCTAAGTCACAAACCGGATACATATTTATATTGAATGGTGGAGCTGTCAGTTGATGCAGTTCCAAGCAGAGCGTCGTGGCGGGATCTACGCGTGAAGCGGGGTACGTAGCTGCTTCGGAAGCAGCAAATGAAGGAGTCTGGATGAAGGATTTCATATACGATCTAGGTGTAATACCTAGTGCATCGGGTCCAATGAAAATCTTTTATGACAATACTGGAGCAATTGCCTTAGCGAAGGAATCCAGATTTCACAAAAGAACCAAACACATCAAGAGACGGTTCAACTCCATCCGTGATCAAGTCAAGGAGGGAGACATAGAGATTTGCAAAATACATACGGATCTGAATGTAGCAGACCCATTGACTAAGCCTCTTCCATGAGCAAAACATGATCAGCACCAAGACTTCATGGACGTTAGAATCATTACAATGTAATCTAGATTATTGACTCTATTGCAAGTGGGAGACTAAAGGAAATATGCCCTAGAGGCAATAATAAAGTTGTTATTTTATATTTCCTTATTCATGATAAATGTTTATTATTCATGCTAGAATTGAATTGATCGGAAACCCAAATACATGTGTGAATACATAGACAAACATTGTGTCCCTAGTGAGCCTCTACTTGACTTGCTCATTGATCAAAGATGGTTAAGGTTTCCTAACCATGGACATGAGTTGTCATTTGATAACGAGATCACATCATTAGGAGACCGATGTGATGGAGAAGACCCATCCTTAGCTTAGCATATTGATCGTTCAGTTTTATTGCTATTGCTTTCTTATGTCAAATACATATTCCTTCGACTATGAGATTATGCAACTCCCGGATATCGGAGGAATACCTTGTGTGCTATCAAACGTCACAACATAATTGGGTGATTATAAAGATGCTCTACAGGTATCTCTGAAGGTGTTTGTTGGGTTGGAATAGATCGAGATTAGGATTTGTCACTCCGAGTATCGGAGAGGTATCTCTAGGCCCTCTTGGTAATGTACATCATAAGAAGCCTTGCAAGCAAAGTGACTAATGAGTTAGTTACAAGATGATGTATTGTGGAACGAGTAAAGAGACTTGCCAGTAACGAGATTGAACTAGGTATGTGGATACCGACGATCGAATCTCGGCAAGTAACATACCGATGGATAAAGGGAATAAAATATGTTTTCATAATTGTTCGACCGATAAAGATCTTCGTAGAATATGTAGGAGCCAATATGAGCATCCAGGTTCCGCTATTGGTTATTGACCGGAGAGGTGTCTCGGTCATTGAGGGAGTCCTGGATTAGGGGGTCCTCGGACAGCCGGACTGTTGGACTATGAAGATACAAGATTGAAGACTTCGTCCTGTGTCCTGATGGGACTCTCCTTGGCGTGGAAGGCAAGCTTGGCAATACGGATATGTAGATCTCCTCCCTTGTAACCGACTCTGTATAACCCTAGCCCCCTCCGGTGTCTATATAAACTGAGGGTTTGGTCTGTAGGACAAAAACAATCATACCATAGGCTAGCTTCTAGGGTTAGCCTCTATGATCTCGTGGTAGATCAACTCTTGTAATACTCATATCATCAAGATCAATCAAGCAGGAAGTAGGGTATTGCCTCCATCGAGAGGGCCCGAACCTGGGTAAACATCGTGTCCCGCGCCTCCTGTTACCATCCGCCTTAGACGCATAGTTCGGGACCCCCTACCCGAGATCCGCCGGTTTGACACAGACATTGGTGCTTTCATTGAGAGTTCCACTGTGTCGTCACCGTAAGGCCTGATGGCTCCTTCGATCATCGTAATGATGCGATCCAGGGTGAGGTTATCCTCCTCGGACAGATCTTCGTATTCGGCGGCTTCATACTACAGGCCAACTCGCTTGGCCATCTGGAGCAGATCAAGAGCTACGCCCCTGGCCATCAGGTCAGGTTTGGAAACTTGAACTATACTGCCGACATCTGCGGAGACTTGATCTTCGACGGATTCGAGCCCATGTCAGGTGCACCGCATACCACGACGAGCATGACTTAGCTCTGCGTCGAAAGCGATTCGGGAGATCACACTGCAATCGCCCGCCTCAATCCGGAACAAATTGCACCGTCCGAAGACGGGTGGATGGACCCCGCCACGAAGGTCGCGCACTCGGCGGTGATAGAGCTGAATGCCGACTTCACTTCCTATGAGACCCGTGTTGCCAGACACTTGGATTCATCCCCGGCCACGGGCTCCGAGCCGCCTGCGTCTGTGCCTATCGAATCTGATTGGGCACCCATCATGGAGTTTACCTCCGCGGATATCTTTCAACACTCGTCACTGGGCGATGTGCTAAACTCATTGAGGTCTCTCTGCTTGTCTGGAGACCCTTGGCCGAACTGTGTCCGGCTAGAATGGGATGCAAACGACGAACAAATTCGCTCCCCACCCACCACCCACTTAGTAGCCACTATCGACGATTTAATTGACATGCTCGATTTCGGCTCCGAAGACATCGATGGTATGGACGACGATGCAGGAGACGAACAGGAACGACCGCCCATAGGGCGCTGGACTGCCACCTCATCATATGATATATACATGGTGGACACCACCAAAGAAGGCGATGGCAATAAGACAGCGGAGGATAATCCCTCCAAAAAGCAATCCAAGCACCAACATCAGCGGCGCCGCTCTAAGTCCCGCCATAGCAAAAGCAGCAATACTGGCACAAGAGACAATAACGCTTTGGATAGTGCCGAAGACGACTGAAAGGATCGATATGGTTGACTAGAGGGGGGGGGGTTAATAGGCAACTAACAATTTTTAAGCTTTTCTTTACCAATTTAAACTTTGCAATAATATAGGTTGTCTAGATGTGCAACTATGTGAGCAACCTATATGATGCAATGGCAACTAACACATAAGCAAGGTGGATATAACACAAGAAGCTTGCAAAAGTAAAGGCACGAAATAACCAAGAGTGGAGCCGGTGGAGACGAGGATGTGTTACCGAAGTTCCTTCCTTTTAAGGGAAGTACGTCTCAGATTAGAGCGGTGTGGAGGCACAATGCTCCCCAAGAAGCCACTAGGGCCACCGTAATCTCCTCACGCCCTCACACAATGCGAGATGCCGTGATTCCACTATTGGTGCCCTTGAAGGTGGCGACCGAACCTTTACAAGCAAGGTTGGGGCAATCTCCACAACAATTGGAGGCTCCCAACAACACCACGAAGCTTCACCACAATGGAGTATGGCTTCGGGGTGACCTCAACCGTCTAGGGTGCTCAAGCACCCAAGAGTAACAAGATCCGTTAGGGATAAGAGAGGGAATCAAATTTCTCTTGGTGGAAGTGTAGATCGGGGCTGACGGTGTCCTGGACTAGGGGGTACTCACCACGTCGTCTCCCGATCAGTTGGATTGGGCTGAGGATCCCCATGGCCGTATACTCATGGGCCAGTCCGGACAGTTGCCGCATACAAGGAAGATTCCACAAGACTTGGTGATCAAGACAAGGACTCCTCCCCACCGGCGTGTTCGGCTAGGACTCTTGTTATCCTAGGCCTCCGTGCATTATATAAACCGAGGCCGGGCTAGTCGATAGAGGTACAACAATCATACCATGGGCTAGCTTCTAGGTTTTAGCCTATCTGATCTCTTGGTAGATCTACTCTTGGACTATCCATATCATCAATATTAATCAAGAATGTGTAGGGTATTACCTCCATCGAGAGGGCCCGAACACAGGTAAAACATCGTGTCCCTTGTCTCCTATTACCATCCGCCTAGACGCACAGTTCGGGACCCCCTACCCGAGATCCGCTGGTTTTGACACCGACATTGGTGCTTTCATTGAGAGTTCTGGTGTGTGTTCGGCAAAAGGTCGATGGCTCGCCTGCAGATCAACTGCGACTTCGGCATCTTTGTCACCAGCTCGACTGGTCACTTTGGTTCAACCAAGGACTACGCCCTATCTCCGATCGTCATGTTCGGATGAGGGCCTTCATCAACATCAACTCCGATCTCTATCAAGATCATGGAGGAATCATCCAGGGAGCCCGGGGGCTCAACGTCAACATTGCCCTCGGGCGACCGTAGTGTTTTTATGGATAGCGGACTTGTGTCCGCCGCCACCGCCTCCTCAAGCATCGTTTTAACAATTGCTTCGGTGGAATTGTGCGGAATTGAGTCTACAACCATCCTGGAAAATTTCGTCGAGTTCCAATGGAGGAATCTCTAGCAATCTCCGATATACCGGAGCCGCATTGAATCTAGACGAGAATCCGGACGAGTTTAGGGCGTGGTGTCCAGCTTCTAGCTCGGACTTCCTTTGGAAGATCCAACCGTTGGTCGGCTGCGGAATTCCTATATCTACCACCCCTCAAAATTTCAGCTCGATCCGACCGTCCAAACTCCGGGAACCTTCCGATTAGTGCATCACTTTTCGGATCTGTTTTCTGCGCGAAAACGAATCCGACCCGAGTTTGATTTTTTATGAATGGGATTTCGGACATCCTTTTTGAAGGAAGTTTTGTATGGGGTGTTGTGTTTTGTTTCCGAACACATCCCATTATCTTCAATATCATGCTGGTGTCAAACCAGTCCGGCAATATTGCTCCACGGCTGCCGACCTACGCTAGACACGTCGTCACTTTGTTGAGCTGAGCTCAATTCCTTCGGATCATCATCTCGGCAAGCCGAACAAGAGTCCGGCATCGCCTCACGGTCGCTTCATCAAGCCGGCATCGACCACGTCACGACCTGCATCGGCAGGGCCGCACTATTGCTTCTTCAAGCTGGTGTCCATCACGATGACCTGCATCGACATTGACTTTGGCGCCAGGCCATATTTCTCTTATTACTCACTTTGCATAAATTATTTATTATGCAACAATTTTTTTAGTTCTTATTATTACTATTATCCCCGGTCTGCACTATTTTTTGTGCACAGGAAAATGATCCAGCCGGACTATATCCTTTGGCGTCACCTCGGCTGGACGGGGAGCTTCACAACACTTCATTACCCCATGCAGGGACTTCGCATCACTCTGCCATCCTACATTGTCCATGCTATGTCACCACTTCGGAGTGCTGAGCTCTTTGCTCCGCCACCTCGGGATCGGTTTGGGGGATGGAACCTTGTCCCGCATCAAGCTCGGACCGCGTCGTCAATACCGAACACATTAACCAGCTAAGTTGCCTTCATGCTCAAAGTTTTAAATTTTTAACTTGTGTTCGGCTCGACCAAGCGTTATACTTTTTTGGGAAAAAGTTGCTTGTAAAAATTTTCCTTGTCCAAACTTTGTTTGTGACGCGCAAATTCAAATACCCCGTTTACTTGGGGGCTTCCTTCATGAAGCTTTTTCCTCTTGCACATGATTATACTTGTACGGCTTCATTCCTTGTTCGTGTATTACGCCACAATATGCACCATATTGACTTAAGTGATTTGCAAGATGGGTTGCCTTGCTCCTGTGTTTACCCCTACGTTCCCGATTGTTCGGCTAGGGAGTAAAGGGATCACCTCTGCGATTGTCACGATCGGGTCACCCGAGCCGGACCTCAGACTGGGTGAAGCCGAAAGCTAGCGCTCTTATTGTTTTCAATGATGGTCGGCACACAACGGAACTCATGAGTACAAAAAATCTATTGCACAAGTCTCATATTAACAACGAGCACCGAAGAAAGGTATCCGTGGGGGTACTATTTTCTTCGAAGATGCTTCTTACACTTCGTAGTAATATAGCATAAGTTCCCTGAGCGCGCTTTGTCTGTTACAGCCTTATGACCTGATTGCCTGGTTATTAGAAACACCGTCGATATTCTCGACAGATGGAGTACATAACACTTTTCGGTCCTTGACCGAAGAGGGAGAAGCCGACGGTCGGTTTAGACGCGTTTAAAGTTTGGTTGAACATAGATATGATATAAGTACTTCGGTACATAGAATCATTCTTTTACCCAAGTCACTTGGGGGCTCTTGTGTTTATTTGAGTCGTTTTATAATAAGTGTTTTTCTTCTTAGTCGTTGCAGAGTTTTGATTATTATTTATCACTCCTTTTCTCGACACGAGTGTGCGGTCACTAGCCGGGGAGCCTAATTTCTCTCTCAAAACCGCTAGAGTTTAGTTTTCTAAACTGGCCTAATGAGAAGTACTCCGCCTTGGGATGGGAGACTGAAGCCGTGGGCTGACCAGCTTGAAGTCTTGAGATAGGATGTGTCATGTTAAAGCACAGCGAAGCACTTTTTTCTAAAGTCCAATTTTCGGATTGGCACCGAACACTTGATCTTGTTCGGACGTCATGTTTTTACTGACGTTTTTTGGTTTTCCAAGCTTTTGGCACTTTTAAATTATTTGTGTGTTTTCGGCACAAGTCTCGCAGTGCAACGCCGGGCACCTTTAGAGATTCGGCAAAAACATTCTCGGATATTGCTATATATGCATCAATTTTGA
Source organism: Aegilops bicornis (assembly GCA_021605145.1). Classification (NCBI taxonomy): domain Eukaryota; kingdom Viridiplantae; phylum Streptophyta; class Magnoliopsida; order Poales; family Poaceae; genus Aegilops; species Aegilops bicornis. The sequence goes on from CM038672.1 coordinate 520,060,786, forward strand.
ATTGTATCTTCGGTCAATAGTTGGGTTGCCCGGCTCCCGCGCTTGCCTCCTACGTTCCGCTTTGTTCGGCTAGTGTACAAAGGGAGAACCACTGCGATTGTGCTTCCATCTCACATGGTCAAGCACCTCAGTGGAGAAAGCCGAAAACTGACTGTCACAATAGGTGTAAACTGGTCAGCGATCCGATGACTATATTAAATGACGGGCCATTCATAAAATTGGTCAAGTGTTTCGGCTTGACCTCATTTGTCGCCGAACACTACCGGGGCTAGTAACCGCCTCCCAAACTAAATCCTCAATATTTTGATCTTACATTGGAGTTGAGGTTTCATGATCATGCTTAGCATGACAACCCAAAGAAAGGAACCGATAGCGGGACTATTTTCTTTGGAAGACATTTCTTCATTAAATGCTTATATAACATATCTCTCTGCATACCTTTGTTTATAAAACCGTATGGCCAGATTGCCTTGTTTGTCATAAATCTTTGCCCTCATAAAGGCTTTATAAAGTAGGACAAACACAAGCCGATGGTCGGTCAACAAAGTTTTGTACAATGCGAATCCGAGCATTAATGACATAAAGTACTTGGATACATTGAGTCATTACACATAATTTGTGATTTTACTATGGATATCGATCCTTAATTCGGCCACCCGTGTCCGCATTAAGGCTCGGGGGCTACTAGGCTTCAGCTTATTATTTACAAATATTAAAGGGGCACATCAATCCCACGATCCGGTGTTGCCACCCGACCCGATGTCTCGAGGGCTCTTGCATTGCTCGTTCTATGCAGAAAATTTTAAGTGCAATACAGTTTCCGAGGAGATTTTGATCCTCAGGTTGGTCGGCCGCACCCAACCCGAGTCTCGAGGACTGAGCACGCCGCTTTTTTGTCCCGAAGTATTCTGCCGAGCTTGGACTTGATTCTCAGGCAGATTTTGCAAACCAACCTGAGTCTCAGCGGCTACTGGGATCAACGGTCTTACGTCATCCTTCAGGTGCATCTCGGGTTTTAGACCGATACACACCTTGTGGGCTACTGGTTATGTATCTCGGCAGAGAATAAATTGCTCCAATCAAAAATATTGACAAAAATCGGCCCACATTCGGGGTGGTGCACCACCTCGGAAGCAGTCCGGCATAAAGCTCGGATGCTAGTGGCTGGCTCCATAGAGGGCATTTCCGGCATTAAGCTCGGCTAAACTTCTTCCAACTTCTTTGAACCAAGGTGATTTACGACACCTCGGAGCTCGGATACATAGTCCGGCGTTGGAGCTCGGATACAGTCCGGCGTTGGAGCTCGGATACATAGTCCGGCGTTGGAGCTCGGATACAGTCCGGCGTTGGAGCTCGGATATAGTTCGGCGTTGGAGCTCGGATACATTTCGGCGTTGGAGCTCGGATACATTCCGGCGTTGGAGCTCGGAAGTGGTCCAGTGTTGGTGCTCGGCTGCAAAAGATACCTCGAATGCAGTCCGGCGTTGGAGCTCAGACGCAAGAGGACGCTGCCGCCCGGGAACAACTTCAAACCCGAGGTGTGGCATAAAAATAACAAGGCATTGATAAAGGCCGGAAACTTAAAGGGGCTCCTCGGATACCCGACGTGTAAACTCGTCGAATGCATTTCGGCGATCCTCAAGATCGAAGATGAGAAGATTTGTTGAACCAGTTTTCAAGACCGACAACCGAAGATGAAGAACAGTTCAGAAGAATCGAGGAGCGTCCCCAACTTGAAGACCAGTTCAGGGGGCTACTGACGGTGTCCCGGACTAGGGGTACTCACCACGCTGCCTCTGATCGGTTGGATTGGGCCGAGGATCCCCATGGCCGTATACTCATGGGCGATTCGCATAGTTGTCATACAAGGAAGATTCCACAAGACTTGGCGATCAAGACAAGGACTCCTCCCTCACCGGAGTATTCGGCTAGGACTCTTGTTATCCTAGGCCTCTGGTGCATTATATAAACCAAGGCCAGGCTAGTCGATAGAGGAACAACAATCATACCATAGGCTAGCTTCTAGGGTTTAGCCTCTCTGATCTTGTGGTAGATCTACTCTTGTACTACCCATATCATCAATATTAATCAAGCAGGAGTAGGGTATTACCTCCATCGAGAGGGCCCGAACCTGGGTAAAAACATCGTGTCCCTTGTCTCCTGTTACCATCCTCCTAGACGCACAGTTCGGGACCCCCTACCCGAGATCCGCCGGTTTTGACAGGGGCCTTCTCAACCAATCCCGAGCAAATCAACAAGTTTGATTGGCCAGGGAGAGAGATCGGGCGAAAATGGAGCTTGGACCAACAATGGAGCTTTGGGGGAAAGAGGTGGGTCAACTTTGGGGAAGAAGACACCTATATATAGTGAGGGAACCAATCCAACCGTTACCCCACTAAACAGCCTCAAGACAGAAGCGGTACTACCGCTTAGGCAGTGGCGGTACTACCGCTCCCACCCAGCTGCATCGCTGCGTCGACGAGGAGGTCGTGGTCTGGCCCCAGGCGGTACTACGAGCAGGAGCGGTACTACCGCTTGAGCGGTAATACCGCCACTACCGCCGACTTAGTACCGTAAAACCCGACACGAAAAACACCGGTCTCGAGTCGAGGCGGTAGTAGCCCGGAACCACTGCGGTACTACGGCCGAAGCCCACAAGCGGTACTACCGCTCGGGGAGCGGTACTACCGCTTGGGGAGCGGTACTACCGCTCTGGGAGCGGTACTACCGCTTGAGTGCTTCAGCGGTACTATTGGGCAGTCGAGGTGCACGGGGAAGGAAAGGCTGCTCCATCGAAGCGGAAGGAAAACATCGGGTGTGATATGGATGTGTATGTGTTGATTCCACCCTAGCCTTACCAAAGCGGATCCCCTCTTGATAGTACGGTGACTCCTACGAAACTAGTCCACTAACAAAGAAACGAAGGAGCTACACCGTCTTGAATAACACACCGAGGGGAGGTAATCGTCGCGTGCCAATGGATGAATCTCTGAAAGAACTTAACGCACACGATTAGTCCGCAAAAGCATTGTCATCAATCACCAAAACATCTTGGGGATAAATATGCCCTTACAATCTCCCCCTTTTTGGTGGACTGATGACAATACGGGATTTGCACAAACAAGAGAGATATAGGACACGTGCAAAAACCCCACCGTCCTAAAATGTAGATGGGCTCCCCCTAGATGTGTGCTATCTAGATAAGTGCTTTGGACTGCACGGCACACATACTAGGATCAACGCTCCCCCTACATTTTAGACACCGACCAATCACCTAAGCAGGGTATATGAGAGGAGCATATATAACTTAACAGGATAAGCATGCAACTCATAAGCTAGATAGTGACAAAGATAAAGATACTGGAAAGATAAGGTAGCATATGTCTCACACCATATGACGGGAACTTAGGTCTCACTGACACAAACCAAACAAAGCAAACTGCGAGGAAAGCACAAACACAGAAGACGGAAGACACAAATCCCTAAACTCTCTCCCCCTTTGGCATCGAGACACCAAAAAGAGAGGGAGTGTTGCTACGGCTCCAGGTGATAGCAATAGAGGGACACACACATCAGATCTCAACGGGAACATCTGCGCCACCGTCGTCAGTCGGGAAGTGCTCGGCATCAGAATCGGTCCACGGGCAGTGCTGCTGAATCCACTCCTCCTCCTCGATGGTGGTCCTCGGACTCCACTGTTAATCTAGCACCCAACTGACGCATGAGCTCCTTGTGGCGACCTTGGGCCTTCTTCTCAGCCACATGAGTCATGTACTGACCGTGAGACTCCATGCAGAATAGCTTCTTCATCTTGAGCTTGAGCTTCTTTGCCAAAGAGGGCTCTATCTCAGAAGGCACGTAGTCATCATCATCATCATCAGCCTCAGTCTCCTCCTCGGTCTCCATGGCAGTATGGCATTTAAGGAACTCCAGTCTTAGGGGCCCGAGTGCCCCAGCTTATCCTTCTTCCTCGGGCGCTTGATGTCGTGAGAAACCAACTCTCCAGTCCTCCAAAGATCACCTTGGGATAGACCCGAGCCCATGCCTTCTCAATAAGCAGCATGATGAACGGACCATAAATCGGGCACTTGCGCCGGAGACAGCAGATAACAGCCTGCACCACATAACATGAGAGATATCCAGGACTCTCCGATTGTTACATTCCTTCTCACGCTGGCAGAAGAGAAGCATGTCCACAAGATAGGAGTGAACCATATCCAGATTCCCGATACGAGGGAAAAGAGTCTCTCTGAAGACACAGTGAAGGATATCCACAAAGGGAGGCAGCTCATAAGTTTCCTTCTTCGTCTCAGGGTGGATCCTCAAAGTGCAGTAGGGCCACAGAGCTTGCTTGTGAGTGGAGTTGGTGTTGCGGTGTGGGCGAAAGCCGATAGGAGACTCAAGTCCTAGACTTGCACCACAATCAAATCCATGAAAGCTTTCCACTTGACTGAAAGCAACTTGCCATTGGTCAACCAAGTCAGTGTCCTGTCCTCATCAGTCCCGAGATGAACCGTGGCATAGAATTGGGCCACAATATCAACATCAAAATCTTTGTTGAATTGCATGACCCCAAGAATGTTCAGTTGAGTGCACATCTGAAGAGCTTCACCAAAGTATTCAGGATCCTTCTCCATATGGTCGGTGTCGATGGAGTGCATGTTGACAAAGAGGTTCTTCTTGGCCTTGAGAACATCAAAGAATATTGCAAACTGAAACCCGTTCCAGAACGGACGGTTGACCAAAGAGGGATCTTGGTCAGCCTCATATGGGTTGCGGCGACGCCTTGCCCAGAACTCCTTGGGTTGCATTTCTGGCACGGTTTTGCCAGAGTGCTTCGGCTTGACACCAGTCTTCTTTTGGAGTTGAGGTGGAGGTGGAGGTGGAGCACTTGAGGAACCTCCGGCGGACTCAGTGGTGCGGTAACGCTTGGACGAGGCACGACCGGGGTAAACACGACGAGCCTGATGCTCAGGAACCTCATCACCTGGAACCACACACAAGAACATGCAAACAACCAGAAAGAACGAGCATAAGCCACAAAACACGAGCAAAAGGATTACTGAAAGGTAAGAGCATTGTGGAAATCGTAGAGGCGGTAGTCATGACTGCGAGCGGTAGTACCGCTCCACAGAGAGCGGTAGTACCGCTCGAGACGGGGAAACAACAGTTTCCTACTACCGTGGTCAGATCCGGCACTACCGTCCTACCAAATTCAAAAATACTCCAACCAAACATCAATCCAAACTGCCTAAAAGCTTTCTCCATCCTACCAAGCCTAGATTTGGCCAAAAATCTAGAGATGCAACTGCTATTGCCCCTAAGATGCTAGATTGGAAATCTAGACAAGAAGAAAGAGGGAACGGGGGCAATACCGGCATCCATGGCAAGAGGACAAGGTGGGGATCGTCTCCACCGAAGGAAATGGAGAGGAACGTCCCGGAGAGGGAGATCCGCCGGAGCCCTCCCGCGGCGCCGGTTTCTGGAGAGAGGAATAGAGCGAGGGGGCGTGCGAATGGGTATGGGGAAGAAGAATACTCCCCCTGCCCCCGATATAACCCCACCTTGCGCCTCAGCCAGTAGTACCCATGTTGGAAAGGCGGTAGTACCGCTTCGCCACCAGTGATAGTACCGCCAAGAACAGATGGCCTCTAAACACACGGCTAAAGCACCAACGAGACGAGAAGGCAAGGTCAAGAAAAAGGAAAGACCAACAAGGCAACACACACACACTAACAACGGTCCAGAACCCACTTATTCAAAACAACCACACGAAAGCAAAGCGAGCTCTGGCCTCTCTCAAGAGAGGGCGGTGGCCGGAGCCACCTATGTTTGAGTCAATTGGTATGGCACCGCGAAGAATTATCCTTGGGCCCATGACCAAAACTCGTCTTTGAAGCACAAGTACCATCAAAAATGGCTAATGTGAAAGAGTTGATCGTTTTATGCATAATGGGGGGAGGGAGAGTTCATTGAGAGAACAACACTCCCCCTATGTCCATGCCTACACCTAAACGAGACACCAAGTTGAGTGAGGTGGGGTGTGCAAGGGTTCAAGTCACATTGCTCGAATCAATGATATTTAGCTCATGCCTTAACTCGCGAAATCTTGCTTCATCCAAGGGCTTCGTGAAAATATCAGCAAGGTTATCATGAGTGTTGACATACTTGAGCTCGATCTCCCCTCGCCTAATGTGATCCCGGATGAAATGATACCGAATCTCAATATGCTTCGTCTTGAAGTGTTGCACCGGGTTGAGAGAAATCTTGATGGCACTTTCGTTGTCACACCAAAGAGGCACTTTGTCACAAATGACAACGTATTCCTTTAAAGTTTGCCTCATCCATAAGAGTTGTGCACAACAACCACCGCCGCCACATATTCCGCTTGATTGGGACGAGAGAGACACACAACTTTGCTTCTTGGAAAACCAACTCACCAAAGAGCACCCAAGAAATCGGCACCCTCCTAAGTGGACTTCCTATCCACTTTTTCTCCCACCCAATCGGAATCAGTAAATCCTTCAAGCTTGAAGTTTGCCCCTCTTGGGTACCATAAGCCAAAGTTTGGGGTATGAGCCAAATATCGAAAGATTCGCTTGACCGCCACATAGTGAATTTCCTTCGGTGCGGCTTGAAATCATGCACACATCCCCACACTCAACATGATATCCGGTCTAGATGCACAAAGGTAAAGCAAGGAGCCAATCATGGAGCGATATACCTTTTGATCCACCGCTTTACCATTGGGATCAATGTCAAGTTGGCATTTGGTGGGCATTGGTGTAGTAGCCGGCTTGACATCACTTAGCTTGAATCTTTTTAGCATGTCTTGAGTGTATTTGGCTTGGTTGATGAAGGTTACTTCTCTTCTTTGTTTGATATCAAAACCAAGGAAGAACTTCAACTCTCCCATCGAAGACATCTTGAACTTGGAGGTCATGAGAGCGGCAAATTCCTCATTGAAAGCTTTGTTAGGAGAACAAAAGATAATATCATCAACATATAGTTGGCATACAAACAACTCCCCTTTGACCTTCTTAGTAAAAAGAATGGGATCGATTAGCCCCACCTCAAATCCACGATCTTGTAACAACTTCGGTAAGGTGGTCATACCACGCACGTGGGGCTTGTTTAAGGCCATAGAGTGCCTTATCGAGTTGATACACATGATCCGGAAGTAGGGATCCTCGAACCCGGGGGGTTGCTTGACATAGACCAACTCATTAATAGGACCATTAAGAAAAGCACTTTTCACATCCATTTGTTGCAACTTAAAGTTGTGATGGGAAGCATAAGCAATCAACAAACGTATGGATTCAAGACGAGCAACGGGAGCAAAGGTTTCACCGTAGTCGATACCCTCGACTTGGGAGTAGCCTTGTGCTACCAATCTTACCTTGTTGCGAACGATGTTCCCATGAGCATCTTTCTTGTTCTTGAAGATCCACTTGGTTCCAATGACGTTGTGGTCCCCCGATGGCCTTGGCACTAATCTCCACACCTTGTTGTACTCGAAGTTGTTGAGTTCTTCATGCATGGCATTGAGCCAATCCGAGTCTTGAGCGCCTCATAGACCTTTTGGGGTTCAACACAAGAGACAAACGTGTGATGTTCACAATAGTTTGCTAATTGTCTACGAGTGCTTACCCCCTTTCTTAGGCTTCCAACCACATTTTCCAAGAGATGGCCTTGGGTGGTGAGCTTGGAAGCAATCTTCGCGGCACGACGCTCTAATTCCTCCTCGGGTGTGGAAGGAGGAGGGTTAACTTGATTCTCTTGAGCTGCCTTGAGCTTGTTCTAGATCTTGAGCTTGCTCATGATCTTGAACTTGCTCGAGGGAGAACTTGACCTTGGGCATCATTTAGAGGTTCACCACCATCTTGAGGTTGATCTTGCCCTTGGTCTTGTTCACGAGGTTGAGGGCCTTCACTTTGTTCTTTGGAAGCGAGTGGGTCTTGGGGAGGTGATGGCTCCACTCGAGTGGAGCATTGTCCTTCTCCTTCGTCCACAAGGGGTTCCTCAATGGGTAGAATATGACCAATACCCATTCTTCTTATGGCTTGGGGAGAAATTTCATCACCTACATCACAAGTGCCACTTTGCTCCACTTGGGAGTCAAGATTTTCGTCAAACTCCACGTTACACGTCTCCTCAATGAGTCCGGTGGACTTGTCGAGGACACGGTAAGCATGAGAGTTTGTAGCATAACCAACAAATATGCCCTCATGAGCTCTAGCCTCAAATTTAGACAAACGAACACCTTTCTTGAGAATTAAACACTTACACCCGAACACCGGGAAGCACCTGAGGTTGGGCTTGTTGCGGTGAGTATCTCATAAGGAGTCTTGTTCAAGCCTTTGCGGAGATAGAGCCGATTGGATGCATGACATGCGGTGTTGATGGCTTCGCCCAAAAGTTGTATGGAGACTTGAACTCCGCCATCATGGTCCTTGCCGCATCCATCAACGTCCGGTTCTTCCTCTCCGCAACACCATTTTGTTGAGGGGTGTATGGAGCAGCATATTGGTGCTTGATCCCCTCATCACTAAGAAACTCATCCAAGGTGTAGTTCTTGAACTCGGTGTCGTTGTCACTTCTGATTGTCAAGATCTTTGCATTATGTTGACGTTGACCTTCATTTCCAAAGTCGATGACGGTTTGTTGAGTCTCACTCTTCCTCTTGAAGAAGTATACCCAAGTGTATCTTGAATAATCATCCACAATCACCAAGCAATACTTTCTACCTCCAAGACTATCAAAAGATGGAGGCCCAAAGAGATCCATGTGAAGGAGCTCCAAGGGTCTCTTCGAGTAGATGATGGTCGTGGGAGGGTGAGCCTTCTCATGAAGCTTTCCTTAAATACAAGCACTGTAAGCACGATCTTTGGCAAAACTAACATTTGTTAGTCCACGGACATGGTCCCCTTGAGAAGACTTTGCAAAGATCTCATATTGACGTGGGCCAAACGGCGATGCCAAAGCTATCCCACATCAACTTTAGCCATTAGGCATGTTGCGGTCTTAGTGGGTCGCTCTGAAAAGTTAATCACATAGAGACCGTTCTCAACATGCCCAACAAAGGCTACTTTAAGAGTCTTGCTCCACAAGAGGGCCACGGTATCAATGTCAAAGAAGGTAGCAAAACCCATGAGTGCAAGTTGACGAACGGAAATCAAATTGTATGCAAGGGACTCAACAAGCATGACTTTCTCGATCGTTAGATCATGAGAAATGACAACCTTGCCAAGACCCAATACCTTAGAATGTGAGGCATCACCCCACTCAACATTGGTGGGCATAGATGGAATCTTTTGCACGTCCACCACCAAGTCCTTGCTTAGGTCATATGATTTGTTGCTCCACTATCGAGCAACCATGATCCCCAGGAAGCAAACACCTACAAGAGATCAATGCTTGGTTTTAGGTACCCATTTAGTAATGGGTCCTTTGATGTTAGTAACAAGGGTCTTAGGAACCCAAATAGACCATTCAATGTACTCATAAGGAGAACCAACGAATTTAGCATAAACATGTCCATCACTATGCACGGCACAACACATATGACGGGTTAAAGTCGCCGCTTTGTTGGAGGGAATGCTTTTGCCCTTTTGGACGTCAACTCTCTTCCCTCTTTCTTTCTTCTCCTTAGGAGCACCCTCTCCCTCTTTCACAAAAGTTTGCTTGAGAGGAGGAGGACGTTTGCTCTTGTCGTTCTTCTTCTTCTTGCTCTTGGACTTGGGTGCAAACCCAATTCCTTCCTTGGCCACAACTTCCTTTTGATTGCTCAAAAGGTCGTTGAGGTTCTTTTCACCTTGAATGCATATCACAAGGCCTTTCTCAAGTTGATCCTTCAATTTGGCATTCTCCTCCACAAGATGCACATGCTCACAACACGGGTTAGTAGCACAAGCATTATCAATTAATATCATGTGTGGGAATGTGGCCTTTTCCTTGGTTAGCTTAACTTGGAGTTGAGCATGAGACTCCTTGAGGCTAGCGTGAGCACCTTTCAAGACCTTGTGGGCCATGTCAAGTATCTCAAACTCCTCTTTGAGTCTAGCATGATCAACCCCAAGTTTAGCCTTCTCGGAAGTTAACACATGAGACACAACAAGAGCATGATCAAGATCTTTCTTTAACTTAGCATGGTCATCGTTGTGTGACTCCTCAAAAGTCAAACGATGCACACGCTCTTCCTCAAGAGCATTGGAGAGATCCGATATCTCATCGACATAGTCACGACTATGACCTTCCATCTTAGAGATGGTATCTTCGTGAGCCTCGATCATGTATTGGCCTCACCAAGTTGTTCCAAGAGAGCAAAAAAATGCTTCCTGGACTTGCCCTTGAGCTTACTCATAAAAGACTCCAATTCATTCACTTCATCATTAGACCCATCATGTTCATCAATGCATGGGGGTTACCTTGTTTGAAGCTTTAGCCATGAGGCACTTGGCGATGATGTTCTCGCTGGGTGAATCAAAGAGAGACGCTCGGGGAGTAGTAGCAATGGCAACGGATGCCATGGCCATTGCTTCTCCGCTTTCATCATCATCGTCATCCTCTTGGTATTCTTCTTGAACCACCAACCCACGAGTGGGAGTCTTCTTTGTGAAGTTGTTCTTGTTGGGGAAGGACTTGGCTTTGTCTTTTCGGATGAACTTGCCACCATTGTCTTCCCGTTTCTCGTAAGGACAATCTGCAACGAAATGGCTCACATTGCCACAGTTGAAGCAAGTTCTAACTCGTTGCTTGCCCTTGACGCCACTTGAGTTGTTCTTGTTGAAGTTGGGTCTTGTATTATTCTTGCTCCAAAATTGTCTTGAAGCAAGAGCCATGTGCTCATGATAATCATATTTGGTGTCTTCGGGGTTGCTCTCCTCATCTTCCACTTCTTCCTATTCTTCCATAATAACCTTGGCCTTCAACACAAGGTTGGGCTTCTTTGCCCTTTGAGAACGGAGCACCGCATTGTCGGCGGTCTTGTCCAAGATGCTCATTGCAACGAACTCATCCAAAACTTCACTTGAGGTCATGGAGTGGAAGTCCGGTCTTTGATGGATGACGGAGGACATGGCCTTATTGTAGGGCATCATGGCCTTGAGGAACTTGCGCTTGATCCAATTGTCATCTGTGTCCTTGCTTCCATGATATCGGAGTGAGACCGCGAGTTTGGTCACTCTTCGAAAGAGCTCACGGGGTTCTTCATCTTCTTTCATTGCAAACTCATCGGCTTCATCTTGCACCACTTCATAGTTGGAGCGTCGAATGCTAGCACTTCATCGATAGAGAGACACAACACATTTCCATGCGTATTTAGCCATGGCATGAGGACGAAGATGAGGGAGATCTTCGGGAAGAATTGCATCTTGGATGATGAAGAGAGCACTCTCATTGAATTGATTATCCACGGCTTCTCGAGGGGTGAAGTTGCTTGGGTCATGAGGATAGAAACCTTCTTCAATGATTCTCCAAAGGTTAGTATTCACATGTTTTAAATGACGCTTGAAGCGTTAAACCCAAGAATCAAAATCTTCATGTTTCTCATACTTAGGAGGAGGACCGGCATGATTTAAATGAGTAGAGGGAATCGGCCCTCTATAAATTGGAGGTTCCACATGGGCAAAGATGCCGGTGCCATTTCTACCACTAGTAGAAGGACTCTTTTCACTGTTAGCTTCCCCCTTGTCGGAGGTAGCATCCGTCACCTTGTTAGTGGGTCACCCACTTTCATAGGCGAGGTGGACGGTTTGAGTTCTTCGAGAAACTTACTTAAGCATGCTTTCAACCTTGGTTGTCATGGAGTCTCTCAATGTGTCAAGAGCCACATTGAGATCCTCACGAGAGACCGAGGTTCCCCCATCGGCCGTAGACGAGATAGGATTCACACCGGAGTGCTCCTCCGCACCGTCTGTGGTGTCAACCATACTCTTCGGACGGCAAAGTCCTTAATAAAGAGACGAGGCTCTGATACCAATTGAAAGGATCGATATGGTTGACTAGAGGGGGGTGAATAGGCAACTAACAATTTTTAAGCTTTTCTTTACCAATTTAAACTTTGCAATAATATAGGTTGTCTAGATGTACAACTATGTGAGCAACCTATATGATGCAATGGCAACTAACACATAAGCAAGCAGGGATATAACACAAGAAGCTTGCAAAAGTAAAGGCACGAAATAACCAATAGTGGAGCCAGTGGAGACGAGGATGTGTTACTGAAGTTCCTTCCTTTTAAGGGAAAGTACGTCTCCGCTAGAGCGGTGTGGAGGCACAATGCTCCCCAAGAAGCCACTAGGGCCACCGTATGCTCCTCACGCCCTCACACAATGCGAGATGCCGTGATTCCACTATTGGTGCCCTTGAAGGTGGCGACCGAACCTTTACAAGCAAGGTTGGGGCAATCTCCACAACAATTGGAGGCTCCCAACAACACCACGAAGCTTCACCACAATGGAGTATGGCTTCGGGTGACCTCAACCGTCTAGGGTGCTCAAGCACCGAAGAGTAACAAGATCCGCTAGGGATAAGAGAGGGAATCAAATTTATCTTGGTGGAAGTGTAGATCGGGGCCTTCTCAACCAATCCCGAGCAAATCAACAAGTTTGATTGGCTAGGGAGAGAGATTGGGCGAAAATGGAGCTTGGAGCAACAATGGAGCTTTGGGGGAAAGAGGTGGGTCAACTTTGGGGAAGAAGACACCTATATATAGTGAGGGAACCAATCCAACCGTTACCCCACTAAACAGCCCCGCACAGAGCGGTACTACCGCTTAGGCAGTGGCGGTACTACCGCTTCTGGCCAGTACTACCGCCCCACCCAGCATCTTGCCGTCTTGACGAGGAGGTCGTGGTCCACAGCCCCAGGCGGTACTACTGCGGGAGCAGGAGCGGTACCGCTTGAGCGGTACTACCGCCACTACTGCCGCACTTAGTACCGTAAAACCCGACACAAAAAACACCGGTCTCGAGTCGAGGCGGTAGTAGCCCGGAACCACTGCGGTACTACGACCGAAGCCCACAAGCGGTACTACCGCTCGGGGAGCGGTGGGAGCGGTACTACCGCTTGGGAAGCGGTACTACCGCTCTGGGAGCGGTACTACCGCTTGAGTGCTCCGGCGGTACTACCGCTAAGGACCGTGGTACTACTACCGGGCAGGTCGTAAGGCACAGGGAAGGAAAGGCTGCTCCATCGAGCGGAAGGAAAACATCGAGTGTGATACGGATGTGTACGTGTTGATTCCACCCTAGCCTTACCAAAGCGGATCCCCTCTTGATAGTACGGTGACTCCTCTGAAACTAGTCCACCAACAAAGAAACGAAGGAGCTACACCGTCTTGAATAACACATCGAGGGGAGGTAATCGTCTCGTGCCAATGGATGAATCTCTGAAAGAACTTAACGCACACGATTAGTCCGCAAAAGCATATGCCCTTACAACGACGACAATCCCCTCCAGCCAGACCTCGAGAGGGAGGATGGTCAAGCTAGCCCTCCGGAACAGGAAGTAGACGGAGAATCAGAGGATGACAATTACATGCCTCTCCGAAGACGAGGTGAGCCTCGGCGACGAAGAATTTATCGTGCCTGAGGATCCCTGTCGAGGTGAGCGCTTCAAGCGCCGGCTTATAGCCACAAAAAACAGCCTGAAGAAAAAGCAACAACAGCTTCGAGCCGATCAAGATCTTCTAGCGGATAGATGGACTGAAGTCCTGGCGGTCGAGGAATACGAACTCGAACGCCCAACCAAGAGTTACCCAAAGCGCAGGTTGCTACCCCATCTCGAGGAGGAAGCATTAAAACCTACATTACCAGCGTATGATGCGGCTGATCAGCCATCTCGTGGCCGAGACAGAGGGGCATATCAGCACCAAGTCCAAAGCCGCACTTTCAAGACAAACAAAAACACCAAGGCCCGGGCAACACGCGGGACCTGCGAGACATATTGGAAAACAAAGCAGGACATACAAGATCGATCTACGGATCACGGGGTCGCGCCCCAATGCGTGACGATGACCGTCACACCGGATACACTAAAAGCAAATCCGGCTGGGCCGAATACAACAGACAAGACTCGTATGAACTGCGTCGTGACATAGCCCGACACAGAGGCGCCGCACACCCCCTATGCTTCACCGATGAAGTAATGGATCATGAATTCCCAGAAGGATTCAAACAAGTGAACACTGAGTCATACAATGGCACAACAGACACCGCGGTATGGATCGAGGATTTCCTCCTCCACATCCACATGGCCCGTAGTGACGATCTACATGCCATCAAGTACCTCCCACTAAAACTCAAAGGACCAGCTCGGCATTGGCTGAATAGCCTGCCAGCAAACTCCATTAGCAGTTGGGAGAATTTGGAAGATGCATTCCTTGACAACTTCCAGGGCACTTATGTGCAACCACCAGACGCTGATGACTTGAGCCACATAACCCAACAGCCAGGGGAATCAGCCAGGAAATTCTGGACCTGGTTCCTAACTAAAAAGATCCAAATTGTCGATTGTCCGGATGTCGAGGCCTTAGCGGCATTTAAACATAACATCCGGGACGAGTGGGTCGCCCGACACCTCGGCTAAGAGAAGCCAAAGTCCATGGCAGGCCTCATGACATTCATGACCCGCTTTTGCGTGGGCGAGGATAGCTGGCTGGCTCGCAGCAACAACACATCAAGAAATCCTTGCAATTCAGATGCCAAAGATACTAACGGGAGACCACGTCGCAACAGACACAAGCGCCGCAACAACGGCGACAACGCCGAAGACACGGCAGTCAATGCCGGATTCAGTGGCTCTAAATCCGTTCAGCGGAAAAAGTCGTTCAAAAGAAGCAATCCGGGCCCGTCCAGTTTGGACCGCATACTCGATCGCTCGTGTCAAATTCACGGCACCCCCGGTAAGCCAACCAATCACACCAACAGAGAATGCTGGGTGTTCAAGCAGGCCGGCAAGTTGAATGCCGAAAACAAGGATAAGGGGCTGCATAGCAACGACGAGGAGGAGCCTCGGCCGCTGAACCCAGGAGGACAGAAGAGGTTCCCTCCACAAGTGAAAACGGTGAACATGATATACGCAACCCATATTCCCAAGAGGGAATGGAAGCGTGCACTAAGGGACGTCTATGCGATGGAGCCAGTCGCCCCAAAGTTCAACCCATGGTCCTGTTGTCCGATCACCTTCAATCGCAGGGACCACCCCACTAGTATCCGTCATGGCAGATCTACCGCATTGATCCTTGACCCCATCATTGACGGATTTCACCTCACTCGAGTCCTTATGGACGGTGGCAACAGCCTGAACCTGCTCTATCAGGAAACAATGCGCAAAATGGGTATAGACCCCTCGAGGATCAAACCCACCAAAACCACCTTTAAAGGTGTAATCCCATGTGTAGAGGCCTGTTGCACGGGCTCAATCACACTGGAGGTGGTCTCCGGATCTCCGGACAACTTTCGAAGCGAGGAGTTAATCTTCGATATCGTCCCCTTTCACAGCGGCTATCACGCACTTCTCGATTTAACTGCATTTGCAGATTCAATGCGCATACCGCATTATGCATACCTCAAACTCAAAATGCCGGGACCACGCGGGGTTATAACGATTAATGGAAACACAGAGCGCTCGCTCGCGACGGAGGAGCACATCATGCGCCTCGCATGAAGAGCAAAGCAGGCTTATTAGGCAAACCGCCAATTCGGCGAAAAAGACCCCGGACACCTTCAAGCGAGTCCGGAGTACCCTGCAGGAGGATCGCCAGGCACGTTTTGAGCTCGCCTAGCAATTCGGCCTCCGTCCTAGTCCTAGTCAAGTGGCGAAATTTGCGCCGCGCGTACATAACTACGCACGCAAGATACCATGGGCATAGGCGGAGACACCGCTATGGCACGTCCCACAACGCGGCTCAACCGCCCTAGGGGCCGTATACCTTTATCATTTTCTCTCTTTCAGGACCTTACTCTCTGGAAGCCCTCTCCGGCAGTCTAATTGTTGGACCCATCGCGATAAGGAAATACCAATGAAGCAAGACGCTTTGACGTATAAGGGAATCCCCAGGTGGTCTGTGATAACGATCGATATACCTGTTTTACATACCCATATGCAGCTTGCCCTTGGATAGGACATGTCAAATAGTCCTATTTTTTGCTTATTGCACTACTTGTATCTGTACGCTTTGACGCATTATTTAATAACAAGGCATAGCGTTAGCCTATTATTGCATTTTGCTTTCTTCTTTTTTCCTTGTCTGCTTATTTACGACAAATTGCACCCGTACATTCTGGTACGACCAGTGCGCCAGGGGCTTTAGTATACCCCATAACACAGCGTGAGAAGTCCGAACACTTTCGACAGTGCGGCACCCCGAACTTATAGCATTATATGCATCAGCTCTGAATCATGTCTTGGGTCAATAGTTGGGTTTGCCCGCTCCCGTGTTTTGGTACCTTACGTTCCGCAATATCGGCTAAGGTAGCACTGGGAGAACTACTGCGATTGTGTCCCGGTTCTTCCGGACGAGCACCTCAGTAGAGAAAGCCGAAAACTAACTGTCATGATGAGGTGAGAGATGGTCGCTGTTCGAGAGGTATCAAGTCCTTAAAGACTTTTTCCGCTTTAGGCGAGGAGTCGGCCTTGCCCGACTTAGGCGTATATAGCGCCCCAAATTCGGCTTTTCGAATACTAGGGGCTTCGCCAAAATTTAAAATTGTAGACTTCTATGGCTAAGTGAGAGTGATAAAGCTTTATAGTCCGATTGCCTGGTTCGTTGTGCTGAACACCTCCTTCGAAGGACCCAAAAATTGGGATAAAGAGTGCTCAGGTTTATCCCGAACACCTCAGTACTAATTACATGGGGACAGAAGCCGACGACTGGCAAACTCCCAAATTTTATAAACGGCCGCATAGAAGGTAATATTTTAAATTAACAAGCGTTGCATAGCGCAAATGAACTCGTTTCATATTACGGGATCACATAAGTACATTCATTCAAATATTACATCCTTAGCACATTCCTCCGCCACAAGGTGAGCACCCTTCAGGACACTGTCATAATACTTTTCGGGGTGGCGATGCTGCTTGCCCTCCGGCGGCCCCTCCTTCACCAAATTTTTAGCGTCGGCCCGCCCAAAGTGCACCTTCGCCGGGCAAAAGCCTGCGCACCCTCGATGCAGACGGACCGCTTTATGACTTCAAAACGTGGGCAGGCATTCACAAGCCGCCTCACCAGACCGAAGTAGCTACCTGGCAGGGGCTCATCAGGCCACATCCGGACTATAAGACCCTTCATGGCCTGTTCGGCCGCCTTGTGAAGCTTGGCTAGTTGCTTCAACTGGTCGCTCAAGGGCATTGGGTGTTCGGTCCCAGCATACTGAGACCAGAACAACTTCTCCGTCGAGCTCCCCTCCTCGGCCCGATAGAATTCCGCGGCATCCGACACACTGCGGGGTAGATCTGTGAACGCTCCTGGAGAGCTCCGACCTCGGGTAAGTAAAAATAAAGTTTCCTTCACATGCTTGCTTTGCATAATGAATGCCTTACCCGCCGCTATCTTCTTAACCGCCTCAATTTCCTGGAGGGCTTTTTGGGCTTCGGCCTTGGCATGTTGTGCGTTTTCGAGGGCCTTCGCAAGCTCGGACCCTTGCGTCTTCGAGTCATGCTCCAAGGACTCGTGTTTCTTGACGAGAGCCTGGAGCTCTTGATGTACCTCACCTACTCGGGCCTCTTGCTTCTCTCGCTCGATGCGCTCATTGGCCGCTTTGTCTTCGGCCTCGGATAGCGCCTTCTGCAAGGCCACCACTTCGGTCGTGGCCCCTAGCAAAATTCATGACGATCCTATCATTCCAAAACCACATTTCTCTTTATCAATATACAGACGGGGTATCACTTGCCTTTGTTCTCTTCGAGCTGCCTCTTGGTAAGGCCGAGCTCTTCCTTGGACCGCTCAAGGTCCCGCTTCAGTACGGAGACCTCCGCAGTACGTGCGGCAGCGGCCAGCAGTGAAGCCTGCGTATGCACATAGACATATTCTGATTAGACTCCTGTGGTTATTATTTGATCCTCTATTCGGCCTTTCTTTGCGAACGCCAAACAGAGCATCAGGGGCTACTATCTATGCGGTAACATTCTCTTATAATCTGGTTACTCACCTCAAAGCCTGTTAGGAGGCTGGCACAGGCTTCAGTCAGTCCGCTCTTAGCGGACTGAACCTTCTTGACTACCGCACTCATAATAGTACGGTGCTCTTCGTCAATGGAAGTGCCGCGAAGCACTTCCAGCAAGTTGTCCGATGCCTCTGGATGAACAGAGGCCATCGGCACAGACGGCTTGCCCCCCTTAGCGAGGGGTTACCTGACAGAATTCGGAACCACTGGAGGTTCCGGCGCGGTATTCGGCTTGGAGCTAGACTTTCTGCCCCCGGCGTTAGGGCCCAGGGGAGTCTTGCCCCTCGTGCGTCCAGCACCTAGAATGTCGCCTTGGGGCGCCTCCAAAACCGTCTCCCCTTGGTTCAGTTCCCTTTGAGACAACACCTCGGCGTTATCTGTAGGGCGGGGGGAGGAGGCGGTCGGGAGTGAATCATTGTTCATATCTGACGGGCCCAAAGAATCATCCCACGAAGATACGTCGATATGGGCTCGGGATGGGCTGCATAATCATGCGCGGCATGATAAGAAACAGTACAATAAGACGTACCAAGAATTATTATGGTATCCGGATACTCACGACTTCGTCAGGGGCTTGTCCCTGGGTAACCACTCCTCGCCGCTGAAAGCGGCCGTCGTGGAGCAGTCCGGGAGGAGGTTCCTTCCCTTCTTGGACCCTTCGGCCTCCCCTGATGGGGCGGCCTTCCTTTTCCTGTCCCCCCCCCCAGCTGGGGGGGGAGAACTTTTCTCTTCCTCCTCCTTGTTTTTGTGGGAGGAGTGCGCCTTGGTGTTTTCGGACGATGAGTCCGATATAACCTTGCGCCGGAGACCCTTCCTGGTCCCCGTGGCCTTCTTCTTGGCCTTCTTCTCCGGCACCTCATAAGGCGCTGGAACCAGCATCTCCGTTAGGAGAGCATCTGCTGGATCTTCGGGCAGGGGGGTTGGACAATCGATCTGCTCCGCTGCCGCTACCCAGTCCTGTTAAATGGCGTGGAGGCTTAGATCCTGCGCGTGGTTATACTGGGGAAAATAACATCTTATGAGATATAGAAGACTTACCGGATTGGCAGGGCGCTTTGCGCTGAGTCCGCGGTCCTCGATAAGGGGAGGAGGTATCTCGGCGCCCTTAAACAACACCTTCTAGACGTCCTTGTGCATCGTGTCAAAGAGCTCTCACAGCGTCTGGTGCTCGGCCGGGTCGAACTCCCACAAATTGAATGCCCGTCTTTGACACGGGAGGATCTGGCGGAAGAGCATGACTTGGACCATGTTGACAAGCTTGATTTTCTTGCTCATCATGTTTTTGACATGTGTCCTGAGTCCGTCAGCTCTCTGAGGAACCCTGTGATAGGCCCTTCTCTTTCCAGGAGGTGAGCCGCATGCGGATTCCGGATCGAAATCCGAGGGCCGCCACCCAGTTGGTGTCGCGCGGCTCGGTGATGTAGAACCACCCTGATTGCCACCCCTTTACGGTCTCCACATAGGAGCCTTCCAGCCAGGTGACGTTGGGCATTTTTCCCACCATGGCGCCTCACTCCGCTTTGTCGGGCCGACCACCACCTTCGGTTTAACGTTGAAGGTCTTCAGCCACAGGCCGAAGTGGGGCTTTATGCGGAGGAAGGCCTTGCACACAACGATAAACACCGAGATGTTGAGGATGAAATTGGGGGCCAGATCATGAAAGTCCAGCCCGTAGTAGAACATGAGCCCGCGAACAAACGGGTGGAGGGGAAATCCCAGTCCGCGGATGAAGTGGGTAAGAAATACCACCCTCTCATGGGGTTCTGGAGTAGGGACGATCTGCCCCGCATCCGGCAGCCGGTGTGCGATATCCGCGGCCAGATATTCGGCTCCCCATAGCTTTGTGATGTCCTCCTCCGTAACGGAGGAGACCATCCACTTGCTTCCCAGTCCGGACATGCTTGGAGTGGTTTGAGGAGAAAATGCGAACTTGGGTGCTGGAGCTCGAGTGCGCAAGAATGGATGAGCAAGGAGGAAGAGGGCGTGGGTGAAAAAACGTGAATCCTTGTCCCTTTATAAGGGCGGAAGAAACTATGCGCCCCCCACCTGCCTGGTAAACTCGCTTATTCCCCAAGCGCCGTAATTGATGGCGTGGTTGGGTTACCCACACCCGTATTGATGAGAATCCCGTGATAAGGGGACACGACCTCTGCTTCGACAAGACGTGCCAAGAAAACCGCCTCGCAATATGTGCGGTGGCTGGATGAGAAAAACGGTTCGAATAATGACCGAGCCGTGGTGTGATGTCACGTTATGAAAAGTTGTCAATAGATTAGATTTGTGGAAATATTATTCTCTCTACGGTGGTATGTGGAATTTGTTTTGCAGAGCCGGACACTATCCTTGTGTTCAAAATCTTCTATGGAGTATTCAAGGAAGAACTACGCCTTGCCTTTGCCAAGACAATCTGCGCACTGGACTCATCGTCATTGAAGCCTGGTTCAGGGGCTACTAAGGGAGTCCTGGATTAGGGGGTCCTCGGACAACTGGACTATATACTTTAGACGGACTATTGGACTATGAAGATACAAGATTGAAGACTTCATCCCGTGTCCGGATGGGACTCTCCTTGGCGTGGAAGGCAAGTTTGGCAATACGAATATGTAGATATCCTCCCTTGTAACCGACTCAGTAACCCTAGCCCCCTCCGTGTCTATATAAACCAGAGGGTTTGGTCCAGAGGACAACAACAATCATACCATAGGCTAGCTTCTAGGGTTTAGCCTCTATGATCTCGTGGTAGATCAACTCTTGTAATACTCATATCATCAAGATAATCAAGCGAGAAGTAGGGTATTACCTCCATCGAGAGGGCCCGAACCTGGGTAAACATCGTGTCCCCTGCCTCCTGTTACCATCCGCCTTAGATGCACAGTTCGGGACCCCCTACCCGAGATCCGCCGGTTTTGACACCGACAGTCATGTCTACATAATTCTCGAACCCGTAGGGCCCGCACGCTTAACGTTCGATGACGATATAGTATTATATGAGTTATGTGATTTGGTGACCGAATGTTGTTCGGAGTCCCATATGAGATCACAGACATGACTAGGAGTCTCGAAATGGTCGAGAGGTAAAGATTGATATATATGATGATAGTATTCGGACACCGGAAGAGTTCCGGAGTGTATAGGGTATTTATCGGGGTACCAGGGGGTTACCGGAACCCCTAGAGGAAAGTTATGGGCCATAATAGGGGAGCACACCAGCCCGAAAGGGGTGGCGCACCCCCCCCCCCAAGGAAGGAGGCCTCGTGGGAGAAGGGAAAGAGGGGTTGCCGCCCCATTTCCTTCTCTCCTTCCTCTTCCCTTTTCCCCCTCCGGCAATTATGGAAGGGGGGAGGACAAATTGGGGAAGACCCCAAGTAGTATTGGGCCTACTTGGGGTGCCCCTTGGCTGCCTCTCCTCCCCTCCCACCTATATATATGTGGGGAGGAGGGCGCCTAGAACATACAACATCAATTGTTAGCCGTGTGCGGCGCCCCCCTCCATAGTTTACACCCCCGATCATAGTTTTGCGATGCTTAGGCAAAGCCCTGCGAGAATCACTTCACCATCGCCGTCACCACGCCGTCGTGCAGATGGAACCCATCTACTACCTCGACACCTTGTTGGATCAAGAAGGGGAGGGACGTCACCGAGCTGAACGTGTGCAGAGCTCGGAGGTGCCGTACGTTCGGTGCTTGATCGGTCGGAGCTAGAAGAAGTTCGACTACATCAACCGCATTGTCAAACGCTTCCGCTTTCGGTCTACGAGGGTACGTAGACACACTCTCCCCCTTGTTGCTATGCATCTCCTAGATAGATCTTGCGTGAGCGTAGGAATTTTTTTGAAATTGCATGCTACGTTTCCCAACACTCATACCTCTTGACATGACATTAATCTGAAATACCAATTTTCAGCTCTTGGAACATCTCATATGCTCTATGGCGTTCAAAACATTTTTTAAGTCGCGGTTCTAAGCCGTAAAGCATGGCACACTAAACTATCAAGTAGTCATCATATCGAGCTTGCAAAACGTTCATAATGTCTGCATCTACTCTTGCAACAGGTGCATCAAGGACATTTCTTCTGTGCAGCAATGAGGATAATCCCCAGATCACGCACCCAGTCCGCATCATTGCTGCTATCATCTTTCAACTTAGTTTTCGCTAGGAACATATCAAAAATATATAGGAGCTATATATCACGAGCTATTGATCTACAACATAGATATGCAGAACTACCAAGACTAAGTTCATGATAAATTAAGTTCAATTAATCAAATTACTAATGAACTCCCACTTAAATAAACATCCCTCAAGTTTATCTAAGTGATACATGATCCAAATCAACTAACCCATGTCCGATCATCATGTGAGATGGGGTAGTCATCAATGGTAAACATCTCTATGTTGATCATATCTACTATATGACTCATGTTCGACCTTTCGGTCTCGAGTGTTCCGAGACCATGTCTGTACATGCTAGGCTCGTCAAGTTTAACCCAAGTATTTTGCATGTGCAAAACTGTCGTACACCCGTTATATGTGAACGTAGAGTCTATCACACCCGATCATCACGTGGTGTCTCGAAACGAGGAACTGTAGCAACGGTGCATACTTAGGGAGAACACTTTTATCTTGAAATTAAGTGAAGGGATCATCTTATAATGCTACCGCCGTTCTAAGAAAAATAAGATGCATAAAGGATAAACATCACATGCAATCAAAATATGTGACATGATATGGCCATCATCATCTTGTGATTTTGATCTCCATCTCCAAAGCATTGTCATGATCTCCATCATCACCGGCTCAACACCTTGATCTCCATCGTAGCATCGCTGCGTCGAGGTTGTCACGCCAAGTATTGTTTCTACAACTATTGCTAACGCATAGTGATAAAGTAAAGCAATTACATGGCGCTCACACTTCATACAACAAAGAGACAACCCTAAGGCTCCTGCCGGTTGTCGATACTACAAAACATGACCATCTCATACATCAACATATATGACATCATATCTTGACCATATCACATCACAACATGCCCCGCAAAAACAAGTTAGACGTCCTCTACTTTGTTGTTGCAAGTTGTACGTGGCTGCTACAGGCTTCTAGCAAGAACTGTTCTTACCTACGCATAAAACCACAATGGTGATTCATCAAGTTTGTTGTTTTAACCTTCTTCAAGGACGGCCGCAGTAAAATTCAATTCAACTAAAGTAGGAGAAACATACACCCGCCAGCCACCTTTATGCAAAACTAGTTGCATGTCCGTCGGTGGAACCTGTCTCATGTGCGTGGACATGTAAGGTTTGTCCGGGCTGCTTCATCCCACAATACCGCCGAATCAAAATAAGACGTTGGTGGTAAGCAATATGACTATTACCGCCCACAACTCTTTGTGGTCTACTCATGCATATCATGTACGCATAGACCTGGCTCGGATGCCACTGTTGGGAATCGTTGCATGGAAAACAAAAAAATTTCTACGCACATGCAATGATCTATCCATGGAGATGCATATCAACAAGGGTAAGAGTGTGTGTACGTACCCTCGTAGACCGTAAGTGGAAGCATTTCTCAACGCGGATGATGTAGTCGAACTTCTTCGCGCTTCAACTGATCAAGTACCGAATGCACGGCGCACCTCCGCGTTCTGCACACGTTCAGCTCGGTGACGTCCCTTGCCTTCTTGATCCAGCAAGACGCCGAGGTAGTAGATGGGCTCTGTCATCACGACGGGGTGGTGACGGTGATGGTGAAGTGATCCTCGCAGGGCTTCGCCTAAGCACTACGAAGATATGACCGGGGGTGTGTAAACGGTGGAGGGGGCGCCGCACACGGCTAGACAATTGTCTGGGATGTGCTAGGCGCCCCCCCCCCCACACACACACACACACACACACACACACACAAATATATATATATATATATATATATATATATATATATATATATATGTGGGCGGGGGGGGGGGAGGGAGAGGCCAGGAGGTGCCCCAAGTAGGACCGAATCCTACTTGGGCTCCTCCCAAGCCGTGCGGCCCCCCTGCCATATATATCGGAGGGGGAAGGTAAGAGGGGGAAGGGGGAAGGAAGGGGGAATCCTATTCCCTTTCTTTCCTTTCCTCCTTCCCCTTTCCTTCTCCACCTTGGTCGGCCCATATGGGGGGTGCACCAGCCCTTGTGGCTCGTGCGTTTCCCCTCTTGGCCCATAAGGCCCATATCTTTTGCCGGGGGTGCCCGAAACCCCTTCCAGTGATCCGATATGTACCCGGTACCTCCGGAACACTTCCGGTGTCTGAATACCATTGTCCTATATATATCAATCTTTACCTCTCAGCCATTTTGAGACTTCTCTTCATGTCCGTGATCTCATCCGGGACTCCGAACAACATTCGGTCACCAAATCACATAACTCATATAATACTATATCGTCAACGAACATTAAGCGTGCGCACCCTACGGGTTCGAGAACTATGTGGACATGAACGAGACACCTCTCCGGTCAATAACCAATAGCGGAACCTGGATGCCCATATTGGCTCCTACATATTCTACGAAGATCTTTATCGGTTGAACCGTTATGACAACATACGTAATTCCCTTTGTCCATCGGTATGTTACTTGCCCGAGAGTCGATCGTCGCTATCTTCATACCTAGTTCAATCTCGTTACCGACAAGTTTCTTTACTCGTTTCGTAATACATCACCTCGTGACTAACTCCTTAGTCGTTTGCTTGCAAGCTTATGATGTGTATTACCGAGAGGGCCCGGAGATACCTCTCCGATACTTGAGTGACAAATCCTAATCTCGATCTATGCCAACTCAACAAACACCTTCGGAGATACCTGTAGAGCATCTTTATGATCACCCAGTTATGTTGTGACGTTTGATAGCACACAAGGTATTCCTATGGTATCCTGGAGTTGCATAATCTCATAGTCGAAGGAATATGTATTTGACATGAAGAAAGCAATAGCAATAAACTAAACGATCAATATGCTAAGCAAACAGATGGGTCTTGTCCATCACATCATTCTCCTAATGATGTGATCCTGTTATGAAATGACAACACATGCCCATGGTTAGGAAACCTTAACCATCTTTGATCAACGAGCTAGTCTAGTAGAGGCTCACTAGGGACACAGTATTTGTTTATGTATTCACACATGCATTTAGGTTTTCGATCAATACAATTCTAGCATGAATAATAAACCTTTATTATGAATAAGTAAATATAAAATAACAACTTTATTATTGCCTCTAGGGCATATTTCCTTCAACTAGGGCCTAAAACCTGAAGCTAAACGATCCACATGCGTGGATCTGGTGACCCCCCTCGCCACCAACGACGAAGGTCATTGGTGGAGGGGAGCTGTCGGAGGACGATGAACGAAAAGGACCCCCTAGCGGTTGTGCGAGATTGCCTGGTCTTTCTTCCTGGGACAGAAAGAAGCGAAGCATGTGGGCAAACCCTAAGTCGATCGTGGGAGTTAAGGGCATCTACAACTGGATACACTAAATCCGACCCCTCAAACGACCGCGGACGCACCCTGGCGCGTTCACGGAGAGTGATTGGTCGCACCTCAAAAGACATTTCTACAGCTGGATATATCAATTATGAAACCTCAATTCCATACAATTACATGCAACGTGAAACCTGATCTAAGTGGAGCTCATCCGGCTCCGTCGTGCCCATGTCCGACGGCTGGCTACGCCCCTCAAAGTGTTACTCTGGTCGCCGACGAAGTAGAGTAGGACATGGGACACAGATCGGCTCACGGGACTCAAGGCGCCGCCGTCTTCCACGCCCTACTCTTCCTCCTTGGAGTCCAGAGCCTTCATGGTGCCGATCGATGCGAGGTCGATGATGGATCCGTCGTATTCGGGGGGAGGCCGACATGTCCACCACGATGCGGCTGCGCTGCCCGGGGTTGCCGGCCACCTATATTGGCGCCGGAGAGTGCGACTCTGCCTTGCGAGGGCTGCCACGGCCTCCCACGCCCTCTGCTTCATCTTCGCACGGTGGGCACACCGCGCCATAGCCTCAGCGGGTAGGCAACATATGGCCTCGTCGTCGGCGCTCAACGAAGGGCTTGTGTGTCTGTCGTGGCATTCCGACGCCAGACGGAGCGTTCCAGATCCAGGCGCCATTTGGGCTGAGGCGACGGATTCCCGGCAAATCGAGTCCGACCTTTGTCTGGCATTCTCCTAGCGTGCGCGGCGAAGCGTAATGCGGACAACCATCTCCTCCTCGGGCCCGACTGGATGATGTCCCAGTTCGCACATCGACTCGCAAAGGACTCGAACCCGATGCCGGGCATGCCGGAGAAGGCCGGAGTTCGTGGAAAGTGGGCTTGGGGCAGGGTGGTGGTGGAGTGGCTAGAGTTTGGTCCGGGAGCAGATGAGGATGAATACACGTGGGGTCGGGGTGGGCTAACGTGGCCCGAAACCGACGTGGCAGACGTGCCCGGGCCTCCCATACCCACCCTAGAATTGAGCTGGATATGAAGGGTGTCGGTCAACCCAGACGTTTGAGGCCGGTTTGAGGTGCCCCGGTTGGGTCGTATTTTTTTGACCGGTACCGGTCCACTGTCCGGGTGTTTGAGGGGGGTTTGAGGCGTCCGACTGTAGACGCTCTAATTTCGCGTAGAAGATGGGAAATCTAACTGTTGCTGTAATTCCGTGGTATTTACTCGATCATTTCAACTTTACATATTTCGGTTGGAGATGCTCGGCAGTTTTGGCTTTGACGAAGCGCCATTCCGGTGCCGCTTACACGTGGGGTCTTATCCAAGGCGTGGCATTTGTGTCAAAGTGCAAGAAAGAAATATGCCATTTTCTCTAGACCGTCCTGTACCTTGCTTTCGTCTTCCTCGCCCCGAGCCTCGGCCCTCCTGACCTAACCAATCCGACCCAAGGCGGCTCCATCTCTCCTAGACTGTACCACGCCGTGCCCTGCCGTAGCACTGCGTTACCGCCGACGCCTCACCCCCACCCCATCCCATCCCCCACTCCCACAACCCCTCCGCCCCTCTCACGCGCCTCGCCGCCATCACCGTTCCCGTTCTTCCTCGTCGCCGAATTTCGTCCCTGCTGTCCCCGCCCCGTCCGCAATCTCGGGCCATTGGGTTTTGAGGTATGAGGTTGTTCCCAATCAGAGATTTGTTAAATCCCACTCACCAATCGCAATTTCTGGGTGTGCCGGTGCGCACCATCTAGATCCGCCCCTGCTTACGGATCCTTGAATTTTTTTCCGACTTGTTTTCTGAAATAGGTTCCAGGGATTGGTGTCTGGAATGCAATGGTGGGGATAGCCTGACCGTCCAGAGCCCGAAAGAAGAGCACATTTCTCGTTCCAATCTCCGTTTTCTTGGATTTCGATTCGTTTGTTCAGGGCCGGCCGAGATGGACGACGACGGCAGCTTGAGCATTCGGAATTGGGGCTTCTATGAGACGATGAAAGGCAACCTCGGCCTGCAGCTGATGCCATCTGTGGCCGGCGGCCACCGGGACACAAAGCCGCTGCTCCCCAACGGCACCTTCTTGCAGCACCACAACGCCCCGCACCACCCGCCGCATTCACATCATCCCCGCGACTATGGTAACGGCGAACCCTCTGGTGGCATGCCCACCGAGCCGCCGGCTATTCACATGGACTTTGTGCGCAACGAGGCCTGGATGCACCCCTCGCAGCATCAGCATCAGCACCAGCACCACCACCAGAACCAACATCAACAGCAGCATCAGCATCAGCATCAGCATCAACATTCCCGTGAGCAGAAGGTCCTTCATGCTGTTCCTCTTGGGCCTCCTGGACATATTGGACATCCTGGACATGCTGTGCATCACCACCCTACAGGTTTTGGGATGATGCCAGATGCGCGTGGTGCACACACTCTCCAGATGATGCAGCCACAGGAGCCTCCTGTGCCTGAGGAGGAAAAAATTGCCCCACCGTTGGTTGAAGAGCATTCTGTGGTCGGAAGCAAGCCTCCGGTAAAGAAGAGGCAGCAAGGTCGTCAGCCTAAGTTGCCGGGTCAAGAAGCCTAAGAAGGTTGCTACTCCAGGGGAAGATGGGGCACCCAAGGCCCGTGCACCCCGAAGCAGGGGTCCTCTTAAGCCTGTGGAAATGGTAATTAATGGTATTGATTTTGACATTTCAAGGATACCAACACCTGTGTGCTCATGCACTGGAGCTCCCCAGCAATGCTATCGGTGGGGTGCAGGTGGCTGGCAGTCTGCATGCTGCACAACTTCTATTTCGACATATCCGCTGCCAATGAACACAAAGCGCCGGGGCGCACGTATTGCTGGAAGGAAGATGAGCCAAGGTGCATTCAAAAAGGTTCTTGAGAAGCTAGCTGGTGAAGGGTACAACCTTAATAATCCAATTGACTTGAAGACCTTCTGGGCCAAGCATGGCACAAACAAGTTTGTAACAATCAGGTAAGAGACATGCTATGTTGATCGCCTTGTAGGCTCCAACGCTGCAGTTTGGTGCGAGTTATTCTCTGTACCTGCTCTTGCCAATCTGTAGACGTCTTTAGAAGTAGCTTGTAGCCATGTTCAGTTTCCTGGACTTAATTTACATGCCTATTTCGAGCTTCAGCTGTGAAGTAGGAAGTCTGTCTGTATCTGTCATGTCAATTTAGAAGTTGTAGTGTAATGGCAACAGTTTTTCTGATTTAGTTAGCATTTAATGCTTCAATGTCTGTTATGACCTGGATGTTTATGGCTTCATGTAGAGGTTTTCTCCATTAAAGTTGAAAGATAATCGCTACCTCTTCTAGGGCTAGTTATCATTTAATTTGGTATTTCTTTACGTCTGCCAAGTTTATATATGAAATACTCGCATGACTCATGCGGTTCTTATCTTTGACCTCCTATTAAGCTTGTGCTCCCCATGGATCTAAGCAAGTAAAATGCCTGATAGTTTCTCATTGTTCCGATCTGGTGTTACAATGCGCTGAACCGAGTATTTTTAATTGTGTGCCTCTACCTTAATACCTTGGACATAATTATAGCAATTGCTCACCAATGGTTTGCATATCTTAACTCAATATGTGTAGTATTTTCCTTTTGAAATGGCATGAACTTTAATTTGTGTGGTGTTTGATCGCCCTTTCTCCTAGAATTATGCAAGGGAGTATATTTATAAGGTATGGGTAGAAGTCTTACAAGGTCAAAAAAACACATGACAAATGAAAACAGAAGAGAAAGAAAAACATCACCAGCAAGTGGACAGACAACTACTGCTGCACAGCGTACCACCTGAGTGCCCCCAAGAGTGAAAGATTTGCTACCAAAGGTCAGTAAGATCCTGCAAAGGTGTGGCCGGGCCTCCTTGTGAAAACAACCTTTCCTTCCTTTCCTTCCATAGGTGCCATGGGCCCAAAATAATGAAGCTGTCCATACATTTTCCTTTCTGAAAGATCTTGGAGTCCCTATCCTCTTGCCACCAGTCCTACAGTTCACTATCAAGAGAGGGTGTTGCATTTAAGACCAGTCCATCTGTAGTTGAAGAAGTTTAATTATAGCGACTTTCTATAACAAAATCCGAGTTCTTGAAATCTGATTACACGGCTTTCTGTCAACATCTTACTAGCTTAGAAGGTTTCCAGAAGTATGAGAATAGATCTTTGCTCAGGGTTCAGTATTTGGAAATCGAGGTTTCGTTGTGGCGTCTGTTTGCAAATATTTATCTATACTTAGAAACTGATTAGGTTTGATTGCAACGAGGTAAAAACATGGGTAGCAAAACTAAGTTTTTTTTTGAGAACGCAAAACTAAGTAATATGCAGATTGTTTGGTTTAGCCATTGAACAAAAGCCCATTTGCTTGCCAGCTCTGGTTTGTTTCTTCTTTTAGCTAACAGGCATGATGAACCACTACCAATCCTTTTGCATTTACGTTCGTTGGCTTTCTGAAAGCACTTATCCGTTTCTATTTTTGTGCGTTTCTGTCATCTTAAGATCTACTAC
Source organism: Aegilops bicornis (assembly GCA_021605145.1). NCBI lineage: Eukaryota > Viridiplantae > Streptophyta > Magnoliopsida > Poales > Poaceae > Aegilops > Aegilops bicornis. The sequence goes on from CM038672.1 coordinate 520,090,929, forward strand.
CACAGTGCAGAAAGCGCTTTCTTATTCTGTTTTTGGATATATCAGTTAACTTTACCATCCTAAAAGCGCTTGTCTGCTTCTACCATTCGATGTATTACTAGCTAGCTGGAAAAGCTGGAAAGTACTACTGTCCTTTTGTGGAACTAACATCAAAATCCTGCCAAAGTTAGTAATTATTCTCTATCACAATACAACATCGGCCGGATATGCTATGGGTCTATTTCAAGAAACTGGTGTGGCGGTATAGGAGGTTGGGCCCCCCCAGCCAAATTAAGTAAACTCAATGATAGATCACTCTCTATCGCTCGCTGTATACATCTTTAAAGAATGACACAGCGAGAGAGGTTATTTTTTTCGAAACGGAGGCAGAAGATTTGCCTCATTCATTAAATAAGAGAGAAGTGTTATAGAGTGTTACAAATGACCCATATGCCCGGCATGGCAACTACTCGCGCACAAGAATACACCCCAGTTTTTAGCTCGCGAGAACCCAAAGCTTGACGTTGTTGATGATAGCACGGAGAAGGACTGAGGCGGTGCGCTCTTGTGTCGGAAGACCCGAGCATTACGCTTGCTCCAGATCGTCCAAGAGACTAGCATTGTAAGTGAGGCCAAGGCTCGTCGGTTTGGGTTTTGCAAGTAGGTTCGCTTTTCCCACCATTCCAAAACGGATCCATCCAAGTGCCAAGAGGAGGTGTCCATGTGCGCTAGACCAAATTCGAGGATGACCGAGTTCCATAGCCTTATGGTGTAGCGGCATTTGTAGAAGAGGTGTGCACCCGTCTCGCCAACACGTTTGCAAAGCGGGCAAAGTCCACAGTTTTGCCAACCGCGCCGCTCCAATCTGTCGGCTGTCCAAATCCGGTCTTGGATAGCCAACCAAGCAAAAAACTTGATCTTAGGAGGGGCCCAAGCCTTCCAGATCATAAAGTCCATGGGCGAAAGTGTCACCCAAGAACTGAGCCTTGTAGGCGATGGTCATGAGTAGGACCGATCGTTGGCGTGTTTCCAAATAATGTCATCGTCGGTTTGTTGATCCAAGTGTAGGTCATGCACAAGCATCCATAACGTGAAGAATTGGAGGATGTGGGCACCGAGACGATGGTGTTGCGACCGATCTTAAGAATCCAAGCATCTCCATGGAGGGCCTCACGACCTTCCAGCTTCTTGGCGTGGAGGCCTCATAAATCAAAGGGCAATGTCCTTGGTTTCCGCCTAAGAAGCCATGGGGAATCCCAAAAAGGTGTTTTTGGCACCGTTGCCCAAAATGATGGTCGTTGAGGTATAGAAGAAGTCCATGTCCTCCTCCGCAAGGGTTCCCAAGCCCCACCCAAAGCTTGTTTGGCTCCTTCCATTCATACCATGGCCACCTAAGACGTAAGGTCTGAGCAAACTTGTCGGTGTCTAGAACCCCAAGGCCTCCATACTCCTTGGGGCGGCAAACCACCTTCCAATTCACTTTACATTTGGCACCGGTCGTCTTATCCGATCCAGACCAAAGGAAAGCCCTCTCCAATTTGTTGATGTTGTGAAGAGAGCGTGGTGGCACGATGAGAGGTGTGATGGCATACACTGCTTGGGAGGCTATAACCGATCTGACAAGTGTCGTGCGCCCGATGGTGGTGATGTTTTGGCCGTCCCAGGTGGCAAGCTTGCCGTCCGCCTTGTCTTCAAGGTATTGGAGGTTATTTTGAAAAATGTTCGTGTCGCTGGGCTCTCGCGTCCGCGGATGGTGAGCGACCGTGACCCCTTCTCTCTCCTCTGATCTCCCCCGCGACAACCTCGACTAGATCCTTCTCTCTCCTCTGATCTCCCCCGCGACAACCTCAACTAGATCCGGTACCCCCTGCGTGTCCTCTCTCCTCTCCCGTTGAAGCCACGCTCTCTCGTGCTCCCTTGAGCTCGTCTATGCTACTGATGTCTTTGACATCTTTTGCCGGTGAGCTCTCCGTCATTCTTCTTTGCGGCTACGCCGCAGTTTCTTTGAAGCAGCACAAAGGTTGTGGAGCAGCAACTCCACCTTGCTGCTACAATGTGTACAACACAAGTGTTGAAGGAACAACTTCAACGTGTTGCGCTAGATATCGCTATAGAGGCGAATGTAGGCTGTTAGGGCAGCAAGAGTTCAATCCAGAACTCCTAGGGCACAAGATCTACTTCAAGATCTTAGATAAGAACAACAAGTTCTATTATAGGTAGGGGTACATAGTCTGCGTACAAAGTAGAGGTGAGGACCTCTATTTATAGGGCTTTGGGAAGCCTTCACATACTTCTACTTATATCTGGAATACTCTAGAAACATTATTTAAGGTTCACCATTCTACTCATAGCTACTCACAACTAGAAGACTCTAGAAAACAGTAGGTAGGATAAAGAAAAGAAAAGAAATACTAGACCACAACAGAATCTAGAAGTAGCCAAACAAATTTGACATATGATTATATTTTCATGTTCCTCATCTATTGTTCCTCATCATTCTCTCCTGGTTGTTTGGAACTCGCCCTCGAGTTATCTTAGAGCGCTTCTTCTGGATGGTAGAGAGTCAAGTCCACAACATTGAAAGTGTTGGAGATACCCATATCGCTTGGAAGATCTGTCACATAAGCATTATCATTTATCTTCCTCACGATAGAGAAGGGTCCATACCTTCGCTGCCTAAGTTTCCCTTTAACACCTAAAGGCAACCTCTCTTTTCGGAGGTAGACCATCACCTTATCACCAACTTGGAATGATTTTGGCCTCCTTTTGCAATCAACAAGTTGTTTATATTTCTGATTTTGTGCTTCCAAAGCACCGCGAATCTCTTCAAATAACTCGGTGTAATTATCAAAGAAGGACAATGCTGATTTTGAGTTTCCCCTTGATGGTAGCCGCCAGTCCACCACATGTGATGGAACTTTAGTGTAGACAATGGAAAAAGGGCTCCTCCTTGTGGATCTATGCTTGGAGTTATTGTAGGAGAATTCTGCAAGAGATAAAGCCAAATCCCATTGTCCCTTTCTTTCTCCACAAATGCAACGGATCAGATTACCCAAAAACTTGTTCACCACTTCCGTTTGTCCATCTGCTTGTGGATGAGCAATGCTAGAAAATTTCAATTCAGGTTCAATTGCTTCCACAAAGTGAGGCAAAATGCACGCAAGAAACTTGCTATCACGGTGCGAGACAATGGACCTTGGAACTCCATGAAGTCTGACCACTTCCCGAAAGAATAGGTTTGCCACATGATGAGCATCTGTTGTCTTGCGGCATGGGATGAAATGAGCCATCTTAGAGAATCTATCCACGACCACAAATACAACATCACTTCCTCGTCTTGTACTTGGCAAGCCCAAGACGAAGTCCATAGAAATGTCCTCCCATGGAGCAACAGGAACATGCAAAGGCATGTATAACCCTGTGTTCTGGACTTGGCCTTTGCAGGTCTGACACACGGGGCACCGTTGAACGAACTTTCCAACATCTCTTTTTAGTTGTGGCCAAAAGTAGCGAGCTTCTAGGTTAGCGATAGTCTTGTCCCGTCCAACATGGCCACTAAGATCACTTGAATGGAGCTCTCTAACCAGCTTGTCACGTAGAGAACTTCTTGGAATGCACAAACGATCATTTTTGAAGAGATATCCATCTTGCATCAGATAGTCATCACCTAATGGTTGGCCCCTTGCGTGCTTTACCCAAACATGGACAAAGTCTTCGTCACCCACATACAACTCCTTTATTTGATCCATGCCCTAAGTTCACTTCAAAAGAAGTCAAGAGGCATGCACGGCGACTCAAAGCATCGGCTACTCGTTAGTTATTCTAGATTTATGCACGATGAGATAGTTAAACCTCTCGAGATATCTTTGCCCATCTTGCTAGCATGCGGTCAACATGTCGTTGATTTCTAAAATGCTTCAAGGATTGATGGTCGCTATAAACAATGAACTCTTTAGGCAGCAAATAGACTTCCCAAGTTTTCAACGCTCTAAAACGGGCGTATAATTCTTCTTGATAGGTACTCCATTTCTGTCTAGCTTCACTTAACTTCTCACTAAAGAAAGCAATGGGCTTCCTTTCTTGAGATAGGACAACTCCAATGCCTACTCCACTTGCATCACACTCCAACTCAAAAGTCTTGTTGAAATCAGGTAGTACCAAGACAGGAGCTTGTGATAGCTTTTGTTTAATCTCATTGAGACTAGCTTCACCGCTTCGCCCATTGGAACTTTCTTTTCTTCAAACACTCGGTAATTGGTGCCATGATAGTGCTGAAATTCTTCACAAATCGCCTATAGAAAGTTGCAAGGCCATGAAAGCTTCTTACCTCAGAAATGGTCTTAGGAGTTGGCCATTCTCGGATTCCTTCTGTCGGCATTCTGGGAACGGGGGTCCCCAGACTTGCCTGCCTGCGGCCTGCGGCATGGCTCAAGTGGGGGCCCAGTGCGGCCCAGCTTCATCAGCTCAAGCTTAAGACCCTCGCGAGGGGCCAAGCCTCACGGGGCGGACGACTGGAAGCTTCCTCAGAGCAGCCTCATCAGCCGGGCTCGCGAGGCTGAGAGATCAAGGCAAGGGCACCTTGCGAGAGCCCGTGGACGCAAGCCATGACGATCGAGACCCGCGGGTGCCAGGGCGCCCGGCTGAAGGTCCTTGTTTCCCCGGTGCAAAGCAAGCACGCCAAGGCATCGAGCAAAGGTTACCATTCCGTGCAACGAGACCAAGACCGACAAAGCGGCGGGCAGATGAGGTCACCATGGAGCCCAGGGCGGCGTCATCGCTAGTGCTTTTGGCGGCCAAGACCACCTTTAGTCAGGATAACTTGTACTAGATGTTCCCCTTCAAAATGGCCGTTGTTGGCACCCTTCCCGCTCATTATTTGGGAAGAGGACCAGGGCCTCTATAAATAGGACTAGCCACCATAGTAGAGAAAAGAGATCCGGGCCAAGTAGAACACACCGCACCAGCTCAAGAACACCCCTCGCGAGGCCGTTCTTCCTCTGTATTGTTCATCATCAGCCCCTGAGGCAATCCACCACACCACACACTGGAGTAGGGTATTACACCACAACGGTGGCCCACGCCCGTCGCGCCCCCACGGACGCGCACGGCGCGCTGCTCCTGGCGCATGAGCTCCTGCACTACCTCCCCGTCGACGGCCTCTACAAGGACTGGCTCACAGTGCCGCAGGGGGCTCTCCTTTGCCATCCCTCTCGTTGCCTCGCCCTCCATCCGGCGCAGGAGGCGAGGATCAGGAGGTGCCTCCGCCACCTCCTCCCCAAGAAGGCGCCCTGGCTCCAAGGCGCGCGGCCCCAGGACGAGACCCTCCACGTCCGGCGCCTGCGCGGCAATAAAGGAGCTGCCAAGAAATCCCTCGTCCCCAAGAAGGTGCTCGCATGCTCCCAGCACCGGTGCGCCATGACCGCATCCCTGCGCCACCACGCCAAGACCCCGTGCCGCTCCAAGCGGCGGCGCGTGGGAATTTCTAGGAGCAAGCCCAGTACCAGCAAAGGGCGCCGGTGGCCACAGCAGGCTGCCGCTCCTTCACCCCCGAGCTGCACGGTGTCGCATGGCCAGGCAAGTTCAAGCCTAATTTGCCCCCTTGCTACGATGGCACTGCGGACCCCGCGGAATTCCTACAGCTCTACGAGCTGGGCATCGAAGCCTCCAACGGAGACGAAAAGGTCATGGCGAACTGGTTTCCCATGGCGCTCAAGGACGGCGCCCACTTGGCTCTGAACACGGCTCTCGCACGATCTCCTCACAGGATGAGATGCGTACTCGATTCATCGCCAACTTCCGTGGCACTCGCGACCGCCCCGGCCATGAGCGACATGCGCCGCATCAAGCAACAAACCGGGGAAACCTCGCAAGTACATCCGGCGCTTCAACAACGCTCGCCTCAAGATCCCTGTGGTGACCGAGAAGCCATTATCTCGACCTTCTCCGACGGCGTCTTGCGCGACATCAAGATGAAAGAGGAGCTAGCAATCCATGAAGACACATGCACATCCTCGAGCTGTTCAATTTGGCGACCAAGTGCGCCCGGTGAGGAAGGGCGCCTCTCCTCCTCGAGCTCGGTGCCGACCCAAGAGAAGAAGCCCAAGGTCAAGGGCGTGAAGCGTAAGGGAGCTGCCGTGCTCGCAGCAGAACCGGACACCAAGCGAGGCGGGGATCACCGAGTCATCCAAGGGCAGTCGGTACTGCGTGTACCACGACCTCCACACCCACAACACCAACGAATGCCAAGAGCTCAGGGCCGTGCGAGATGGGCGTATCAGCCGACGCCCCAGTGCAACGACAAGGGCTATGGCCGAGGAGGAGGAAGAGGCGGAGGACGATGGGAAGACCGTGGCCCTCGCCAAGGGTGGCGTGACCGACCTCGTGAGGATCGTGGCCGGAGACCAGCCTCGCGAGGAGACCGGAGGATCAGCCTCGTGAGGATCGCCCGCACGGCAACGCAGGCCTCCCTCCTTTGCCACCACCGCCAAGGAGGAATGAAGACCAGCATCATGACGAGGGGGCTGGGGGCTTCCAGGAGCCGCGCGCGATCGCTTGCATCCTGGGCGGCGCCCAGGCCCCAGCCCCACAGTGCATATTCAAGCAGTTTGCTCGCGAGGTGAATGCAGTCCTCCCCAAGCTTGAGACCACGCGCCCTCTCAGGTGGTCTGCGTGCGCTATCACGTTCAGCTCAGCGGATCAGCTCAAGTGCGCAGCTGTAACACCCTGGATGTAAATTTCCCCTTTTGGGCAATATATCATCTTGACCTCATCCTATTTCTTGTGGGTTTTGTCATGCTTGGCCTCATGTGGTTTGGTTATGTGGGTTTTTCTCTTTTCTTGTTTTGCTCCTTTTACCATATTGCATTTGTGCCTCTTGTCATCTTGCATTCCATTCTCATCATGTGTTTGTGGTGATCTCTCACATGTTATGTTGTTGCATGTGCCATTCTCTTTTGCATTACCATCTCCTCCTTCCCTCTTCTTCTTTCCTTAGCAAGTGCTATAATTTCCTTTCTCAATTAATGTTCATCTTCTCACTGCAAATCTTGCTCTTTGCACTAAACCTCTCTCGCCAAATAAGCTCCTCATTTGAAGTTGTTTTGGTCAGGTTCAAAATGACACAAGTTTGAAATATTTCCAAACTTGTCTTATTTTTCTACCTCTAAAATGCCCATTACAATTTATTAAAATTGTGGAGAATTCCAGAGTTTGGGGATATTTTCCTTTCACTCCAACTCTTTTCATTTCTTTCTATACTTTCTTTTCTTTTCCTTTTGATTTTAAAAGGAGAAAGAAAGAAGGCAGAAGAAGAAGTGGCAGCCCAATGAGTCCTCCTCACTGGCTCCGGCCTCCAAGCCGGCCCAGCTCCCCTCAAATTTCAGCCCGGAGAGAGCGCGCCCGGCCGCTCGCTTCTCTCCTCCTGCCTTCCAAGCAGCGCTTACCCCGCTTAGCTCCCGTCACGTGGGCCTTCCGGTCCCTTTGGCAGCGTCAATTCGGTTTCCCTCACCCACCTTTTCCCTCTCCTCTCGCCATCGCCATGGGGACCCGAGCCGAGGGCGTGAGCTCGACCCCGTCGCCCTAGCCCCTACTTATCCCTCTTCGTGTCCAACCGACCCCTAGGGTTTCCCTCTCCCTCTCGCCGCCGCCAGTAAGAGAACCACCAGATTCGCCGCTCCGTCCCGCGCCCGAAAGATTCGAGAGCGCTTGCCGCCGGGCGTGCTCTCCGCCACCCCAACCCTGCGGCCCGTGTCCATCTTTCTTCCTCGTCGTCGACTTCGTCCCACGACGTCGACTACGGGTGCCGGATCGCCAAGTTCGTCGACGCCCCACTTCATCTTCTTCTCGGTCGGGAACCCGGCTGATTCGAGCACGACTCCATCGTCGCAGGATCACCTCCGTCTCCGCTTTCTTGTCCTTGGGTAAGGAGGTATAACCTACTTCCTCCCTGCTTTCGTTCACATCGTCGTTAGATCACCGTAGTGTAGGTTCCGATCCGTGTTCTTATCGCGCTCGGCGTGCTCCGGCGTGTTTGTAGTTTTTGGGTTCAGAGTAGTTTGGCCGCGCGTGGATGCCGCGATTCCGCTCGGGCTTGTCCCTTCATGTTCCCGTGGTGCCCTCCCGCGCGCACCCATCTTGTTCGAGGCCGCAGAGCCCACAGCAGCGCCGTTGCCTCGCCGGCGTCGTCGTTTGGCTCTGCCTCGAGTCGATTGCCTTTCTAGTTTGGTCAAGTAGATTAGAGTCTGTTCTTTCAACCATCCTAGCCTAGCCGAGCTGGTTTGCCCCCAGCTCTCTCATGGCGACACAGGTTGAATCGGTAGCGCCTCCCCCTTTTAATTTACTGTTTTCGCTCGTTCTTGATTCGTGTCTGCGGCGGTAGAAGTAGTTAAGGGCCCGAGGCCCTTTCTCTGTCAGTCCTCGCCACCCAGTCCAGTGGTAGCAGGGGCAGAGTTCCAACGGGGAGACCCGGGTTCGATTCAACCCGAGGCTGGTTTTTCTTCCCCTTTTTAAACTCGCTAAACCACTGTCTCTATGACAAGAGGGCCACCATGTCGACCTCTTAGCGCCTCCTCCACTCATATTTTTTCTTCCTTTACCCCATGATTCCATTTCTGGATTGTTTCCTTTTCTGTTTTAGGCAAGTCCATTTCTGGACATTTCCAAATCTGGAATTTGCCATTTCGTTAACTTCCATTTTAGGCAGGTTATGACTTAGTGCATTTGTGATGATTTCTATGCTGCAACCCTAACATATTATATATGTTTTTGGGGTAGAAAAATCCCACCAACTCAGTAGTGGCATTAGTTTCTGCATTTGAGCAAGTTTATGATCATGTCTTTTGCATCATGTTTATGTGTTGTCTTTCATGGGCATATTTATTTGATTTATGCTATGAGGTAGTTTGCACACGTGCATGGCTTTGTCCATCATGCCGTTATTGTAGGTTTCTCACCATTCTTGTTTTGCTCGCCATATCCAACCCGTGCATCCGTTTCCGGTGATCTCTATATCGATTTCTACCGAAATCATCTCATCTTTCCGATGGCATGCTTGGTTTGCCAAGATGATGCCTAGTTTTTCATTTACCCTCCGGAGCGCACATACGCATTGCATATCACATCCCGCATATCATGCCATGTTTTGCATCATGTTGATTGTGCATTGCACTGTGATTTATTGTGGTTCCTTTGTTTGTGTTGTTGCTTTGGGTAGAGCCGGGAGATGAGTACGTGAACGAGGAACCTGTTGAGAACGCTTACGAGGATCAAGCTTTCGACAACTCGAGAACATTGCGTGCAAGATGACCATACCCTCGAAATCACTTCTATCTTTGCTATGCTAGATGCTCGCTCTTTTGCTATGCCCATGTCGCGATGCCTACCACTTGCTATATCTTGCCACCCATATTGCCATGTCATTCTAACCATCCTTTCCTAGCAAACCGTTGATTGGCTATGTTACCGCTTTGCTCAGCCCTCTTATAGCGTTGTTAGTTGCGGTGAAGATGAAGTTTGTTCCTTGTTGGAACATGGAGATGTTGTTCCTTTTTGGAACATGTTTACTTGTTGGGATATCACAATATATATCTGCTATAATTAATACATCTATATACTTGGTAAAGGGTGGAAGGCTCGGCCTTATGCCTGGTGTTTTGTTCCACTCTTGCCACCCTAGTTTCCGTCATACCGGTGTTATGTTCCTTGATTTCGCGTTCCTTACACGGTTGGGTGATTTATGGGATCCCCTTGGCAGTTCGCTTTGAATAAGACTAGTCCACCACGGCCCACCTTTGGTCGTACCACTTCCCACCTAACCCTTTTTTCCCCGGGTTTTCGCCAGCCCGCGGGTCAACTTTATTTTAACCCCGGCCAGTTCTCCTTCGATTGCCGGTCCAACTTGAGCGATGTCCGCGCCCCACAGGCAATCCAGGTTTATGCCAACCCGACGTCTGGCTCATCCGGATGTGCCACGAGAACGAGATATGTGCAGCTCCTATCGGGATTTGTCGGCACAATCGGGCGGCTTTGCCTGGTCTTGTTTTATTCTTTGTCGAAATGTCTTGTAGTCCGGGATTCCGAGATTGATCGGGTCTTCCCGGTAGAAGGAATATCCTTCGTTGACCGTGAGAGCTTATAATGGGCTAAGTTGGGACACCCCTGAGGTAATATCTTTCAAAGCCGTGCCCATGATTTATGAGGCAGATGGGAATTTGTTAATGTCCGGTTGTAGAAAACCCAAGTTGACCTCAATTAAAATACACATCAACCGCGTGTGTAACCGTGATGGTCTCTTCTCGTGAGTCCGGAAGTGAACACGATGTTGGAGTTATGTCTGCCGTAAGTAGTTCAGGATCACTTCTTGATCGCTATTAGCTTCACGACCGTGCTTTGCTCCTCTTCTCGCTCTCTTTTGCGAAGTAGCCACCATATATGCTAGTCGCTTGCTGCAGCTCCACTATACTACTCTGTCCTTCCTATAAGCTTAAATAGTCTTGATCTCGCGGGTGTGAGATTGCTAGTCCCCGTGACTCACGGATACTTCCAAAACAGTTGCAGTGTTCCGACGATGCGGTCAGGTGATTCCACCGAGCTCAAGTGGGAGTTCGACGAGGAACGTGGTCGTTACTATGTGTCTTTTTCCAGATGATCGATGAGTGGTGCCCAGTTGGGACGATTCGGGATCTGTGTTAGCATTTGGGGTATCTTCTTTTATTTTGGTTCCGTAGTCGGACCTTGAGTGTACTACGAATGATGGATGTTTATTTATGTAATCGTGTGAAGTGGCGATTGTAAGCCAACTATGTATCTCTTTTCCTTATTTATTACATGGGTTGTGTGAAGATTACCTCACTTGCGACATTGCTTTCAATGCGGTTATGCCTCTAAGTCGTGCCTCGACACGTGGGAGATATAGCCGCATCGGGCGTTATAAGTTGGTAATCGAGCCTTCCGACTTAGGAGCCCCTACTTGATTGTTTGCCGACGTTGTTGAGTCTAGAATGGAAAATGTTTTGAGTCTTAGGATTATATATATCGGAGAGTAGGATTCTTTTTACTCCTCGGTCCTTAAATACGCTCTGGTGAGGTATCCTGACGTAGAGTTTTGACTCTTCTCTTCTCAAATTTCACTAAAATTTTTTAGGATCACGTGGGTATCTTGGAATCGTTCCGATGGTTTTGTGACGAGAACATTGTTCTTGGTGCCTCGACATTTAGGGGTTGTGGCGGTGTCCCGGGAGTTGAGCTCCGAGGTGTTGTCGTCACAATTTTATCGTTGCGATTCTGGAATACACGAGTTTTACCGACATCGAAATCTCTTTTGTGCAGTTGTTGGTGAGATAACCCCGATAGCCCAAAGATCTTGTGGCGAAAAGGGAGTATTGCCATGACTTGCATAACGGATGTTTTTCGAAGGTCGAGGTACACGATTTCCGAGGATTTCTTGGTTATGTGTTGACGGATGGATACAGCTGGATCTAGGTATTGTTAGTTTGGGTGATATATTTTGTGTCCCGTGTATCCCCAACACCAGTTGCATAACCGTAAAGTTTCGGGAGTTTATAGGTGGGAATTCTAGTAGCTTACGGGATATTCTTTCCGATGTATGTATGATTTGAGATTGGGGTTCAAAGTTTAGTGGTCCGCCCATTCACGGTCGATTCTGATGGTCGCGAGACGCCTTAAAGAATCCTTGGCTATGCTGATTCGGGACGCCTTGTTAGTCATTCGTGACGTCCGCTATACGTCGTGCCTGTAGGGCCCCACCATGAACACTTTGGGCGAAATCTCATCATGTGTTTGTTCCGCTCATTCTAGAAGCCAACCTTTTGTTTTCGATTGTGATATTCGATTTGTTTCTAAGATGATGTTGTTTCCATATCCTTTATCTAAGTGGCTTCTCACCTTAATGGACGTGTGATGATTATCTTTGGAATTCATTCGTTCATTCTTGTTCGAATGTTTATTGTGAAGACTATATGTTGCAATTTCTATCCGTTGATTCTACTTATCAATTTGTCTATCAAAGGACTAACGGATGTCACCCTCTTCAGATGGCTCCGCCAACGCGGCGTCGAATCCGGATCGCAATGATGGGGATCAATCCGAACCCTCCACCTCCACCTCCACCTCCGCCTTGAGAGGCTCCGGCAAGCTATCATGGCAGCCACCAATGCCAATGCTCGAGATGATTTTGCAGCTCTTGCAAGAAGCGTACTCGAGGGCAAGGCAATCAAGGAAATCAAGGTCAAGGCAACCATCAGCCACACTTTGCTACTCTCGCCAGTTCCTCGCTAATCACCGAAGTCTTTCGGTTTACGTGTCGAGGCCACGACGCCGACGATTGGTTAGTGGATATCTGCAAGCACTTTGATCAGTAGCAATGTCGGACACGAGGACTTTGTCAAGTTTGCATCATTTCAACTCAAGGATCAAGGCTGGCCGAGTGGTACCAGCAATACAAAGATTCCAGAGGAGGTCGTGTCATTACACAGGATGAGTTCCGCCGTGATTTCAGAGCTCATCACATCCCGAAAAGTGTTGTTGAGAGCAAGCGTGAGGAGTTCCGCAATCTCAAGCGGGCAACATGTCCGTCTATCAATACAATATCCAGTTCGAAGCTTGCCTGCTTTTGCTAAGCAAGACGTGCACGATGAAAAGAGTATGATCTATCAATTCAGAGGTGGTCCGAGAGAAGATCTGCAATTATCTCTTGTCTTTGTTTGAGCCAGATAAGTATGATGATTTCTACAACATGGCTCAAGCAAGAAGCGGCCCAACTCAAGTGTGAGGCTTCTAAGAAGAGAATCGGGGATGCAGATTCAGTCCTCTTCGTCCTCTCAAGTGGCAGCTAAGCAGCGAAGTTTTACCTTCCCCCTCCTCCGTTCCGTCGGCCTTACCGGCGAGAAGAACTCAGGTGGCCGTGGATCTTCCCACCCACCCAACCCAAGCTATCGTAACAAGTCTAATTCTCAAGCTCCAAGGTCAAGTGCTCCTTACCACCGTCCGCTCTCCGAGGTCACTTGCAACAAGTGTCGCAGAAAGGTCACTATGCTTGAACAAATGCTTCAACCAGAGGCGTCTTCCGCCTCCTCCTCCTGTGAAATCTTCCAGCAATGCAGTGGTCAAGCATAATCCCAAGTCTGCCAAGGTGAATTTGATGAATGCAGCTCAAGCAGAGGAATCTTCTTATGTGATAATGGGTAATCTTCCAGTTAATGATATTCCTGCAAAAGTCTTATTTGATACTGGTGCATCGCATTCTTTCATTTCAAGACCTTTTGCATCTAAGCATGAGTTGGTTTTTCAAGATTTGCCTAAACCACTATCGGTTGTCTCTCTGGGTAAATTCATGCATGCAAGCTCCATGGTTCCGGATGTTTCTATCAAGATGGGCGATTATAGATTTCTGGCTAAACCAATTGTTCTTGGTGACTCGGATATTGATCTTATTCTCGGGATGGACTGGCTTTCTCAGCACAAAGCTCAGCTTGATTGTGCTGCCGGAAATTCAATTGACTCACTCTTCTAATGATGTGATCATCTATGCCGCTCGTGATGAAACCATTCGGTTGTTTTCTCTCAATGAGAAGGGCGAATGAATGCCATCTCTCGATTCCATCGTTTGTGAGTACCAAGATGTCTTTCCGTAAGAGCTTCCGTATGCCTCCTCATCGGCCGCTTGAGTTCGTTATTGATCTTGAGCCCTGCATCAACCCGTTTGCAAGCGTCCATACAAGCTTGGACCTGATGAGTGAAGGAATTGAAGAAGCATTTCGATGAACAAGAGCGTCTGGGTTTGATCGGACCGAGTTCATCTCCTTGGGGTTGTGGTGTTCTTTTTGTCCGGAAGAAGGATGGCACGGACCGACTTTTGCGTCGATTACCGTCCATTGAATAAGAAGACAATCAAGAACAAGTATCCACTTCCCAACATCAATGAGCTTTTCGAGCAACTCAAAGGTGCTACAGTTGTTCTCCAAGCTTGACCTTCAGATGGGGTATCATCAGATTCGCATTCGTGAACAAGATATTCCCAAGACGGCATTCGTAACAAGCTTTGGTTCTTATGAATATACTGTCATGTCTTTCGGCCTCGTCAATGCTCCTCCAACTTTCTCTCGGATGATGAACTTCATATTCAATCCCTACACCAATGAATTCGTCTTGGTCTATCTTGATGATATTTTGGTCTTCTCCAAGAATAAGAAGGATCATGCCAAACATTTTGCGATTGGTGCTAGACAAGCTCGGAGTACCAATTCTATGCGAAGTTCTCCAAATGTGAATTTTGGCTTGATGAAGTGCTTTATCTTGGTCATATCATCTCCGCCAAGGGCATCACAGTTAATCCCGAGAAGGTGTCCGCAATTGTGAATTGGGAACCTCCTCGAGAATGTCAACTGACTCCACTTGATTTTCTTGGTCTTGCAAGCTATTGCGAAGATTCGTTGAGAACTTCTCCAAGATTGCAAAGCCTCTTTCCAACCTTCTCCGTAAGCATGTGAAGTATGTCCGGTCTCCACGAGTGTGACGTTGCTTTCAATACTCTCAAAGAGAAACTCGTCACAGCTCCTGTCTTGACTCCTCCTGATGAATCCAAGCCATTTGAAGTGTTCTGTGATGCTTCTCTTCAAGGTCTCGGTGCTGTGTTAATGCAAGAGAAGAGGGTTGTGGCTTATACCTCTCGCCAGTTGAAGCCCAACGAGAAAAACTACCCCACTCACGATCTTGAGTTGGCGGCAGTTGTCCATGCATTGATAACATGGAGACATCTCTTGTTGGGAAGGAAAGTGGACATTTTCACCGATCACAAGAGTCTCAAGTACATCTTCACTCAACCCAACCTCAACCTCAAAGTGACTTCGATGGGTCGAAATGATTCAAGAGTACAACCCAAGTATTGAATATACTCCGCAAGGCCAATGTCATTGCAGATGCTTTGAGCAGAAGGCTTACTGCAACAGCCTAATCCTCAAGCCCTTTCACCGGATCTTTGTGAAGCGTTCCATAAGCTGAATCTTCAAGTTGTTCCTCAAGGTTTTCTTGCCAACCTCATAGTCTCTCCTACTTTGGAAGATCAGATTCGTGAGGCTCAACTTCGGATACCATGGTGAAGAAAGTGAAACGTGGTATCGACAAGGGCATTTCCAAGTACAAGTGCTTCCACGTTGATGACAGAGACACTCTTTTCTTTGAGGACCGGATTGTGGTTCCTAAGGGTGATCTCTGAAAAGTCATTATGAACGAGGCTCACAATTCGCTTCTATCCATTCATCCCGGAAGTACGAAGATGTGCCAGGACCTCAAGCGATCATATTGGTGGACTCGAATGAAGCGAGAAATTGCTCAATTCGTGAATGAGTGTGATGTCTGCGAGAAGAGTGAAAGCGAACACCAAAGACCAGCTGGTCTCCTTCAACCTCTTGCTATTCCAGAGTGGAAGTTTGATCATATTGAAATGGACTTCGTGACTGGATTTCCAAAGTCCAAGCGTGGAAATGATGCTATCTTCGTTGTCATTGACAAGCTTACTAAAGTGGCTCATTTTCTTCCTATCAAAGAATCCATCACAGCAGCTCGGTTGGCGAGCTATACACCTCCGAGATTGTCTCCTTGCACGGCATTCCACAATTGATCTCTTCTGCACCGTGGCAGCATCTTTACCTCCAAGTTTTGGGATTCTTTTCGAAGGCCATGGGCACCAACATTCGTTCAGCACAGCTTTCCACCCTCAAACAAGTGGCCAAGTCGAAGCGAGTTAATCAAACCCTTGAAGATATGCTCGGGGCTTGTGTCATTTCTTTCGGTATGAAGTGGGAAGATTGTCTTCCATATGCCGAAGTTCTCTTACAACAACAGCTTCCAAGCGAGTTCGGGCAAGGCCCCATTCGAAATTCTCTATGGCGTAAAGTGTCGTACTCCTCTCAATTGGTGCGAGACAGGTGAACGCCAACTTCTTGGCAATGACTTGATCACGTATGTAAGAAATGTGCAAGGTCATTCGTGAGAATCTCAAAGCCGCGTAATCGCGCCAGAAGAGCTATTATGATGATAAGCACCGTGATGTGACTTTTGAAATCGGAGACCATGTCTACCTCCGCGTCTCTCCAATGAAAGGCACTCGTCGCTTCGGTATCAAAGGGAAGCTTGCCCCTAGATACGTGGGTCCTTTCAAGATCATTGGGAAAAGAGGCGATCTCACCTATCAACTTGAGCTTCCATCCAACTTTGCAAACGTGCACGATGTGTTTCACGTGTCACAACTTCGCAAGTGCTTCAAGACTCCTGAACGCACTATCAACTTCGAAGAGATTGACCTTCAAGAAGATCTCTCTTATCATGAGCACCCGTTGCTATTCTTGAAGAAACCGAGCGCAAGACTCGCAACAAGTCAATCAAATTCCTGAAAGTGAAGTGGTCACACCATTCCGACCGAGAAGCTACACGGGAGCGCGAGGATCACCTCCGTTCGAATATCCGAGTTCTTTCAGTCCTAGATCTCGGACGAGATCCTCTTGTAGTGGTGGAGTGTTGTAACACCACGGATGTAAATTTCCCTTTGGGCAATATATCATCTTGACCTCATCCTATTTCTTGTGGGTTTTGTCATGCTTGGCCTCATGTGGTTTGGTTATGTGGGTTTTCTCTTTTCTTGTTTTGCTCCTTTTACCATATTGCATTTGTGCCTCTTGTCATCTTGCATTCCATTCTCATCATGTGTTTGTGGTGATCTCTCACATGTTATGTTGTTGCATGTGCCATTCTCTTTTGCATTACCATCTCCTCCTTCCCTCTTCTTCTTTCCTTAGCAAGTGCTATAATTTCCTTTCTCAATTAATGTTCATCTTCTCCCTGCAAATCTTGCTCTTTGCACTAAACCTCTCTGCCAAATAAGCTCCTCATTTGAAGTTGTTTTGGTCAGGTTCAAAAATGACACAAGTTTGAAATATTTCCAAACTTGTCTTATTTTCTACCTCTAAAATGCCCATTACAATTTATTAAAATTGTGGAGAATTCCAGGAGTTTGGGGATATTTTCCTTTCACTCCAACTCTTTTCATTTCTTTCTATACTTTCTTTTCTTTTCCTTTTGATTTTAAAAAGGAGAAAGAAAGAAGGCAGCAGCAGCAGTGGCAGCCAATGAGTCCTCCTCACACAGGCTCCGGCCTCCCAAGCCGGCCCAGCTCCCTCAGCCCGCAGCCCAGAGAGAGCGCGCCAGCCCGCTCGCTTCTCTCCTCCCTGCTTTCACAGCACCGCCGCTTACCCCCGCTTAGCTCCCATTCACGTGGGCGCACCGTCCCTTTGGCAGCGTCAATTCGGTTTCCCTCACCCACCTTTTCCCTCTCCTCTCGCCATCGCCATGGGGACCCCGAGCCGAGGAGCGTGAGCTCGACCCGTCACGCCTAGCCCCTACTTATCCCCTCTTCGTGTCCAACCGACCCCTAGGGTTTCCCTCTCCCTCTCGCCGCCGCCAGTAAGAGAACCACCAGATTCGCCGCCCCGCTCCGTCCGGCGCGCTCGAGAGCGCGCCTCGTCGCCGGGCGTGCTCTCCGCCACCCCAACCCTGCGGCCCGTGTCCATCTTCTTCCTCGTCGTCGACTTCGTCCCACGACGTCGACCACGGGTGCCCGGATCGCCAAGTTCGCCGACGCCTCGCTTCATCTTCTTCTCGGTCAGAACCCGGCGAAGTTCAGAGCACGACTCCATCGTCGCAGGATCACCTCCGTCTCCGTTTTCTTGTCCTTGGGTAAGGAGGTATAACCTACTTCCTCCTGCTCGTTCACATGTCGTTAGATCACCGTAGTGTAGGTTCCGATCCGTGTTCTTATCGCTCGGCGTGCTCCGGCGTGTTTGTAGTTTTTGGGTTCAGAGTAGTTTGGCCACGTGGATGCCGCGATTCCCGCCGGGCTTGTCCCTTCATGTTCCGTGGTGCCCTCCCGCGCACCCATCTTGTTCGAGGCCGCAGAGCCCTCAGAGCCGCCGTTGCCTGCAAGGCGTCGTCGTTTGGCTCTCTGCCTCGAGTCGCGTTTTCTAGTTTGGTCAAGTAGATTAGAGTCTCTGTTCTTTCAACCATCCTAGCCTAGCCGAGCTGGTTTGCCCCCGCTCTCTCACCGCATGGCGACACTGGTTCGAATCCCAGCGCGCCTCCCCCTTTTTTAATTTTCGCTCGTTCTTGGTTCGTGTCTGCAGTGAGAAGTAGTTAAGGGCCCGAGGCCCTTTCTCTGTCAGTCATCGCCACCCAGCCCAGTGGTAGCAGGGGCAGAGTTCCAACGGGGAGACCCGGGTTCGATTCCCCCCGAGGCTGGTTTTTCTTCCCCCTTTTTAAACCTGCTAAACCACTGTCTCTATGACAGTAGGGCCACCATGTCAGCCTCTTAGCGCCTCCTCCACTCATATTTTTTTTTCTTCCTTTACCCCGCGATTCCATTTCTGGATTGTTTCCTTTTCTGTTTTAGGCAAGTCCATTTCTGGACATTTCCAAATCTGGAATTTGCCATTTCTGTTAACTTCCATTTTAGGCAGGTTATGACTTAGTGCATTTGTGATGATTTCTATGCTGCAACCCTAACATATTATATATGTTTTTGGGGTAGAAAAATCCCACCAACTCAGTGGTGGCATTAGTTTCTGCATTTGAGCAAGTTTATGATCATGTCTTTTGCATCATGTTTATGTGTTGTCTTTCATGGGCATATTTATTTGATTTATGCTATGAGGTAGTTTGCACACGTGCATGGCTTTGTCCATCATGCTGTTATTGTAGGTTTCTCACCATTCTTGTTTTGCTCGCCATATCCAACCCGTGCATCCGTTTCCGGTGATCTCTATATCGATTTCTCTGAAATCATCTCATCTTTCGATGGCATGCTTGGTTTGCCAAGATGATGCCTAGTTTTCATTTACCCTCCGGAGCGCACATAAGCATTGCATATCCCATCATGCATATCATGTCATGTTTTGCATCATGTTGATTGTGCATTGCACCGTGATTTATTGTGGTTCCTTTGTTTGTGTTGTTGCTTTGGGTAGAGCCGGGAGACGAGTACGTGAACGAGGAACCTGTTGAGAACGCTTACGAGGATCAAGCTTTCGACAACTCTGAGAACATTGCGTGCAAGATGACCATACCCTCGAAATCACTTCTATCTTTGCTATGCTAGATGCTCGCTCTTTTGCTATGCCCATGCTGCGATGCCTACCACTTGCTATATCTTGCCACCCATATTGCCATGTCAGCCCCTAACCATCCTTTCCTAGCAAACCGTTGATTGGCTATGTTACCGCTTTGCTCAGCCCTTCTTATAAGCGTTGTTAGTTGCGGTGAAGATGAAGTTTGTTCCTTGTTGGAACATGGAGATGTTGTTCCTTGTTGGAACATGTTTACTTGTTGGGGATATCACAATATATATCTGCTATAATTAATACATCTATATACTTGGTAAAGGGTGGAAGGCTCGGCCTTATGCACAGTGTTTTGTTCCACTCTTGCCACCCTAGTTTCCGTCATACCGTGTTATGTTCCTTGATTTCGCGTTCCTTACACGGTTGGGTGATTTATGGGACCCCCTTGGCAGTTCGCTTTGAATAAGACTAGTCCGGAAGGCCCAACATTGGTTTTACCATTTGCCACCTAAGCCTTTTTCCCCGGGTTTCGCGAGCCCGAGGGTCATCTTTATTTTAACCCCGGCCAGTTCTCCTTCGATTGCTGGTCCAACTTGAGCGATGTCCGGCGCCCCCTGGGCAATCCAGGGTTTATGCCAACCCGACGTCTGGCTCATCCGGATGTGCCCTGAGAACGAGATATGTGCAGCTCCTATCGGGATTTGTCGGCACAATCGGGCGGCTTTGCTGGTCTTGTTTTATTGCTGTCGAAATGTCTTGTAGTCCGGGATTCCGAGATTGATCGGGTCTTCCGGTAGAAGGAATATCCTTCGTTGACCGTGAGAGCTTATAATGGGCTAAGTTGGGACACCCCTGCAGGTAATATCTTTCAAAGCCGTGCCCGCGGTTATGAGGCAGATGGGAATTTGTTAATGTCCGTTGTAGAAAACCCGAAGTTGACCTCAATTAAAATACACATCAACAGCGTGTGTAACCGTGATGGTCTCTTCTCGGAGTCCGGGAAGTGAACACGGTGTTGGAGTTATGTCTGCCGTAAGTAGTTCAGATCACTTCTTGATCGCTATTAGCTTCACGACCGTGCTTTGCTCCTCTTCTCGCTCTCTTTTTGCGAAGTAGCCACCATATATGCTAGTAAACTTGCTGCAGCTCCACTATACTACTCGTCCTTCCTATAAGCTTAAATAGTCTTGATCTCATGGTGTGAGATTGCTTTGAGTCCCGTGACTCACGGATACTTCCAAAACAGTTGCAGGTTCCGACGATGCCGGTGTGTGATTCCACCGAGCTCAAGTGGGAGTTCGACGAGAACGTGGTCGTTACTATGTGTCTTTTCCAGATGATCGTAGTGGTGCCCAGTTGGGACGATTCGGGATCTGTGTTAGCATTTGGGGTATCTTCTTTTATTTTGGTTCCGTAGTCGGACCTTGAGTGTACTTTGAATGATGGATGTTTATTTATGTAAATGTGAAGTGGCGACTGTAAGCCAACTATGTATCTCTTTCCCTTATTTATTACATGGGTTGTGTGAAGATTACCTCACTTGCGACATTGCTTTCAATGCGGTTATGCCTCTAAGTCGTGCCTCAACACGTGGGAGATATAGCCGCATCGGGGGCGTTACAGCAGCAACGGCCGGAGTCCTCCCGATGCTTTGCTCCCCAGTCATCAGCAATGTGCAAGTCACCAGGACCCTCATCGATGGCGGAGCAGGACTCAACGTCCTGTCTGTCGAGACGTTCGACAATCTCCAAGTGCCATATGATCAGCTTCATCCGACCAAGCCTTTCTCAGGAGTCACTGATGGTTTCACTGTTCCGATAGGGCAGGTTCGCCTTCCAGTCACCTTTGGGCAGCGCAACAACTACCGCACCGAGCTCATCAACTTCGACGTTGCCCACATTCGCTTGCCATACAATGCCATCCTCGGGTACCCAGCCCGCTGTTCATGGCAGTGACTCACCATGGCTACAATGTCCTCAAGATGCCAGGAAGCGGTGGAGTCATCACAGTACCCTGTGAGGAAAGGGATGCAGTGTGTTCTCTTGAGCGTGCCTTCCAAGCCGCAGCAATCGAAGACCCAGATCACAGGAGCGGAAGACTTCCCGAAGCGACCCCTAAGAAGAAGAAGGCTTCGCCTGGGCCAAGCCATCAGGAGGCCGGTGCCTCCGGAGGGGTTGCGTCAGGATTCACGCCCGTTCAGGGAGCGCCACCCTCTGTCGCATAGGAAGGCGCGCCCGGCGCCCTCCTCGGGCAGGGCTCGGGGGATCTTTCTTGGAGATCCACCAACTTTGCCAAGGTCACGAGGGAGGCGCTCGGGCACCATTTGGAGGCGTGCTTCAAGGCACGTTTCCCTCAGGAAGGTATGAGGCAAGGAGGGCCAAACCCTCAGGAGTTCGTCGCGAGAATCACTCAGGAGCTACATGAGTCGAGGGTCATGCGCGGCAGCCGCCGCTTGCCCGCCGTAGCCCCACATCCAGGCGAGGATGGTGGGCTGCGCGTCTGCATCGACGTGCCAGGGCTCAACCGAGCCGCGTCTCAGGAGCACCTCTGGCCTTCGCGCGTGAGGCGTTGCGAGGGTCCACCTCACAGCTACATTCGCATGCCTTCGGCCTGCCGAACGTGGTCGGCGCTCATCAGCGCCTGCTGAGGAGCATTCTGGAGGCTCAGGAGGTCAGGCATTGTGCGGTCCTGGCGGAGATGGAGATGGCCCTCGAAGACCCACCTGTGCCCCCGGAGCCTCCCGAGGCTCCTGGGCCCGGGGGCTCGTGAGGGTCGACGTCCTCCCCGCGCGTCGCCTACTTCTTCAGCATCACTTCATCTCCAACGGTATCAGGTGACATCTTTCAAAGTTCCATTTTTAGCTGGGAGCGCCCACAGGGCTGCATCATTCCCAGGTCGCGTGGGTCCGTCCCTGCGGCATGTATCCGTTTTGCTTATGCTTTTTACCTACCTTGTTGGGGGCGCCCCCCGGGCTGCATTATCCCCAAGCTGCTCGGGCCTGGCCCAGTGGCGTTTGCTTTTTCCGCATCTATCTGAAATGGATTTGCTCCTTCGTGCTTAACATACCTGACCTAATCGCCTGCTCGATTGACACCTACCTATGGAGCCGCTCGCTCTGGCACGGCATTTGCGTACGGGTCCGTCCCTGCACCGCTGATAAATCTGAGTGGTCGAGCTCTGGCCGCGGCAGCCCCGCAAGGCGCCACCTCATCAGGCCCTCAGTGCCCCAATCACACCCCCGAAGCAACGACCAGGCCGAGCGAGCCAACGCGGAGGTCCCGAGGGGCCTCAAAACCAGGACCTTCAAGAAGAAGCTGGAGGCTTGCGGCAGGGGCTGGTACGACGAGCTCCAGTCCGTGCTGTGGTCTATCCGCACGACCGCGGCCAAGCCGATCGGGCGAGACCCGTTCTTCCTCGCTTCACGGAAAGCGAGGCCGTCCTCCCTCACGAGGTCAGGCGTCGCTCCGCACGGGTCCTGGCGTTCGACGAGACGCAGCAGGATGCCACGCGGGGGATGGATCTCGTGCTGGGGGAGGAACGCCGTCGAGAAGCCGCGCTGCGAGCGGCAAGGTATCAACAGGCGCTGCGACGATACCACTGCCGCAACATCCGCCCCAGAACTCTTGAGGTAGGGGACCTCGTGCTCAGAGAGGTCCTCTTCAGGGAGGGGTTGCACAAGCTCTCTCCCATGTGGGAGGGCCCATTCAAGGTTGTTCATGTTTCTAGGCCTGGCTCCGCGCGCTTGGAGACCCAGGAGGGGGTACCCATCCAGAACGCATGGAACATTCAACATCTCCGAAGGTTCTACCCCTGAGCCTAGTGCCTATGGAAAGGCCCGGTGCCTGTGAAGAAGGCCAATGCCTGTGAAGCTGCCGCATTTTGGGAAAGGCCCGGTGCCTGTGAAGAAGTTCAATGCCTGTGAAGCTACCGCATTTTGGGAAAGGCCCGGTGCCTGTGAAGAAGGCCAATGCCTGTGAAGCTCGCCGCCCATGGCACTCTCACGTAATAATGAGTGGGGCTGTACACGCCCCGGAGTCTCCGGAGTGCCGCCCTCGGGCCTCGGGGCTCCATACGCCAGATGGCAGCACTTAGCTCCGCGCTGGTGAGAAGACGTCGAAGACTAGAATAGGTGCCGGACGCGGCTTTTTCATTTGCTTTCTGCAGTTGGCTTGTTCGTTCCTATTTGAAGTTTTACTAGAGCTGTTGCCATCTCTGGCTTGTGACTCTTTATCTTTTTCACTCACTCGCCTCGTTTTCTCTCGCGCAAGTCTCGCGAGGGAGGTTCGCGGGCACCCTCGTGAGTGTTTTCTGCCCCGATCGTTTGAAGCTTTCCTGTCCGAGTCCGCTGCGGGAGCACCCCTCCCAGTCCATGCCCCACGGGCATCGCGGCACGAGCACAGGACCTGGGCCGGTCGCCCCCACAACCGAGACCGAAAGCTACTCCTCCAGTTAATCCTTGCAGGACATGAAGCGCACGGCGAGGCGTCGGCCTCGGGAGGCGAGGACCGCGACAAGCCTCACCGAGCTAAGTAATTCCCGCACATGGGCACACGACACGGAAACACAGCACGGAAATAGCGAAAACAACGCGATAATTAACAAGAGCAGTTCAAACACGCCCCCGCTGGGCCCTATACTACCTTCTTTTTGCGCAGGGAAAGAAGAAAAACAAAATAGGCACGACTTGCTCGGCACCAACTTGCGGCGAAAGCTCGAACTGCCTCCGGGGCTCAGGCGGATCCCTCCTCTCGCTTCACCGGGGCACGATGGCGGCCTGACGCGCTACCTTCCCCCAGGCGGGCGCGACGGCGCGGGGGCTGGTCGCGGCCACCGCTGGAGGAGCTGCTGTCCGAAGGAGAGTCGCCGAAGCTTGGCGAGCCCCGAGCGCCGCTGCCCACGCGCCTGCCACCATTTTCATCCTGATCAGCGCCGAGGCTGGGCAGGCGGCCGCGGTCATCGTCTTCAGGGCAGCACCCAGCATGGCGACCGTCTTCCCCGAACACCCTCACGTAGAGGGTGGCGTCGCCGTCAAACTTGAAGTGCAAGGTGCACCGCCGGCTCGAGCCATCTTGCGCGGCAAACGTTTGCGGCCAGCGGGTCGTACGCATTCCGGCGGCAAAACCTCAAATAAGCCAGAAGCTCGCCGCAAAGAACCGTCCGCTGAAGCGAGGCGGCCTTGAGCGCCGGCCGGAAGTTCACCTACGAAGAAACGGGGGAGCTGGAGCCAGGTGCTGGTCGGGTCCGCCGACCACACGACGAACTCCGGCAGCATCTCTGCCGAGCGGAAGCGCGGCCTGGGGGGCCGTGCAGCCACGGCGTGCCTCCCATCGGCAACCGGGCGCTCATCGCCGCACGGGGAACCGCCTCCACGACCGCGGGAAGCTACTACGGGGACCGCAGGATGCTTGCGAGGGCGGCCCCGGCCACGCTTGGTCGGGGGAGAGTCAAGCCCTTCCTGATGAGCCTTTCCCTTCTCCACGGCCGAGAACCTCTTCGGCGGAGCCATGGGAATGGCGAGCAGCCGGGATGGAAAAAAAGGAGTAGCGGGAAGGGATGGACCGACGAGGCTCACGCAGTCCCGTACTTATAGCCGGAGAAGGCCAACCGCCGGCCACCACGATCGCAGGTAATCATGACCCTTTTTTGCATGCAGGGACTTGTCAAGTCGTGCGGTTGCCGAGGCGTCGTGGGGAAGCGGAGACGCCCACGTCCAATCAATCGCCACGCTGCGCCCAAGGCCGTAGGCTATTGGGGTCGCGACGCTTCACACTTACCCCTTCGCTTCTCTGCTAAGCCAAGCCCGGGCGCGCCTTGGGCCCGGGGGCTACTGTCGGCGTTCTGGGAACAGGGGTCCCCAGACTTGCCCGCCTGCGGCCTGCGGCGTGGCTCAAGTGGGGGCTCAATGCGGCCCAGCTTCATCAACTCAAGCTCAAGACCCTCGCGAGGGGCCAAGCCTCGCGGGGCGGACGACAGGAAGCTTCCTCAGGAGCAGCCTCATCAGGCCGGCTCGCGAGGAGGCAGAGAGATCAAGGCAAGGGCACCTCGCGAGGAGCCCGTGACACAAGCCATGACGATGAGACCAGGCGGGCGCCGGCCTGCGCAGTGTCCTTGTTTCCCCTTCGGTGCAAAGGGGGCAAGCACAGGCCAAGGCATCAGGCAAAGGTTACCATTCCGGTGCAACGAGACCAAGACCAGCAAAGCGGCAGGACGAAGGTCACCATGGAGCCCAGGACGGCGTCATCGCCGGTGCTTTTGGTAGCCGAAGACCACCTTTAGTCAGGATAACCTGTACTAGATGTTCCCCTTCAAAATGGCCATTGTTGGCGCCCTTCCCGCTCATTATTTGGGAAGAGGACCAGGACCTCTATAAATAGGACTAGCCACCACAGTAGAGAAAAAGGATCCGGGCCAAGTAGAACACACCACACCAGCTCAAGAACACCCCTCGCGAGGCCGTTCTTCCTCTCAGATTGTTCATCATCAGCCCCGAGGCAATCCACCACACCACACACCTTTGGAGTAGGGTATTACACCACAACGGTGGCCCGAACCAAAGATAAATCTCGTGTCCCTTGTGTGTTCTTCTTTCCGCCTAGATTCCTTGCGAGCCATCGAGAGGCGAGTCGGTAGGGAAAGATCTTCGTATGCATCCCGGAGTTCGAACCTTAAGGGTCCGCGGAACCCGAAATCCGACATTTGGCGCGCCGGTAAGTGCGCCGAATCTTTCTCCCGCTGCTCGCGTGTGATCTTCGTCGTGTCCATGGTCGACGCTGCCTTCGCTCGGCTGAAGGCCGGGCAGCTTTCGCCACCGCATCGCCCGAGACGGCACCCGCCGGCGGTCGCCTGCTGCTCCCGTCGCTTTGCCGCTAACGCCGCCACCGGCCCAGCGGGGAATGAGCAGCAGGCCTCGTCTTAGCACCCTCCGGTACGGCGAGATGGCCGCATCGCCACCACGTTGCTGACTCCAGCTTGTTCGTCGTCCCACGCCCGTCGCGCTTTCACGGACGCCAAGACGGCGCGCTCTCGCCGCATGAGGTCCTGCACTACCGCCCCGTCGACGGCCTCTACGAGGACTGGCTCGCCCGCATCACCGAGCTCGTCAGTGCCGCAGGGGGCTCTCCTTTGCCATCCCTCTCGTTGCCCGCCCTCCATCCGCGCAGGAGGCGAGGATCAGGAGGTGCCTCTGCCACCTCCTCCCCAAGAAGGCGCCCTGGCTCCAAGGCGCGCGGCCCGAGGATGAGACCCTCCACGTCCGGCGCCTGCGCGGCAAGAAAGGAGCTGCCAAGAAATCCCTCGTCCCCAAGAAGGTGCTCGCGTGCTCCCAGCACCGGTGCGCCATGACCGCATCCCTGCGCCACCACGCCTTTGTCTTGAAGGCGGTCTTCCATTCATCCCGGGGTCTTATACGGATTTGATGATATCCACTTCTTAAATCTAGCTTTGTGAACACTCTTGCTCCACTAAGCTGATCCAACATATCATCCAGACGGGGAATAGGGAATCTATACCTTACGGTGATCTTGTTAACGGCTCTACTGTCCGTACACATGCACCAAGATCCATCTTTCTTTGGCGCGAGTAGGGCTGGTACAACACATGGGCTAATACTTTCTCGAATGTGCCCCTTTTGCAACAATTCCTCCACTTTCTCCTTCAATATATCCTGCTCCTTTGGGCTCATTCGATAGTGTGGAAGATTAGGAAGACTTGCTCCCGGAATTAAGTCAATTCTATGTTGAATTCCTTTCATCGGTGGCAAGCCATGTGGCTCCCCAAGTATGTTTTGAAATTCTGCCAATAAACCACGTACCTTTGCTAGAATTTCAACAGTCAGGTGCTCTTCTCCCTTTAAAACAAGTGCAGCACATAAATCTGCCTCCTTCAAGTCTTCCATCAACTCATGAGAGGTATGGGAGATAGTTAACATAGTTTCCCCCTCCTCCTTAGAGGTATTACCTTCGGTTTTGTTTGGTAAGATAATGATCTTCATCTTGTTCCAAATGAAAGAGTAAGAATTTTCCTTGCCCTTGTGTGTAGTATCCACATCAAATTGCCAAGGCCTTCCAAGAAGAACATGGCTGGCATCCATGTCAACCACATCACACAACACATTTGAGCGATAATGCTTACCCAAAGAAAGTGGCAGGTTGCATTGTTTGGTGATCCTCATATTCACTCCTTTCTTGATCCATCTAATAGTGTAGGGATTTGGATGATCATGGGTTTCAAGCTTTAAATGGTCCACCAACTTCTGGGAGATAAGATTCTCGCAGCTGAAACTATCAATCACTAGTTTGCATACCTTGCCATTCACTATGCATTTGCTCTCAAATATTTTCTTCCGTTGTGTTTCATCGAGTTGTGGTGTGGAACATAGGAGACGCTGGATCACACATACCACCTCTTCACCTTCTTCTTGACAAACCTCTTGTCCGTCTACATCTTCAGATTCGTATTCTTCATCATCGCTTTCACCATCATGAATAGTCGTGTTAACAAATTTCCTTAGTGGGCAACCGCTGGATATGTGTCCCTCTTTACCACATTTATAGCACTTTGGGCCTTCATTTGCCTTACCCTTGCCTCTAGTTTGTTTCGGGATGGGCTGTTTTGTCTTTGGTGGAGTGGCCTTTTCTTCCACTCTATTAGGTTGGCTCCTAGATGAGCATTCAGTATGAGGATATGGAGCCTTAGTTGTCTTTCTCATCCTTACAAACCTCTCGGCCTTTAAGGCTAGAGCTTGTGCTTGATCAACAGACCAGATTTGTTGCATCATCAATCGATCTTGAATAGCATCATTGAGACCATTGATGTACCTTGCAACTTGTTGCTCTTCAGTTTCAGCAAGGTTGCACCTCACTTGTAGTCTTAGGAACTCCTCCGTGTAATCTGAAACAGTCCTATTTCCTTGAGCACAATTTTGAAATTGGATAAATAGGATCTGGTCATAGTCAGCGGACAAAAATCTCCCTTTCAAGAGGCCTTTCATTTGTCGCCAAGTTCTAACATGAGGTTCTCCTCTCAGCCTGCGCTCCTCTTGAACGCGATGCCACCATGCACCGGCTCCTCCTTTCAGCTTGTATGCGACCAAAGGAACTCTACGATCTTCCGGAACCTCCATGACCTCAAAGAAAGTCTCCACTTCATATAACCAATCCAGTCACCCTTCAATGTCAACATTTCCATTAAAACTTGGGATCTCAGCTTTCACCTTGTATGTATCTCTTGCATATGTAGGGTTGGGTGCTCTCTGATATGCGTAGAGATTGGGTTCTTCAAGGGCATCATCATATTCTTCACCTTCAGAAGCTTCAACATAAATTGGCCTTGTTGAAGCACGTTGAACAACATGTTGTTGTGGCGGTCTTGCTCCAAGGTTACTGTGACGCCCGGGTAATTAAGCTACAGTAACCCCCTCGTAATGATGCCACGTCACCTCGGTTACTAATGATAAACTCGCGTTGATTAGAAATCGATTCAAATTCAAAACCAAGGCAAACAACAAAAGTTTTCAAAAGTTGAAACAAAAATGTTCGGTGGGTGCCGAATATTATAAGGGTAATTATAGTAAAGAAAACATATTTTTAGGAAGTGCCTGAATATTTTAAAATGAAATAAAACATAAATAAAAATAAATAAAAGTAAAAGTACAAAAACAAAAAAAAAACAAAAAGAGGAACCCCCCGGGCTTCGGCCCAGCAGGCCATCAGCCCCACTGGGCCAACCCACCAGGCCCACCCGGCCACTCCCCCCACTCCCCTTATCCACTCCCCCCAGAAACCCGAACCGCCATCGACACCCCACTACCCCCTCCCCCCCGCAAAATATCTCTGCCCCCCTCTCTCCCGATTGGATCGGGATCGAGAGGAGGAAGCCACCGCCGCCGTCGCCCGCCGCCGCCAGGAGCACACGCCGCCTCGCCGGACTTCCCCATCGGTCTGCCTCCCCCCTACGCACGTCGTCGCCGTCGTCCTCCCCAAGCACCGCTGCCACGTCCCTACTCCTCGCAGTGAGCCTGAATCCCCTCTCCTCGCCGCGCTCGTCCCACGCGCGCAACCGTGCCGTCCTCGCGCCGTCCGCACCTCCCATGCTCGCCACGCTCGGTGCGTCTCAAGCGCCTGCGACACGCGTGCTCGAGCCCGCCGCCCTTGTCCCTTCCGTGCGTGGGCGCCGTCGCCTCGTCCCCTGCTCACCGGCCGCGACCTATAGCGCGCTGCCCCCGCTCCGCTACTGCAGCCTCACCGGCTCACGCGCCCCGCCCCTCGCTGTCGTCGTGCCCCGGTCGCTCCTAGACGCTCCCGCGCGTCGCGTGTGCCGCCAGCGCCCCAAACGCGCCCGTGTGCCCCGCTACCCGTATCCTCTCTCTCATCCCGCGCCGCGCGACCTCGTCCCGCCAGCGATCCCGCTGCTTCTTTGCCTCCCTCACGGCGGCGCTTCTGCTCTGCCCGCTCCGTCTCCTTCGCTCCCCAGATCGACGCCTTGCGCTGCTCGCCTCGCCCGCCCGCTCCGACCTCCCTCGTCGCGCTCCGCTCCCCACGCTGCGCCGCTTACGCGGCCAGCATCGCGGTGCCAGCGCGCCCAGCGGCCGCTCTGCCGCCAGCGCCCGTTCGGGTGATCTGCGTGCCCATCGGGCGCCCACGCCCTCGCCCGCTAGTACGCCCGAACCGCTAGCTCCCGAGGGGCCTATGACAAGGGGGCCCCGCCCCAGAACGGTTTATAAAAAAAGGAATTAAAAATAATAATAATAATTAAATTAATTAAAATATTAATTAATTAATTAAAGAATTAATTAATTTTGTTAACTAACTATTAAACCAAATTAACCTGCTAATTAATCTAACTAAACAGTTAGTTGGTTAGTTAGGCAATGACACGCGGGACCCACATGTTAGGTTGACCAGGTCAACTGCTGATGTCATGCTGACATCATGATGATGTCAGCAAACACTATTCTGGATAATGTTGATTTAAATAATTAAATAAATCCTAAAAATATTTTAAATCTTTTAAAAATTAATATAAAATAATCCGCAACTCGGATAAAATACTTTATACATGAAAGTTGCTCAGAACGACGAGACGAATCCGGATACGCAGCCCGTTCGACCGCCACGCATCCCTAGCATAGCGAGCACGCAACTTTCCCCCTCCGATTCATCTGTCCGAAATCGAGAAACACCGGGGATACTTTCCGGGATGTTCCCCCCTTCACTGGTACAACCTCCCACCGCGTTAGGGCACACTTAGCACCGCGCCTTGTCATGTCATGCATCGTCATGCATTTGTTTGCATTGTATTTATTGTTTCTTCCCCCTCTTCTCTCACTAGACACCGAGACCGGCCTCACCGCTACCAAAGACGACTACGTTGTTGACGACCCCTCCTTCTCGGTTGAGCTTCCAGGAAAGCCCCCCCCCTTGATCACCAGATATCGCCTATTCTTCTCTATACTGCTTGCATTAGAGTAGTGTAGCATGTTACTGCTTTCCGTTTATCCTATCCTGATGCATAGACTGTCCTTGCTACTACTGTTGTTACCTTTACCTACACTCCTACATGCTTAGTATATGATGCTAGTTTTCCATCAATGACCCTACATTCTTGTCCGTGTGTTGTGCTATACTATCGGGACGTGATCACTCGGGAGGTGATCACGGGTATATACTATATACTTTATACATGATACATGTGGTGACTAAAGTCGGGTCGGCTCGAGGAGCACCCGCGAGTGATTCCCGGATTGGGGGCTGAAAGGACCTTTGTCCCAACGGCCCTCTGTGTGGATCTTTGTGGCGGAGCGACAGGGCAGGTTGATACCACCTAGGGGAGAGGTGGGCCTGGCCCTGGTCGGCGTTCGCGGTTACTTTGAAATAACACGCTTAACGAGTTCTTGATATTTGATCTGAGTCTGGCCATTTGGTCTATACGCACTAACCAACTACGTGGGAAAGTTATGGGCACTCGACGTCGTGGTATCAGCCGAAGCCTTTGTGACGTCAGCGATGATGGCGGTAGCGCGGATTGGAACGTAAGCCTGCTCTTGTATTAAGGGGGCTAGTTCTGCTTTCGGCCGCCCTCGCAACATGCAGGTGTGCTAAGGGCGATGGGCCCAGACCCCTGTGCACTTAGGTTTAGACCGGCGTGCTGACCTCTCTGTTGGCCTAGGTGGGGCTGCGACGTGTTGATCTTCCGAGGCCGGGCATGACCCAGAAAAGTGTGTCCGACCAAATGGGATCAAGCGTGTTGGGTTATGTGGTGCACCCCTGCAGGGAAGTTAATCTATTCGAATAGTCGTGATCTTGATAATGGGCGACTTGGAGTTGTACCTTGACCTTATGAAAACTAGAACCGGATACTTAATAAAACACACCCTTCCAAGTGCCAGATACAACCTGGTGATCGCTCTCTAACAGGGCGATGAGGAGGGGATCGCCGGGTAGGATTATGCTATGCGATACTACTTGGAGGACTTCAATCTACTCTCTTCTATATGCTGCAAGATGGAGGTGGCCTGAAGCGTAGTCTTCGACAGGATTAGCTATCCCCCTCTTATTCTGGCATTCTGCAGTTCAGTCCACCGATATGGCCCTTTACACATATACCCATGCTGCATATGTAGTGTAGCTCCTTTCTTGCTTGTACTTTGGATGAGTACTCACAGTTGCTTTTCTCCCTCTTTTCTCCCTTTCCCTTCTACCTGGTTGTCGCAACCAGATGCCGGAGTCCAGGAGCCAGACGCCATCGTCGATGACGACTCCTACTACACTGGAGGTGCCTACTACTACGTGCAGGCCACTGACGACGACCAGGAGTAGTTTAGGAGGATCCCAGGCAGGAGGCCTGCGCCTCTTTCGATCTGTATCCCAGTTTGTGCTAGCCATCTTATGGCACCTTGTTTAACTTATGTCTGTTCTCAGATATTGTTGCTTCCGCTGACTCGTCTATGACCGAGCACTTGTATTCGAGCCCTCGAGGCCCCTGGCTTGTATTATGATGCTTGTATGACTTATTTATGTTTTAGAGTTGTGTTGTGATATCTTCCCGTGAGTCCCTGATCTTGATCGTACACGCTTGCGTGTATGATTAGTGTACGATTGAATCGGGGGCGTCACAATTACCTCTCCTTCTTCCTTGATGAACATCTTCCTCTTCTTTAGATGAATCTCCTTCATTGGTAGCAGGCGGAACACCCTTTCTTATCATCTCAACCAGCTAATCAAATCTCCGATTAAGATCTTCACGCAACTCTTTGATTTGTTGTTCTGCAGCATCCATCCTCTTCTCCAATTGCTCCATTGCTTGCGGCAGCTTGCTCTCGAAGAGGACATCAAGAACTTGTATGGTTCAACGAGGCTCTGATACCACCTGAAGCAGCACAAAGGTTGTGGAGGAGCAACTCCACCTTGCTGCTACAATGTGTACAACACAAGTGTTGAAGTAACAGCTTCAACGTGTTGCGCTAGATATCGCTCTAGAGGCGAATGTAGGCTGATAGGGCAGCAAGAATTCAATCCAGAACTCCTAGGGCACAAGATCTACTCCAAGATCTTAGATAAGAACAACAAGTTCTATTATAGGTAGGGGTACATAGTCTGCGTACAAAGTAGAGGTGAGGACCTCTATTTATAGGGCTTTGGGAAGCCTTCACATACTTCCACTTATAGCTGGAATACTCTAGAAACATTATTTAAGGTTCACCATTCTACTCATTGCTACTCACAAGTAGAAGACTCTAGAAAACAGTAGGTAGGATAAAGAAAAGAAAAGAAATACTAGACCACAACAGAAGTATCTAGAAGTAGCCAAACAGATTTGACATATGATTATATTTTCATGTTCCTCATATATTGTTTCTCATCATTTTCTTTGGACGGGGGGCTTGACCGCGACCCCTTCTCTCTCCTCCGATCTCCCCCCTCTCCAGACAACCTCGACCAGATCTGGTAGCCCCTGCGTGTCCTCTCTCCTCTCGCGTCGAAGCCACGCTCTCTCATGCTCCCTTGAGCTCGTCTATGCTACTGATGCATTGACATGCTACCGGCATCAGCAGCGACGGGTTCTCTCGTGCTCCCTTGAGCTCGTCTATGCAACTGATGTGCTGACATGCTGTCAGCGTCAGCACCAGCGGTAGGCTCTCCGTCATTGCTGCTGTAGCACACGCTGCCGGTCTGCTTTGGACGGGGGGCTTGATCACGATCCCTTCTCTCTCCTCCAATCTCCCCCCTCCCCGACAACCTCGACCAGATCCGGTACCCCCTGCGTGTCCTCTATCCTCTCCCGTTGAAGCCATGCTCTCTCGTGCTCCCTTGAGCTCGTCTATGCTATTGATGCGCTGACATGCTATCAGCGTCAGCAGCGGCGGAGAACCGGCGGTAGGCTCTCCGTCATTGCTGCTGCAGCACATGCTGCCGGTCTGCTTTGGACGGGGGGCTTGACTGCGACCCCTTCTCTCTCCTCTGACCCCCCGACAACCTCGACCAGATCTGGTACCCCCTATGTGTCCTCTCTCCTCTCCCGTTGAAGCCACGCTCTCTCGTGCTCCCTTGAGCTCGTCTATGCTGCTGATGCGTTGATATGCTGCCGGCGTCAGCAGCGGTGGAGAACCGGCGGTAGGCTCTCCATCAGTGCTGCTGCAGCACATCCCGCTGGTCTTCTTTGGATGGGGGGCTTGTCCTGCTCAGCAACCAGCCTCCTCCAGCTACGGCTGCCAAGGTTCCTCAAGCTCTTCCCTAGTCGGTGGTCGTACCGTCAGGAGCGGCGACAGGCTCTCCGTCCATGCTGCTGCAGCCCGCACCGCGGTCTGCCCTAGTTGGGGGGCTTGTCCTGCCCAGTGACCAGCCTCCTCTAGCCGCGGCTGCCATGGCGCAGCGACAACGTGTGCCTTTGGTTGTCCACTAGTCCCGGACTCTTCTGCTGCCATCATTGTCGGCCGTCCCTATCGTGTTGACGCAAGCCTCTGTTGCTCAGGACGATGCCCTCGTCCAGTGGCCTTGGATGGCATCATCCCTTGCGTGATGATATAAGGGCTTAACCCCAACGGTATGCCTGCCTGTGATGTGAGCCTTCCTCGCCATTGACGATGAGGCCAACGAAGACCGAGTGCTAGCCCCATAGGCGGCACTGGCTACCAATTTCTCACCTCCGACTGCTCGGCGTGTGTGGGGTGTGAGGTGGTGATAGACAGAGGATGGCATGAGGTGTTGTTGCGACGTCCAGCACCACCTGCCCCGGCGATGACTCCTGTCCCATTCCCGCTTGGCTTCACGGTAGATGTTGCATATGCGTCACTTTTGGGCACCGTGCGATTGTTTGTCGAGATTCCCTTTGGTGCCCTCGTTGTGTGGAGAACGGTCACCATGCGTGTGAGTGCTGCAACCCTTGACGTCCACTACACTCGTTGGCATGCCTTGTCATGTCGTCCTAGCCCCGCCTCAGCATCGAGCATCATCGAGCTCCAGCTTCCTGTGGAGGTCTGATTTAAGTCTGTGCGTCCCTCCAAGGCGTCATCTCTACCTCTGTAGTATAGTTGGCTCGTCAACCCCGTCTAATGTGGTGTTGCAGTCTGCTTTGACAGATCAATCCAAGCTGGTGCGAGGCTTGCTGGCGCGGGTTGGGAGCTTTCTGGAGTGGGCGGAGGCTACTCTGGGCAAGCTCTCCCTCGTGCCGACTATGTTGTGGACCGCTTCGACGTCGCGGCCTCCTGGTGTTGCTGGTGTTGGTTTCGCGGATGACAAGGGTACATAGCTCTTCAGTTGTTTCTCCCCCTCATGTTGGGGTTAGTTCATTGTCATTGTCTGGCCTGCCCTCTGTGTCGTCTACCGCTGAGGGCGAGGCCATCGTCGTGATCATTGCCCGTGCTGCAAATCATGCCCAAGTTTCAACAACTATGTGTGAGACATGCTTCGCCTCAGTCTATGGAGCATATGAAGGTCGACTCACCTGCGACCTCGTGTGAGGGACATGATTCACCTATGTCATGTGAGCAACTGGAGGCGCCTGAGTCCATCGTGTCGGTGGTACTTATGATTGATAATGCTGAGGTGGTCATTATGCTGGCGCTTGATCCTTTGGATCCCAGCCAGCTGCTCAACTTTGTGGATCGTGGAGGTTCCGATGTTGCGGTCACCCACTCACACGTGACCGTTGGGCAGGTTGTGTCTGTGCGTGACAAGGTCAATGAGATTCTCTTCGAGTTAGAGCTTCACAGCTTTCTCATACATTTGGAGGCGGCTAGCCTTGGATCAGGTAGGACGTTTGTGGAGGAGGCTCTCAGGAGCGAAGGAAAGAAGAGTGACGCCACAGGAAAGGCGTCTGCAACTGCTTGATGGATGGTCACTAGTCTCTTGGATTGTGGCTTGGCTTGTCTCCGTGGATTTGCTGGTGCCTACTGTCTTCAGCCTAGGTACTCTTATTTGGGGTTTCTTTGCGATGTAGTAGTGTGAGGGTTGGTGGTCGCTGTGTGTTGGGTATGGTTGTCGAGGGATCATGCACTTAGGGATTGCAGATTATGTGAATAGTTCATGTGTGGTTGGTTTGTAACAGGTTTTGCCCGGTTTTTTGTTAATTAACTAGTAATTCTCCTCCTTACTTAATCAATGAGGCAAATCTTTTGCCTTTGTTTCATAAAAAAAGAAAAAGAATGACACAACTGACGTTGAGATGAAACCAGTGCTCCAATCGTGCCCTTGGTTTTGTTACTCACTTGTGGGTGAAAACTTGCATCTACACAGGGGCACTTCAAATATTTATATCTTAGCATGGTTCCATGGATATGATGTGGCATCATGTTTAATAAGGAAAGAGAGAGCGGTTGTATCTTAAAAGCAAGGTTAATATAAAGTTGTCACGTCACATATAGCCAACCTAATAAATTACTCATATAATAGTTAATTATAAGAAAGGAAAGTAAATAGACAGGATTGCTCGCCCGCACTGCTCCCAAGGGTTCGGCTTAGAAAAACCCTAGCCGCCGGTGGTGCCGACTCCTCTCCCTTCCAATCTCCCCGCCGCCGTCGGAGGAAGCCGGTGAGCAAAGCTTGTCTGGTGGACGGTAGTGGCGGCCTTGCCTCCTTCCTATGCAGGAGGCCACCGGCTAGAGCGTGGCCCTATCCTTAGGCAGCGCTCGGGGCGGCGGAGCTGGGCGCTGGGGCGACGGCCGACTAGTTCTAACTGAGTATGAACCATAGATGAATGTTTATTTAAACCTCTAACATCATTAGCAATCGTAAACATCAAATCACTCAAGTGTTCAATCATCATAGCATTTCACTTCAATTGATTACTAACATAGATGTTGAAGTTTTCTTGCTTAATAATATAATTATCAAATTCATCCATGCATTGACTAGGAGATTTATTATAGGGAATGTCACCCTCATCAAATCTTTAAAGGGAATTTACCTCCACTACCTGTATTGGGATATCAAGTCCGTGTATTTCTTCAATAGGTGGTAAATTCTTAACATTTTCAGATTTAATACCCTTTTCTTTCATAGTTTTCTTAGCTTCTTGCATATCTTATGGACTGAGGAATATAATACCTCTCTTCTTTGGAGTTGGTTTCAGTGGTGGTTCAGGAAGTGTCCAATCATCGACATTCTTCAACATATTATTCAAAATCTTCAGCCTGTCCAAGAGTTCGTTCTTTGAATACACAACCAACACAACTATCTAGGTAGTCCCTAGAAGCATCGGTTAGTCCATTATAAAAGATACCAAGTACTTTATTTTTCTTAAGAGGATGATCTGGCAAAGCATTAAGTAACTGGAGAAGCCTCCCCCAACCTTGAGGGGGATTCTCTTCTTCAAATTGCGCAAAGTGAAATATTTCCTATAAGGCAGCCTGCTTCTTATGAGCAGGAAAATATTTTTCAGAGAAGTAATATATCATATTCTGGGGACTACGCACACAACCAGGAGCAAGAGTATTAAACCATTTCTTAGCATCACCCTTTAATGAGAAAGAAAACAATCTAATAATATAGTAGTAGCGAATTTTTCCTCATGAGCACATAGGGTGGCTATATCATTCAATTTAGTAAGGTGTGCCACAACTGTTTAAGTTTCATAACCATGAAAATGATCAGATTCTACCAAAGTAATTAGTTCAGGACCAATAGAGAATTCATACTTATTGGTGACAAAGATAGGAGAAGCAGCCTTTTCTTTCAGCTTACTTAGTAATTTCTTAAGATCAGCCCTATCATTACAAGCAAGAAATTCTCTAGCTATCTTCCAATCCATAACATAACCATCAGGTATCATAGGCTTTTCAACTCTAGTAGGAGAGCTAGGCATAATAGGTGAATCAATTTTCATCAATTTCAACATTCTCAATTTCTTTAGTTTTAGCAATTTGTTTATCAAGAAATTCACCTAGTGGCATAGTATCATCAAGCAAAGTACTAGCATCATCACAAGTTTCACTTAAAATAGAAGCAGTATCATCAATTACTTGCGACATATCAGAATGAATAATGGGTGGTGGTGTCGCAAGCCTACTTAAAACAGAAGGTTAATCAAGTGCGCGGCAAGATAGCAGTTCCTTATCTCCCCTCGTCTTAGAGGGTACGCTCTTGGTCTTAGCGTCTTTCAGATTCTTCATAATGATAAGTGTAGGATCGAAAGTATGTCTAGAGGGGGGGGGGGTGATTAGACTAATTGACCAAATAAAAATCTAGCCTTTTCCCAATTTTAAGTCTTGGCAGATTTTAGCAACTTAGCACAAGTCAAGCAATCCACCTACACATGCAAGTCTAAGAGTATAGCAGCAGAATGTAATCATTGCATATGAAGGTAAAGGGAGGAGTTTGGAGGGAGCAAACGCAATGTAGACACGGAGATTTTTGGCGTGGTTCCGATAGGTGGTGCTATCGTACATCCACGTTGATGGAGACTTCAACCCACGAAGGGTAACAGTTGCGCGAGTCCACGGAGGGCTCCACCCACGAAGGGTCCACGAAGAAGCAACCTTGTCTATCCCACCATGGCCATCGCCCAGGAAGGACTTGCCTCACTTGGGTAGATCTTCACGAAGTAGGCGATATCCTTGCCCTTACAAACTCCTTGGTTCAACTCCACAATCTTGATGGAGGCTCCCAAGTGACACCTAACCAATCTAGGAGACACCACTCTCCAAAAGGTAATAGATGGTGTGTTGATGATGAACTCCTTGCTCTTCTGCTTCAAATGATTGTATCCCCAACACTCAACTCTCTCTCAGAGATTTTGATTTGGTGGAAAGATGATTTGAGTGGAAAGCAACTTGGGGAAGGCTAGAGATCAAGATTCTTGTAGTTGGAATGGAATATCTTGGTCTCAACACATGAGTAGGTGGTTCTCTCTCAGAAAATGAATGGTAGAAGTGTAGGCACGTTATGATAGCTCTCTCCCCAAATGGAGGAAGGGTGGAGGGGTATATAAAGCCTCCACACAAAATCTAACTATTACACACAATTCACCAAACTCGGTGGGACCGAATCCTAAAACTCGGTCAGACCGATTCAGTTCAAAATGTGAACGTTAGGATTTTCGGTTGGACCGGCATGTCAACTCGGTGGGACCGATTTCGTTACGGTTAGGGCATAACGTAATCTCGGTGAGACCGACCACATAAACTCGGTGGGACAGATTTCTGTAATAGGCAAACAGAGAGTTGGTCAGGCAAACTCGGTGGGACCGATCGCTCATTTCGGTGAGACTGAAACATTACGAAAAGGAAACAGAGAGTTTGCATTGCGAACTCGGTGGGACCGATCGCTCATCTCGGTTAGACCAAAATGTTACGAAGGGAAACAGAGAATTTGCAATCCCATCTCGGTGAGACCGAGATCCCTATCGGTGAGACCGAACTGATTAGGGTTTCTGGCTATGGCTATGTCAAATGAACTCGGTGGCGCCAGATAGATCAAATCGGTGGGGCCGAGTTTGACTTTTGGTTTGGGACATATGTGGATATGAGAAAGTGGTTGAGGGATTTTGGAGCATATCACTAAGCAGTTTGAGCAAGCAATCCATTAAGTAACACCTCATCCCCTTTTAATAGTATTGGCTTTCCTATGGACATCTTGGATCACTAAAATGAAAATGTAGAATCTTGAGCTTTTTGCCAACATGTGTCCTTAGCATTTTGAGGGGTCCACATTCCTAGTCCATGCCATGCCAATCATTGAACTTTCTGAAATGATCATCTTGAAAGAGCATTAGTTCAACGAGCTATATGCTGTTAGGAATTATCAAAACCACCCAGGGATATTTGCACTTTCAATAAGTAAATTTAAAAATCCCAAGTGAACTCAATAAATAGAGCTATGCTCCCTGGCAACGGCACCAGAAAAAGTCTTTGTAACCCACAAGTATATGGGATCACGACAGTCTTTGAGGGTAGTATTTCACCCAAATTTGTTGATTCAGCACAAGGGGAGCCAAAGAATATTTATGAGCCTTAGCAGTTGAGTTGTCTATTCAACCACACCTGGGAAATAATATTTCTGCAGCAAAGTGTTTAGTAGCACAATAGTTTGATAGTTTTGATAGTCGCATCAATAGTAGCAATTGTAACAAGAACAGTAACAGAAGCGTTTTGTAGTGATTGTAACAACAACATCAGTAGCAACTTAGCAAATATCAATATGAGAAAAGCATAGGCATTGGATCAGTGATGGATATTTGTGTTGGATGATATTCATCGTATAATAGTCACAACCCATAGCGATACACAATATCTCCAATTCATCAATTCAATGTAGGCATGTATTCCGTGTGTAGTCATATATGCTTATAGTAAGAATTTGCATAACATCTTTTGTCCTACCCTCCCGTGGCTGTGGGGTCCATAAGGAAATCTAAGGGATATTAAGGACTTCTTTTAATAGAGAACCGGAACAAAGCATTAGCACTGAATGAATACATGAACTCCTCATACTATGGTCATCACCGGAGCAAATCCAATTATTGTCACCTTGGGGTCTACGGATCATAACACATAATAGGTGCATACAACTTGCAAGATAGGATCCAAAACTCACTAATATTCATGAAACATAAAGGGTTCAGATCCGAAATCATGGCACTCGGGCCCTAGTGACAAGCATTAAGCATATCAAAGTCATAGCGATATCAATCTCAAAACATAGTGGATACTAAGGATCAAGCCCTAACAAATTGACTTGATTACATGACAACTCCATCACTGCCCAACAAGCCTACGAAGGAATTACTCACTCCTGGTGGTGAGCATCATGAAATTGTTGATGAAGAACGGTTGATGATGACGACGAGAATGATCCCCCCTCTCCAGAGCCCCGAACGGATTCCAGATCAAAACTCCCGATGAAGAACAGGGGGTGGCGGTGGCTCCGTATCATAAAACATGATGATTTCTTCTCTCTGTTTTTTTCTCCACGAGACAATACTTATGGAGTTAGAGTTAGGGCTAACGAAGGTCTATGGGACCCCCGAGCTCATAGCGCATGTTCTAGGGGGGTGCCCCTGAGCTCGTGGCTCCCTGGTGGCCCCCTCCAGTAGGTCTTTTTGAAGGAAATATGCCCTAGAGGCAATAATAAAGTTGTTATTTATATTTCCTTATATCATGATAAATGTTTATTATTCCTGCTAGAATTGTATTAACCGGAAACTTAGTACATGTGTGAATACATAGACAAACAAAGTGTCACTAGCTAGTATGCCTCTACTTGACTAGCTCATTAATCAAAGATGGTTAAGTTCCCTAGCCATGGACAACGAGTTGTCATTTGATAAACGGGATTACATCATTAGAGAATGATGTGATTGACTTGATCCATCCGTTAGCTTAGCA
The DNA here is from genome assembly GCA_021605145.1 of Aegilops bicornis. NCBI lineage: Eukaryota > Viridiplantae > Streptophyta > Magnoliopsida > Poales > Poaceae > Aegilops > Aegilops bicornis. The sequence goes on from CM038672.1 coordinate 520,131,846, forward strand.
CTTTGATCGTTTAGTTTATTGCTATTGCTTTCTTCATAACTTATACATGTTCCTATGACTATGAGATCATGCAACTCCCGAATACCGGAGGAACACTTAGTGTGCTATCAAACGTCACAACGTAACTGAGTGACTATAAAGATGCTCTACAGGTGTCTCCGATGGTGTTTGTTGAGTTGGCATGGATCGAGATTAAGATTTATCACTCCGAGTATCGCAGAGGTATCTCTGGGCCCTCTCGGTAATGCACATCACTATAAGCCTTGCAAGCATTGTGACTAATGAGTTAGTTAAGGTATGATGCATTACAGAACGAGTAAAGAGAATTACCAGTAATGAGACTGAACTAGGTATGATGATACCGACGATCGAATCTCGGGTAAGTAACATACCGATGACAAAGGGAACAACGTATGTTGTTATCCGGTTTGACCGATAAATATCTTCATAGAATATGTAGGAACCAATATGAGCATCCAGGTTCCGCTATTGGTTATTGACCGGAGATGAGTCTCGGTCATGTCTACATAGTTCTCGAACCCGTAGGGTCCAAACGCTTAACGTTCGGTATTATGAGTTTATGTGTTTTGATGTACCGAAGGTAGTTCGTAGTCCCGGATATGATCACAGACATGACGAGGAGTCTCGAAATGGCCGAGACATAAATATCGATATATTGGATGACTATGTTTGGACATCGGAATGGTTACGGGTGAGTTCGGGCATTTATCAAAGTACCAGGGGGGGGGGGGTTCCGGAACCCCCGGGGAGGATATGGGCCCTAATGGGCTTTAGTGGAGATAGAGTGGAGGCGAGGGCAGGCCGCGCGCCCCTCTGGTCCAAATTGGACTAGGAAGGGGGGGGGGCGACGCCCCCCTTTCCTTCCTCCCTCTCTCCCCTTCCTTCTCTCCTACTCCAACTAGGGAAGGGGGGGAATTCTACTCCTGGTGGGAGTAGGACTCCTCTAGGGCGCGCCTTAGAGGACTGGCCCTCCCCCCTCCTCAACTCCTTTATATACGGGGGAGGGGGGCACCCCATAGACACACAAGTTGATCTCTTAGCCGTGTGCGGTGCCCCCTCCACAGATTTCCACCTCGGTCATATCATTGCAGTGCTTAGGCGAAGCCCTGCGTCGGTAACTTAATCATCACCGTCATCATGCCATCGTGTTGACGAAGCTCTCCCTCGACACTCAGCTAGATCTAGAGTTCGTGGGACGTACCAAGCTGAACGTGTGCAGATCGCGGAGGTGTCGTATCTTCGGTACTAGGATCGGTCGGATCGTGAAGACGTACGACTACATCAACCGCATTGTCATAACGCTTCCGCTTTCGGTCTACGAGGGTACGTGGACAACACTCTCCCCTCTCGTTGCTATGCATCACCTAGATGGATCTTGCGTGTGCGTAGGATTTTTTTTTGAAATACTACGTTCCCCAACAGTGGCATCCGAGCCAGGTCTATGCGTAGATGTTATATGCACGAGTAGAACACAAAGAGTTGTGGGCGATAATAGTCATACTGCTTACCAGCATGTCATACTTTGATTCAGTGGTATTGTTGGATGAAGCGGCCCGGACCGACATTATGGGTACGCTTACGCGAGACTGGTTCTACCGACGTGCTTCGCACACAGGTGGCTGGCAGGTGTCAGTTTCTCTAACTTTAGTTGAATCGAGTGTGACTACGCCCGGTCCTTGTTGAAGGTTAAAACAACACACTTGACGAAAAATCTTTGTGGTTTTGATGCGTAGGTAAGAACGGTTCTTGCTCGGTAGCGTAGCAGCCACGTAAAACTTGCAACAACAAAGTAGAGGACATCTAACTTGTTTTTGCAGGCATATTGTGATGTGATATGGTCAAGACATGATGCTAAATTTTATTGTATGAGATGATCATGTTTTGTAACAGAAGTTATCGCAATCGCGTGGAGCCATATTGTTGTCGCTTTATTGTATGAAATGCAATCACCATGTAATTGCTTTACTTTATCACTAAGCGGTAGCGATAGTCGTAGAAGCAATAGTTGGCGAGACGACAACGCTGCTTCGATGGAGATCAAGGTGTCAAGCCGGTGACAATGGTGACCATGACGATGCTTTGGAAACGGAGATCAAAGGCACGAGATGATGATGGCCATATCATATCACTTATATTGATTGCATGTGATGTTTATCCTTTATGCATCTTATTTTGCTTAGTTCGATGGTAGAAGTATAAGATAATCTCTCACTAAATTTCAAGGTATAAGTGTTCTCCCTGAGTATGCACCATTGATACAGTTCGTCGTGCCGAGACACCATGTGATGATCGGGTGTGATAAGTTCTACATTCGCATACAACGGGTGCAAGCCAGTTTTGCACATGCAGAATACTCGGGTTAAACTTGACGAGCCTAGCATTTGTAGATATGGTCTCGGAACACTGAGACCGAAAGGTCGAGCGTGAATCATATAGTAAATATGATCAACATAGTGATGTTCACCATTGAAAACTACTCCATCTCACGTGATGACCGGACATGGTTTAGTTGATATGGATCACGTGATCACTTAGATGATTAGAGGGATGTCTATCTAAGTGAGAGTTCTTAAGTAATATGATTAATTGAACTTTAATTTATCATGAACTTACTACCTGATAGTATTTTGCATGTCTATGTTGTTGTAGATAGATGGGTCGTGCTGTGTTCCATTGAATTTTAATGTGTTCCTAGAGAAAGCTAAGTTGAAAGATGATGGTAGCAACTACACGGACTGGGTCCGTAACTTGAGGATTATCCTCATTTCTGCACAGAAGAATTACGTCCTGGAAGCACCGCTAGGTGACAAACCCGCTGCAGGAGCAACGCCAGATGTTATGAACGTCTCGCAGAGCAAAGCTGATGACTACTCGATAGTTCAGTGTGCCATGCTTTACGTCTTAGAACCGGGACTTCAACGACGTTTTGAATGTTTGGAGCATATGAGATGTTCCAGGAGTTGAAGTTAATATTTCAAGCAAATGCCCGGATTGAGAGATATGAAGTCTCCAATAAGTTCTACAGCTACAAAAAGGAGGAGAATAGTTCTGTCAGTGAACATATACTCAGAATGTCTGGGTACCACAACCACTTGACTCAACTGGGAGTTAATCTTCCTGATGATAGTGTCATTGACAGAGTTCTTCAATCACTGCCACCAAGCTACAAGAGCTTTGTGATGAACTGTAATATGCAAGGGATGGATAAGACAATTCCCGAGCTCTTCGCAAAGCTAAAAGCTGCGGAGGTAGAAATCAATAAGGAGCATCAAGTGTTGATGGTTAACAAGACCACCAGTTTCAAGAAAAAGGGTAAAGGGAATAAGGGGAACTTCAAGAAGAACAGCAAACAAGTTGCTGCTCAAGTGAAGAAGCCTAAGTCTGGACCTAAGCCTGAGACTGAGTGCTTCTACTGCAAAGGGACTGGTCACTGGAAGCGGAACTGCCCCAAGTATTTGGCAGAAAAGTAGGATGGCAAAGTGAAAGGTATATGTGATATACATGTTATTGATGTGGACCTTACTAATGCTCGCAGTAGCACCTGGGTATTTGATATTGGTTCTGTTGCTAATATTTGCAACTTGAAACAGGGGCTACAGATTAAGCGAAGATTGGCTAAGGACGAGGTGACGATGTGCGTGGGAAATGGTTCTAAAGTCGATGTGATCACCGTCGGCACGCTACCTCTACATCTACCTTCAGGATTAGTTTTAGACCTAAATAATTGTTATTTGGTGCCAGCGTTGAGCATGAACATTATATCTAGATCTTGTTTGATGTGAGATGGTTATTCATTTAAATCAGAGAATAATGGTTGTTCTATTTATATGAGTAATATCTTTTATGGTCATGCACCCTTGATGAGTGGTCTATTTTTACTAAATGTTGATAGTAGTGATACACATGTTCATAGCATTGAAGCCAAAAGATATAAGTTTAACAATTATAGTGCAACTTATTTGTGGCACTGCCGTTTAGGTCATATTGGTGTAAAGCGCATGAAGAAACTCCATGCTGATGGACTTTTGGAATACCTTGATGCTTGCGAACCATGCCTCATGGGCAAGATGACTAAGACTCTGTTCTCCGAAACAAGGGAGCGAGCAACGGACTTATTGGAAATAATACATACTGATGTATGCGGTCTGATGAGTGTTGATGCTCGCGGCGGGTATCGTTATTTTCTTACCTTCACAGATGATTTGAGCAGATATGGGTATATCTACTTCATGAAACATAAGTCTGAAACATTTGAAAAGTTCAAACAATTTCAGAGTGAAGTGGAAAATCATCATAACAAGAAAATAAAGTTCCTACAATCTGATCGTGGAGGAGAATATTTGAGTTACGAGTTTGGTCTTCATTTGAAACAATGCGGAATAGTTTCGCAACTCACGCCACCTGGAACACCACAGCTTAATGGTGTGTCCGAACGTCGTAATTGTACTTTACTAGATATGGTGCGATCTACGATGTCTCTCACTGATTTACCGCTATCATTTTGGGGTTATGCTTTAGAGACGGCTGCATTCACGTTAAATAGGGCACCATCTAAATCCGTTGAGACGACAACTTATGAACTGTGGTTTGGCAAGAAACCCAAGTTGTCATTTCTTAAAGTTTGGGTTTGCGATGATTATGTGAAAAAGCTTCAACCTAATAAGATCGAACCCAAATCGGAGAAATGTGTCTTCATAGGATACCCAAAGGAGACTGTTGGGTACACCTTCTATCACAGATCCGAAGGCAAGATATTCGTTGCTAAGAATGGATCCTATCTAGAGAAGGAGTTTCTCTCGAAAGAAGTGAGTGGGAGGAAAGTAGAACTTGACGAGGTAATAGTACCTACTCCCTTATTGGACAAGAGTTCATCACGTAAATCAGTTCCAAAGTGATTCCTACACCAAGAAGTGAGGAAGCTAATGATGATGATCATGAAACTTCCGATCAAGTTACTACCGAACCTCGTAGGTCAACCAGAGTAAGATCCGCACTGAGTGGTACGGTAATCCTGTTCGAAGTCATGTTACTTGACCATGGCAAACCTATGAACTATGAGGAAGCGATGATGAGCCCAGATTCTGCAAAATGGCTTGAGGCCATGAAATCTGAGATGGGATCCATGTATGAGAACAAAGTGTGGACTTTGGTTCACTTGCCCGCTGATCGACAAGCCATAGAGAATAAATGGATCTTCAAGAAGAAGACTGATGTTGACGGTAATGTTACTGTCTACAAAGCTCGACTTGTTGCGAAAGGTTTTCGACAAGTTCAAGGAGTTGACTACGATGAGACCTTCTCACCAGAAGCGATGCTTAAGTCCGTCTCAATCATGTTAGCAATTGCCGCATTTATGATTATGAAATTTGGCAAATGGATGTCAAAACTGCATTCCTTAATGGATATCTTAAAGAAGAGTTGTATATGATGCAACCGTAAGGTTTTGTCGATCCAAAAGGTGCTAACAAAGTGTGCAAGCTCCAATGATCCATTTATGGACTGGTGCAAGCCTCTCGGAGTTGGAATATACGCTTGATAGTGTGATCAAAGCTTATGGATTTATACGCTTTTGGAGAAGCATGTATTTACAAGGAAGTGAGCGGAGCTCAGTAGCATTTCGATATTATATTTGGATGACATATTGTTGATCGGAAATGATACCATTTCTGAATAGCATAAAAGGATACTTGAATAAGAATTTTTCAATGAAAGACCCTCGGTGAAGCTGCTTATATATTGGGCATCAAGATCTATAGAGATAGATCAAGACGCTTAATTGGACTTTCACAAAGCACATACCTTGACAAAGTTTTGAAGAAGTTCAAAATGGATCAAGCAAAGAAAGGGTTCTTGCCCGTGTTACAAGGTGTGAAGTTGAGTCAGATTCAATGCCCGACCACTGCAGAAGATAGAGAGAAAATGAAAGTCATTCCCTATGCTTCAGCCATAGGTTCTATCATGTATGCAATGTTGTGTAGCAGACCTGATGTGTGCCTTGCTATTAGTTTAGCAGGGAGGTACCAAAGTAATCCAGGAGTGGATCACTGGACATCGGTCAAGAATATCCTGAAATACCTGAAAAGGACTAAGGATATGATTCTCGTTTATGGAGGTGACAAAGAGCTCGTCGTAAATGGTTACATCGAGCAAAGCTTTGACACTAATCCGGATGAATCTAAGTCACAAACCGGATACGTGTTTTTATTGAATGGTGGAGCTGTGAGTTGGTGCAGTTCCAAGCAGAGCGTCATGGCGGGGTCTATGTGTGAAGCGGAGTACATAGCTGCTTCGAAAGCAGCAAATGAAGGAGTCTGGATGAAGGAGTTCATATCTGATCTAGGTGTCATACCTAGTGCATCGGGTCCAATGAAAATCTTTTGTGACAATACTGGTGCAATTGCCTTGGCAAAGGAATCCAGATTTCACAAGAGAACCAAGCACATCAAGAGACACTTCAATTCCAGCCGGGACCAAGTCAAGGAGGGAGGCATATAAATTTGCAAAGTACATACGGATCTAAATGTTGTATACCCGTTGACTAAGCCTCTCTCACGAGCAAAACATGATCAGCACCAAGACTCCATGGGTGTTAGAATGATTACAATATAATCTAGATTATTGACTCTAGTGCAAGTGGGAGACAGAAGGAAATATGCCCTAGAGGCAATAATAAAGTTGTTATTTATATTTCCTTATATCATGATAAATTTTTATTATTCATGCTAGAATTGTATTAATCAGAAACTTAGTACATGTGTGAATACACAGACAAACAAAGTGTCACTAGCTAGTATGCCTCTACTTGACTAGCTCATTAATCAAAGATGGTTAAGTTTCCTAGCCATGGACAACGAGTTGTAATTTGATAAACGGGATCACATCATTAGAGAATGATGTGATTGACTTGATCCATCCGTTAGCTTAGCACTTTGATCGTTTAGTTTATTGCTATTGCTTTCTTCATAACTTATACATGTTCCTATGACTATGAGATCATGCAAATCCCAAATACCGGAGGAACACTTAGTGTGCTATCAAACGTCCCAACATAACTGGGTGACTATAAAGATGCTCTACAGGTGTCTCCGACGGTGTTTGTTGAGTTGGCATGGATCGAAATTAGGATTTTTCACTCCGAGTATCAGAGAGGTATCTCTGGGCCCTCTCGGTAATGCACATCACTATAAGCCTTGCAAGCATTGTGACTAATGAGTTAGTTACGGGATGATGCATTACGGAACGAGTAAAGAGACTTACCAGTAACGAGATTGAACTAGGTATGATGATACCGACGATCGAATCTCGGGCAAGTAACATACTAATGACAAAGGGAACAACATATGTTGTTATGCGGTTTGACCGATAAAGATCTTCATAGAATATTTAGGAACCAATATGAGCATCCAGGTTCCGCTATTGGTTATTGACCGGAGATGAGTCTCGGTCATGTCTACATAGTTCTCGAACCCGTAGGGTCCGAACGCTTAACGTTCGGTATTACGAGTTTATGTGTTTTGATGTATCGAAGGTAGTTCGGAGTCCCGAATATGATCATGGACATGACGAGGAGTCTCGAAATGGTCGAGACATAAAGATCGATATATTGGATGACTATGTTTGGACATCGGAATGGTTACAGGTGAGTTTGGGCATTTATCGAAGTACCGGGGGGGGGGGGGGTGGTTCCGGAACCCCCGGGGAGTATGTGGGCCCTAATGGGCTTTAGTGGAGAGAGGGTGGAGGTGAGGGCAGGCCGCGCGCCCCCTCCCCCTCTGGTCAAAATTGGACTAGGAAGGGGGGCGACGCCCCCCTTTCCTTCCTCCCTCTCTCCCCCTTCCTTCTCTCCTACTCCAACTAGGGAAGGGGGGAATCCTACTCCCGGTGTGAGTAGGACTCCTCCAGGGCGCGCCATAGAGGGTGTTAAGCCCCCGATTCAGTCGTACACTAATCATACATGCAAACGTGTACGATCAAGATCAGGGACCCACGGGAAGATATCACAACACACTCTAAAATAAAATAAGTCATACAAGCATCATAATACAAGTCAGGGGCCTCGAGGGCTCGAATACAAGTGCTCGATCATAGACGAGTCAGCTGAAGCGACAATATCTGAGTACGGACATAAGTTAAACAAGTTGCCATAATATGGCTAGCACAAACTGGGATACAGATCGAAAGAGGCGCATGCCTCCTGCCTGGGATCCTCCTGCACTACTCCTGGTCGTCGTCAGCGGCCTGCAGGTAGTAGTAGGCACCTCCGGTGTAGTAGGAGTCGTCGTCGATGGTGGCGTCTGGCTCCTGGGCTCCAGCTTCTGGTTGCGACAACCAGGAAGAACGGAAAGGGGGGAAAGAGGGAGAAAAGCAACCTTGAGTACTCATCCAAAGTACTCGCAAGCAAGGATCTACACTATATATGCATGGGTACCTGTGTAAAGGGGCAATATCGGTGGACCGAATCGCGTAATGCCGTAATAAGAGGGGGATAGCTAGTCCTGTCGAAGACTACGCTTCTGGCAGCCTCCATCTCGCAGCATCTAGAAGAGAGTAGATGGTAAGATCACCAAGTAGCACCGCATAGCATAACCCTACCCAGCGATCCTCCCCTCGTCGCCCTTTGTGAGAGCGATCACCGGGTTATATCTGGCACTTGGAAGGGTGTGCTTTATTAAGTATCCGGTTCTAGTTGTCATAAGGTCAAGGTAGAACTCCGGGTCGTCCTGTTACCGAGGATCATGGCTATTCGAATAGTTAAACTTCCCTGCAGGGATGCACCACATCACCCAACATGCTCGATCCAATTTGGCCGAACACACTTTCCTGGGTCATGCCCGGCCTCGAAAGATCAACACTTCGCAACCCCACCTAGGCTCAACAGAGAGGTCAGCACACCGGTCTAAATCCTATGCGCGCAGGGGTCTGGGCCCATCGCCCATTGCACACCTGCACGTTGCGTACGTGGCCGGAAGCAGACCTAGCCCCCTTAATACAAGCGCGAGCTTACGGTCCAATGCGCTGCGCCGCCTTCGGCCGACGTCACGAAGGCTTCGGCTGATACCACGACGTCGAGTGCCCATAACTGTTCCGCGTAGTTGGTTAGTGCGTATAGGCCAGTGGCCAGACTCAGATCAAATACCAAGATCTCGTTAAGCGTGTTAAGTATCCGCGAATGCCGACTAGGGCCAGGCCCACCTCTCTCCTAGGTGGTCTCAACCTACCGTGTCGCTCCGCCACAAAGTAACAGTCGGGGGCCGTAGGGAACCCAGGCCCACCTCTACCGGGATGGAGCCACCTGCCCCTTCAGCCCCCATCTCCGAACATTATCATAAGTAATGTAACAGTATAAAATATATAGCATATGCCCGTGATCACCTCCCGAAGTGATCACGGCCCAGTAGTATAGCATGGTAGACGGACAAGAGTGTAGGGCCACTGATGGAACACTAGCATCCTATACTAAGCATTAGGATAGCAGGTAAAGGTATCAAGAATTGTAGCAACAATGACAGGCTATGCAGCAGAATAGGATTAACCGAAATCAGTGACATGCTACACTACTCTAATGCAAGCAGTAGAGAGAAGGAATAGGAGATATCTGGTGATCAAAGGGGGGGCTTGCCTGGAAGCTCAGCCGAGAAGGAGGGGTCATCGGCAACGTAGTCGATCGAGCACCAGCAGCGGCGTCAGTCTCGTAGTCTACCGGAGAGAAGTGGGGGAAGAAACAATAAATACGGAGCAAACAAAGCATCACAAAACATAACGAGGCAATACGTAGTGCTAGGTATTCCCTAACGCGGTAGGAGGTGATACCGACGAAGAGGGGAAACATTTGGGAAAGTATCCCCGGTGTTTCGCGTTTTCGGACAGATGAACCAGAGGGGGAAAGTTGCGTGTTTGCTATGCTAGGGATGCATGGCGGGCGAACGGGCTACGTATCCGGATTCGTCTCGTTGTTCTGAGCAACTTTCATGTATAAAGTATTTTCATCCGAGTTACAAATTAATTTATATTAATTTTTAAAGTTTTAATTCAATTTTCGAATTAACAGATTTTAATTAATTAGAAAAGGTAATTATTGGGTCAGCGTGACATCAACATGATGTCAGCAGGTCTACAGGTTGACTAGGTCAACCCTGGCACATGGGGCCCATTCGTCATAGTCTCATGTTAATTAAACATGGTTAAATAGTTAACTAAATGATTAGGTTAATCTAATAAAAAATTAATTAAGTTAATTAATTCTTTAATTAATTAATTACTATTTTTATTTATTATTTCTTTAAACTCTTTTTTAGCGTTCAGGGGCTGGGGCTCACTTGTCATAGGGCCAGTGGACCTTAGCGGGCGCGGGGGTCGGCCACAGGCGCTGGGCGCTAGCCCGTTTGGGCGCACGCCCAGTTACTGGGCGCTGCCACGGCGGGTGCCGGAGCAAAGACGGCGAGGGGCGAGTATGCGCGCGCAAAGCGCATGCGAACAAGGCAGGAGGCGCGAGCGGAGGCGCCATGGTGGTGCTTAGCGCGGCACTGGAGCGGGCGATCAAGGCGAGGCGTCGGGCAGGCCGGCGCGTGTGGGGACAACGTCGGCGGCCTCCGGCAGTAGCAGAGGCTGCATTGGCAGTGCAGAGCGGCTGCAGGAGGCAGGGACGATGCGGGGCGCGGGCGTCGGTGCGCGGCACGCGCGGCCTCGAAGCCAACAGGGGAGGGGCGACGGCGAGGACGACGCAGCATGCGGAAGCACGACGCAGAAGCGCTGGCGCGATGGCGATGCTCACGCGCGGCGCGCGTGTTGCCAGTCTAGCATGCAGTGAGCGAGGCGTGAGGCAGAGAAGGGGAGAGGCCCAGGGCCTCACCAGCGTTGATGGGGAGAGGGGGCGCCGAGGCTTGCTGGCGGCCGGCGGGGAAGAGGATGAGGATGCGAGGTCCGGCGAGGAGGCGGTCGAGGTGGAGGGCGGCGCGGTTCCGGGCGACGTCGTGGGAGCTCACCCGAGTGGCTGCCGGTTGCGGCGGCGAGGCGCGGTCGGAGGGCAACGGGGCGCCGGGCTCAGGTGCCGACGTGGACGATGACGGGGAGGGGTTTCTCCGGACGGCGCCGACGGGTGGGGGGCGATGGAGTCGAGGTGCCGTGGGGGGTTTCGTTCCCCCGATCCCGATCTGGATCGGGGAATGGGAGAGAGATGTGGGGATCGTGGGAGGGGGAGTGGGGCGACCGGTAGCTAGGGTTACGACACCAGGGGGTTAAGGGAGTGGGGATGGGCCGGCCTGGCATGTGGCTGGGCCGAGGCCCAGTGGGGGGAAGGCCTTTTCTCTTTCCTGTTTTTATTTCTTTTTTGTTCTATTTTTGTTTATTATTCTTTTACTGTTTTTATTTTATCTCGCAATTTATTTTTATTTGTAAAATATAGGATTAACACCCAAATTTGCATTACTAAATATACCTCTGCCACAATAACTTTGGCACCTAAATAAAATAGTTTTGTAATTATTTATTATTTAAAAGTATTTATTAAATAACAGTTTTGCCGCTGTTTTAATTACTATGGTGCATTTAAATACTTTAGAGGAGTGTGGTTTCTACACCAATATTTAGTATGGATTATTTGCCACGTCCCGAACATTTTAGTTTTAATGTTTGAAAACTTCTATCGTTTGACATTAATTCAAATTTGAATATGGATTGGTTATGAACTAACGCGAGATTAGCAATAGTAATCGAGGTGACGTGGCATCATTACCAGAGGCTTACTGTAGCTTAATTATCCGGGCGTCACAATTCTCCTCCACTACAAGAAATCTCGTCCTGAGATTTAAGAGGGGGAGTAAGGAGGAAGGGATTTGGTTACGAAATTCTAACGAGTCTTCTCGGTCTTGGTTGCTCTTCTCAAAGAGGTCGATCCATAACATTGATGTATTCATACCTCGGCTTCAGGTCAATCATGATGAAGTCGCCATCCTTTCTTCGAGTCTTCATTGTACGTATGAAGGACAAGGGGTAACTTCAGAAGAACGGACCTCTGAAAGGTTGACTATCTGGTTGATAACATCGGGGATGGTGGCGGAAAGTAACTCTCGAATGGAAACTTAAGACAATATCGAGAGCAAAGTAAGTAGGTACCATGAGAAGTTTTCGAGCGGGTAGGCAACCGTTCGATGCCTGAAACAAAGTGTGAAAGGGGTTAAAGCAACGAGAATAAGTATTGTGTCTGATACCAGAATTGATGATCTCTTGGAAGGTGGCTCGTGGATTATATATGAGGTCACGCGTGAGGAATAACTTTGGGAACTGGGAGGTGTACAGGAGAGTCAGGTTTTGATCCTGTGGAACTGTGGGTTATGTGCCCACCATGTGGATTAAAAGAAGGAAGGGTGTTGACATCTTGCATGGTCATGATAGTAAGGCATGTCAGAGAATAACCGGTCAGTTATGTTGGCTGCATCATTGGTACCAAGGGCGAGGGACGAAGAGAACCATTTTCCTGCTTGTTGAAACGAGGCAGACCAGTAGGCAAAGTTCTTGTCCATCGGTGGTTACCGGAATGTCATCAACAAAAGTAACATGGTCTTACTGACAGAATTGTACACCGAGGGGTTTACATAAGCAGGGAATTAATACTGCTTAGATCATAATGATCACCAGAAAGGTTAAACAAAACAATGGAAAGGAAAAGGTGTTTATCAGATTAACAGAACAATGGAAAGGAAAATGTGTTTAAACACATATTTCAGGGATATATCCTTCCCAAGGATAAGCAGAGCATGATATCCATGATAGGATAGAAAGTAGAAAACCCTTTAGAGGACGGGGGAAGGAATTTCATGACATTACCCATACAATGGTGTTTGAATAATTAATAATGAAAATTTAGCATTGTGCCTCAGAAGTTCTTATTGAAAATCGGAGTACCACAGACATGCTTCGAGATAGCATTGACATGGTCTTCAAGCAATGTCAGACTTTGGATACACAAAGGATCCATCGGGAACAACTCATAGAATAAGTCTTACAATTTCCTCATGGAAGAATGGATAAACTTGCTAAAAAGGAAACTATAACAATAGGTCCTCCGGCCAGGTGTGCTGGGCATGACATCACCTTACCGGGTCATAAAAGAACATTGTTATTACCCTTGGAAATATATTCCAACCACCATATCTGACCGAGATTCAGATTTGGTCGGTGTTAGGATACCTCAGACTCAGGATGCCTGAGAAGAAAAGGTGCGACACAAATTGACGAGATGGCATAGAAGATTCTCGGGAAATGAACTATGGAAGCGAGTTTCGAAACAAGAGTTCATCAGTAAATCAATGAGAGGATGAGGAGGTGGCTGATGGACTCAGCAATAATTCATTGAGATTTCCAAAAAGATGGATTTCCACAACTATGTGAACAAGGAGATAACATTAGCCAGATCAAATGATATAATGATGTATGCTCGAGGAAAACATACACAATTAAACATTGGTTGAAAAGGTGCACCCGAAATGTGGGCTTATAATAGCATGATCAACGTTAGAACGGTGGTTCAGCAACCGATAGGCTAAGAATGAATTATCGATCATTAACTTCAAAGCAATAGGGTTGCTAGAAGTGCAGAATCCAAACAACACCATTCACTTGTGGGTACCCCGGTTGGAATCAACACGAGGACCAAGAAAGAATGGTGATAGTGAGAAGTATCATTATAGCAAGAATTCTTAAGGGGTGGAGCAATCCTCACAACATTCTTGACATCAAAGATGGTAATACTCCGCGGTAGAACATAACATAAGTTGGATAGCAAGGAACTCAAGGTTCAACACAAAACAGGAACAAGTTTTTTGTTGGAGGGAACTCAATAATGTTGTTGATGATAACCCAAATCATCGAGGGCAAAGGATGCTATTTCTCATCAAGAATTCGATAGATATCTTGGAAGACCTCAGAATGTTGATGATGATCATGACACAATTGTCGATAGGTTTCGAGAAGATGTAACTGATCGGCGATGACATCAAGTCAATGGAATGATGAAGCAAAAAGTTATTGGAACCATGGGTACGACACAAACTCGAAATCAAGCTTGCTGTTCAAGGACAAACGATATGACGAGGAAGATCGATTGTAAGATTAGCTCACCGCCGAAAATTGTGCTCCAGGAAGAAGGACCCGGTAGCACAGTTAAAATTTAGCACGATAAGGATATAGCCAATCAGGCTAGGAATGACTTGAAGGATTATTAAACTCATAAGCAATGAAAATTACTTAGAGTTATCGTATCGGAGCGCAGAATCGATTCACTTATCGATGTTCTCGGTTGACGACAACTCAGAACCCGTGGAGTCACTATGACAGGGAGGGTACTACTTCATCAGAAATTCATAAGATATATCCTCGAGATACCATGGGGGTAATACAAGAAGGCAGGTAAAAATAGAGGTTGGGCATGCGTATTGATCTGCAGAAGACAAGTACTCTAACTTGTCCGAGAAAAGGGATCAAGAAGATCAATATGGTCCTAACCACGATTGCAAAAGATCGTATCCCAGATATAAGATGAACTTATACCGGGGAATAATTAATTTAAGAGAAGCTCTAATGATAAGATCTACATCGTGTCCATGGGCATGAACAAAAGTTCAAGGTCGACTCCCACTTCTCCAATGCATAATCTTTCATTCACTTCTCACTTTCGATGAGGTTTTAGTGTTGAAATTTTACCCGGCATAACACCAGTAGAGTATGACCTATAGAAGTTTTCGGGTTCACACAGATTAAGAAAGGCATAGGTTCAACCAATCGGGGCATCTTAGAAACATATTACACAAACTTCAGGAGTAAATTATACCAGCTCGATAGTAGAGCATGGTTGAGAAAGTAGAGGATACGATTTACCAAAGGCATTATGTATCCGAGGGAAGGCTCACAAGAATTTTGAATGTGAATGACACTATCGGATAATTATCCAACAAGGGGTCTTGTGGTCTACAACGGAGCTGACGTGAGTATCGGTACTCAATTAGAGGAAGAATGAATACAAAGGCATCAGATTATAGAAATAACTAACTGATTCAAAGATCAAATGTAAAGGAATTATGATTTCTGATTAAGGGATCAGAAGCCAACGGCCTGATTAAGAATGGATAAGTTGAATAGGCTTAGGGGTACAATGGGATACAATCGACGACAATTTGATTGGTCGATAACCAGCTCATGTTCAAAATGAAATCTCAGCCGGAAGAATGAATTCCAGGATTCGACTGAGGATTGCGAGTGTCCTCAACACATCGATCAAAGGACTCAAAATGATTGAGACAAATGATACCAATAATATTACTAGACTTATGGGATTAACCATAATGCAAGCAAGAGTTTCAAGGGCAACAGGATGCTAAGGATATTCGGAAGGTTGGATAGTATTTCAAAGTATCTTGCGAATCACGCGAACAATTAGGAATGAACAAGCCCTCGATAAGTGTGAAAAATTATCCGTAGGGGTATTCGTGAGACAAGAACTGCAAGGCAGTTGGCATAAAAGATTCTCAAAATATCGGAGAGTAATTCAGGGCATCTTGTAATAACAAGAGCAACTGGGGATGAAAGTATGAATGACAAATGTAGGTAGTTATCCATAAGGATTTATCGGTGGAAGGGGATTGTAAAGGCGGAGAGCACAAGGGTCTCGGGAAATCAAAAAAGGTTATCTTTCGAATCTTCTGGTGAACCAAGCCATCATCTGGAGCGAGGGGCTCTCCGGGAGGAACTAGTTACGAGAACCTAGGGTCGGCATTAGTAAAATAATTTAACCCGAATAGAAGAGAGATCAGAGTCCCAGAGTATTGGTCGAGGAGTAAAGGATCCTAATACCACCCAATGGCGACGTGGGCCCATGGGCCGCACAACCATGTTAGTAAAACAGTTTTCATCGACTAGACTCGACTTCGGCCAAGAAGTGTGGAAGGGGGATTCCTACAGGCAGTCGGCTCTGATACCAACTTGTGAAGCCCTCGATTCAATCGTACACTAATCATACACGCAAACGTGTACGATCAAGATCAGGGACTCACGGGAAGATATCACAACGCAAATCTAAAATAAAATAAGTCATACAAGCATCATAATACAAGCCAGGGCCCTCGAGGGCTCAAATACAAGTGCTCGATCATATACGAGTCAGCGGAATCAACAATATCTGAGTACGGACATAAGTTAAACAAGTTGCCATAATATGGCTAGCACAAACTGGGATATAGATCGAAAGAGGCGCAAGCCTCCTGCTTGGGATCCTCCTAAACTACTCCTGGTCGTCGTCAGCGGCCTGCACGTAATAGTAGGCACCTCCGGTGTAGTAGGAGTCATCATCGACGGTGGCGTCTGGCTCCTGGGCTCCAGCATCTGGTTGCGACAACTAAGAAGAAAGGAAAGGGGGGAAAGAGGGAGAAAAGCAACCGTGAGTACTCATCCAAAGTACTCGCAAGCAAGGATCTACACTATATATGCATGGGTATCTGTGTAAAGGGGCAATATCGGTGGACTGAATCGCAGTAATGCCGTAATAAGAGGGGATAGCTAGTCCTGTCGAAGACTACACTTCTGGCAGCCTCCATCTTGCAGCATGTAGAAGAGAGTAGATGGTAACATCACCAAGTAGCATCGCATAGCATAACCCTACCCGGCGATCCTCCCCTCGCCGCCCTTTGTGAGAGCGATCACCGGGTTATATCTGGCACTTGGAAGGGTGTATTTTATTAAGTATCCGATTCTAGTTGTCATAAGGTCATGGTACAACTCCGGGTCGTCCTGTTACCGAGGATCACGGCTATTCGAATAGATAAACTTCCCTGCAGGGGTGCACAACATAACACAACACGCTCGATCCCATTTGGCCGGAAACACTTTCCTGGGTCATGCCCGGCCTCGGAAGATCAACACGTCGCAGCCCCACCTAGGCTCAACAGAGAGGTCAGCACGCCGGTCTAAATCCTATGCGCAGGGTCCGCCCATCGCCCATTGCACACCGCATGTTGCGTCTGTGACGGGCGTACCTAGCCCCTTAATACAAGCGCGAGCTTACGGTCCAATGCGGGCGCGCCGCTTCGGGCCGACGTCATGAAGGCTTCGCCGATACCACGACGCCAAGTGCCCATAATCGCTCCTCAGTAGTTGGTTAGTGCGTATAGGCCAAAGTGGCCGACTCAGATCAAATACCAAGATCTCGTTAAGCATGTTAAGTATCCGCGATGCCGACCAGGCCAGCCCACCTCTCTCCTAGGTGGTCTCAACCTGCCTGCCGCCTCCGCCCACAAAGTAACAAATGGGGCCGTCGGGAACCCATGCCCACCTCTACCGGGATGGAGCCACCTGCCCCTTCAGCCCCCATCTCCGAACAGTATCATAAGTAATGTAATAGTATAAAGTATATAGCATATGCCCGTGATCACCTCCCGAAGTGATCACGGCCCAGTAGTATAGCATGGCAGACGGACAAGAGTGTAGGGCCACTGATGGAACACTAGCATCCTATACTAAGCATTAGGATAGCAGGTAAAGGTATCAACAATTGTAGCAACAATGACATGCTATGCAGCGTAATAGGATTAACCGAAGCGATAACATGCTACACTACTACGTGCAGGTCACCGATTTACGACCAAGATTAGTTTAGGAGGATCCCAAAGAGGCTCTGCGCCTTCGATCTCAGTATCACAGTTTGTGCTAGCCTTCTTAAGGCAAACTTGTTTAACTTATGTCTGTACTCAGATATTGTTGCTTCCGCTGACTCGTCTATGATCGAGCACTTGTATTCGAGCCCTCGAGGCCCCTGGCTTGTAATATTATGCTTCCATGACTTATTTTATTTGTAGAGTTGTGTTGTGATATCTTCCCGTGAGTCCCCGATCTTGATCGTACACGTTTGCGTGTATGATTAGTGTACGATTGAATCGGGGGCGTCACAAGTTGGTATCAGAGCCGACTGCCTGTAGGAATCCCCTTCCACACTCCTTGGCCGAAGTCTAGTCTAGACATTGCAAAACTTTTACTAACATGGTTGTGTGTCTTACGGGCCCACGTCGCCATTGGGTGGTATTATGATCTTTTATTCCTCGTCTATACTCTGGGACTCTTATCTCTCTTCTACTCAGGTTAAATGGTTTTACTAACTCTAACTCTAGGTTCTCGTAACTACTTCCTCCCGGAGAGTCACTCGATACAGATGATCGCTTGATGCACTAGAAGATTCCGGAGTTACTCTCCGATGTTCCCTCGATACTTTGTGCCATCGCTTTTGCAATTACATTCCATCGATAAACCTCAAAGGATAACCAAGTACACTAGCCATTCTTACAATCATTCCCCGTTGATATTGTTATTACAAGATACCCTGAAATTCTCTCTAATGTTCTGACAATACTTGGTGCCCACTGCCTTGCAGTTCTTTGCCACATGGATACCCCTACGGATAATTTGTCGCACTTACCGAGTATCCACTCATCCCCAGTTGATTCATGTATGTCACCAATCTTCGAAATACCATTCAATCTTTCAAAAATCCTCAGCAGCCTATTGCTCTTGAAATTATTGCTTGCTTACATTATGGTTAATCACATAAGTCTAATAATCTTATTAGCATCCTTTGTCACTATCAATTTGAGTCCATTGATTCAATAAGTTGTGAATGTTCACAATCATTAGTCGAATCCTAGGATTATCCTTCCGGCTCAGACGTCATTTGGATATGATCTGGTTCTTGACCAATCAATGCCTTGATCGGTTGTGCTTCTAAGTCTATTGAATTTATTCATTTTCGATCAGAATGATTGCTTCTGATCCCTTGATTTGGAAATCATAAAATATCTTTGCATTAAGCTTTGAATTGGTCAGTTGTTTCTATAATCGGATGCCTTGCCATTCCTTCTTCCTCTGATTGAGTAGCAATACTCACATCAGCCCCGTTGTGGACCGCCATACCCACTGCCGGGTTATTATCCGACAGTGTACTTCACAACCAAAATTCTTGTGAGTTCTTTACCTGATACATAATGCCTTTGGTAAATTGTATCATCTACTTTTGTCAACCAAGCTCTACTTTTGAGCTTGTGTTATTTACTCCAGAAGTTCATGGTATATGTTCTAAGAAGCCCCGATGGTTGAACCTATGCCTTCTCTAATCCGTGTGAACCCGAAAGTTTTCACGAGTCATACTCTTCTGGTATTTTGCCAGATAAAATTTCATCACTCAACTTCATCGAACGCGAGAAGTGAATGAAGGGTCATGCATCGGAGAAGTGGGAGTCGACCTTGAACTTTGTGTTCATGCCCATGGATACGATGTAGATCTTATCATGGAAGCTTCTCTTAAATTAATTATTCCCTTGGTATAAGTTCACTTATATCTGGGAACTGGTCTTTTGCAATCGTGGTTCCGACCATATTGTTCTTCTTTGATCCCATTTCTCAGACAAGTTGAAATACTTGTCTTCTACAGATCAATACATCTATCCAACCTCTATTCTGCTCTACCTGCGAGTATACCCTCTGGTATCTCGAGATTATCACGGAACTGCATAACTTCTTATGAGATCTTCATCAAGTACTACATTCTCACTGATTCCAATTTTTCACGACCTCTGAGTTATTAAACACTCAAAGACCCCAATAACTGAACCGAGTCCGCACTATGGTTCAACAACTCTTAGAAATCTTCTTTCCTTACGAGTTTGTACCCGATCACGCCATTCCTAGCCTGTTTGGCTATATCATTATTGTGATGACTTTAACTATGCTACCTGGTCCTTCTTCCCGGAGCACAATTTTCGATGATGAGCTATGCTTACGTCAATCTTCCTCGTCATATTATTTCTCCTTGAACATCAAACTTGATTTCGAGTTTGTGTCGTACCCATGGTTCCAATAACCTTTCGCTTCATCATTCCTTTGACTTGATGTCATCGCCTATCGATTACCTCTTCATGAAATTTCTCGAAAAATGTGTCCTGATCATCATCAGCATTCTGAGCTCTTCCAGGATATCAATTGAATTCATGATGAGGAATACCATCCTTGCCCTCGATGATTTCTGTTATCATCGACAACATTCTTGCCTTCCCCCCAACACAAACTTGTTCCTATTTTGAGTTGTACTTTGAGTTCCTTACTATCTAGCTCATATTCTGTTCTACCCTGTAGTATTACCATCTTTTATGTCAAGAATGAGGTGAGAATTTCACCACCTCTTAAGGGTTCTTGATATAGTAATACTTCTCGCCATCTCCGTTCATTTCTTGGTCCTCGTGTTGTTTCTAGCAAAAAAAACGACAAGTGAACTATGATGTGCGAATTTAAAACTTCTAGCAACCCTATTGCTTTGAAGTTAATGGTCGATAGTTCATTCTTAGACTATTGGTTATTGAATCACCATTCTAACATTGATCATGCTACCTAACCCCATATTTCGGGTGCACCTTTCAACCCATGTTTAATTGTGTATGTTTTCCTCGAGCATACCTCATTATGTCATCTGATCTGACAAATGTTATCTCCTTATTCACCTAGTTGTGGAAATCCATCCTTTTGGAAATCTAGAGGAATTGTCGCTGAGTCCATCAGCCACCTCCTCGTCCTCTCCTTGGTTAAATGATGAACTCTTGTTTTGGAACTCGCTTCCATCGTTCATTTCCCGAGAATCTTACAATGTCTTCTCGACAATTTGTGTTGCACCTCTCTTCTCAGGCATCCCAAGTCTGCGGTATCCTGGCGCCAATCAGATCTGGATCTCGGTCAGATATAATGGTTGGAACATATTTCCAAGAGTTATAATATTGGTCTTTATATGACCCGGTAAGATGATGTCATGCCTAACGCACCTGACCAGAGGACCTATTGTTATAATTTTCCTTTTAACAAGGCTATTCATTCTTTCGTGAGGAAATTGTAAGACTTATACTATAAGTTGTTCCTGATGAATCCCTTGAGTATCCAAAGTTCGACCTTTGCTTGAAGACATGTCAATGTTATCTCGAAGCATGTCTGTGGTACTCCGTTCATCAGTAAGAGCATTGAAAGCGCAATGCTAGATTTTCTTTACGAATTATCCAAACACTGTTGTATGGGTAATCTCATGAAATTTCTCTCCCCTTTCCTAAAGGGGTTTCTACATTATATCCTATCATGGATATCATTCTGCTTGTCCTTGGGAAGGATATACCCCTGAATTATGTGTTGAAACACATTTTTCTTTCCATTGTTCTGATTAAATCTGATAGACACTTTTCCCTTTCCATTGGTTTGTTTAAACCCTTTCTATGATCTATGTGATATAAGCAGTAATAATTCCCTGCTTGTGCAAACACCTCGGTGTACAACTCACAAGAAGACCTCACATTATTGTTGATGACATTCCGGTAACCACCGATGGACGAGAACTTTGCCTATTGGTCCGCCTCGTTCAACGAGCAGGAAAATGGTTCTCTTCGTCCCTCGCCCTTGGTACCGATGTTGTTGCCGACATAACTGACAGACTATCCTCGGACATGCCTTGCTTACATGATCGTGCAAGATGTCACCGCCCTTCCTACTTTTTACCCACATGGTGGGCTGATGTCTACTACGCAACCTTATCCTTGTAGACGTTGTTGGGCCTCCAAGTGCAGAGGTTTGTAGGACAGTAGCAAATTTCCCTCAAGTGGATGACCTAAGGTTTATCAATCCGTGGGAGGCGAGGATGAAGATGGTCTCTCTAAAACAACCCCGCAACCAAATAACAAAGAGTCTCTTGTGTCCCCAACACACCCAATACAATGGTAAATTGTATAGGTGCACTAGTTCGCCAAGAGATGGTGATACAAGTGCAATATGGATGGTAGATATAGGTTTTTGTAATCTGAAAATATAAAAACATCAAGGTAACAAGTGGTAAAAGTGAGCGTAAACGGTATTGCAATGCTAGGAAACAAGGCCTAGGGTTCATACTTTCACTAGTGCAAGTTCTCTCAACAATAATAACATAATTGGATCATATAACTATCCCTCAACATGCAACAAAAAGTCACTCCAAAGTCACTAATAGCGGAGAACAAACGAAGAGATTATGGTAGGGTACGAAACCACCTCAAAGTTATTCTTTCCAATCAATCCGCTGGGCTATTCCTATAAGTGTCACAAACAACCCTAGAGTTCGTACTAGAATAACACCTTAAGACACAAATCAACCAAAACCCTAATGTCACCTAGATACTCCAATGTCACCTCAAGTATCCGTGGGTATGATTATACTATATGCATCACACAATCTCAGATTCATCTATTCAACCAACACATAGAACCTCAAAGAGTGCCCAAAGTTTCTACTGAGAATCAAGACGAAACGTGTGCCAACCCCTATGCATAGGTTCATGGCGGAACCCGCAAGTTGATCACCAAAACATACATCAAGTGAATCACGTGATATCCCATTGTCACCATAGGTACGCATGCGGCAAGACATACATCAAGTGTTCTCAAATCATTAAAGACTCAATCCGATAAGATTACTTCAAAGGAAAACTCAATCCATTACAAGAGAGTAGAGGGGGAGATAAATCATAATATACAACTACAGTATAAAAGCTCGCGATACATCAAGATCGTGCCAAATAAAGAACACGAGAGAGAGAGAGAGAGAGAGAGAGAGAGAGAGATCAAATACATAGCTACTGGTACATACCCTCAGCCCCGAGGGTGAACTACTCCCTCCTCATGATGGAGAGCGTCGGTATGATCAAGATGGCCACCGGTGAGGGTTCCCCCCTCCGGCAGGGTGCCGAAACAGGGTCCCGACTGGTTTTTGGTGGCTACAAGGGCTTGCGGCGGCGGAACTCTCGATCTATTCTGTTCTCTGGAAGTTTTAGGGTACGTGGGTATATATGGGTGAAAGAAGTAAGTCGGTGGAGCTTCGAGGGGCCCACGAGGCAGGGGGCGCGCCCCCCACCCTCATGGACACCTCCCTCCTTTCCTGATGTGCACTCCAAGATTTTCCGGTAGCTTTCCTTAAAAAATAACTTCTCCAGTTGATTTCATTCCGTTTCGACTCCGTTTGATATTCCTTTTCTTCGAAACACTGAAATAGGCAAAAAAAACAGCAATTCTGGGCTGGGCCTCCGATTAATATATTAGTCCCAAAAATAATATAAAAGTGGATAATAAAGCCCAATATTGCCCAAAACAGTAGATAATATAGCATGGAGCAATCAAAAATTATATATACGTTAGAGACGTATCATGGGCCCATAACCCACAGTTCCACGGGGTCGAAACCTGACTCTTATGTACACCCCCTGTTCGCAAGGTTGTTCCTCGCGCGTGGCCTCATATGTAATTCATGGACCACCTTCCTAGTGATCTATTCTGGTATCAGACACAATGCTTATTCCCTTTGTTCTAAACCCCTTTCACACTTCGCTTCAGGAAATGAACGATTGCCTGCTCGATCAAAACTTCTCATGATACCTTCTTACTTTGCTCTTGAAATTTTCTTCAGTTACAATACGAGAGTTACCTTTCGCCACCCTTCCTGGTGTTATCTACCAGATAAGTGACCTTCTAGAGGCCAGTTCTTCCGAAGATACCCATTATCCTTTTTCGTAAGTACGATGGAACCCCCGAAGAAAGGATGCCGACTTCATCATGATGCCCTGAAGCAGAGGAATGAAGACAACAACATAATGGATCGACCTCTTCGTGAAGAGCAACCAAGACCGAGGACACCCGTTAAAATTTCGTAACAAGAACTTTCCCCCTTACTCCCCTCTTAAATCTCGGGACGAGATTTCTTGTAGTGGAGGAGAATTGTGACGCCCGGATAATTAGGCTACAGTAAAACTCTGCTAATGATGCCACGTCACCGCCAAGCATCAAGGCCAATCCTCGTTAGTTCAAAACCGATACAAAATTCAAATTCCAAATATGGCATACAACAAAAGTTTTCAAACAATAAAACAAAAATGTTCGGTTTGTGCCAAATAATTCATAAGTAATATTGGTGGATAAACCAAGTCTTTATAAAAGGTTTGAATGCACTTAACTAAATAAAACATTAGCAAAACAATTATTTGAATTCTTTTGAATTAATAAACAAATGTTAAACTAGTTTATGTAGTCACCAAACTTTTAAGGCCGTGGGTTATTCAGAGACATTAATTTAGGAGTTATTGTCATATTTTACAAAACTAAAGAAATTAAAAGTAAAATAAAACAGAAAAGAAAAATAAATAAAAGAAAATACAAAACAGAAACAAAAAATAAAATAAGAGAACCCCCCCTCTGGGCCACGACCCAGCTGGCCTCTGGGCCAATCAAGCCGACTAGGCCGGCCCACCCTGGTGCCCTACTAGGTCACCCCGACCCCCCTGGTCCAACAATAGCCGCCACCACTCCCCCCCCCCACGCGCTCTCTCCCTTTTCCCCCCGATCCAGATCGGATCGGGGCTCATGCGCCCCCGCTCGATCTGGATGCTGCCTGGCGCTACTCGACGCCGTCCTCCTGGTTGACACCGTCGCCGAAGCCCCGCGTCGGCCTGCCTCCTCTCCATCACGCCGTCCCCGTCTCCCTCCCCGAGCCCCGCTGCCTTGACCCCACGACCACCGGTGAGGCCCCCGGCCACTTCTCTCCTCACAAGACGCTGCGTTGGCTGATCACCCGCTGCCGTCGCCCATGGCCGCCTGTTGACACACGAACACGTCACGTGTACCCTCGACGCCTGGGGTGATGCACCGCAGCTCACGTCGAAGGAGACCCAACCGGCAGCGCGATACGCAGGACAGTCGACGGGTGCTTTTGCAGACCAGAAAACCCCACACCCCCGGGAGGGACCCGTCAGGGAGAGTGGCGGCTATGGGCTGCCCTAGGTCGATTCACTCACCCCTAGAGCCTTGAGATTCGCAGCTCTCAAACACGAAGAACACCGAAGAACGAGAGAGAAAAACGGTGGAGAGATAAAACGTAGATGAAAAAGTAGTATATTGATTTGTTCGATTGTGTATTGTTCAATCGGCCATCACCCCCAATATATATAAGAGGAGGCTGGACTTCCCGTACAAGTAAAGGATTCATCTAGGCTTTCCTTACAAGAAATTACATCAATTCACGTCCTAGAGTCCTAGTTCTATTCCAACTCGAACGCAGTATGAATCTGGCCCAACTTCTGTCTTCATCCTTGCGCAGGCCGCCAAGCTTGCATATGATCTCCGATCAAGACGGCCCAAATATCAAACTTGTGCGCCTCGACGATGCGAACAACTCTCATGTTGATTATTTTTTTCAAATAAGGTCATCTTGAATACTTCTCGACGTCATCTTCATCTTCCAGTCGGACTCGGTCTTGTAGTAGACTGGATTATCCGAGTCTCGTAGTGAATTTTTAGGCCATATACTATCTCTGATGATGATGAGTCCAAAACCAAAGTTTACCGTCTTGATGATGCGCATAACTTCTATATTGAACACTTCTTCATCCGAGGTCATCTTGATAAACTTTCGGTTTCAGTTTCACTCGGATTCGAGCTCATCCACTCGGATATTAGAAACTTTCGCCCGGACCGTCCGACTGGACCTTTTCACTCGGAAGACAACCTTTCACTCGGATGACTATATTTCCACTCGGAAAGCAATATCTTACTCGATCGGCAAGTTTTTGTTCCGATGGTAATCTTTTCACTCGGAATATTTTCATCTGGAGGACAATTTCACTCGGATGACTATATTTTTATTCGGATAATAATAAGTTCATCCGGTCAGTAAACTTTCACTCGACGGGTAATTTTCACTCGGATGATAAGCCTTTTCACTCTGTATCTTGCCAAAATCTGGCGTCAACACATGCCCCCCTGTTTTTCGGCAAAGCTTGCATGCCGAAAAATAATATGCATGGTGTTCGTTCTAAGGACGATGTCAACACTCCATCGGTCATCTATTTTTCTTAGGGCGATAATTATGTATCGGCCAGGTTTGTGCTAAGGGCGATAATTGTATATCGGCCATTGCCTACTTAGGCTTCTTGCCACACACTCGGGTGGTATTTCTTCAAGTATTTGCCATTGAGAGCTCTAGGTAGCATCGTCCCTTGTATGGATTCCACCAAATATGAGTTTCCGGGAACTATTCTTGTAATCCTAAAAGGACCTTCCCAACTCGGAGACCACTTCCCGAATTTCCTATCTCTTGAACCAATCGGTAGAATCACTTTCTAGACGAGATCACCAACTTAAAAATTCTTCAACTTGACTTTCTTATTGTAAGCTCTTACCACCCTCAAATTATCTCTCTCTATGGCCTTTAAAGCAGCCAAACGTTTATCGGCAACCTCATCAATATTGTCCATCATTAAGTTATAAAAGTCTACTGCCGATAAATTATTTTGTTTGGCTATTCTCAAAGCATTCAAATTCACCTCCACTGGTAAAAGCCTCTTGACCATATACTAGCTCATATGGAGTTACCTTCGTAGCACCATGCCTTGAAATTCTATGTGCCCATAAAGCTTCAGACAACAACTCATGCCATCTCCTCGGATTATCCTCAATCTTCTTCTTGATGAGCTTGATTAAAATTTTATTGCTAGACTCGGCTTGTCCATTAGCTTGGGCATAATACGGAGAGTAATTGAGCAATTTTATATTATAAGATTCGGCAAACTCTCTGACTTGGTGTGACATAAAAGATGAACCTTGATCTGTAGTTAACATTTGAGGAATACCGAATCTATGAATAATGTGTTCGGGTATAAAATGAATTACCTCCGAGTGTGTCATGTTCTTGAGAGGTACTGCTTCAGACCATTTAGTGAAATAATCAGTTGCCACCAATACGAACCGATGCCCTTTTGAGGAAGACGGGTGGATTTGTCCAATGAAATCTAAACCCCAACCTCTGGAAGGCCATGGTTTGATAATAGGATGTAACATAGCAGCAGGAGCCAATTGAATATCACCAAACTTTTGACAAGCTTCACACCCTTTATAATATCTGAAGCAATCATTAATCATAGTCGGCCAATAAAACCTAGCACGCCGCAATAACCATTTCATCTTGGGAGCCGACTGGTGAGTGCCACAAATACCTTCATGTACTTCTCCCATAGCAACTCTTGCCTGGTCCTCGTCTAAACACTTTAGAAGAACATCATCGACGGTTCGGCGATAAAGACCATCATCTCTCATTGTATACTTGGAAGCCATACGCCGAACAACCCTGTCCACCCTTTCACTCGGATTGCACAAGTAATCAACAATGGGCTTCCTCCAGTCGGGATTATCACCTACAATAGATTTTTTGTTAATGGCCGAATCAGTGGGTTCGGGTTCGGCCTCTCCCATATTGGCAAGACAAGACATCAGTCTTTGAGAGATATGAAACATGCCATGATCAACATGATATCCAGATGCTCACTGTGCCAACTCATTTGCTTTCCAATTGTCATGTCTAGATATATGTGCAATGCTAAAACAATCCAAATTAGAAATTATATCTAGACATTTATCAAGATAAACATTAAGTGATTCGTCCAAACACTGAAAGACTCTGGATATTTGCTGCACCACTAGTAACGTAATCACCGTTATCCTCAATATGTGTAACACATATAGCAAGTAACATCTCTAGGCAGAATATCAATTCTTCATATTCTTCTTGATTGTTTGTGCAAAAATATTCTAAGCGGCATGAGGCTTCAAAAATAGCACCACGAGGAGATATATAAACAATACCAACACCTTGGCCATTGCTACAAACTGAACCATCAAAGTATAATCTCCATGGTACTAATGAAACAAGGTTCATATCAACATCATGCTTGTCATTAATCCGATGTTCAACAATGAAATTAGCAACAATTTGGCCTTTCATGGATTTTAGAGATTCATAAGCCAAATCATATTCAATCAAAGCATAAGCCCACTTGCCAATTCTACCACTAAGAATTGTCCTATGCAACATGTATTTAATGACATCGGTTTGACAAGCTACTATACATGCACTCGACACTAAATAATGTCTCAATTTTGTGCAAGCATAATATAAGCATAGACATAGTTTCTCAATAAATGTATACCTTATCTCGGCGTCCAATAAGCATCTGCTCAAATATGTAATAGCATGCTCTTTTCCCTCGGTTTCTAGAGTCAAAACAGCACCAATAACTCCTTCCTCCGCTGCAATGTAAAGCTTGAATGGTTCCCTATGCTTGGGTGCTTTCATCACCGGAGGAGTGCACAAATAACTCTTGATCATATCAAATGCTTCTTGTTGTTTTGCCCCCCAAGTGAAATCAGCATCATTCTTCAACCGAAGGATAGGAGTAAATGCATCAACTTTCCCTGATAGATTAGCTATGAACCTTCTCAAATAATTGACCTTGCCAAGGAACTTTTGCATATCTCTCTTGCATGTCGGAGCCTCCACTTTCTCAGATAGCCTCTATCTTTTTGGGATCAATCTCTATGCCATCTTCATGAATAATGAAACCCAAAAAAATGCCAGCTGACACGCCGAAAGCACACTTCAAAGGATTCATCTTCAGTCCATACTTTTCATTCTTTCAAAAGCTAAACGCAAATCGGCCAAGTGAGATTCAAAAGCATCCGATTTGACAACAATATCATCAATATAAATTTCAAGTATGATACCGAGTAAATCATGAAAATCAAATTCATAGCCCTTTGATATGTGGCTCCAGCATTTTTTAATCCAAATGTCATCACCGCCCACTCGAATAAACCAAGGAAACCAGGACATCGGAAAGCCGCTTTGTACATGTCGCCTTCGCCATAAAAATTTGATTGTATCCGCATTACCATCTAGAAAGCTAATAACTTTATGTCCGTACATCATTAATAAGCATATCGGTTATTGGCATGGGATACTCATCTTTGGGTGTAGCCCTATTCAAATCTCCTCAAGTCAATGCACACCTCAACTTGTCGGATCCCTTCTTCTCCACCGACAATGTTAGAAATCCACCGGCATACCCGCAAGGTTGAATGAAATTAGCTTCAAGCAGTCAACCGATCTCTTCCATGATCCGGTCATATGTTTTCGGATTAAACTTTCGGGTCGATCGCTTATATGGTCTAAAACCGCCTTTATAGGTAACCGATGCTCCACTAGCTCTCGGCTTAAACCTGGCATCTCATGATATTCCCACGCAAAGCAACAAACATATTCTTTCAATAGCTCGATTAACTTAGCTTTACAATCGACTTTCAATTTTTTTTTACAAACGTCTGTCGAGTGACTGAACCATCTCCAATATCTACCTCTTCTAATGGATCAGCCGATGTAAAACCTTGTCCAAGTTTATCCATGTCATCCAACTCCTCTATAGACTCATACATATCGTTCTCGCTGGACCGATATTTCACAAGACATTTTTGTAACCATTCGGAGCTAGAATCCATTTAGACATATCATACCTTGGAGCCGATTGCATTCAGTCGGCTTTAAAGACACGAACACAAAACCATTCTTGGTCGCGCTGAGAAAATCAAACTCTGATAAGTCACGTCCCGTCAAGCAAGTAGCACTGGGATGTTGCCAATCCACCAATGCGTCGGCCAAAGCAACACAGGCCGAGTTATCTGCATGAATGATTTCCACTTCATCATCAACCCACTGAACCAAAAACTGGTGCATAATGGATGGCACACACTGATTTGCATGAACCCAATCACGGCCTAGTATGACGTTGTAGTTACCTTGCACCTCAAATGACAAAGAATGCAAGAGCTAAAGTTTTGCTTCCGATCGTAAGCTCCACATACATTACACCTTTGGCTTCAGTTTTCTCTTTGCCTTCAAATCCGTTGAGCACCATATTGGTCTTGATCAATTCTTCATCAGGCAAATCCAATTTCTTGAAGACCGAATAGGGCATAAGATTTACCACAGCACCACCATCAACAAGCATCCGGGTGAGCGGCGACCCATTGATATGACCTCTGAGATATAATGGTTTTAGATGCGTTACTGGTTCTTTTGGCTTCTCGAATATTGCATTTTTAGGGCCAAAATCCAGCTGAGCCACCTCCCCTTCTTCATCTACAGCACGAAACTCAGCGGGCAAGTAATATACCATATTGATATCCATACCTTCATGAACCGGCGTAGACTCATAGTCCAACATAACAACCTCCTCCTCGAGTGCATCTACCGATTCAGAAATCTGCCCGAGTGAAGGAGAAGTACTAGTTGATGTGGACGATGTAATAACTGCGTCGTCCTCTTTTGGTGGCACAGGTGTGGCTGTGGTAGATGTAAAAGCTGCTGTATCTTGTATTTGTTTAGTTCTCCACATTTGTTTTACAGGCACCATGGGCCGAGTGTCATTGAACAACTTATCCCTTTGCTTCTCGGCTTCATGTTCTGCCATCTCTTGACTCCTTAACCTCTGTAGTTTCCTCTTCTGCGTCTTTGTTAGCCCTGGAGGACACCACTTTGGCTGAGTGTATTTAGGATCTCTCACCTTTACTCGGCTGGTGCTTGCTTCATGGTCATTAGCCGAGTGTTTTGGCGCGATAGTAAGTATCGGCTCAGTCGAGCGGTTATGCTCAGTCGGCTACTGTATGGGGAATGTTTTGGTGCCCAAGATAAGTGAGGCGGCATCCATTTTCTCCTTGCCTTTTCCCGACTCAACTGCTGCAACACTCGGTGACTTAACACGCCATTCTTTTCGACTTTCCAGATGCATGAAATTTCCACTCGGGCGCACTTTTTTACTCGGATGGAATCTACTCGGATGGATGTCACTCTGATGGAATCCACTCGGATGGAACTCACTCGGATGGATTTCACTTGGATGAAATCTACCCATCCATATTTTTTCATTGGGATAGCTTCCACCTGGGTGCATTCTTACACTAGGATAGTTTCCACTCGGTCGCATATTCTGACCAGCCGACTGATAATCACCAATGTTCAGCCCGCCATTATATGAGTACTCAAGTCGGTCCCAAACGGTTTGCCTCTGCTCTTCTGGAAACAGCGCCTTTGAACCACTCGGTTTCATATACTAACTGAACATATCATCTGATGGTGACCTTGGTCGCTTCAAGTATGATGGCCGGTTAGAGCTGGAACCAGCCAACTGATTGGCATATTTGGACAACAACATATCAAAAGTTGGTTTGATCTGCTTGCGTTGTACTTTAACTTCATTCCTTTTCCACTTGCCAACTTCTGGACTCTTGGGCTTGACAAATCTCACACGAGCATTTTCTTGCACTTGTAGTTGCCCCCCGAGTGTAGGATTCTTGATGGTAATTTTGATCAATTCCTTGCCATCGGGTTGCTTACCAAGCACAACCTGTCTCCCCAAGACCTTGTTGTCCTCCTTGTCTTTCCTGGGCTCCCCAACAATGACATTAGCTTTATTAGCAGATTCGGCTACCTCTGGCCGAATGAGTAGCTTCTTCCCCAAATCCATGGTATTCATTGGAAAAGGCTGTTTATCAACTTGCATCTCAGAAAAGTTCAATCGTCCGTCATTAATGGCCGATTGTATCTATCGTCGAAAAACGTTGCAATCGTTAGTAGCATGAGAAAAAGAATTATGATACTTGCAATAAGCATGTCGTTTTAGCTCTTCAAACGGTGGTAAAGTATGAGATATTCTAATAATTTTAGCCTGCAAAGAAAGCATCAAATATTCTATCACACTTAGCAATGTTAAAAGTAAGCTTCATCTCTTCATCACGATTCTTATGAAACGGTTTCAGATCATTGTAAGTAAAGGGTTTGGCCTTAGATGGCCAAACAAATTCAAGAGTAAAAACATCACCCTCATCGTCCGAAAGTGATCACTATCATATTCCACCATATTCATCTTTGGACGATCGGCTTTGTATCTATGCACTTCTTTGAGATCTTTGCTTCGGCTTTCCTGAGCCACAGCCCTTTGTAAGACTTGGTTAATATTAAAGAACTCATAGCCTTCTAGCTTTTCTCTAATGGGAGTTCTCAAACCACTTAGCACTAGGTTTGCCAAGTCTCTCTCGGTTATCACCAAACTAAAACACCGGTTTTTTGTTTCTCTGAATCTCTTGACGTAATCAGAAACTGATTCATCATGCTTCTGTTTAACCGATGTTAAATGTGACAACTTGAGTTCATTGTCGCCGCTATAAAAGTGATCTTGAAATTTCTGCTCTAGCTGCGACCAAACTCGAATGGAACCATGTGGTAAAGAAGAAAACCATGAAAATGCAGATCAAGTTAATGATAAAGGAAATAAATGCACTTTCAATTCATTCAATGAGCCTGCCTCACCCAATTGTGCTAAATACTGACTAACATGCTCCCATGTGGTTTTTGTGCCTTCTCCATT
Source organism: Aegilops bicornis (assembly GCA_021605145.1). Taxonomy (NCBI): domain Eukaryota; kingdom Viridiplantae; phylum Streptophyta; class Magnoliopsida; order Poales; family Poaceae; genus Aegilops; species Aegilops bicornis. The sequence goes on from CM038672.1 coordinate 520,164,194, forward strand.
AAACTTAACAAAATCTGGAATTTTATATCCTGGAGGGCACTGGATGGCATCAAAGTACTCGGGGTACGGCTTTTGGTAAATCCGATTCCGAGGTAGCTCAACTCCAACATTCTCTCGAAGCATCTTAGCCATCTCCTCTCTAAGATTAGCTAGACCATCATCCATAGTGGACGATGCAGCTTGTGGCAGTGGCATAGGCGGAGTAGGGTTACTGGCTGTAGGTAGGAATTGTGGCATGTATGTCGACCCATAATTTGGTAGTGGTCGAGTGGTTGTGGCTGTAGGTAGGGTTTGGTTTGGCGTTGCCACCGAACCTGGCATGCTCATAATAGGGTTGATGGGTGCAGTCACAATCTGATTTGTTTGGGTAGGATAATAAGACATCGGCACGGGAGGCACCGATGCAATAGGTAAAGCCAGATTAGGGTTTTGCACACTAGCAGCTACACCATCATTAGCAATAGATGATTGAGATGTATTCTTCTGAGCATTAGTATTTTCTATGAATGTTTGATAGACTAGATTGTTACCATCAGCAATACGACTTTCAATCTCAGCCCACCGCTTCAGAGAAAAGGCGATTTAACAGAGGGTTTAACTCGCGGCTTGAAGAGGAGGGAACTTGATTTCTTCAATCGGAATTATGTTGCCTTGGCGATCCTTCTTGAACTTTGCAAGGAACTCCTGCAAGTCCTTCTCCTCGCGCGCCTTCTTGTACTCCTCATAGACTTGGCGATGATCGGCCGATATCTCATCAAGGCTGGGCTTAATGATGTTATCGACGTCTACCTCAGATGGCTTGGGAAGATCGGACATGGTGGATGATGATGATTGATCTTTGATCCCCAGCGTGGTTGCCAAAAAGTGTGTTGACACACGAACACGTCACGTGTACCTCGACGCCGGGGGTGATGCACCGCAGCTCACGTCGAAGGAGACCCGACCGACATCGCGATACACAGGACAGTCGATGGGTGCTTTTGCAGACCCGAAAACCCCACACCCCCGGGAGGGACCCGTCAGGGAGAGCGGCGGCTATGGGCTGCCCTAGGTCGATTCGCTCACCCCTAGAGCCTCAAGATTCGTAGCTCTCAAACACGAAGAACAGCGAAGAACGAGAGAGAAAAACGGTGGAGAGATAAAACATAGATGAAAAAGTAGTATATTGATTTGTTCGATTGTGTGTTGTTTAATCGGACATCACCCCCAATATATATAAGAGGCGGCTGGACTTCCCGTACAAGTAAAGGATTCATCTAGGCTTTCCTTACAAGAAATTACATCAATTCACGTCCTAGAGTCCTAGTTTTATTCCAACTCGGATTCAGTCTGAATCTGGCCCAACTTCTATCTTCATCCTTGCGCGGGCCGCCAAGCTTGCATATGATCGATCAAGACGGCCGAAATATCAAACTTGTGCGCCTCGACGATGCGAACAACTCTCATGTTGATTATTTTTTCAAATAAGGTCATCTTGAATACTTGTCGAGGTCATCTTCATCTTCCAGTCGGACTCGGTCTTGTAGTAGACTGGATTATCCGAGTCTCGTAGTGAATTTGTAGGCCATATACTATCTCTGATGATGATGACTCCAAAACCAAAGTTTACTGTCTTGATGATGCACATAACTTCTATATTGAACACTTCTTCATCCGAGGTCATCTTGATAAACTTTCGGGTTCAGTTTCACTCGGATTCGAGCTCATCCACTCGGATATTAGAAACTTTCACTCGGACCGTCCGACTGGACCTTTTCATTCGGAAGACAACCTTTCACTCGGATGACTATATTTCCACTCGGATGACTATATTTCCACTCGGAAAGCAATATCTTACTCGATCGGCAAGTTTTTGTTCTGATGGTAATATTTTCACTCGAAATATTTTCATCTGGAGGACAATTTCATTCGGATGACTATATTTTTATTCGGATAATAATAAGTTCATCCGGTCAGTAAACTTTCACTCGGCCGGTAATTTTCACTCGAATGATAAGCCTTTTCACTCTGTATCTTGCAAAATCAGGCGTCAACGCCGCCGCGGCCACTGCTGCTTCACCACGCCAGCGCCCGCTCCCTCCTCTCGGCGCACGTGCACCCACCCGCTCGCCCATCTCGGCTTGCTGCCGCTGCTGCTTCTACCTGCTGCCGCTGCAGCTGTGTTACCGGCTAGCGCGGCTGCTCACCTCGCCATGGCTTCGCTCCCCTGCGTGGCTGCATCGACGCGCCCGCTGTGACGCCCTGCCTCGTCCCAGGTTCCGCGCTCGTCGCCCCCTGCTGCCTTGCCCTATCCGCGCCGGCCAACGCTAACCTCCCCGCCGCTGCTCCCGCACGCCTGCTCCCCGCTACCCCAACCGCGCGCCTAGCCCCGCATCGCCGCTGGCGCCCCGACACCCTCCGTCGGCAGCCTCGCCCGCCTCCGTCGTGCCCTCGCCGACGCCTGGTCGGCGCCCGCGTCTATTCGGCGGCGCGTGCCTCGCGCCCGTTCCCGTTAGCCCGCCCGGTTGCTGGGTCTCACCGAGGGGCCAGCCCCAGTTTAGAACAAAAAAAGAGATTTAAAAAAATAAAAATAAAAAATAAAATATTAATTAATTAATTAATTAACGAATTAATTAACTTAATTAATCTTAGTTAGGTTGACCTAATTACTAATGAAACTAATTAACCTGTTTAATTAGTCTTAGTCATTGACAGTAGGACCCACGCATCAGTTTGACCCAGTCAACTGACTGGTTGACTGCTGACGTCGTGTTGACGTCAGAAATATATTTTAATATTAAATTAATTATGTTAATTCTAGAAAATGATTTAAAACTTATAAAATCAATATAAAATAAATCATAGCTCGGATGGAAAAACTTTGTACAGAAAGTTGCTCAGAACGACGAGACAAATCCAAATACGTAGTCCATTCGTCCGCCACACATCTAGCATAGCCAACACGCAACTTTCCGCCTCCGGTTCATCTGCCCGAAAACGCGAAACACCGGGGATACTTTCCCGGATGTTTCCCCCCTTCGCTGGTATCACATATCCCTGCGTTACGTCACCCCTAGCACAACGTATTGCCGCATCTTGCTTTGTGTTACATTTGATTGCTCTGTTATTTATTGTGTTCCCCCTCCGTTACTTCTTTTCGGTAGGCTCCGAGACCGTTGTCGATACCCATGTGATCGGCTACATCGACGACGACCCCTTCTTCTTGCCAGAGCAACCAGGCAAGCCCCCCCCCCTTGAGCACCGGATATCGCCTATTCCTTCTCTATACTGCTTGCATTAGAGTAGTGTAGCATGTTGTTGGGGATCGTTGCAGATATTTAAAATTTTCTACGCAACACCAAGATCAATCTATGGAGTCATCTAGCAACGAGAGAGAAAGGAGTGCATCTACATACCCTTGTAGATCGCGAGCGGAAGCGTTCAAGAGAACGGGGTTGATGGAGTCGTACTCGTCGTGATCCAAATCACCGATGATCCTAGCGCCGAACGGACGGCACCTCCGCGTTCAACACACGTACGGAGCGAGGCGCCAGGGCTTAGGGTGCGGCTGCCCACCCTCCCCTCCACTATATATAGGGGCTAGGGGGGCGCATGCCCCCTTGGAGATCCCATCTAGAGGGGGGGGGCGGTTGCCCCTGGGGCGGCGGCCCCTCGGGGGGCAACGGCCCCCTTAGGGTTTCCAACCAGGGGGCGCATGCCCCCTCAGGGGGCAACGACCCCTAAGGTTTCCAACCCTAGGCGCCTTGGGCCCTTGGGTGGGGCGCACCAGCCCACCAGGGGCTGGTTCCCACGCCACTTCAGCCCATGGGGCCCTCCGGGATAGGTGACCCACCCGGTGGAGCCCCGGGACCCTTCCGGTGGTCCCGGTACAATACCGGTGACCCCCGAAACTCTCCCGGTGGCCGAAACTGGACTTCCTATATATAAATCTTTACCTCCGGACCATTCTGGAACTCCTCATGACGTCCGGGATCTCATTCGGGACTCCGAACAACTTTCAGTTAACCGCATACTAATATCTCTACAACTCTAGCGTCACCGAACCTTAAGTGTGTAGACCCTACGGGTTCGGGAGACACGTAGACATGACCGAGACAACTCTCTGGTCAATAACCAACAGCGGATCTGGATACCCATGTTGGCTCCCACATGCTCCACGATAATCTCATCGGATGAACCATGATGTCGAGGATTCAATCAATCCCGTATACAATTCCCTTTGTCTATCGGTATGCGATTTTGCCCGAGATTCGATCGTCGGTATACCGATACCTTGTTCAATCTCGTTACGGCAAGTCTCTTTACTCGTTCTCGTAACACATCATCCTGTGAACAACTCCTTGATCACATTGAGTTCCTTATGATGATGTCCTACCGAGTGGGCCCAGAGATACCTCTCCGTCATACGGAGTGACAAATCCCAGTCTCGATTCGTGCCAACCCAACAGATACTTTCGGGATACCCGTAGTGTACCTTTATAGCCACCCGCCACGTTGTGGACGTTTGGCACACCCAAAGTACCCTTACGGTATCCGGGAGTTGCACAATCTCATGGTCTAAGGAAAGGATACTTGACATTAGAAAAGCTTTAGCAAACGAACTACACAATCTTGTGCTATGCTTAGGATTGGGTCTTATCCATCACATCATTATCCTAATGATGTGATCCTGTTATCGATGACATCCTATGTCCATGGTTAGGAAACCTTAACCATCTATTGATCAACGAGCTAGTCAACTATTGGCTCACTAGGGACATGTTGTGGTCTATGTATTCACACATGTATTACGATTTCCGGATAACACAATTATAGTATGAACAATAGACAATTATGTGAACAAGGAAATATAATAATAACCTTTTTATTATTGCCTCTAGGGCATATTTCCAACAGTCTCCCACTTGCACTAGAGTCAATAACCTAGTTACATTGTGATGAACCGAACACCCATAGAGTTCTGGTGTTGATCATGCTTTGCACGTGGAAGAGGTTTAGTCAACGGATCTGCGACATTCAGGTCCGTATGCACTTTACAAATCTCTATGTCTCCATCTTGAACATTTTCACGAATGGAGTTGAAGCGACGCTTGATATGCTTGGTCTTCTTGTGAAACCTGGGCTCCTTGGCAAGGGTAATAGCTCCGGTGTTGTCACGAAGAGAGTCATCGGGCCCGACGCATTGGGAATAACTCCTAGGTCGGTAATGAACTCCTTCATCCAGATTGCTTCATGTGCTGCCTCCGAGGCTGCCATGTACTTCGCTTCACATGTAGATCCCGCCACAACGCTTTGCTTGCAACTGCACCAGCTGACTGCCCCACCATTCAAAATATACACGTATCCGGTTTGTGACTTGGAGTCATCCAGATCTGTGTCGAAGCTAGAATCAACGTAACCCTTTACGACGAGCTCTTCGTCACCTCCATAAACGAGAAACATATCCTTAGTCCTTTTCAGGTACTTCAGGATATTCTTGACCACTTTCCAGTGTTCCATGTCGGGATTACTTTGGTACCTTCCCACCAAACTTACGGCAAGGTTTACGTCAGGTCTGGTACACATCATGGCATTCATAATAGACCCTATGGCCGAGGCATAGGGGATGACACTCATCTTTTCCCTATCCTCTGTCGTGGTCGGGCATTGAGCCGTGCTCAATTTCACACCTTGTAATACAGGAAAGAACCCCTTCTTCGACTGATCCATATTGAACTTCTTCAATGTCTTGTCAAGGTACGTGCTTTGTGAAAGACCAGTGAGGCGTCTCGATCTATCTCTATAGATCTTGATGCCTAATATGTAAGCAGCTTCTCCAAGGTCCTTCATTGAAAAACACTTATTCAAGTAGGCCTTTATGCTTTCCAAGAGTTCGATATCATTTCCCATCAATAGCATGTCATCCACATATAATATGAGAAATGCTACAGAGCTCCCACTCACTTTCTTGTAAACACAGGCTTCTCCATAAATTTGCGTAAACCCACACGCTTTGATCATCTCATTAAAACGAATGTTCCAACTCCGAGATGCTTGCACCAGCCCATAGATCGAGCGTTGGAGCTTGCATACCTTGTCAGCAATCTTAGGATCGACAAAACCTTCCGGCTGCATCATATACAATTCTTCCTTAAGGAAACCATTAAGGAATGCCGTTTTGACGTCCATTTGCCATATCTCATTATCATAGAATGCGGCAATTGCTAACATGATTCGGACAGACTTCAGCTTTGCTACGGGTGAGAAGGTCGCATCGTAGTCAACCCCTTGAACTTGTCGATAACCCTTAGCGACAAGCCGAGCCTTATAGATGGTTACATTACCATCTGCGTCTGTCTTCTTCTTAAAGATCCATTTATTTTATATGGCTCGCCGATCATCGGGCAAGTCTGTCAAAGTCCATACTTCGTTTTCATACATGGATCCTATCTCGGATTTCATGGCTTCAAGCCATTTGTCAGAATCCAGGCCCGCAATCGCTTCTTCATAGTTCGAAGGTTCACCATTGTCTAACAACATGATTTCCAGGACAGGGTTGCCATACCACTGCAGTGCGGAACGTGTCCTTGTGGACCCTCTGAAGTTCAGTAGCAACTTGATCTGAAGTTTCATGATCATCATCATTAACTTCCTCTCTAGTCGGTGCAAGCACCACAGAAACATTTTCTTGAGCTGCGCTACTCTCCGGTTCAAGAGGCAATACTTCATCAAGTTCTACTTTCCTCCCACTTACTTATTTCGAGAGAAACTCTGTCTCTAGAAAGAATCCATTCTTGGCAACAAAGATCTTGCCTTCGGATCTGAGGTAGAAGGTATACCCAATAGTTTCCTTAGGGTATCCTATGAAGACGCATTTTTCCGATTTGGGTTCGAGCTTTTCAGGTTGAAGTTTCTTGACATAAGCATCGCATCCCCAAACTTTCAGAAATGACAACTTAGGTTTCGTTCCAAACCACAATTCATACGGTGTCGTCTCAACGGATTTCGACAGAGCCCTATTTAAAGTGAATGCGGCAGTCTCTATAGCATAACCCCAAAATGATAGCGGTAGATCGGTAAGAGACATCATAGATTGCACCATATCCAATAGAGTGCGACACGACATTCGGACACACCATTACGCTGAGGTGTTCCAGGCGGCATGAGTTGTGAAACAATTCCACATTTCCTTAAGTGCGTGCCAAATTCGTGACTCAAATATTCTCCCCCACGATCTGATCGTAAGAACTTGATTTTCCTGTCACGTTGATTCTCAACCTCACTCTGAAATTCCTTGGACTTTTCAAAGGTCTCAGACTTGTGTTTCATTAAGTAGACATACCCATATCTATTTGAGTAATCAGTGAGGGTGAGAACATAACGATAACCATCGCGAGCCTCAATGCTCATTGGACCGCACACATCAGTATGTATCATTTCCAATAAGTTGGTTGCTCGCTCCATTGTTCCGGAGAACGGAGTCTTGGTCATTTTGCCCATGAGGCATGGTTCGCACGTGTCAAATGATTCATAATCAAGAGACTCCAAAAGTCCATCTGCATGGAGTTTCTTCATGCGTTTGGCACCAATGTGACCAAGGCGGCAGTGCCACAAGTATGTGGGACTATCATTATCAACCTTACATCTTTTGGCATTCACACTATGAATATGTGTAGCATCACGTTTGAGATTCAATAAGAATAAACCATTGACCAGCGGGGCATGACCATAAAACATGTCTCTCATATAAATAGAACAACCATTATTCTCAGATTTAAATGAGTAGCCATCTCGCATTAAACGAGATCCAGATACAATGTTCATGCTCAAAGCTGGTACTAAATAACAATTATTGAGGTTTCAAACTAATCCCGTAGGTAAATGTAGAGGTAGCATGCGTACGGGCGATCACATCGACCTTGGAACCATTCCCGACGCCAAGATCGTCACCTCGTCCTTCGCCAGTCTCCGCTTATTCCGCAGCTCCTGTTTTGAGTTGCAAATATGAGCAACTGCACCGGTATCAAATACCCAGGAGCTATTACGAGCGATGGTTAGGTACACATCAATAACATGTATATCACATATAGCTTTGGTATTGCCGGCCTTCTTATCCGCTAAGTACTTGGGGCAGTTCCGCTTCCAAAGGACTGCTTCCTTGCAATAAAAGCACTCAGTCTCGTGCTTGGGTCCATGCTTTGGCTTCTTCCCGCAAGAATCGGCTTTATCGGCGCCAACTCCCTTGCCGTACTTCTTGAAGTTCTTCTTACCCTTTCCTTTCTTGAACTTAGTGGTTTTATTCACCATCAACACTTGATGTTCCTTTTTTATCTCCACCTCCGCTGATTTCAGCATTGAATATACCTCAGGAATGGTCTTTTCCATCCCCTGCATATTGAAGTTCATCACAAAGCTCTTGTAGCTAGGTGGGAGCGACTGAAGGATTCTGTCAATGACCACATCATCCGGGAGATTAACTCCCAGCTGAGATAAACGGTTGTGCAACCCAGACATTTTGAGTATGTGCTTGCTGACAGAACTATTCTCCTCCATCTTACAATCAGAGAACTTGTCGGAGACCTCATATCTCTCGACCCGGGCATGAGCTTGGAAAACCATTTTCAGCTCTTGGAACATCTCATATGCTCCGTGCTGCTCAAAACGCTTTTGGAGCCCTGGTTCTAAGCTATAAAGCATGCCGCACTGAACCAGGGAATAATCATCACTACGCGACTGTCAGGCGTTCATAACGTCTTGAGTTGCTGGGAAAACAGGTGCTTCACCTAGCGGTGCATCAAGGACGTATGCTTTCTTGGCAGCTATGAGGATAATCCTCAGGTTACGGACCCAGTCCGTGTAGTTGCTGCCATCGTCTTTCAACTTGGTTTTCTCTAGGAACGCGTTAAAGTTGAGGGCAATATTAGCGCGGGCCATTTGATCTACAAGACATATTGCAAAGTTTTAGACTATGTTCAAGATAATTAAGTTCATCTAATCAAATTATTTAATGGACTCCCACTCAGATAGACATCCCTCTAGTCATCTAAGTGATACATGATCCGAGTCAACTAGGTCGTGTCCGATCATCACATGAGACGGACTAGTCATCATCGGTGAACATCTTCATGTTGATCGTATCTTCTATACGACTCATGTTTGACCTTTCGGTCTTCCGTGTTCTGAGGCCATGTCTGTACATGCTAGGCTCGTCAAGTCAACCTAAGTGTATTGCGTGTGTAAATCTGGCTTACACCCATTGTATGCGAACGTTAGAACCTATCACACCCGATCATCACGTGGTGCTTCGGAACAACGGACCTTAGCAGCGGTGCACAGTTAGGGGGAACACAATTCTTGATATTTTAATGAGGGATCATCTTATTTATGCTATCGTCGTTCTAAGCAAATAAGATGTAAAAACATGATAAACATCACATGCAATCAAATAGTGACATGATATGGCCAATATCATTTTGCTCCTTTTGATCTCCATCTTCGGGGCACCATGATCATCATCATCACCGGCTTGACACCATGATCTCCATCATCATGATCCTTGTCATCGTGCCTTCATGAAGTTGTCTCGTCAACTATTACTTCTACTACTATGGCTAACGGTTTATCAATAAAGTAAAGTAATTACATGACGTTTATGTTGACACGCGGGTCATAAATAAATTAGACAACTCCTATGGCTCCTGCCGGTTGTCATACTCATCGACATGCAAGTCGTGATTCCTATTACAAGAACATGATCAATCTCATACATCACATATATCATTCATCACATCCTTTTGGCTATCACATCACACGGCATATGCTGCAAAAACAAGTTAGACGTCCTCTAATTGTTGTTGCAAATTTTTACGTGGCTGCTATAGGTTTCTTAGCAAGAACGTTTCTTACCTATGTCAAAACCACAACGTCATATGCCAATTTCTATTTACCCTTCATAAGGACCCTTTTCATCGAATCCGATCCGACTAAAGTAGGAGAGTCAGACACCCGCTAGCCACCTTATGCAACTAGTGCATGTCAGTCGGTGGAACCTGTCTCACGTAAGTGTACGTGTAAGGTCGGTCCGGGCCGCTTCATCCCACGATGCCGCCAGATCAAGATAAGACTAGTAACGACAAGTAAATTGACAAAATCGACGCCCACAACAACTTGTGTTCTACTCGTGCATAGAAACTACTCACAGACCTAGCTCTGATACCATTGTTGGGGATCGCTGCAGAAATTTAAAATTTTCTACGCATCACCAAGATCAATCTATGGAGTCATCTAGCAACGAGAGAGAAAGGAGTGCATCTACATACCCTTGTAGATCGCGAGCGGAAGCGTTCAAGAGAACGGGGTTGATGGAGTCGTACTCGTCGTGATACAAATCACCGATGATCCTAGCGCCGAATGGACGGCACCTCCGCGTTCAACACACGTACGGAGCGGAGACGTCTCCTCCTTCTTCATCCAGCAAAGGGGGGAGGAGAAGTTATGGAGATCCAGTAGCACGACGGCGTGGTGGTGGAAGCAGTGGGATTCCAGCAGGGCTTCGCCAAGCGCTACTGGAGGAGGAAGAGGTGTCACGGGAGGGAGAGGGAGGCGCCAGGGCTTAGGGTGCGGCTGCCCTCCCTCCCCTCCACTATATATAGGGGCTAGGGGGGTGCATGCCCCCTTGGAGATCCCATCTAGAGGGTGGGGGGGCTGCCCCGGGGCGGCGGCCCCTCGGGGGCAAAGGCCCCCTTAGGGTTTCCAACCAGGGGGCGCATGCCCCCTCGGGGGGCAACGGCCCCCTAGGGTTTCTAACCCTAGGCGCCTTGGGCCCTTGGGTGGGGCGCACCAGCCCACCAAGTGCTGGTTCCCACGCCACTTAAGCCCATGGGGCCCTCGGGGATAGGTGGCCCCACCCGGTGGACCCCCGGGACCCTTCCGGTGGTCCTGGTACAATACCGGTGACCCCCGAAACTCTCCCGGTGGCCGAAACTGGACTTCCTATATATAAATCTTTACCTCCGGACCATTTTGGAACTCCTCGTGACGTCCGGGATCTCATCCGGGACTCCAAACAAATTTCGGTTAACCGCATACTAATATCTCTACAACTCTAGCGTCACCGAACCTTAAGGTGTGTAGACCCTACGGGTTCGGGAGACACGTAGACATGACCGAGACAACTCTCCGGTCAATAACCAACAACGGGATCTGGATACCCATGTTGGCTCCCACATGCTCCATGATAATCTCATCGGATGGACCACGATGTCGAGGATTCAATCAATCCCGTATACAATTCCCTTTGTCTATCGGTACGATACTTGCCCGAGATTCGATCGTCGGTATACCGATACCTTGTTCAATCTCGTTACGGCAAGTCTCTTTACTCATTCCCGTAACACATCATCCCGTGAACAACTCCTTGATCACATTGAGCTCATTATGATGATGTCCTACCGAGTGGGCCCAGAGATACCTCTCCGTCATACGGAGTGACAAATCCCAGTCTCGATTCGTGCCAACCCAACAGATACTTTCGGGGATACCCGTAGTGTACCTTTATAGCCACCCGCCATTGCTAGGACGTTTGGCACACCCAAAGGACCCTTACGGTATCCGGGAGTTGCACAATATCATGGTCTAAGGAAAGGATACTTGACATTAGAAAAGCTTTAGCAAACGAACTACACGATCTTGTGCTATGCTTAGGATTGGGTCTTGTCCATCACATCATTATCCTAATGATTTTATCCTGTTATCAATGACATCCTATGTCCATGGTTAGGAAACCGTAACCATCTATTGATCAAAGAGCTAGTCAACTAGAGGCTCACTAGGGACATGTTGTGGTCTATGTATTCACGCATGTATTATGATTTCCAGATAACACAATTATAGCATGAACAATAGACAATTATGTGAACAAGGAAATATAATAATAACCTTTTTATTATTGCCTCTAGGGCATATTTCCAACACATGTTACTGCTTTCGGTTAATCCTATGCTGATGCATAGCCTGTCATTGTTGCTACAGTTGTTACCCTTACCTGCTATCCTACTGCTTAGTATAGGATGCTAGTGTTCCATCAGTGGCCCTACACTCTTGTCCATCTGCCATGCTATACTACTGGGCCATGATCACTTCGGGAGGTGATCACGGGCATATGTTATATACTTTATACTGTTACAATACTTATGATATTGTTTGGAGATGGGGGCTGAAGGGGCAGGTGGCTCCATCCCGGTAGAGGTGGGCCTGGGTCCCCGATGGCCCCCGACTGTTTCTTTGTGGCGGAGCGACAGGGCAGGTTGAGACCACCTAGGAGAGAGGTGGGCCTGGCCCTGGTTGGCGTCCGCGGTTAGTTCAAAATAACACGCTTAACGAGATCTGGGTATTTGATCTGAGTCTAGCCACTGGCCTATGCACAATAACCAACTACGCGGGAACAGTTATGGGCACTCGACGTCGTGGTGTCAGCCGAAGCCTTCGTGATGTCAGCGACAGAGCGGCCCGTGCCGGATTGGAACGTAAGCCTGCTCTTGTATTAAGGGGGCTAGTTCTGCTTCCGGCCGCGTTCGCAACGTGCATGTGTGCAATGGGCGATGGGCCCAGACCCCTGCGCCATAGGATTTAGACTGGCGTGCTGACCTCTCTGTTGTGCCTAGGTAGGGCTGTGACGTGTTGATCTTCTGAGGCCGGGCATGACCCAGAAAAGTGTGTCCGGCCAAATGGGATCGAGCGTGTTGGGTTATGTGGTGCACCCCTGCAGGGAAGTTTATCTATTCAAATAGCCGTGATCCTCGGTAACAGGACGACTTGGAGTTGTACCTTGACCTTATGACAACTAGAACTGGATACTTAATAAAACACACCCTTCCAAGTGCCAGATACAACCCGGTGATCGCTCTCTAACATGCGACGAGGAGAGGATCGCCGGGTAGGATTATGCTATGCAATGCTACTTGGAGGACTTCAATCTACTCTCTTCTACATGCTGCAAGACGGAGGCTGCCAGAAACGTAGTCTTCGATAGGACTAGCCATCCCCCTCTTATTCTGGCATTCTGCAGTACAGTCCACCGATATTGGCCCTTTACACAGATACCCATGCATATGTAGTGTAGATCCTTACTTGCGAGTACTTTGGATGAGTACTCACGGTTGCTTTCTCCCTCTTTTCCCCCTTTCCATTCTACCTGGTTGTCGCAACCAGATTTTGGAGCCCAGGAGCCAGACGCCACCGTCGACGACGACTCCTACTGCACCGGAGGTGCCTACTACTACGCAAGGCGGTCACCGATTTATCGACCAAGAGTAGTTTAGGAGGATCCTGTGCAGGAGCCTGCGCCTCTTTCGACCAGATCTCAGTTTGTGCTAGCCTTCTTAAGGCAAACTTGTTTAACTTATGTCTGTACTCAGATATTGTTGCTTCCGCTTAACTCGCCTATGATCGAGCACTTTTATTCGAGCCCTCGAGGCCCCCGGCTTGTAATATGATGCTTGTATGACTTATTTTATTTGTAGAGTTGTGTTGTGATATCTTCCGTGAGTCCTCGATCTTGATCGCACACGCTATGCAGTATGATTACTGTCTGATTGAATCGGGGCGCCACAGTTCCCCAACAAAGGGCGCCCGAGCCAGGTCTATGCGTAGATGTTATATGCACGGTAGAACACAAAGAGTTGTGGGCGATAATAGTCATACTGTTTACCAAAGATGTCATACTTTGATTCGGCGGTATTGTTGGATGAAGCGGCCCGACCGACATTACGGGTACGCTTACGCGAGACCGGTTCTACCGACGTGCTTCACACAATTGGCTGGCGGGTGTCAGTTTCTCCAACTTTAGTTGAATCGAGTGTGACTACGCCCGGTCCTTGTTGAAGGTTAAAACAACACACTTGACGAAAAATCTTTGTGGTTTTGATGCGTAGGTAAGAACGGTTCTTGCTCAGCCCGTAGCAGCCACGTAAAACTTGCAACAACAAAGTAGAGGAAATCTAACTTGCTTTTGCAGGGCATGTTGTGATGTGATATGGTCAAGACATGATGCTAAATTTTATTGTATGAGATGATCATGTTTTGTAACAGAGTTATCGACAACTGGCAGGAGCCATATTGTTGTTGCTTTATTGTATGAAATGCAATCGCCATGTAATTGCTTTACTTTATCACTAAGCAGTAGCGATAGTCGTAGAAGCAATAGTTGGCGAGACGACAACGATGCTTCGATGGAGATCAAGGTGTCAAGCCGGTGATGATGGTGATCATGACGGTGCTTTGGAGACGGAGATCAAAGGCACAAGATGATGATGGCCATATCATATCACTTATATTGATTGCATGTGATGTTTATCCTTTATGCTTCTTATTTTGCTTAGTTCGATGGTAGCAGTATAAGATGATCGCTCACTAAATTTCAAGGTATAAGTGTTCTCCCTGAGTATGCACCATTGCTACAGTTAAATGCGTCTTAGAGACACCACGTGATGATCAGGTGTGATAAGCTCTACATTAACATACAACGGGTGCAAGCCAGTTTTGCACACGCAGAATACTCGGGTTAAACTTGACGAGCCTAGCATATGCAGATATGGTCTTGGAACACTGAGACCGAAAGGTCGAGCGTGAATCATATAGTAAATATGATCAACATAGTGATGTTCACCATTGAAAACTACTCCATCCCACGTGATGATAGGACATGGTTTAGTTGATATGGATCACATGATCACTTAGATGATTAGAGGGATGTCTATCTAAGTGGGAGTTCTTAAGTAATATGATTAATTGAACTTTAATTTATCATGAACTTAGTACCTGATAGTATTTTGCATGTCCATGTTGTTGTAGATAGATGGGTCGTGTTGTTGTTCCGTTGAATTTTAATGTGTTCCTAGAGAAAGCTAAGTTGAATGATGATGGTAGCAACTACAGGGACTGGGTCCGTAACTTGAGGACTATCCTCATTGCTGCACAGAAGAATTACGTCCTGGAAGCACCGCTAGGTGACAAACCCGCTACAGGAGCAACGCCAGATTTTATGAACATCTCGCAGAGCAAAGCTGATGACTACTCGATAGTTCAGTGTGCCATGCTTTACGGCTTAGAACCGGGACTTCAACGACGTTTTGAACGTTTGGAGCATATGAGATGTTCCAGGAGTTGAAGTTAATATTTCAAGCAAATGCCCGGATTGAGAGATATGAAGTCTCCAATAAGTTCTACAGCTGCAAAAAGGAGGAGAATAGTTCTGTTAGTGAACATATACTCAGGATGTCTGGGTACCACAACCACTTGACTCAACTGGGAGTTAATCTTCCTGATGATAGTGTCATTGACAGAGTTCTTCAATCATTGCCACCAAGCTACAAGAGCTGCGTGATGAACTATAATATGCAGGGATGGATAAGACAATTCCCGAGCTCTTCGCAAACTAAAAGCTGCGAAGGTAGAAATCAAGAAGGAGCATCAAGTGTTGATGGTTAACAAGACCACCAGTTTCAAGAAAAAGGGTAAAGGGAAGAAGGGGAACTTCAAGAAGAATAGCAAACAAGTTGCTGCTCAAGTGAAGAAGCCTAAGTCTGGACCTAAGCCTGAGACTGAGTGCTTCTACTGCAAAGGGACTGGTCACTGGAAGCGGAACTGCCCCAAGTATTTGGCAGAAAAGAAGGATGGCAAAGTGAAAGGTATATGTGATATACATGTTATTTATGTGTACCTTACTAATGCTCGCAGTAGCACCTGGGTATTTGATATTGGTTCTGTTGCTAATATTTGCAACTCGAAACAGGGGCTACAAATTAAGCGAAGATTGGCCAAGGACGAGGTGACGATGCGCGTGGGAAATGGTTCCAAAGTCGATGTGATCGCCGTCGGCACGCTACCTCTACATCTACCTTCGGGATTAGTTTTAGACCTAAATAATTGTTATTTGGTGCCAGCGTTGAGCATGAACATTATATCTAGATCTTGTTTGATGCGAGACGGTTATTCATTTAAATCAAAGAATAATGGTTGTTCTATTTATATGAGTAATATCTTTTATGGTCATGCACCCTTGATGAGTGGTCTATTTTTACTAAATGTTGATAGTAGTGATACACATGTTCATAGCATTGAAGCCAAAAGATATAAGTTTAACAATTATAGTGCAACTTATTTGTGGCACTGCCGTTTAGGTCATATTGGTGTAAAGCGCATGAAGAAACTCCATGCTGATGGACTTTTGGAATCACTTGATGCTTGCGAACCATGCCTCATGGGCAAGATGACTAAGACTCCGTTCTCCAGAACAATGGAGCGAGCAACGGACTTATTGGAAATAATACATACTGATGTATGCGGTCTGATGAGTGTTGATGCTCGCGGCAGGTATGTTATTTTCTTACCTTCACAGATGATTTGAGAAGATATGGGTATATCTACTTCATGAAACATAAGTCTGAAACATTTGAAAAGTTCAAACAATTTCGGAGTGAAGTGGAAAATCATCATAACAATAAAATAAAGTTCCTACGATCTGATCATGGAGGAGAATATTTGAGTTATGAGTTTGGTCTTCATTTGTAACAATGTGGAATAGTTTTGCAACTCACGCCACCTGGAAACACAACTTAATGGTGTGTCCGAACGTCTTAATCGTACTTTACTAGATATGGTGCGATCTATGATGTCTCTCACTGATTTACCGCTATCATTTTGGGGTTATGCTTTAGAGACGACTGCATTCACATTAAATAGGGCACCATCTAAATCCGTTGAGACGACACCTTATGAATTGTGGTTTGGCAAGAAACCCAAGTTGTCGTTTCTTAAAGTTTGGGGCTGCGATGATTACGTGAAAAAGCTTCAACCTGATAAGATCGACCCCAAATCGGAGAAATGTGTCTTCATAGGATACCCAAAGGAGACTGTTGGGTACACCTTCTATCACAGATCCGAAGGCAAGATATTCGTTGCTAAGAATGGATCCTATCTAGAGAAGGAGTTTCTCTCGAAAGAAGTGAGTGGGAGGAAAGTAGAACTTGACGAGGTAACAGTACCTACTCCCTTATTGGACAGTAGTTCATCACAGAAATCAGTTCCAAAGATGCGCATACCAAGAAGTGAGGAAGCTAATGATGATGATCATGAAACTTCTGATCAAGTTACTACCGAACCTCGTAGGTCAACCAGAGTAAGATCCGCACCAGAGTGGTACGGTAATCCTGTTCTGGAAGTCATGTTACTTGACCATGGCAAACCTATGAACTATGAGGAAGCGATGATGAGCCCAGATTCTGCAAAATGGCTTGAGGCCATGAAATCTGAGATGGAATCCATGTATGAGAACAAAGTGTGGACTTTGGTTGACTTGCCCGATGATCGGCAAACCATAGAATAAATGGATCTTCAAGAAGAAGACTGATGTTGACGATAATGTTACTATCTACAAAGCTCGACTTGTTGCGAAAGGTTTTCGACAAGTTCAAGGAGTTGACTACGATGAGACCTTCTCACCCGTAGCGATGCTTAAGTCCGTCCAAATCATGTTAGCAATTGCCGCATTTTATGATTATGTAATTTGGCAAATGGATGTCAAAACTGCATTCCTTAAAGGATATCTTAAAGAAGAGTTGTATACGATGCAACCAGAAGGTTTTGTCGATCCAAAAGGTGCTAACAAATTGTGCAAGCTCCAGCAATCTATTTATGGACTGGTGCAAGCCTCTCGGAGTTGGAATATACGCTTTGATAGTGTAATCAAAGCTTATGGATTTATACAGACTTTTGGAGAAGCCTGTATTTACAAGAAAGTGAGTGGGAGCTCTGTAGCATTTCTAATATTATATGTGGATGACATATTGTTGATCGGAAATGATACTGAAATTCTGAATAGCATAAAAGGATACTTGAATAAGAATTTTTCAATGAAAGACCTCGGTGAAGCTGCTTATATATTGGGCATCAAGATCTGTAGAGATAGATCAAGACGCTTAATTGGACTTTCACAAAGCACATACCTTGAAAAAGTTTTGAAGAAGTTCAAAATGGATCAAGCAAAGAAAGGGTTCTTGCCTGTGTTACAAGGTTGAAGTTGAGTCAGATTCAATGCCCGACCACTGCAGAAGATGGAGAGAAAATGAAAGTCATTCCCTATGCTTCAGCCATAGGTTCTATCATGTATGCAATGTTGTGTAGCAGACCTGATGTGTGCCTTGCTATTAGTTTAGCAGGGAGGTACCAAAGTAATCCAGGAGTGGATCACTGGACAGTGGTCAAGAATATCCTGAAATACCTGAAAAGGACTAAGGATATGATTCTCGTTTATGTAGGTGACAAAGAGCTCGTTGTAAATGGTTACGTCGATGCAAGCTTTGACATTGATCTGGATGACTCTAAGTCACAAACCACATACGTGTTTTTATTGAATGGTGGAGCTGTCAGTTGGTGCAGTTCCAAGCAGAGCGTCGTGGCGGGATCTACGTGTGAAGCGGAGTACATAGCTGCTTCGGAAGCAGCAAATGAAGGAGTCTGGATGAAGGAGTTCATATCTGATCTAGGTGTCATGCCTAGTGCATCGGGTCCAATGAAAATCTTTTGTGACAATACTGGTGCAATTGCCTTGGCAAAGGAATCCAGATTTCACAAGAGAACCAAGCACATCAAGAGACACTTCAATTCCATCCGCGACCAAGTCAAGGAGTGTCGGCGTTCTGGGAACGGGGGTCTCCAGACTTGCCTGCCTGCGGCCTGTGGTGTGGCTCAAGGTGTGGCCCAGTACGGCCCATCTTCATCAGCACAAGCTCAAGACCCACGCGAGGGGCCAAGCCCCGCGGGGCGGACGACACGAAGCTTCCTCAGGCACGGCCTCGTTTGGCTGGCTCGCGAGGAGGCGGAGAGATCAAGGCGGGGTACCTCACGAGGTGCCCATGACGCAAGCCATGACGACCAAGGGCGCCAGGCGGGCGCCAGCCCGTGCAGTGTCCTCGTTTCCTCTTTGGTGCAAAGGGGGCAAGCGCAGGCGAGAGCATCAAGCAAAGGCACCCATTTCGGTGCAACAAGACCAAGACCGTCGCAACGGCAGGAAGGAAGTCATCGTGGAGCCCAAGCCGGCGTCACCACCAGAGCCTTTGACAGGCGAGGACCAACTTTAGTCAGGATAAGTGTACTAGATGTTCCCCTTCAAAATGGCCAACTGTTGGCGCCCATCCCGCTCGATATTTGGGAAGAGGCCCAGGGCCTTCGCCTATAAATAGGACTAGCCACACACAGAGCTGGGGGCATCTTGAATCTAGAGAGAGAGAGGGAGCGACTGAACTCCCCCTAGCAGTTCATTGCACCGGCCAAGAATAGACCCTCGCAAGGCTGTTCTTCCTTGTATTGTTCTTCATCAGCCCCTGAGGCAATCCACCACACCACACACTGGAGTAGGGTGTTACACCACAATGGTGGCCCAACCAAGATAAACCTTGTGTCTCTTGTGTTGTTCTTTTGGTAGTTTAGATCCTAGCGAGGCGACGAGGTGCAGGTAGGTAGGGGCGAGATCTCCGTGCGCACCCTAGAGTTCGAACCTAGAGGGTCCGGCCGGAACCCGAAATCCGACATTTGGCGCGCCCAGTAGGGTGCGCCGGAGCTTCCTTCCGCCGACCCGCTCTCCTCCGCCGACACCGCGACTCGCCCTCTACAAGTGAGCAGCGCCCGCCCACTCCGTCGCCAGCTCAGGCTGGGGGCTCGAGCCTTGGCCCCAGCCTTGCGACAGTGCGGTGGCGAACAAGTTCAAGCCGGAGACGCCACATAACGGCACAACGGATCCGCTGGCCTTCCTGCCGCAGACACGAGGAGGCCATCCTCAGCAGAGGCGGCGACAAGGTCATGGCTAATCGGCTTCCCATGGCCCTCACCGACGCCCACAAGATGTGGTCGCTCCACCCGCCACGGCTTCGTGGCCTCTTGGGAAGAGCTGCGCAACCTCTTCCTCGCCCAAAGACGCTGCGCCGGGCGCCCGGTCGCCGCGTTTCCTGGCGGCTCGCAGGCGCCACCTTCAGGCCGCCACGTCTGCCATTCGCCCGCCAGATCGGCGCTGCCTCAAGCAAGCATGGGGCTCCTCCGGTCGGTTACGCCAGGCCAATCTGGCCTTCAGCTCGGAGGATCACCCCTCCAACTCAGCCTGCTCGAGCGCACTCCCAATGCTGTGCACCCCCACCATCTGCCAGGTGGCCGTCACTAGAAATCTCATCAACGGCGGCGCGGGCCTCAGCGTGCTCTCGGTTGAAACCTTCAGCCTCCTCCACGTACCGCCGGAGCGGCTTCAGCCCAGCAGGCCCTTCTTGGGCGCCGGGGGCGGTTCATCCAGCTCCCTGGGGCAGATCCGTCTCCCGGTAACCTTCTGCACCTACGACAACTTCCGCACGGAGCTGATCGACTTCGACATCGCTCCCATCGGCCTCCCATACAGCGCCATCCTCGGCTATCCAGCACTATCCCGATTCATGGCTGCGACTCACCCAGCGTACAACCTCATGAAGATGCCCGGGAGCAACGGCGTCCTCACCGTATCCGGAGACACCGGGGACGCGTTGCAAGTGCTCAAGCTCGTCTTCAAGACAGCGGCGTCGGCGCAGCCCGCCGACTCAGACGCCCCCGAGCCCAAGGGGGCTACGCCGGCCAAGAAGAAGCGGCTGTTCACCCAAGACAAGGCAGAAACCAAGCAGATACTAGTCGACGAGGACGGATCCACTAACGCCACCTTCACCATAGGTGCCAACCTCGAGCCCGAGCAGGAGGAGGCCCTGGTCAAGTTCCTGCGCGCGAACAAGAAGGTATTTGCATGGGAGCCTGATCAGCTGGCGGGGGTCCCTAGAGGCGTAATCGAGCATCACCTCAACGTGTGCCCCAACGTACGCCCCGTAAAGCAGAAAGCGAGACGGCAATCCACTGAGAAGTAGGCTTTCGTCGTCCAAGAGACCCGCAACCTAGAGGCGGCAGGGGTCATTCGCGAGGTTCGATACCCAGATTGGTTGGCTAACCCGGTTGTCGTGCCAAGGAAAGGGGGGAAGGAACGTATGTGTGTCGACTTCACCAACCTCAACAAAGCCTGCCCGCAGGATCCATTCCCGCCTCCGTGATCGATCGGATCGCCGATTCCACCACCGAAAAGCGACCTGTTGTGTTTCTTGGATGCCTTCTCTGGGTATCACCAGATCAAGATGGCGGTAGAAGACGTGGAAAAAACAGTTTTCCTGACCCCGTGTGGGGTGTACTGCTACGCATGCATGCCGTTCGGGCTGCGCAACACAGGGGCGACCTTTCAGCGGCTGATGCACATCACCTTGGGCCCGCAGCTCGGGAAGAATGTTGAGGCTTACGTCGATGACATTGTGGTGAAGTCTCGGGAAGCCAGAACCCTGATACAAGACCTGGAGGAAACCTTCGCGAGCCTCAACGCAGTGAACCTGCGGCTCAACCCGGAGAAGTGTGTGTTTGGGGTCCCCTCGGGCAAGCTCTTGGGCTTCCTCGTGTCCCACCGAGGCATCGAGGCTAACCCAGAAAAGGTCAAGGCGGTCAAGGACATGAGCCCGCCGAAGACCCTCAGAGAAATGCAGAAGCTCACTGGGCGCGTGACCGCACTAGGACGCTTCATCTCCAAGTTGGGGGAGCAAGCGCTACCTTTCTTCCAGCTGATGAAGAAAAAGGGGCCCTTTGAATTGACTGAAGAGGCCGACAAGGCGTTCCAAGATCTCAAGAGGTACCTAACCAGCCCTCTGGTAATGGTGGCCCCGCGCCCTGGAGAACCCCTGGTGCTCTACCTTGTCGCCACTCCCTACTCCGCCAGCGCAGCCCTGGTGGCGGTTAGGGAGGAGCGTTGGACCAAAGCCGCGGCAGCTGCCCAAGTCAAGGCGAAGCAGGATCAAGGAAGACTCACAGAGACCACTACCACAGCTGAGAAGGATCAGCCGCCGCAGGGAAATGCACTCGGGATGTAAGAGACCCTCCTGGCGACCACTCACTCGAGGCTCCACTGTCTCAGGAGGCGCCACGGTCTCCGGAGGGCGCCATCGACACCAGCACTCCCAACCTCGTTGAACACCCTGTGTACTTCGTCAGCACAGTGTTGCGGGACGCGAGGGCGCGGTACCCCATGCCTCAGAAACTCCTCCTCGCGCTATTGGTGGCCTCGCGCAAGCTGCGGCATTATTTTCAGGGCCACCCCATCAAGGTTGTCTCTCAACAGCACTTTGAAAGGGTGCTCAGGAGCCCCAACTCAGCTGGAAGAGTCGCTGAGTGGAACATCGAACTGCAAGCATTTCAGCTCGAATTCAGCACAACCAGAGTCATCAAGGGGGCG
The DNA here is from genome assembly GCA_021605145.1 of Aegilops bicornis. Lineage (NCBI taxonomy): Eukaryota > Viridiplantae > Streptophyta > Magnoliopsida > Poales > Poaceae > Aegilops > Aegilops bicornis. The sequence continues at coordinate 520,186,500 of CM038672.1, forward strand.
GCATGGGCGGATTTCATGGCGGAATGGACGGAGGCGCCGGGCCTTAAGGCTGATGAGGATCGATCCCTCTCCCCGGGAAGCGAGGCGCCGGACGGTTGGGTCATGTACTTGACAGATGCGTTCTCGTGCACGGCGCTGGGGCTGGTGCAGTGCTTATATCTCCTACTCAAGACAAGCTCTACTACGCCGTGCAGCTCTGCTTTCCAAAGACGGAGAAAAGGTCTCCAACAACATAGCAGAATATGAAGGCTCGATAGCAGGCTGAAGGCCGCAGCCTGCCCTAGGAGTGAAGCGCCTTACCATCAAGGGTGATTCACAACTCCTTGTCAACTTCTCCAACAAGGTATACTAGCCGAGGGATGAGCACATGGAAGCCTACCTCGCGGAGGTCCGCAGGATGGAGAAGCAGCCTGGGGCTGGAGTTGCAGACATGTGCCCGTGGCACCAATCAGAGGCCGACGACATCGCCAAACGGGCATCCAGCGGCTACCTCGGAAGCCCGGGCGCCTTCGAGGAGCGACTCTTCAAGCCCTCGGCCACGCCCATCGCTGTCAAGCATGGTGCAGCCTCGAGGAGCTCCCAGCCACCAGCCTCGGAGCCCCGGTCTGTGGCCCGGCCTCAGGAGCGCGCCTGCTCTTGACGTTGGAGCCTCAGGAGGGGTGCTGGATCACGGAGCTCCGGAGCTACTTGACGCAAGGGACCTTGCCGGAGAAGGAGGAGGAAGCAGAGCGTGTGGCGCGGCAAGCCACAACATACTGCATCAGGGATGGAGAGCTCTACCGGAAGCGACCAAATGATGTGTCCCTACGCTGCATCTCCACGGAGCAAGGGAAGGAACTGCTCGCAGATATACACTGTGGAGACTGTGGGCATCATTCATCATCGCGGACCCTCGTTGGCAAGGCGTTCCGCAGCGGGTTCTATTGGCCCACTGTGCTCAATGATGCCGTCGAACTGGTGAAGGCTTGCGAGGCCTACCAATTCCATGCCAAGCAGATCCATCAGCCGGCGGGGGGTCTGCAAACTATACCCCTCTCGTGGCCATTCACAGTCTGGGGGCTGGATATCTTGGGCCCATTTCCTCGGGCGCCAGGGGGCTATCGCTACCTCTACGTCGTCAGGACAAGTTCACCAAGTGGGCTGAAGTGGAAGCCGTCCGCACCATCCCCGCAGGTTCTGCGGTCAAGTTCATCAAGGGCATCGTGAGCCGGTTCGGGGTGCCGAACCGCATCATCACCGACAACGGTTCACAGTTCACCAGTAACCTCTTCAAAACATACTGTGCTAACCTTGGGATGCAGGTATGCTACGCTTCAGTAGCGCACCCACAGAGCAACGGTCAGGCCGAGCGGGCCAACGCGGAGGTCCTGAGAGGCCTCAAGACCAGGACATTCAAGAAGAAGCTGGAGACCTGCGGCAGAGGTTGGTACGACGAGCTTCAGTCCGTGTTGTGGTCCATCCGCACGACCGCGACGAAGCCAACTGGCGAGACCCGGTTCTTCCTGGTCTATGGAGCTGAAGCGGTCCTCCGTCACGAGGTCAGACGTCGTTCCGCACGGGTCCTGGCGTTTGATGAGGCGCAGCAGGACGCCATGCGGGGGATGGACCTCACGCTGGGGGAGGAGCATCGTCGAGAAGCCGCGTTACGAGCGGCGAGGTACCAACAAGCACTGCGACGATACCACTGCCGCAACATCCGCCCCAGAACTCTTGAGGTAGGGGACCTCGTGCTCAAAGGGTTCTCTCCGTGGAGGGACTGCATAAGCTCTCCCCATGTGGGAGGGCCTGCTCAAGGTTGTTCATGTTTCCGTGCCCGGCTCCGTGCGCTTGGAGACTCGGGGAGGGGTGCCCGCCCGTAACGCGTGGAACATCCAGCACCTAAGGAGGTTTTACCCTAAAAGGCCCAGAGCCCGTGAAGAAGGCGAATGTCCGTGAAGCGCCATGCTTGGAAAAGGCCCGGTGCTCGTGAAGAAGGCGAATGCCTCGTGAAGCGCTATGCTTTTGGAAAAGGCCCAGAGCTCGTGAAGAAGGCGAATGCCCGTGAAGCGCCATGCTTTGGAAAAGGCCCGAGCTCGTGAAGAGGGCCAATGCCCGTGAAGCTTATCTATCTATGAAAGGCCCAAAGGTTCGTGAAGAAGGCAAACGCCTGTGAATTTTATTTTTCTGAGAAAGGCCCGGAGCCTGTGAAGAAGGCCAATGCCTGTGAAGCTCGCCGCCCGTGACACTCTCACGTAATAATGAGTTGGGGCTGTACACTCCCCGGAGTCTCAGGAGCGCCGGCCTTAGGCCCTGGGGCTCCCTCCCACGCCCAGTGGCAGCACTTAGCTCCGCGCTGGTGAGAAGACGTCGAATACTAGATTAGGTGTCGGACGCGGCTTTTCTCATTTGCTTTTTGCAGTTGGCTTGTTCATTCTCATTTGAAGTTTTATTGGAGTGGTTGCCTTCTTTGGCTTGTGAATCTTTGCCTTCTTCACTCTCCTGCCTCGATTTCTCTCGCGCGAGTCTCGCGAGGGAGCAACGCGGGCACCCTCGCGAGTGTTTTCTGCCCCTATTGCTTGAGGTTTCCCTCACCGGGTCCACTACGGGAGCACCCCTCCGGTCCGTGCCCCACGGGCACCGCGACGCGAACACCGGACCTGGGTCGGTCGCCTCCACAACTGAGGCCGGAAGCTACCTCTCCTGACTAATCTTTGTAGGGCATAAAGCGTTCGACGAGGCCTCGGCCTCGGGAGGCGAGGATCGCAACAGGTCGCCCCCAAGCTAAGTAATTTCTACAGCAAAGCGCCAGAAGCCTAATATAAAAATAGTGGAAACAGTACGATAATTAACAGCAATAGTCCAAGCATGCCCCGCGGGGCCCTATCCTACTGTCTCTTTGCGCAGCAAAAGAACAAAACAGGCATGGCTCGCTTGACATCAACTCGCGGCGGAGACTCGAACTGCCTCCGAAGCTCAGGCGGACTCCCTCTCGCGCTTCACCGAGGCGCGACGGCGGGCAGACCCGCTACCTCCCTCTAGGCGGGCGCGGCGGCGCGGAGGCTGGTCGCGGCCACCACTGGAGGAGCCGCCGCCCGAAGAAGAGTCGTCAAAGCTCGACGAACCCCGAGCGCCGCCAACCACGCGCGCGCTGTCGTCTTCATCGTCGCTGGGGCTAGGCCCACGGCCGCGGTCGTCGTCCTCAGGGCAGCACCCAGCGCGGCGACCATCGTCCCCGAACATCCTCACGTACAGGGTGGCATCGCCGTCGAACTTGAAGTGCACGGTGCACTATCACGCCCAATATGCGATACTATCCTAAACAGACTCGAAGGTCCCACCAAGGATAGAACCGCATATTGATACGCTTTTGCAAGGTGGATATCATTACATGAACATAACATAATAGTGGGGATACATCCAATACATACAATGTCACATGAATACAACAATACAACATACAAGATTGACATCCGACTACGGATGAATCATAAACAGTAACTCAAACAATATCCACCCTGCTAGCCCAGGCTGCCGACCTGGAACCTATCCCCTGATCGAAGAAGCAGAAGAACTCCAAAACAAGCAACATCGCTCTCGCGTCATGATCATTGCAAACCTGTACCTGCAACTGGTGGTGTAGTAATCTGTGAGCCACGAGGACTCAGCAATCCCATTACCATGGGTATCAAGACTAGCAAAGCTTATTGGGAAAGGAAGGGGTAAGGTGGTGAGGTTGCAGCAACGGCTAAGCATATATGGTGGCTAACATACGCAAATGAGAGCGAGAAGAGAAACAAAGGAACGGTCGTCAACTAGTAATGATCAAGAAGTGATCCTGAACTCCTACTTACGCCGACATAACCCGTAAACCGTGTTCTCCTCTCGATCAACCCCGAAAAGAAACACTCACGGTTACGCACACGGTTGGTGTATTTTAGCAGGGTTTACTTCAAGTTTACTACAACCGGATATTAACAAATTCCCATCTGCCACATAACCGCGGGCACGGCTTTCGAAAGTTCAAACCCTGCAGGGGTGTCCCAACTTAGCCCATGATAAGCTCTCTCGATCAACGAAGGATATTCCTTCTCCCGGAAGACCCGATCAGTCTCGGAATCCCGCCACAAGACATTTCGACAGCAATAAAACAAGACCAGAAGACCTCCCGCGTGCCGACATCCTCGATAGTAGCCGCACAGATCTCGCCTCGTGCCACGACCGGATGAGCAAGACGCATAACTAGAACCAGCCCTCAAGTTTCCTGTGAGGTGGCGCCGCAAGTGGTTTCTAGTTTGGACCAACACTTAGACAAGCATTGGCCCGGGGGGGCTAAAATAAAGATGACCCTTGAGATGCGCGACTCCCAAGGGAAAAAGGTAATAGGTGAGGCAAATGGTAAAATCAATATTGGGCTTTGCTGGAAGAGTCTTATTCAAAGCGAACTGTCAAGGGGGTCCCATAAATCACCCAACCGCGTTAGGGACGCAAAATCCGGGAACATTATACCGATATGACGGAAACTAGGGCGGCAAGAGTGGAACAAAACACTGTGCATAAGGCCGAGCCTTCCACCCTTTACCAAGTATATAGATGCATTAATAATATAAGAGATATTGTGATATCCCAACATAAACATAATCCAACATGGAGGAATTTTCATCTTCACCTGCAGCTAGCAACGCTATAAGAGGGGCTGAGCAAAAGCGGTAACATAGTCAAACAACTGTTTGCTAGGAGGGGTAACAAAGGTTAGAGGTTCATGGCAATTTGGGAGGCTTGAGCAGCAAGTGGTAGGTAACGCAGCATAGCGATAGAACGAAGCAACTAGCATAGCAATGATAGTAATGAGATCCAAGGTGACGGTCATCTTGCCTGAAATCCTGCAAGGAAGAAGAACGAGTCCATGAAGAAGATGAACGGGAGTAGTCGAACGAATCCTCACAATCGCAACATTACCGGAACATGGAAGCAACACCGGAAAGAAACAAACAACAAGATAAATGCACAAGCATAAACATGGCATGATGCAAAAATCAAGTATGATGCATGTCCGGTTTAATGAGGCATGGCAAGGCAAAGTGCAACAAACAATACTACAAATTAAGTGGAGCTCAATATGCAACGAGTTGCATATTGACAAAACACCACATAGACATATTTAGTTTAATCTCGTTTAAGCTACCAAACAATGTTAAATGTTGTTGAACATGGCAAGAGGTGAAGCGTAATTAAACTAACTATTTAGGCAAGTTTAAATGAGGCCGGAAATAAGAAACAACAATTCCGGAAAATCCTCATGTGCATATTTTGATTTGGTACTGTTCTGCTCTAAAACATATTTTAATGTTGTTAAACAGGAAAATAGAGTGCAGCAAGTTAATCTATGCATTTTTCTACCCCATTTACATATAAAGTTTATTAAAATTGGAGCTACGGTTATTTAGTTATGAAATAAAGCATTTTAACATGGCATTTGAGCAAATTTAATCAAAGAGAATTTTAAACATTTTTAAACATGGATGAAAGTTGGATATTATGAAACTAGATAAAATTGTAAGCACTTTACGTGTTTAAATCATTTTAAACCGATGCACGGTTTGTGAGTTATTAATGCATGAACATGAGGGGTTTTCTGTAAAACTGCTAAATCCTGGGATAATGCAAAAATCACATATCTGAAAAAAAAATAGATCGGGCCGAATCTGTTAAGGCCTGGCGCCACCATGGGCTTCAGCCCATCGATGGAGAGGGGAAGCAGGAGGTCGAAGGGGGCGCCGGGTTTGGGGAGGCGCCGCCCACGCTACCGGTCAACGGAGCGATGCGGGCGCCAAGGGGCTGCCTCGAACAGAGGCAGGAGCGGGACTTGGCGTGATGCAGAGGACGGGCAGGAAAGCAGCGGCGATGGACTTGGCGGTTCTCGGTGGGCGGCGCGGCGACCTGGAGCCGTGGACGAGGCCGGTGGGACCCGCCGGATCTGGCAGACGGCGATTTAATCGAAGCGTGGACGCTGGGCTCCGTGACGCTGGGAAAAGCGAGGGAGGCCGGAGGGGCGCGATGGGGTCTGCTCACGGCTTGCTCCGCGAGGCGGGAGGAGGCCGGGATCCATCGGGAGGCTTCCATGGCGCTGGTGTGCTCCTCGCTGAACAGAGAGAGAGGCCGAGAGGTGAGAGGCATCCATAGGAGGCAGAGAAAGCGAGAGGAGGGAGAGACCACGGGGAAGGAGAGGGGCGGCGCTCATCTGCTGGACACGGGCACGGCAACGCAGGGGCGATGGAGCCCTGCAGCAGGTGAAGCAAAAGAAGGCTCGACGGTGGCATGAACGGGAAGGAGGTCAGCGGGCGGTCTTGCCACGATCCATACCGGATCGAGGCACGGAGGAGGAACGAGGCGCTCGGGCCTTGCGGGCAGCTGGATCCGTGGCCTCGGTGGGATGAACTAGGACGATGAGGGCCATTCGACCTGGATCGGACTGTCCAGACCGACGGTGGGACTGCACGGGTTGGTTGGCTGGAAGTGGCTGCACGAGAGGATTGGGCAGATGGGATTTGGAGGGATCCCGAGGGAGAGAGGTAGGTGGCGGCGGCAGGAGGATGGATGGGACAGCTCCCTAGAAATTAGGGTTCGGTCTGATATATATAGCACTGGATTTTTGGTTAGGGGCTATTTGGTCCCTCCGATTAAATCGGACGGTTCTGGGTAAATAGGCTAGGGAGACCAAACAAAGAAAACGAGAAAACGGAGATATTTTATAGATGTTTGGGGATGATCCGGATCCATCGGTGACGACAGACCGGTTCGAGTTCGGGTAAGTTTCGGACGCACGCGAGGGGTCTGAGAGAGGTCGACAAAGACAAGGGTCTGACAAATGGTCAACAGAGACAAAGAGAGAAAGGGCAACTACGAACGGCTACGAGTTTTATGAAAACATGCAGATGCAATGCGCATGATGCTATGAGATGAGATGCATGACATGAACAAAATGCAGAACAAAAGACAAAACCCAACCACGAAGGAAATAACATATCACATCTCCGGAAAAGGCAAGAGTTGGAGTTACAATTTGGAAAATTGTATCCGGGGCGTTACAACACTCCACCACTACGAGAGGATCTCGTCCCGAGATCTAGGATGGCAGCAGAGAGAAAAGGAAGAGGAAGATAAGAGGTAAAACTAAGTTGCTTCTTTGACGAACGAGTGAAACCACGAACCTTGAGAGGTTGAGCAATTTAAAAGAAAGAGTACAACAGAGATGAACGAGATTGCGAACACTTCGTTAGATAAGAAGAACATGGGATACGACGAGAACCAAGAGGTTAAGTGACAAGATAGATATTTAAACCACTCCGGTTAAAACAAGATAGGAAGGAATAAGAATGATATAATTTGGGCAGCACTCAATCGAAAGGAGAAGGAAAACTTGATAAGATGGAAAGAACTTGAAGAGATGACACAACACTCCGATTAAATGGATAAGCATGAAAAGAACACGGTCCTCACAATTCGAGATGATGAGTGAAGAGAGCAACATCACCATGCCTCCGGAAGAAAGAATCGAAGATAGATCATTGGAATAACAGAATGGAGTAGAGAATGCCAACTTCTGCCACAAATGAGCTTGGAAAGCACCCTTCCAAGAAGGTTAGAACGGAATTGTTGGAAAACCAACAACGAAAGGATAAGCTTGTAGTGGGCTTATGGAAAACATCTCAAGACTATGAGGTGACAACCGGCCACAAATGGAAACCCTTGATTTGATTATGAGCACCGAAGAGATGAAAAACTTCTTCCACCAAGATGATAGAGAGATAACTTGGATCATTGATAAACACCATAATAGCAACATTCCATAGGGAAGGCTTTAGGTGAAACATGACACAAGATGACTCCAACGAAGAGATTGGTGGATTTAAAATATCTCATTCTTGACAACATGTGAATCATGAAACACGAACTCAAATTGTCAAGAATGACATAACACCACCTCAAATGATAAGGTAGAACGAATTGCACTTTGGAATGCAAGATGAAGAATGCTTGAACTCCTCAAAACAAAACATGTGTTGAGCACCATGTTCATTTTAGAGTATAGCTTGGCGGATCATAGCTTCGAGAAAATGTTGAAGAACAAGTGAAGAATGAAAAGAATCCTTGACAAACCATCATGTAGAGCCTCCATGAAGAACTTCGGTAATAAAAGGATGATAAAAAGAAAGAGAAGTTGAAGACACAAGGTGAAACCTTGCAATGATTTAGATGGAGCTTCGCGATTATATAACCGAGAGGACTTGGAACTCCGGAAAAGAAAAAGATGAAAACACTTAACTAGAATTACTTCATCATGAACAATCTCCGAAGAAAAGAATTAATCATCTCGAGGAAATAAGAATAAGATTTATTGTATGCTTATCCTTCATCAAATTAAATTGATGACAAGCAATGGATTTGGCATACTACTTATTCCCCTAGAAAGGATTAAGAGAGATATAGCGCAAACTTGAGAAGGTATTGATGGAACCACCGGTGAAATATGGAAACAACGAATGAATTAATATGATAACGAAGGAAGTGAAATCTTGAACGAACCACCATAAGAATTGAAAATGAACATAGCAAAGGCACAATTCACCGGGAAGAATTGGAAAACGAATGAAGATGCTTGAGAGAATTTAGATACAAGAGAATGAAGAGATCATGAACTGATTAGAGGATATTTGAATGATTCACCGGTAAGATTTGGAGAATGATAGCTACACGCTGAGAATGAAGAATTATGACATGATGGCCTTCGGAGGAAAGAAATGGAAACAACTCATGAAATGCTCCGGATGGGTGAAAAGAATTCCCACAATCTAAAACAATTATGAGAGAATGGCATCAAGCTAGAACCATGAATCTTGAAGAGAATGGAGCAAGATTTAAGAGAAACTCTTCTTCGGTCTTCACATGCTGAGAATGACGAGGAGAAACACCACCAAATTGTAGAGAAACTCCTAAGGATTAAAAGAGGAAAGGTTGAGCCAAAGATGAAAAGAATTTGAAAGCGGCCTAAGAGAAGGCATGTGGATCGATGAAAATTCATTCTTACGCCAAACTTTGAAATGAATTTGAGAATAGTTCCGTGAAAATTAGAGGAGTCTAAGATCCTCGAAAAGACCTGTGGGTTAGGGCCCACTCAAAAGAAAACACCGTTGAACAATTGCTTGAAATAAAGATTGCACCGGTAGAATTAAATGGCTTGAATGAGATAACAACCTCAAAATAACTTGAACGGATCTGGAATGAAAAGACGAGCCTTCTGAGATATCTTCAGCACTCTAGGACAAATGAATAGCGAGAAGTGAATGATTAAGAGGTGCATCGGCATGAGAAAGCATTAGAAACGAGGAAAGGAATATGATGAATATCGAAAGCTTGAATTGGATCCACCGGAGAAGAAACAACAATGAAGGATGATGGACTTGAAACTGCTTGAGCATCTTCATGGGAAATCACCGGATAAGAACATTGAAAGAAAAGAATGAAGAGACTTCCCACGGATAAAAGGATACATGATTAAGAAATCTGAGTCCTTGAAGAAAAAGGGTGGGAGGGCGGAAAACAAAGACAACTTGGGATGGATGAAACAAATACCGTTGAGAAAACTTAGAATTGATCTCGCAGATGTTGAAAATGATTGGATCCACTTGAAGAGAAGCACGCCCGGTTGGAAAAGAATTAACATGACGACCTCGATGATCAAAAGGATTAGTATTCATATAGCAATATGAGAACACCGCTTAGGAAAGGTATGGATTCAACATTTGACTTCAAGCAACTCGAATACCACAAATAAAACAAAATAAAGGATTTGGCTTGCGTAATAAGCGGAACAAATACATATGATAGAGATTTACCCTAATCCCATAGCATGCATCTCGTCGGAAAGATATTCTAGGAGCTACTTGAATTCCCACCTATAAACTCCCGAAACTTTCTCGTTATGCAATCTGGTGTTGGGGATACAGGGACACAAAATATATCACCCAAACTAACAATACCTAGATCCAGTTGTATCCATCCGTCAACACATAACCAAGAAACCTTCGGAATTCATGTACCTCAACCTTCGAATAGCATCCGTTATACGAGCTATGGCAATACTCCCGAACTCCCCAAGATCGGGTGGCGTCGAGGTTATCTCACCAACAACTGCATAAAAGAGATTTTCGATGTCGGCAAAACTCGTGTATTCCAGAATCGCAACGATAAAATTGTGACGACAACACCTCGGAGCTCAACTCCCCGACACTGCCACAACCCCTAAATGTCAGGAGGCACCAAGAACAATGTTCTCGTCACAAGACTATCGGAACGATCCCAAGATACCCGCGTGATCCTAAATAAATTTTGTGAAATTTGAGGAGAGGAAAGACAAAACATCTACGTCAGGAGGCCTCACCAGAGCGACGAAGGGACTGAGGAGTAAAAAGAATCCTACTCTCCGATATATATAATCTTAAGACTCAAAATAGTTTTCTTCTAGACTCAACAACGGCCAACAAGCAAGGGGGGCTCCTATGGTCGGTCGAGGCTCTGATACCAACTTATCATGCCCAATATGCGATACTATCCTAAAGACACTCGAAGGTCCCACCAAGGATAGAACCGCATATTGATACGCTTTTGCAAGGTGGATATCATTACATCAACATAACATAATAGTGGGGATACATCCAATACATACAATGTCACATGAATACAACAATACAACATACAAGATCGACATCCGACTATGGATGAATCATAAACAAGAATCTCAAACAATATCCACTCGCTAGCCCAGTGCCGACCGAACCTATCCCCGATCGAAGAAGCGTAAGAACTCCAAAACAAGCAACATCGCTCTCGCGTCATGATCATTGCAAACCTGTACCGCAATCGGTGGTGTAGTAATCAGTGAGCCACGAGGACTCAAAGAATCCCATTACCATGGGTATCAAGACTAGCAAAGCTTCGGGAAAGGAAGGGGTAAGGTGGTGAGGTTGCAGCGGCTAAGCATATATGGTGGCTAACATAAGCAAATGAGAGCGAGAAGAGAAACAAAGGAACGGTCGTCAACTAGTAATGATCAAGAAGTGATCCTGAACTCCTACTTACGCCGACATAACCCGTAAAACCGTGTTCTCCTCTCGATCAACCCCGAAAAGAGACACTCACGTTACGCACACGGTTGGTGTATTTTAGAAGGGTTTACTTCAAGTTTACTACAACCGGATATTAACAAATTCCCATCTGCCACATAAGCGTGGGCACGGCTTTCGAAAGTTCAAACCATGCAGGGGTGTCCCAACTTAGCCCATGATAAGCTCTCGCGATCAACGAAGGATATTCCTTCTCCCGGAAGACCCGATCAGTCTCGGAATCCTGCCACAAGACATTTCGACAAAGAATAAAACAAGACCAGCAAGACCTCCCGGCATGCCGACATCCTGATAGTAGCCGCGCGTATCTCGTCTCAGGCCACGACCGGATGAGCAGTATGTACAACTAGAACCAGCCCTCAAGTTTCCCAGAGGTGGCGCTGCAAGTGGCTCTAGTTTGGACCAACACTTAGACAAGCATTGGCCCGGGGGGGCTAAAATAAAGATGACCCTTGGGATGCGCGACTCCCAAGGGAAAAAGGTAATAGGTGAGGCAAATGGTAAAACCAATGTTGGGCCTTCTTTGGAAGAGTCTTATTCAAAGCGGACTGTCAAGGGGGTCCCATAAATCACCCAACCGCGTTAGGGACGCAAAATCCGGGAACATTATACCGATATGACGGAAACTAGGGCGGCAAGAGTGGAACAAAACACCAGGCATAAGGCCGAGCCTTCCACCCTTTACCAAGTATATAGATGCATTAATAATATAAGAGATATTGTGATATCCCAACATAAACATAATCCAACATGGAGGAATCTTCATCTTCACCTGCAGCTAGCAACGCTATAAGAGGGGCTGAGCAAAAGCAGTAACATAGCCAAACAACTGTTTGCTAGGAGGGGTAACAAAGGTTAGAGGTTCATGGCAATTTGGGAGGCTTGAGCAGCAAGTGGTAGGTAACGCAGCATAGCGATAGAACGAAGCAACTAGCATAGCAATGATAGTAATGAGATCCAAGGTGACGGTCATCTTGCCTGAAATCCCGCAAGGAAGAAGAACGAGTCCATGAAGAAGATGAACGGGAGTAGTCGAACGAATCCTCACAATCGCAACATTACCGGAACATGGAAGCAACACCGGAAAGAAACAAACAACAAGATAAATGCACAAGCATAAACATGGCATGATGCACAATCAAGTATGATGCATGTCCGGTTTAATGAGGCATGGCAAGGAAAATTGCAACAAACAATACTACAAATTAAGTGGAGCTCAATATGCAACGAGTTGCATATTGACAAAACACCACATAGACATATTTAGTTTAATCTTGTTTAAGCTACCAAACAATGTTAAATGTTTTTAAACATGGCAAGAGGTGAAGCATAATTAAACTAACTATTTATTCAAGTTTAAATGAGGCCGGAAATAAGAAACAACAATTCCGGAAAATCCTCATGTGCATATTTTGATTTGGTACTGTTCTTCTCTAAAACATATTTTAATGTTGTTAAACAGGAAAATAAAGTGCAGCAAGTTAATCTATGCATTTTTCTACCCCATTTACATATAAATTTTATTAAAATTGGAGCTACGGTTATTTAGTTATGAAATAAAGCATTTTAACATGGCATTTGAGCAAATTTAATCAAAGAGAATTTTAAACATTTTTAAACATGGATGAAAGTTGGATATTATGAAACTAGATAAAATTCTAAGCACGTTACATGTTTAAATCATTTTAAACCGATGCATGGTTTGTGAGTTATTAATGCATGAACATGAGTGGTTTTTCTGTAAAACTGGTAAATCCTGGAATAATGCAAAAATCACATATCTGAAAAAAAATAGATCGGGCCGAATTGTCAAGGCTGGGCGCTCACCATGGGCTTCAGCCCGTCGGTGGAGAGGGGAAGCAGGAGGCTGGAAGGGGGCGCTGGGCCTTGGGGAGGCGCTGGCCCACGCGCTGTGGGAGCGATGCGGGGCGCTGAAGCAGTCGTCTCGAACAGAGGCAGGAGCGGGACTTGGCGTGATGCAGGACGGGCAGAAAAGCGGCGGCGGACTTGGCGGTCTCCGGTGGGGCGGCGCGGCGACCTGGAGCCAGGGACGAGGCCGGGGTGCGGGGACCCGCCGGACCTGGCAGAGACGGCGACGAACGGAGCATGGACGCGGGGCTCCGGTGAAGCGGGGAAAAGCGAGGGAGGCCGGAGTGGGGCGCGATGGGGTCTGCCTGCTGGCTTGCTCCGGCGAGGCGGGGAGGAGGCCGGGATCCATCGGGAGGCTTCCATGGCGCTGGTGTGCTCCTGCTTGAACAGAGAGAGAGGCCGAGAGGTGAGAGGCATCCATAGGAGGCAGAGAAAGCGAGAGGAGGGAGAGACCACGGGGAAGGAGAGGGGCGGCGCTCATCTGCTGGACACGGGCACGGCGACGCAGGGGCGATGGAGCCCTGCAGCAGGTGAAGCAGAAGAAGGCTCGACGGTGGCATGAATGGGAAGGAGGTCAGGCGGGGGCGGTGCTGCTTACGATCCATACTGGATCGAGGCACGGGAGGAGGGAACGAGGCGCTCGGGCCTTGCGGGGCAGCTGGATCCAGGGCCTCGGTGGGATGAACTGGGACGATGAGGGCCATTCAACCTGGATCGGACTGTCCAGACCGACGGTGGGACTGCACGGGTTGGTTGGCTGGAAGTGGCTGCGCGAGAGGATTGGGCAGATGGGATTTGGAGGGATCCCGAGGGAGAGAGGTAGGTGGCGGCGACAGGAGGATGGATGGGACAGCTCCCTAGAAATTAGGGTTCGGTCTGATATATATAGCACTGGATTTTTGGTTAGGGGCTATTTGGTCCCTCCGATTAAATCGGACGGTTCTGGGTAAATAGGCTAGGGAGACCAAACAAAGAAAACGAGAAAACGGAGATATTTTATAGATGTTTGGGGATGATCCGGATCCATCGGTGACGACAGACTGTTCGAGTTCGGGTAAGTTTCGGACGCACGCGAGGGGTCTGAGAGAGGTCGACAAAGACAAGGGTCTGACAAATGGTCAACAGAGACAAAGAGAGAAAGGGCAACTACGAACGGCTACGAGTTTTATGAAAACATGCAGATGCAATGCGCATGATGCTATGAGATGAGATGCATGACATGAACAAAATGCAGAACAAAAGACAAAACCCAACCACGAAAGAAATAACATATCACATCTCCGGAAAAGGCAAGAGTTGGAGTTACAATTTCGAAAATTGTATCCGGGCCGTTACAACACTCCACCACTACGAGAGGATCTCGTCCCGAGATCTAGGATGGCAGCGGAGAGAAAAGGAAGAGGAAGATAAGAGGTAAAACTAAGTTGCTTCTTTGATTTAACGAAAGTGAAACCAATGAACCTTGAGAGGTTGAGCAATTTAAAAGAAAGAGTACAACAGAGATGAACGAGATTGCGAACACTCCGTTAGATAAGAAGAACATGGGATACGACGAGAACCAAGAGGTTAAGTGACAAGATAGATATTTAAACCACTCCGGTTAAAACAAGATAGGAAGGAATAAGAATGATATAATTTGGGCAGCACTCCGACTGAAAGAAGAAGGAAAACTTGATAAGATGGAAAGAACTTGAAGAGATGACACAACACTCCGATTAAATGGATAAGCATGAAAAGAACACGGTCCTCACAATTCGAGATGATGAGTGAAGAGAGCAACATCACCATGCCTCCTAAGAAAGAATCAAGATAGATCATTGGAATAATGTAATGGAGTAGAGAATGCCAACTTCTGCCACAAATGAGCTTGGAAAGCACCCTTCCAAGAAGGTTAGAACAGAATTGTTGGAAAACCAACAACGAAAGGATAAGCTTGTAGTGGGCTTATGGAAAACATCTCAAGACTATGAGGTGACAACCGGCCACAAATGGAAACCCTTGATTTGATTATGAGCACCGAAGAGATGAAAACTTCTTCCACCAAGATGATAGAGAGATAACTTGGATCATTGATAAACACCATAATAGCAACATTCCATAGGGAAGGCTTTAGGTGAAACATGACACAAGATGACTCCAACGAAGAGATTGGTGGATTTAAATATCTCATTCTTGACAACATGTGAATCATGAAACACGAACTCAAATTGTCAAGAATGACATAACACCACCTCAAATGATAAGGTAGAACGAATTGCACTTTGGAATGCAAGATGAAGAATGCTTGAACTCCTCAAAACAAAACATGTGTTGAGCACCATGTTTATTTTAGAGTATAGCTTGGCGGATCATAGCTTCGAGAAAATGTTGAAAAACAATTGAAGAATGAAAAGAATCCTTGACAAACCATCATGTAGAGCCTCCATGAAGAACTCCGTAATAAAAGGATGATAAAAAGAAAGAGAAGTTGAAGACACAAGGTGAAACCTTGCAATGATTTAGATGGAGCTTAGCGATTATATAACCGAGAGGACTTGGAACTCCGGAAAGAAAAGATGAAAACACTTAACTAGAATTACTTCATCATGAACAATCTCCTAAGAAAAGAATTAATCAACTCGAGGAAATAAGAATAAGATTTATTGTATGCTTATCCTTCATCAAATTAAATTGATGACAAGCAATGGATTTGGCATACTACTTATTCCCGTAGAAAGGATTAAGAGAGATATAGCGCAAACTTGAGAAGGTATTGATGGAACCACCGTGAAATTTGGAAACAACGAATGAATTAATATGATAACGAAGGAAGTGAAATCTTGAACGAACCACCATAAGAATTGAAAATGAACATAGCAAAGGCACAATTCACCGGGAAGAATTGGAAACGAATGAAGATGCTTGAGAGAATTTAGATACAAGAGAATGAAGAGATCATGAACTGATTAGAGGATATTTGAACGATTCACCGGTAAGATTTGGAGAATGATGGCTACACGCTGAGAATGAAGAATTATGACATGATGGCCTTCGGAGGAAAGAAATGGAAACAACTCATGAAATGCTACGGATGGGTGAAAAGAATTCCCACAATCGAAAACAATTATGAGAGAATGGCATCAAGCTAGAACCATGAATCTTGAAGAGAATGGAGCAAGATTTAAGAGAAACTCTTCTTCGGTCTTCACATGCTAAGAATGACGAGGAGAAACACCACCAAATCTTAGAGAAACTCCGGAAGGATTAAAAGAGGAAAGGTTGAGCCAAAGATGAAAAGAATTTGAAAGCGGCCTAAGAGAAGGCATGTGACTGATGAAAATTCATTCTTACGTCAAACTTTGAAATGAATTTGAGAATAGTTCCAGGAAAATTAGAGGAGTCAGGTAAGATCCTGGGAAAAGACCTATGGGTTAGGGCCCACTCAAAAGAAAACACCGTTGAACAATTGCTTGAAATAAAGATTGCACCGGTAGAATTAAATGGCTTGAATGAGATAACAACCTCAAAATAACTTGAACGGATCTGGAATGAAAAGACAAGCCTTCTGAGATATCTTCAGCACTCTAGGACAAATGAATAGCGAGAAGTGAATGATTAAGAGGTGCATCGGCATGAGAAAGCATTAGAAACGAGGAAAGGAATATGATGAATATCGAAGCTTGAATTGGATCCACCGGAGAAGAAACAACAATCAAGGATGATGAACTTGAAACTGTTGAGCATCTTCATGGGAAATCACCGGATAAGAACATTGAAAGAAAAGAATGAAGAGACTTCCCACAAATAAAAGGATACATGATTAAGAAATCTGAGTCCTTGAAGAAAAAGGGTGGGAGGGCGGGAAAACAAAGACAACTTGGGATGGATGAAACAAATACCGTTGAGAAAACTTAGAATTGATCTCGCAGATGTTGAAAATGATTGGATCCACTTGAAGAGAAGCAAGCCGGTTGGAAAAGAATTAACATGACGACCTCGATGATCAAAAGGATTAGTATTCATATAGCAATATGAGAACACCGTTTAGGAAAGGTATGGATTCAACATTTGACTTCGAAGCAACTCGAATACCACAAATAAAACAAAATAAAGGATTTGGCTTGCAGAATAAGCCGGAACAAATACATATGATAGAGATTTACCCTAATCCCATAGCATGCATCTGTCGGAAAGATATTCTAGGAGCTACTTGAATTCCCACCTATAAACTCCCGAAACTTTCTGGTTATGCAATCTGGTGTTGGGGATACAGGGGACACAAAATATATCACCCAAACTAACAATACCTAGATCCAGCTTTATCCATCCGTCAACACATAACCAAGAAACCTTCGGAAATCGTGTACCTCGACCTACGAAAAGCATCCGTTATACGAAGCTATGGCAATACTCCGAACTCCCCAAGATCTTGGGTGGCGTCGAGGTTATCTCACCAACAACTGCATAAAAGAGATTTTCGATGTCGGCAAAACTCAGGTATTCCAAAACTGCAACGATAAAATTGTGACGACAACACCTCGGAGCTCAACTCCCCGGGACACTGCCACAACCCCTAAATGTCAGGAGGCACCAAGAACAATGTTCTCGTCACAAGACTATCGGAACGATCCCAAGATACCCGCGTGATCCTAAATAAATTTTGTGAAATTTGAGGAGAGGAAAGACAAAACATCTACGTCAGGAGGCCTCACCAGAGCGATTTAAGGGACCGAGGAGTAAAAGAATCCTACTCTCCGATATATATAATCTTAAGACTCAAAATAGTTTTCTTCTAGACTCAACAACGGCCAACAAGCAAGGGGGGCTCCTATGGTCGGTCGAGGCTCTGATACCAACTTATCACGCCCAATATGCGATACTATCCTAAAGAGACTCGAAGGTCCCACCAAGGATAGAACCGCATATTGATACGCTTTTGCAAGGTGGATATCATTACATCAACATAAAATAATAGTGGGGATACATCCAATACATACAATGTCACATGAATACAACAATACAACATACAAGATCGACATCCGACTATGGATGAATCATAAACAGTAACTCAAACAATCTCCACTCGCTAGCCCAGTGCCGACCGAACCTATCCCACGATCGAAGAAGCGTAAGAACTCCAAAACAAGCAACATCGCTCTCGCGTCATGATCATTGCAAACCTGTACCTGCAATCGGTGGTGTAGTAATCAGAGCCACGAGGACTCAGCAATCCCATTACCATGGGTATCAAGACTAGCAAAGCTTACTGGGAAAGGAAGGGGTAAGGTGGTGAGGTTGCAGCAGCAGCTAAGCATATATGGTGGCTAACATAAGCAAATGAGAGCGAGAAGAGAAACAAAGGAACGGTCATCAACTAGTAATGATCAAGAAGTGATCCTGAACTCCTACTTACGTCAGACATAACCCAGAAACCGTGTTCTCCTCTCGATCAACCCTGAAAAGAGACACTCACGGTTACACACACGGTTGGTGTATTTTAGAAGGGTTTACTTCAAGTTTACTACAACCGAATATTAACAAATTCCCATCTGCCACATAACCGCGGGCACGGCTTTCGAAAGTTCAAACTCGCAGGTGTCCCAACTTAGCCCATGATAAGCTCTCGCGATCAACGAAGGATATTCCTTCTCCCCGGGAAGACCCGATCAGTCTCGGAATCCCGGCTACAAGACATTTCGACAGCAATAAAACAAGACCAGCAAGACCTCCCGGTGTGCCGACATCCTGATAGTAGCCGCCACAGATCTCGCCTCGTGCCACGACCGGATGAGCGGTATGTACAACTAGAACCAGCCCTCAAGTTTCCTGCAGGTGGCGCCGCAAGTGGTTTCTAGTTTGGACCAACACTTAGACAAGCATTGGCCCGGGGCTAAAATAAAGATGACCCTTGGGATGCGCGACTCCCAAGGGAAAAAGGTAATAGGTGAGGCAAATGGTAAAACCAATGTTGGGCCTTGCTGGAAGAGTCTTATTCAAAGCGGACTGTCAAGGGGGTCCCATAAATCACCCAACCGCGTTAGGGACGCAAAATCCGGGAACATTATACCGATATGACGGAAACTAGGGCGGCAAGAGTGGAACAAAACACCAGGCATAAGGCCGAGCCTTCCACCCTTTACCAAGTATATAGATGCATTAATAATATAAGAGATATTGTGATATCCCAACATAAACATAATCCAACATGGAGGAATCTTCATCTTCACCTACAGCTAGCAACGCTATAAGAGGGGCTGAGCAAAAGCGGTAACATAGCCAAACAACTGTTTACTAGGAGGGGTAACAAAGGTTAGAGGTTCATGGCAATTTGGGAGGCTTGAGCAGCAAGTGGTAGGTAACGCAGCATAGCGATAGAACGAAGCAACTAGCATAGCAATGACAGTAATGAGATCCAAGGTGACGGTCATCTTGCCTGAAATCCCGCAAGGAAGAAGAACGAGTCCATGAAGAAGATGAACGGGAGTAGTCGAACGAATCCTCACAATCGCAACATTACCGGAACATGGAAGCAACACCGTAATGAAACAAACAACAAGATAAATGCACAAGCATAAACATGGCATGATGCACAATCAAGTATGATGCATGTCCGGTTTAATGAGGCATGGCAAGGCAAAGTGCAACAAACAATACTACAAATTAAGTGGAGCTCAATATGCAACGAGTTGCATATTGACAAAATACCACATAGACATATTTAGTTTAATCTCGTTTAAGCTACCAAACAATGTTAAATGTTGTTAAACATGGCAAGAGGTGAAGCATAATTAAACTAACTATTTAGGCAAGTTTAAATGAGGCCGGAAATAAGAAACAACAATTCCGGAAAATCCTCATGTGCATATTTTGATTTGGTACTGTTCTGCTCTAAAACATATTTTAATGTTGTTAAACAGGAAAATAAAGTGCAGAAAGTTAATCTATGCATTTTTCTACCCCATTTACATATAAAGTTTATTAAAATTGGAGCTACGGTTATTTAGTTATGAAATAAAGCATTTTAACATGGCATTTGAGCAAATTTAATCAAAGAGAATTTTAAACATTTTTAAACATGGATGAAAGTTGGATATTATGAAACTAGATAAAATTCTAAGTACTTTACATGTTTAAATCATTTTAAACCGATGCACGGTTTGTGAGTTATTAATGCATGAACATGAGGGGTTTTTCTATAAAACTGGTAAATCCTGGGATAATGCAAAAATCACATATCTGAAAAAAAAATAGATCGGGCCGAATCTGCTGGGCCAAGGCCACCATGGGCTTCAGCCCGTCGGTGGAGAGGGGAAGCAGGAGACTGGAAGGGGGCGCTGGGCCTTGGGGAGGCGCTGGCCCACGCGCTGGTCAACGGGAGCGATGCGGGGCACTGAAGCAGTCGTCTCGAGCAGAGGCAGGAGCGGGACTTGGTGTGATGCAGAGGACGGGCAGAGCAGGCGGCGATGGACTTGGCGGTCTCCGATGGGGCGGCGCGGCGACCTGGAGCCAGGGACGAGGCCGAGGTGCGGGGACCCGCCGGATCTGGCAGAGACGGCGACGAACGGAGCGTGGATGCGGGGCTCCGGTGACGCGGGGAAAAGCGAGGGAGGCTGGAGTGGGCGCGACGGGTTCTCGCCTGGCTGGCTTGCTCCGCGAGGCGGGAGGAGGCCGGGATCCATCGGGAGGCTTCCATGGCGCTGGTGTGCTCGCTGAACAGAGAGAGAGGCCGAGAGGTGAGAGGCATCCATAGGAGGCAGAGAAAGCGAGAGGAGGGAGAGACCACGGGGAAGGAGAGGGGCGGCGCTCATCTGCTGGACACGGGCACGGCGACGCAGGGGCGATGGAGCCCTGCAGCAGGTGAAGCAGAAGAAGGCTCGACGGTGGCATGAACGGGAAGGAGGTCAGGCGGGGGCGGTGCTGCTTACGATCCATACTGGATCGAGGCACGGGAGGAGGGAACGAGGCGCTCGGGCCTTGCGGGGCAGCTGGATCCAGGGCCTCGGTGGGATGAATCGGACGATGAGGGCCATTCAACCTGGATCGGACTGTCCAGACCGACGGTGGGACTGCACGGGTTGGTTGGCTGGAAGTGGCTGCGCGAGAGGATTGGGCAGATGGGATTTGGAGGGATCCCGAGGGAGAGAGGTAGGTGGCGGCGACAGGAGGATGGATGGGACAGCTCCCTAGAAATTAGGGTTCGGTCTGATATATATAGCACTGGATTTTTGGTTAGGGGCTATTAGGTCCCTCCGATTAAATCGGACGGTTCTGGGTAAATAGGCTAGGGAGACCAAACAAAGAAAACGAGAAAACGGAGATATTTTATAGATGTTTGGGGATGATCTGGATCCATCGGTGACGACAGACTGGTTCGAGTTCGGGTAAGTTTCGGACGCACGTGAGGTGTCTGAGAGAGGTCGACAAAGACAAGGGTCTGACAAATGGTCAACAGAGACAAAGAGAGAAAGGGCAACTACGAACGGCTACGAGTTTTATGAAAACATGCAGATGCAATGCGCATGATGCTATGACATGAGATGCATGACATGAACAAAATGCAGAACAAAAGACAAAACCCAACCACGAAGGAAATAACATATCACATCTCCGGAAAAGGGAAGAGTTGGAGTTACAATTTGGAAAATTGTATCCGGGGCGTTACATGCACCGCCTGCTCAGACCACGCGCACGGGCAAACGTTTGCCAGCCGCGGGTCAGGGCCACGCTACCGGCTGCAGAGACCTCTAGCGAAGCCCAGGAGGCCCGGCTGCAGCAGCCATCCGCCTGAAGCCAGAGGCCGCCCGGAGCACCGGCCGGAAGCTCACCAAGGAGGAAGCAAGGAAGCTGGAGCCGGGTGCTGATCGGCTCCGCCGACCACACAAAAAACTCCGGCAGCACCTCTGCCGAGTGGAAGCATGGCCTAGGGGGTCGTGCGGCCGTAGCGCGCCCCCCATCAACGGCCTGCCGCCCGTCACCGCGCGGGAGATCACCTCCACGGCCGCGAGGAGCCACTATGGGAGCCACAGGGTGCTTGCGAGGACGGCCTCGACCGCACTTGGGCGGGGGAGAGTCAGGCTCCACCCGGCGGGCCTTTCCTTTCTCCGCTGCCAAGAACCTCTTTGGCGGAGCCATGAAGAAGAAGGAGAAGCAAGAAGGGATGGACTGGAAGGGCAGGCACCGTCCCGTACTTATAGCCGGGGAAGGCCAATCGCCGGCCACCACGATCGCAGGTAATCAGGACCCGCTTTGCATGCAGGGACTTGTCAATTCGTGCAGTTGCCGAGGCGTCGTGGGGGAGCAGAGCCGCCCACGTCCAATCAATCGCCACGCGGCGCCCAAGGCCGCAGGCTGTTAGGGCCCAGCGCTCGCTTGCCCTTCGCTTCTCTGTTTGGCCAAGTCCAGCGCCGCCTTGGGCCCGGGCTACTGTCGGCGTTTCCGGGAACGGGGTACCAGACTTGCTCGCCTGCGCCTGCGGCGTAGCTCAAGGGGTGGCCCAAGACGCCCATCTTCATCAAGACAAGCTCAAGACCCTCGCGAGGCCAAGATTGAGGCGGACGACGTGAAGCCTCCTCAGGCACAGCCTCGTCAGCTGGCTCGCGAGGAGGCGGAGAGATCAAGGCGGGGTACCTCACGAGGTGCCCATGACGCAAGCCATGACGACCAAGGGCGCCAGGCGGGCGCCAGCCCGCGCAGTGTCCTCGTTTCCTCTTTGGTGCAAAGGGGGGCAAGCGCAGGCGAGAGCATCAAGCAAAGGCACCCGTTTCGGTGCAACGAGACCAAGACCGTCGAAACGGCAGGAAGGAAGTCATCGTGGAGCCCAAGCCAGCGTCACCACCAGAGCCTTTGACAGACGAGGACTAACTTTAGTCAGGATAAGTGTACTAGATGTTCCCCTTCAAAATGGCCAACTGTTGGCGCCCTTCCCGCTCGATATTTGGGAAGAGGCCCAAGGCCTTCGCCTATAAATAGGACTAGCCACACACAGAGCTGGGGGCATCTTGAATCTAGAGAGAGAGAGAGAGGGAGAGAGCGACTGAACTCCCCCTATCAGTTCATCGCACCGGCCAAGAACAGACCCTCGCGAGGCTGTTCTTCCTTGTGTTGTTCTTCATCAGCCCCTGAGGCAATCCACCACACCACACACTGGAGTAGGGTGTTACACCACAATGGTGGCCCGAACCAGTATAAACCTTGTGTCTCTTGTGTTGTTCTTTTGGTAGTTTAGATCCTAGCAAGGCGACGAGGTGCAGGTAGGTAGGGGGCGAGATCTCCGTGCGCACCCCAGAGTTCGAACCTAGAGGGTCTGCCGGAACCCGAAATACGACAAGGAGGGAGGCATAGAAATTTGCAAAGTACATACGGATCTGAATGTTGCAGACTCGTTGACTAAGCCTCTCTCACGAGAAAAACATGATCAGCACCAAGACTCCATGGTTGTTAGAATGATTACAATATAATCTAGATTATTGACTCTAGTGCAAGTGGGAGACTGAAGGAAATATGTCCTAGAGGCAATAATAAAGTTGTTATTTATATTTCCTTATATCATCACAAATGTTTATTATTCATGCTAGAATTGTATTAATCGGAAACTTAGTACATGTGTGAATACATAGACAAACAAAGTGTCATTAGCTAGTATGCCTCTACTTGACTAGCTCGTTAATCAAAGATGGTTTAGTTTCCTAGCCATGGACAACAAGTTGTCATTTGATAAACGGGATCACATCATTAGAGAATGATGTGATTGACTTGATCCATCCGTTAGCTTAGCACTTTGATCGTTTAGTTTATTGCTATTGCTTTCTTCATAACTTATACATGTTCCGATGACTATGAGATCATGCAACTCCCGAATACCGGAGGAACACTTAGTGTGCTATCAAACGTCACAACGTAACTGGGTGACTATAAAGATGCTCTACAGGTGTCTCCGATGGTGTTTGTTGAGTTGGCATGGATCGAGATTAGGATTTGTCACTCCGAGTATCAGAGAGGTATCTCTGGGCTCTCTCGGTAGTGCACATCACTATAAGCCTTGCAGGCATTGTGACTAATGAGTTAGTTACGGGATGATGCATTGCGGAACGAGTAAAGAGACTTAACGGTAACGAGATTGAACTAGGTATGATGGTACCGACGATCGAATCTTGGGCAAGTAACATACCGATGACAAAGGGAACAACATATGTTGTTATGCGGTTTGACCGATAGAGATCTTCGTAGAATATGTAGGAACCAATATGAGCATCCAAGTTCCGCTATTGGTTATTGACCGGAGATGAGTCTCGGTCATGTCTACATAGTTCTCGAACCCGTAGGGTCCGTGACGCTTAACGCTCGGTGACGATCAAGATACGAAGTTTATGTGTTTTGATGTACCGAAGGTAGTTCGAAGTCCCGGATATGATCACGGACATGACGAGGAGTCTCGAAATGGTCAAGAAATAAAGATCGATATATTGGATGACTATGTTTGGACATCGGAATGGTTCCAGGTGAGTTCAGGCATTTATCGGAGTACCTGGGGGGTTTACCGGAACCCCCGGGGAGTATATGGGCCCTAATGGGCTTTAGTGGAGAGAGAGAGGCCGCGCGCCCCCTCCCCCTCTGGTCCAAATTGGACTAGGAAGGGGGGCGACGCCCCCCTTTCCTTCCTCCCTCTCTCCCCCTTCCTTCTCTCCTACTCCAACTAGGGAAGGGGGGGGATCCTACTCCCGGTGGGAGTAGGACTCCTCCAGGGCGTGCCATAGAGGGCCGGCCCTCCCCCTCCTTAACTCCTTTATATACGGGGGAGGGGGCACCCCATAGACACACAAGTTGATCTCTTAGCCGTGTGCGGTGCCCCCCTCCACAGATTTTCACCTCGGTCATATCGTTGCAGTGCTTAGGCGAAGCCCTGCGTCGGTAACTTCATCATCACTGTCATCACGCCATCGTGTTAACGAAGCTCTCCCTCGACACTCAGCTGGATCTAGAGTTCGTGGGACGTCACCGAGCTGAACGTGTGCAGATCGCGGAGGTGTCGTATCTTCGGTACTAGGATCGGTCGGATCGTGAAGGCGTACGACTACATCAACCGCATTGTCATAACGCTTCCGCTTTCGGTCTACGAGGGTACGTTGACAGCACTCTCCCCTCTCGTTGCTATGCATCACCTAGATGGATCTTGCGTGTGCATAGGCAATTTTTTTTGAAATACTACGTTCCCCAACAGTGGCATCCGAGCCAGGTCTATGCGTAGATGTTATATGCACGAGTAGAACACAAAGAGTTGTGGGCGATAATAGTCATACTGCTTACCAAAGATGTCATACTTTGATTCGGGCGGTATTGTTGGATGAAGCTGCCCGGACCGACATTACGGGTACGCTTACGCAAGACCTGGTTCTACCGACGCGTTTCGCATACGTGGTGGGCGGGTGTCTATTTCTCCAACTTTAGTTGAATCAAGTGTGACTACGCCCGGTCCTTGTTGAAGGTTAAAACAACACACTTGACGAAAAATCTTTGTGGTTTTGATGCGTAGGTAAGAACGGTTCTTGCTCAGCCCGTAGCAGCCACGTAAAACTTGCAACAACAAAGTAGAGGACATCTAACTTGTTTTTGCAGGCATGTTGTGATGTGATATGGTCAAGACATGATGCTAAATTTTATTGTAGATAGAGTGGAGGCGAGGGCAGGCCGCGCGCCCCTCTGGTCCAAATTGGACTAGGAAGGGGGGGGCACGCCTGCCGCCCCTCCCTCTCTCCCCTTCCTTCTCTCCTACTCCAACTAGGGAAGGGGGGGAATTCTACTCCCGGTGGGAGTAGGACTCCTCCAGGGCGCGCCTTAGAGGACCGGCCCTCCCCCCTCCTCAACTACTTTATATACGGGGAGGGGCACCCCATGATGCACAAGTTGATCTCTTAGCCTTGTGCGGTGCCCCCCTCCACAGATTTCCACCTCGGTCATATCGTTGCAGTGCCTAGGCGAAGCCGTGCGTCGGTAACTTCATCATCACCGTCATCGCGCCGTCGTGTTGACGAAGCTCTCCCTCGACACTCAGCTGGATCTAGAGTTCGTGGGACGTCACTGAGCTGAACGTGTGCAGATCGCAAAGGTGTCGTATCTTCGGTACTAGGATCGGTCGGATCGTGAAGACGTACGACTACATCAACCGCGTTGTCATAATGCTTCCGCTTTTGGTCTACGAGGGTATGTGGACAACACTCTCCCCTCTCGTTGTTATGCATCACCTAGATGGATCTTGCGTGTGCGTAGGCATTTTTTGAAATACTACGTTCCCCAATACTTTTCGCCAATAATTTTTATATAATCTGGAAATATTCTCCATAAATTTGTAGCCCAATCCGAGAACATTTATTTCAGCACAAAAATAACGCCGTGATAGTTCTGCTGAAAACAACGTCAGTCCAGGTTAGTTTTCATTTAAATCATGCAAATTAGAGTCCAAAACAAGAGCAAAAGTGTTTCGAAAAGTAGATACGTTTGAGACATATCAACTCCCCCAAGCTTAACTCATTGCTTGTCCCCAAGCAATTCAGTTGACAAACTGAAAGTGATAAAGAAAAACACACCAAAGTTGTCGTTTATGAAAAGACCACTGTGATCTCCAGACAAGTAACATCAATCTGACCATCAACTTCTCTAAACATCTACCAACACTTGAAGCAGAATAGGATGTGGGAGTGTGGATACATACCTCAAAAAGATTCATAAGAGCGACGTAGCCCAGCCATCGATGACACTCCCTACTTCCGATGCCTCTCAAGGCACCGCTGATAACCCACAAGTATAGGGGATCACGACAGTCTTCGAGATTAGTATTTCACCCAAATTTGTTGAGCCTTAGCAGTTGAGTTGTCAATTCAACCACACCTGGAAAATAATATTTCTGTAGCAAAGTGTTTTGTAGCACAGTAGTTTGATAGTTTTGATAGTAGCAGTAACAGTAGCAATAGTAACAGGAACAACAACATAAGTCGTTTTATAGTGATTGTAACAGCAACAACAGTAGTAACTTAGCAAAGATCAATATGAGAAAAGCGTAAGCATTGGATCAGCGATGGATATTTGTGTTGGATGATATTCATCATATAACAGTCACAACCCAGAGCGATACACAATAGCTCCAATTCATCAATTCAACGTAGGCATGTATTCTGTATGTAGTCATACGTGCTTATAGTAAGAACTTACATAACATCTTTTGTCCTACCCTCGCGTGGAAGCGGAGTCCATAAGAAAATCTAAGAAATATTAAGGCCTCCTTTTAATAGAGAACCGGAACAAAGTATTAACACTCAATGAATACATGAACTCCTCATACTACGGTTATCATCGGAGCGAATCCCAATTATTGTCACCTTGGGGTCTACGGATCATAACACATAATAGGTGCATACAACTTGCAAAATAGGATCCAAAACTCAGTTATATTCATGGAAACATTAAGGGTTCAGATCTGAAATCATGGCACTCGGGCCCTAGTGACAAGTCATAGCAACATCAATCTCAATCTCAGAACATAGTGGATACTAGGGATCAAGCCCTAACAAACTGACTCGTTTACATGACAAATCTCATCCAACTCCAACACTGTCCAGCAAGCCTATGAAGGAATTACTTACTCTCGGCGATGAGCATTATGGAAACTAGTAGATACCCCGCGCTTTGCTGCGGAAATTTGTAAATTTTGTTGAGCATCTTTATAGAGCATGACACAAATCACAAACTGGCTATTGAAGTGTCAAAGGGTTGAGTGTGACTATGAAGAGTCATGTTGCGTAGACAATGTACACAAAAGGTTTGTCACGCTACAAAGTTGCAAACCCCTTAGCATACTACAATGATGTAACATTTGTGAATAGAAAACAATGAATTATAATAATATTCTAACCTGCTATATAATCTTGACTCAGTAATAAAAACTTGGAAACTTCCTTCGATCCACAAATGTATAAGCATGAAGAGTGCATCTTGCCACTTGAAACTGAAAAATGGTGGTGTGGAATTTTCCAAACATCACTTGCAAAAATGGGGACAAACAAAATGGTTCTTCTATAACAAAAAAGGTGAAGACAGAAATACTATATCCACCTGCAAATTTGATACTACGTGTTATTCTTTGTTCCTATTGCTTGCCTTCTCGTCATCAGGTAGGTGAAAGCTAAAAAAATAACCTGAAATTAGTGTATATTATTTCAACAAAGAGGATTTAGAAGTAAATTCACTAACAAATCCTAGAGTAACCCTGGGCATATC
Organism: Aegilops bicornis; assembly: GCA_021605145.1. Classification (NCBI taxonomy): domain Eukaryota; kingdom Viridiplantae; phylum Streptophyta; class Magnoliopsida; order Poales; family Poaceae; genus Aegilops; species Aegilops bicornis. The sequence continues at coordinate 520,214,774 of CM038672.1, forward strand.
TAGAAGGAACCATAAAACTTGTAGACATAGCCTGACATCACGAATGTTGTAAACTAATCTCCATCCAGTCATATACCGCATCAGAGAGATGATAGACCTGCAAAAAAATGATAGAGTGAAAAGAATACTCGAGACACAAATCTTGCAAAAATACCTTATTTTAATAAATAAAAATCTTACAGAATACTACCCCGAGGGTGCTGTAATGCACATTCGAAATTCATTAGTTCTGCCGAAAACGCTTCCTGAATCCTTAACCAAGCATGCCAAACGCCAAAGTTCTCTGCATATAAGTTGAACCTCAAATGAAATGGCTGGATACAAATGGACTTAAAGATAGGAAATTTGAACGAACTAATGCACAATAAATCTAGACAGTGGATGGGAGAACCTCCCAAGTGCAATACTGTGATAAAATTTCCAATCTGTGCATGCTCACGCGCGCGCGCGCAGAGAGAGAGAGATGTGCTAGGAATGCCTATGTGCAATACTTTGATGAAATTTCCAATCTGTGCAGGCTCACGCACATACAGATTCTACCCGAGAGAGAGAGAGAGAGAGAATTGTGTTGGGCAAGAGGAGCAAATCTATGTAACTATGAGACTGAATCGGTTATGAGAAGATGAAGACCAAGGGGAAGGAAATCTATCAATGCTTTGTGGAGGGCCATCACAGCGCCACCAAACGTGTTTATTTAGAAGGAAGCATAATTCTCCTCCGTGGAATCAAAGGCCCTATTTCTCTCTCTCCAAGTTGTTGTGATAAATTTCAGTAGTAAGTGCCTGATTATTCGCCTCCGCATGCAACAGTAACCACCGCAAGGGCGATCAGTAGGGACGAGACTTGCCTGCTCCCCGTGCGTATGCCCATTCGTGCTCCCGCATACGTGGCTTGATTTAATTGGAACAAAATAAGGCCCGGCCCCTCCCCCTTAAAATCAGGGGGGAGATGATTAGATTAGAAAGAAAAAATGAAAAAAGACAACTGTAGGATGAGGTGGGAGCACGGATGGGAGCATGGGAAGGGAGCAGGCAAGCCGGATCCAATCAGTAGGTGCATGTAGAATTAGTGTCCTGATTTTTAGCCAGGACGTTTCATGGTTCTATAGATTTATACGCGTGCTCACAAAATTTCTCATGGATTTTTTTGCTGAGGTGGCAGACTTGCTAAGATGGATGGCTGCATGTGAGTGCTGATGTGGATAGTTTGCATGTCAAGAGAAATCAAGTGGTGGGGTGCGAGGTGGCAGACTTGCTGAGATGGATGGCTATATGTGAGTGCTGATATGGATAGTCTGCATGTCAAGAGAAATCAAGTGGTGGGGTGCTCCTATTTCGATATCGTAGATGTTCATCAAGAAGGGTTGATGGTGACGACAATGACGAATCCCCCTCTCCGGAGTCCCGAACGGATTTCAGATTAACCCTCCCGATGAAGAACATAAGGTGACGATGGCTCCGTATCATAAAACATCATGATTTCTTCTTTTTGAATTTTTTATCCGCGAGACGGTACTTATGGAGTTGAAGTTAGGGCTAACGGAGGTCTATGGGACCCACGAGCTCACAGGGCGCGCCCCCTAAGCTCGTGTCTCCCTGGTGGCCCCCTCCAGTAGGTATTTTCGTCAATAATTTTTATATAATCTGGAAATATTCTCCGTAAAGTTTTAGCCAAATACGAGAACTTTTACTTCCCCACAAAAATAACATCATGGTAGGTTTGCTAAAACATCGTTAGTCCTATTTAATTTCATTCAAATCATGCAAATTAAAGTCCAAAGCAAGAGCAAAAGTGTTTGAAAAGTAGATACGTTTGAGACGTATGAACCGCCAGCAGTGCCCCCCCTCCGGTCTACCTCTCCTAAGCCGTTGTGTGCCTCGGCGTACACGAGCCCCCACACACTTGGCCTCCAGCACTGCATCCACCCCGCATTTGTGGGCGTCGCCAGTGGCATGTGATTACTCATATTGAGCAGCGAATCTCCAGCAGCCACGCGGACAGCCAGGAGGCGCCATTCTTCTTCTTCTTCTTCCGTTTCGTGCATTAGTTCCCGCTGGTTTTGTGGGCTGGTTTTCATGCGTTCCATTTTCCTTTTTCTTTTTCTTTTTTAGTTTTTCCTTTTTTCTTCTTTTCTTTTTTCTATTTTTTTTTGCTTTTAGCGCTGCATGAACCCCGCGCCTGTGGCCGTCACCTGTGAAATAGGATTACTCATATTCAGTCACGAATCTCTAGCAGCCGCACCGGCAGCCAGGAGGCGCGCTTCTTGTTCCGCCTCATGGATTAGTTTCCCCCAGTTTTGTAGGCTAGCTTTCTTGTGTTTCATTTTGTTGGCCGATTTTAAATTCTGTTTTTTGTTTTATATTTTATTTCTTTTTAAATTTTATAATTTCCTTTTTTTCATTCTTTAAAACACATGTTTTAATTATGATCTTTCTAAAAATTATGAATAATTGGAAAACTTGTGAACATTTTTATAAGATTCACGAACATTTTTAAAAATCATGATTTTTTTAATATTTACAAACATTTTTAAAATTACGAATATTTTTGAATTCTCCGGCTTTTCAAAAATACATGTACTTTTTCCAAGTTTGGAAACATTTTTAAAATTCATGATATTTCTAAATGAAAGAACCTTTTACAAATTCATGAACATTTTTTAAATACAATGAACATTTTTCAAATTAGTGTTTTATAAATTCATGAACAATTTACAAATGTGTAAACCTTTTCAAATATGTGATTTTTAAATTCCTATTTTTAATTATGAATTTTTTATTCATAAAATAAATATTCTATTGAAAAACCATTGCTAATATTCTTTACAAGCACTACTGTTTTCACGTATGGGCAACACATAGGGAGTGAGCGAGAGCTAGTGACAACGAAATTGGGGGCACAACCCGTGTGTGGTGCTCATGAGCGACGTGCCTTAAGGCGAAATCACTAGTAAAGGATTACCCATTGCAATGGTCACATCTCGACCTTCTATGTATTTCACATTCACAACCTCGATTTTTTTATATTCGTCTATTCAAAATGATTTATCTCTTAAACCGTGCTTCCAAATACCGAAATCGTTTTCACTGTTGGATTTCTCATGTGAAGATCTTCGAAACTAGATCCCATGTTAATAATTTACGACCAACTTTCTTTTTGTGAAAAACCGGAAACAAGAAAAACAAATAAAAAACAAAATTCAGAAAAACCTGCAACCAAAAAAATCAAATTCTGAAAAAGAAACGGAGCCTAAAAGCATGGTTGCTGTATTTACTCTATTTTTGGAAGCACCAGCTATGATTTTTCTTTTTTTCGAGGAAGCACAGTGTGCTCGTAGAAGCACATATTGTACTCTTCCCTTTGCGAGTACAAGCACTGTTGTACTGCTTCTCTTGAAAGCATATATTTGCTTCTCGCGAAAGCACATGTTGCGCTTCTCATGGAAGCAAATGTGTGCTTCCATGAGAAACACAAATGTCCATCTCATGAAGACATGGATTTTTTTCCTATTCGAAAAGGACTGTTGTGCTTTACAAAAAAATCTCTAAAAGCTAGTGAAGATCATGAAAATGTCGGAAAGCTGAAAAAGCCCCCAAACATAAAAAATCCAAAAAGTCATAAAAATAATAAAATTCAGAGGAAACGCCCAACATGGTACACACGATTGGACGCATCACTTGACATGCTCCCAAGGCATAAAAAATGACCCCTATAGGCCCTCCTAAGGGGTAACCTCTTGTTAGCGACTCCCGCCTAAAGGGCCAATGCTATGCATTGTAGAACGCACGAGCCTCCAACCGAGCGAGCACATGGTAAGATTTTTCCTTTTTTTGTGCATTTATTTTTAATTTAATAATCAAGGATTTGAGAGTACTGTTTGATAATTCAAAAATATATACCTTTGGAAAATATTTGTGAATTCAAAAATAACCATTGATGAAAAACTGTTTATAAATTTGAAAAAAATTCGTGATTCAAAAAATATTAGTAATTTGAGAAAAAGTTCATGAATTTGAAAAAATATTTTGTGTTCATTATTTCATTGTGTTATTGTTAAAAAAATGTGTACTAGATAAATCTTCAGCATATAATAATAAAATAGTTGATCGTACATTAACAACAGTTCAGTTTCTAAAACAAATGGTCATTGTATGTTAAAAAAATGATAACCATACATTAAAAAAATTTCACTTCGTATAGAACAAATGTTCCGTACACTTAATAAGATGTTCGTGGTGAATTCAAAAAATATTCATGAATTCAAAAAATTGTTCACGATTTCAAAACATGTTCACGTATTCGAAAAAAATCATATGTTCAAAAAAAGTTTGTGAATACAATAAGTGTTCGTGTATTCCCAAAAAATGTCTATGAATTCCAAAAACATTGGGAATTCCAAAAACAATTCACTCCAAAAAAATGGTTCCGAAACCTTAAATTTAGAATAAATTTAAAAACATTTATGGATTCACATAAATTTTATCAAATTACAAAAATGTACACATATTGCGAAAAAATATATGTCAACAAAACTTGAAATCAATAAAAAAATTCAAAAATCCGAACAATTTTTTTAAACATGAACATTGTTTTCAACTGATGAACAAATTTTGACAACAGAAACATTTTTTGAAATTGCAAGCAATATGTGAAAACATGACTAGTTTTTGAATTTATGATCAATATTTTAAAATAGAGCATTTTTTAATTTCCAAAAAATGAAAATAAAACAAATAGAATGGACAAAAGGAGAATAAAAAAATAAAACCAGAAGAAAACTAGGAAAAGCAGTAAAGAAAGAGAAAACCGACTTGGTACCTTATAAAAGGTTCACAAAACCGATAGAAAAATTGTATTCTTCTAGAAGGTTCCCAAAAGTGGTTGAGGATCTTGCGTAACCTTCTTTTTAGAAAATCTTGCGTAGCCTTGAGAAAACGGCAAACCCTTTTTGGCGCCTTCAGCGCCCGTTGTTAAAGGCGTTTACACCATCCGGCGCACACCCCCACTTCAAGCTAGGCCGGCCCATTTTACTTTTCTTTCTTTCGTGCTAAACTCCGAAAAAGGAAAAACTGGTTGAGGATCTTGCGTAGCCTCTTTTTAGCAAATCTTACATAGCTTTTTTTTGAGAGAACACCAATTTTATAGATTACTCGACAACATTATACAGAGTTCCCCGGATACAATCCGGAACAGAAAAGAAAACACAAGGACTAACTGAATACATACAAGCTCTAGCTAACAAATGATCAACAATATTCAAATGCCGATGTATGTGCTTGAAGATCACCGAATTGAAGGCAGCGACTGCAATTTTAATATCAGAAACCACCGCACCAATAGCAGAACAGTCAATTCTTGAAGAATGAATTATGTGCACCAAAGATAGGCAATTTGTAGCAAAGATAACATCATGTACTTGCTTTTCCAAAGCCAAATGAACAACTCGCCTAAGAGCTATAGCCTCCGCCATCTCCGGCTCGAGAACACCAAGAACTGGCTCACTGGAGACCACTACGAAACGTGCCTCATGATCCCGAGCGACGACCCCCATGACTGATCTGTCAAGCTCAGAAAAAATGGCAGCGCTAGAATTGAACATAACAGTACCAGAGGGCGGCGGAGACCAAGTTATACTGGAGATGTTGGTATCACGCCTGTGTTTAGTAACCGGTTTGTAGAGATGATGCAAAATAAGTTCGACAAATGCCTTGATTTTCTCGGCTGTACATCGAGGATGGAGTGCCTTTGGGTTCTTTCTAGCATAGTTTCTAGCTTCCCAAATATGCTATATAGTCACTGCCAGCACAATACAATTCTGGTGTGAGGATCAACCAAGGAAATCAAAAAGGCATTTTTTAGGATATAAAATCATGGTGTTGTAGACAGATCCCATAAGTATCCTTGATCACGTCCCAAACATCTCTAGCATGAGGAAAAAAGAGAAGAGCATGCTCAACAGATTCTAATCTATTGCAAAAAAGCAAAGCTCGGAGGAAGGAACCTGACGCCTTAAAAGTTGATCACATGTGGGAAGACAATTCTGAGCAAAACACCATAAAACAACTTTCATCTTATTAGCCCACTAGGGCGCGCCCCCCTCTCCTGGCGCGCCCAGGTGGGTTGTCCCCACCTGGTGGCCCAGCAGACCCTGAAACCAACGCTATAAAATCCTATTTTGGAGAAAAAATCAAGGAGAAGAATTATCACGATCCACGAGACGGAGCCGCCGCCAAGCCCTGTTCTTCCTCGGGAGGGCAGATCTGGAGTCCATTTGGGGCTCGGGAGAGGGGGATCTTTGTTCTTCGTCATCACCAACCATTCTCCATCGCCAATTCCATGATGCTCCCCACCGGGAGTGAGTAATTCCTTCGTAGGCTCGCTGGTCGGTGAGGAGTTGGATGAGATTCATTATGTAATCGAGTTTGTTTTGTTAGGGCTTGATCCCTAGTATCCACTATGTTCTTAGATTGATGTTGCTATGACTTTGCTATGCTTAATGCTTGTCACTTTGGGTCCGGGTGCCATGATTTCAGATCTGAACCGTTTATGTTATCATCATTATATCCATGTTCTAGATCCGATCTTGCAAGTTATAGTCACCTACTACGTGTTATGATCCGGCAACCCCGGAGTGACAACAACCGGGCCCACCCCGGTGATGACCGTAGTTTGAGGAGTTTATGTATTCATTATGTGTTAATGCTTTGTTCTGGTTCTTTATTAAAAGGATGCCTTAATATCCCTTAGTTTTCAATATGGACCCCGCTGCCACAGGAGGGTAGGACAAAAGATGTCATGCAAGTTCTTTTAATAAAGCACATATGACTATTTACAGAATACATGCCTACATTATATCGATGAACTAGAGCTAGTGCCGAATCGCCCTAGGTTATAACTGACACATGATGAATATCATCCAACAAGTCACCAATCCAATGCCTATGAACTTTTCCATATTGTTTTCTGCTAAGTTACTACTGCTATCATCATTGTTACGTTTGCTACAAAATTACTGCTATCACAGTTGCTCTTACTATTGTTGTTGTCACTACTATCAAAACTATCAAACTACTATGCTACTGATCACTTTGCTGCAGATAATTAATCTCCAAGTGTGGTTGAATTGACAACTCAGCTGCTAATACCTTCAAATATTCTTTGGCTCCCTTTGTGTCGAATCTATAAATTTGGGTTGAATACTCTACCCTCGAAAACTGTTGCCGGGGAGCATAGATATATTTGTTGAGTCACTTGGGATTATTATCAATTTATCACTATGAAGAATCTGAAGGATCCTAAGACTAAGATATTTCCCTTAAGTACGAGGGGAGGTAAGAAACTGCCATCGATTACGCTTTAGATTCACCTTCATTATGAGTAAACTTGCAACACCACCACATGCTATTAATTACGATATGTCGCAAGTTATTGTTGATGTCACTTCTACTATGAATGATGCTTACGATGATGTTAGTACCTTTCTTGATAATGATGATGTGCCACTTGGTGAATTTCTTGATGAACAAATTGCTAGAGTAATACAACATGATGTTGTTGAGTCTGATGATGAGCTTGAAACTAAAACTCCTGGAACACCTGCTAGAACTAGCCCTCCTAGATATGAATTGCCTAAGGTACCGCAAGGTTATGTTACGAGTGAAGAAACAACTAGAGATATTCTTGCTTGTAATGATAGAAATGACCTAGAGAAATTACTACACAAGTATAAAGAACATCTCTGAATGCTAGAATGAAATGTGATCCTAAGTTTGCTACTTCACCTATCTTTATTGATGATAAGGATTATGAATTCTCTATCGACCCAGAGTTAATTAGTTTGGTTCAATCTGATCCTTTCCATGGTTATGAAACTGAAACTGTTGTGGCACATCTCACTAAGTTGAATGACATAGCCACCCTTTTTACTCATGACGAGAAAACTCGCTACTATTTTATTCTCAAATTATTTCCTTTCTCATTAAATGGTGATGCTAAAGCTTGGTACAATACTCTTGCTCCTAGTTGTGTGCATAGTCCCCAGGATATGATTTATTACTTCTCTGAAAAATATATTCCTACTCATAAGAAATAAGCTGCCTTACAGGAAATATTTAACTTTGTACAAACTAAACAAGAGAGTCCCCCACAAGCTTGGGGGAGGCTTTGCCAATTTGATGCGGAGCATCCCACGATCATCCCCATGGACTTACAACCGTCTCATCAAGAGCCAAGAGGACCCATGACATGAGCTAGAGCTAGAGCTCTCGAGAACGAGGTGACCTCTTTCCTTATTGATATCACATATGATCCACTCGAGACATGGCTACTACCTAAGTCCGATATGCTATGCATGATTAGGTGTCAAGGGAACCTCCCGAGGGGCCTTGCGTGCAGATGGACAAGCCACCAAGTCCGCGGATGAAGAGAACCATCGGAGAAGGCCGAGAGCACCTTCCAGCCACGGACATCCGCCATGGCCCCGGACATCCGGCCCCTGGAGCTTCTACCTCAACAGATCCAATCGGCCAAGTTTCCGGGGCCGGACATCCGGCGTCAAGCCCGGACATCCGCCCTCAGCCGGATATCCGGCCCCCTGAAATCCGGCGCCTTTCCCGATTCGGCTGAAGCAGTCGCCCCAGCCGGACATCCGGCTGAGAGCCCGGACATCCGGCGCCTCCACGAAGGCCGGACATCCGCCCGACGCCGGACGTCCGGCCTCCCTGCAAGTGCGATGCCTCGTGGCCTTGTCCCTTGTACCCCTTCGCCTCGAGACTATATATACTTGTTCCCTTTCCTCTTTCTAGGGTTAGCATTGGATTAGCTCATATTCTTGTGTGAGAGCCTTTTCTCATCCACTTGGCTACTTCTCCTCGGAGATCGGGACCTCTACGGAGAAAGATCCCCCAAGCGGATTCAAGACCCCTTCTAGGGTGGACCCCCTCAAGGCCTCCTCACGGAGAAGAACGGCTACCGTTTGTATCGTCCTTTGTTGATCTTGAATCTTGTGCCACTCTATGTGATCGGTGATCTAGCATTTGTGTGATTGATCCCTTGTCGGTTTTAGTGATTTCTCTCTCGTTTCCTCCGTGTTTCCCTCTTGTTCTTCCGCGTGTTCTTCGTGATTCCCGTAGGATCCGCTCCAACGTGAAATATCATACACGTAGGGTTCCGCCTACATCATCTATGGTATCATGAGCCACGTTGATCACGTTATTGGAGCCCCTACCCTCTTTTTCTAGCTTGATTTTGTTGTTTTTGTCCTAATTCGAAAATTCCCCACAAAAATAGCCCCAATTTTTTTTGTGATTTGTTAGGTGTGATGAAGTTTTGTTGGATTTGATCCGTGGATTTCGTGTGTTGCAGGTAGATCTAGCTTTCTCCCACCATTTCCACAATTTCCATCCACAAAATCCCCCGAATTTTGTCCCGATTCCCACCTTCCCCCGCGGTGTTCATCCAGCCCGGACATCCGGCCCGATCAGCCCGGACATCCGGCTTCCAGCCCGGATTTCCGGCCCCTGGTAACAACAATCCCTTCCACCACCCCGATCAACGCCTAGCTTTCGCCAAATTTTGTCCCGTGCCCACATACACTTCCACGTACCTCCACCACTTCCGCATAACACCACCTTAGCCTTTCCCAATTCCAATTTCGACAACGTTGCCAAATTTTGCCTTGAGAATTTGAGTTGGGGTTTTCCGTATCCTTTTGTGTTTCGGCTATCTAGGTACGGTTCAACATCAACATCACCACCGCTCATCTTCGTCAAGGACGGTAACATCGTCGACACCTTTGACATTACTTGCAATAGCATTGATAACCATCATAGCCCATCTTTCGCGTTGCTTACCCATCGAGACTAGAAATTGAGTATTGCCGGCAACGTGACTTGTGCACATTAGTGATCATACTCCATAGCATACATACCATATCAAAGTGGTGCATATCTTACCATCAACTTGTGTTTCACAAAGTTGTCATCGCCTACACATTTGCTATCTTGGTTCGTGAAGTTTTGCATGAGAAAAGAGCTCAAAAGAGAAAGAGCCATTAAAGCTTTTAAGCAAAGAGAGAAAGATAAGCAAAGAGCTTATGAGCAAGAACCATAGCATCATACAACATTAAGATTGTCATACTTGATCATCTTGGATCAACACATCGAAACACAATACATATAGCATACTTGGGATAGAAGTCGTTGCATTTTGCTTAGTAGGTTGTGCACAAGTTCGTATCCGCCTATTGTGCAATCGTGCTAGCGTCTCTCTAGTGTTGTGCAACAAGAGCATCTTCGTGAATTCCACATTTTGGCTCATCCTTGGTTGCATAACACCATATTATCTTTTGCGTGTGTGTTTCCGTGTACCTTATCTTGCTAGTGGTCTACTTGTTGCATTTGCAAATTTGTGAATCATTTCCAACTTTATTGAGTCTCACTTACAATTGCATCAAATTTTGTGCCACCATCCTAACCGAGCTCCACCATAAAGCTTTTTACTTGTGTAGGTGTGAGAACCGACAAGAATCGGTACCAAGAGTGCTATTTCATTGTCCGCATTTGAGTGAACTTGATTCATCTTCAACATCGGTCAAAGGTACATTGGTATAAGTTCTTTTCTGTTCTACCACTCACATTTTGCTTGGAATGATGGATAGGCCAAGTTCTTCTACCAACCCACTCTTCAACGAGCAAGACGACGACATGTCTTCATATGTCACCAAGAACCACCTATTTGGTGCACAACGAGCGTTGCACCAAGAACAACAAGCAATGAGCGACCGCATCGACAACCTCGCCACCGACTTGCGACTCTCCGAGCAACGTACAAGAGACTACTTCGACAACAAGTTCGAGGCCCACAAGCAAGAGAATGATGCAAGAATGGACGAGATCCGCGCGTTGATGAGAAACCGGCATCATTCAACTTCTTCATCATCAAGACGGAGCCGCTCGAGTCGACATTCCGACGACACCTTCTATGACTCAAGTACACCGTCATCGAACACTCTTCGACGAGCCGCGCGCCAAGACCTTCATGCATCTCGCAACCCGCTACATGTCAAGCATTCACAAGAGCAAGTTGATGATCAAGTTCCTCGTCCTCAATCTAATCAAGAAGCTTTTGCTCAAGCTAAAGAACGACAACGTCTTAATCGTCGCCAACAAGAGGAAGAACGAGCACGTCTTCACCAAGACGAACAAGATGCCAAGGCTCAACGTCTTCAACAACAACAACGTGAGGCGCAAGCTCTTGAGGCGCAACGTGCCCTTCAAGAATCAAGTAGAGCCTTCGCCAACCGCAATCGCGAACGGCGCAATCAAGAGGAAGCCCTTCAAGAAGAAATCCAAGAGAGGAACTACCAACCTCATGTACAACGTCAAGTTCCTCAAGCTCCTCCACAAGCCCGTCAAGCTCCACCTCAACCTCAAGTACAACAAGAGCAAGTTGACCATGGTCTTCCTCCACGCCAAGAGCAACATGAAGACGACTACAATCCACGTCAAGGACGTCATCATCAACATCGTCAACAACACAATGAAGAGCAACGCTACGGTAAGCTAAAATTCACCATGCCCAAGTTCAATGGAAGCAATGACCCCGAAGACTACCTCTCATGGGCATTGGAGGTTGACAAAATCTTCCGGTTGCACAACTACGATGAAGCAAAGAAAATTGCTATGGCATCACTTGAGTTCCAAGACTATGTGCTCATATGGTGGGAACAAATCATTGAGCGACGACAAGCAAGAGGTGAACCTCCAATCACCACTTGGGCTCAAATGAAGGATGTCATGCGAGCACGTTTTGTGCCAACCTACTACAACCGCGACCTCTTCAAGAAACTCCAACTACTCAAGCAAGGAACAAAGAGCGTTGAAGAATATTACAAGGAAATGGAGATAGCCATGATTCGAGCCAATGTCAAGGAAGATGATGAGCAAACTATGGCACGTTTCTTGAATGGACTCAATCATCCCATCAAGAAGATCGCGGACTTCCAACCATACTCATCCCTCATTGAGCTCGTGCATCAAGCTACAAAGGCGGAGCATGCCAAGTGCAAGAATGACTTCAAATGCCAAGTACTCATCCAAGACCTCTGGCTCCTCCAACAACCAAGCTTCAACGACTCCTCCATCATCTACATCAACCAAACTTTCTTCAAGAAACGACGACAAGTCAAGTTACAAGAAGACTTCGACAAGCTCAAGTCGTCCTCCTCCTACTACAAGCAACATCAAGCCGCGTGCTTCATCCTCTACTCCGACCGATGAGACCATCAAGACAAGCTCCTTCAAGTGTTTCACTTGCGGCGGCCGAGGCCACAAGTCATCTGAATGCACCAACAAGCGCACCATGATCCTCAACGACGATGGCACATATGACTCCATGAGTGAAGAGGAGATGGAAGCTCTTGAGCAAGTGGCCATGCACCGCAAGTGAACAAAGAAGAAGATGATCAAGTCTTTTGTGATGAGGATTCGAGCCCGCCCTCGTTGTCTCCAAGGTCTTGACTCTTCAACATCAACAAGAAGAAGACCAACGATGCCACATCTTCCACACAAAAGCCGGCATCAATGGACGGTCCATCAAGGTCATCATCGATGGAGGTAGTTGCCACAACTTGGCAAGTGAAGAACTATGCTCCAAGCTCCAATTGGTCAAGAGGAAGCACCCGCACCCCTACAAGGTTCAATGGCTAAGTGACTCTGGCACTATACGAGTCGAGCATACGGTCCAAGTCTCCTTCAAAATCGGTGCTTATGAAGACACGTTGGAATGTGATGTGGTCCCAATGACCGTTTGCCACCTACTTCTAGGTCGACCATGGCAATTCGACCGTGGTGTCATCCACAATGGGCGTACCAATCACTATAGCTTCAAGATGAAAGGGAAGGAATATGTGCTACGACCTATGTCTCCTACTCAAGTGATAGCCGACAAGCAAGCCACACATCATAGAGAAAAGAGTGAGAAAGTGATCCACCCAAAAGTGAGTGAGAGCCACAAGCCAAATTTGAGCGACTCTTCGCCTAGAGAGAAAAACCTCATCCTATTTGCCACCAAAAGTGAGATGAGAGAAGTGTGTGAGAACCCATCGAGTGTGATGCACTTTGTCCTTGTGTGCAAGGATGGAGAACCAAAACTAACACCATTCACGAGCTACCTTTGGTGTTTCAATCTCTTTGCAGGAATTTCAAGATGTTTTTCCCGATGAGCTACCTCCGGTCTACCTCCTCTTCGAGGATAGAGCATCGAATTGACCTCATCCCGGGCGCCTCTTCCAAACAAAGCTCCATACCGAGTCAATCCGGAAGAAACCAAGGAGATTCAACGGCAAGTACAACAACTCATCGACAACGGTCAGTGCACGTGAAAGCCTAAGCCCTTGTGCCGTTCCGGTTATTCTTGTGCCTAAGCCCGATGGAAGTTTCCGCTTGTGCTCCGATTGTAGACCTATCAATGCTATTACCGTTCGATATAGGCATCCCATTCCTCGCTTAGATGACATGCTTGATGAACTTAGTGGAGCCAACTTTTCTCAAAATTGATCTTAAAAGTGGCTATTATCAAATCCGCATACAAGAGGGTGATGAATGGAAAACTGCTTTCAAAACCAAATTTGGTTTATATGAATGGTTAGTGATGCCTATGGGTCTTTCGGAAGCTCCCGGTACTTTTGTGCGTCTTATGCATCATGTGCTTCGTCCTTATATTGGAGTCTTTGTTGTGGTTTACTTTGATGATATTCTTGTGTTTAGCAAAACCATGAAAGAGCACATCAATCATGTAAAATCTATGTTGCAAACTCTTTGCAAGGAAAGCCTTTATGCAAACTTGAAAAAATGCACTTTTGGGGTTGACAAAGTGGTTTTCTTGGGTTTTGTAGTTTCCTCAAAGGGTGTCCATGTTGATGAATCTAAAATTGAAGCAATTAAAACTTGGCCCCAACCCACCAATTTGCAACAAGTGCGAAGTTTTCTTGGTCTTGCGGGTTTCTATCGTCGCTTTGTGAAAGATTTTAGCACAATTGCCGCTCCTTTGCATGCTTTGAGCAAGAAGAATACTCCCTTTGTTTGGGGAACTTTGCAATCAACCGCTTTTGATGAGATCAAGTCTTTGCTTACTCATGCTCCGATTCTTGCTTTGCCCAATTTTGACAAAACTTTTGAGGTTCATTGTGATGCAAGTGGTACCGAATTGGCGGAGTTTTGATGCAAGAAAAACGAGCCATTGCTTATTTTAGTGAAAAACTCTCCGTGCTCAACTTAATTATCCCATCTATGACAAAGAATTGTATGCTTTAGTGCGTGTGCTACATGTTTGGGAACATTACCTTAGACCTCATGAGTTTGTCATCCATACCGATCATGAAACGCTTAAGGACCTCAAAGGTCAAACTAAATTGAACAAGCGTCATGCCAAATGGAGTGAATTCATTGAATCTTTTCCTTATGTGATCAAGTACATTAAAGGTAAAGAAAATGTAGTTGCCAACGCGCTTTCACGCATATGCATGTTTGTCACTCAACTTGAGTTGAATGTTATTGGTTTTGAGCATATAAAAGACTTGTATGAGCATGATCCATCTTTTGCTTCTCCTTATGCTAAGTGTTTGACGCATACGTCTTGGGAACAATATTACATCAAGGATGGATACCTTATGAGAGCTAACAAACTTTGCATTCCCGAGTCTTCTCTTCGTTTGCTCCTCTTGCAAGAGGCCCATGGAGGCGGACTCATGGGACACTTTGGACGCGACAAGACATTCGCCATGCTCCCCACCAACTACTTTTGGCCCAAGATGTTCCGCGACGTCTCACGCTTCACCAACCGATGCTATACATGTCGCAAAGCTAAGTCTAAAGCTCAATCTCATGGTCTTTACATGCCTCTTCCTATTCCATATCAACCATGGGAAGACATTAGTATGGATTTTGTACTTGGTTTGCCTAGGACTCAAAATGGCAAGGATTCCGTCTTTGTTGTTGTGGATAGATTTTCTAAGATGGCACATTTCATACCTTGCAACAAGATAGACGATGCTTCACATGTTGCCAATCTCTTTTGTAGGGAAATCTTGCGACTCCATGGCGTACCAAAGACAATCGTCTCCGATCGTGACATCAAGTTCTTGAGTTACTTTTGGAAGACCCTATGCGCCAAGCTCGGAATCAAGCTCTTGTTCTCCTCGGCATACCATCCTCAAACCGATGGCCAAACGGAGGTGACGAACCGCACACTATCCACTCTACTTCGTGTATTGATAAAGAAGAACATCAAGGAATGGGAAGCATGTCTACCCATCATGAAATACGCCTACAATCGTGCAAGACATTCAACTACCGGCAAGTCCCCCTTCGAGGTCGCTCTACGGTTTCAACCCCTTGTCCCCATTGGACATTCTACCACTTCCTCTCCACGAGCGCACCAACATGGATGCAAGTGAACGAGCAAGCTACATCAAGAAGATGCACGAAGACACAAGGCACACCATTGAGCGCCAAGTACAACGTCAAGCAAACAAGCTCAACGCAAACAAGCAACCCCTCGTCTTCAACATTGGTGATCTCGTGTGGCTACACCTTCGCAAGGACCGCTTCCCCAAAGAACGCAAGTCCAAGCTTCTCCCTCGAGCCGATGGACCTTTCAAGGTGCTAGCACGCTACAACGACAACGCCTACAAGATCGACCTACCTCGAGACAAATACAACGTGGCGACATCTTCAACGTCAAGGACCTCGCACCATTCCATGGAGATGAAGCTTTTGATCCGAGGTCGGATCTCTCCCAAGGGGAGAGGATGCGGAGCATCCCACGATCATCCCCATGGACTTACAACCGTCTCATCAAGAGCCAAGAGGACCCATGACACGAGCTAGAGCTAGAGCTCTCGAGAACGAGGTGACCTCTTTCCTTATTGATATCACATATGATCCACTCGAGACATGGCTACTACCTAAGTCCGATATGCTATGCATGATTAGGTGTCAAGGGAACCTCCCGAGGCCTTGCGTGCAGATGGACAAGCCACCAAGTCCAGCGGATGAAGAGAACCATCGGAGAAGGCCGAGAGCACCTTCCAGGGCCGGACATCCGCCATGGCCCCGGACATCCGGCCCTGGAGCTTCTACCTCAACAGGATCCAATCTGCCAAGTTTCAGGGTCGGACATCCGCCCCCAGCCGAAATCCGCGCCCTTTCCCGATTCGGTTGAACGGTCGCCCCAGCCTGGACATCCGGGCTGAGAGCCCGGACATCCGGCGCCTCGCGAAGGTCGGACATCCGGCCCGACGCCTTGGACGTCCGGCCTCCCACTGCGTCACGATGCCTCGAGGCCTTGTCCCTTGTACCCCTTCGCCGAGACTATATATACTTGTTCCCTTTCCTCTTTCTAGGGTTAGCATTGGATTAGCTCATATTCTTGTGTGAGAGCCTTTGCTCATCCACTTGGCTACTTCTCCTCGGAGATCAGGACCTCTACGGAGAAGATCCCCCAAGCGGATTCAAGAGCCCCTTCTAGGGTGAACCCCCTCAAGGCCTCCTCACGGAGAAGAACGGCTACCGTTTGTATCGTCCTTTGTTGATCTTGAATCTTGTGCCACTCTATGTGATCGGTGATCTAGCATTTGTGTGATTGATCCCATGTCGGTTTTAGTGATTTCTCTCTCTCGTTTCCTCCGTGTTTCCCTCTTGTTCTTCCGCGTGTTCTTCGTGATTCCCCGTAGGATCCGCTCCAACGTGAAAGATCATACACGTAGGGTTCCTCCCTACATCACAGTTACTTAATGCTTTGCATGATCATCCTCTTAAGAAAAATGAAATACTTGATATCTTCTATAATGGACTAACCGGTGCTTTTAGGGACTTCCTAGATAGTTGTGCTGGTTGTGTTTTCAAGGAACGAACTGTTGGACAAGCTGAAGAATTATTGAATAATATTTAAAAACTATGATGATTGGACTATTCCTGAACCACCGCCTAAACCCACTCCGAAGAAGAGGTGTATATTATATCTCAGTCCCGAAGATATGCAAGAGGCAATGAAATCTATGAAGGAAAAAGGTATTAAAGCTGAGGATGTTAAAATTTTACCTCCTATTGAAGAAATACATGGGCTTAATACACCACCGCTGCCTAAGGTGGTAGAGGTAAATTCTCTTATGAAGTTCAATGATAATGATAATCCTCACAATATGCATCCTAGTCAATGCCTTTATGAGTTTGAAAACTACATTAGAAAACAAGATCACTTAAATGCAAATGTTATTAAACAATTGAAATATAATTCTGATATGATTGCTCGCTTGAGTGACTTGTTATTTAGAATTTCAAATGATGTTAGAGGTGTTGGAAAACATGCTTGTATGGTTCAAACTCAATTAAAACAAGTTGCTAAATCTCAAAAAGAATTGCTTGATGAAATGAATCATAATATACATGACTTTGCTATTAGACTTGCAACTAGAGGAGGTAAAATGACTCAGGAACCACTTTATCCTGAGGGATACCCTAAAATAATTGAACAAGATTCACAAAGAAATAACACTAGTACACCTAGTCCTTCTAAAAAGAAAAAGAAGAAGAAAAGTGATAGGACTTTGCATACTTCTAGTGAACCTGAAATAGAAAAACCTCTTGATAATGATACTGAAACTTCTACCTCTGATGCTGAAACTCAATCTGGTAATGAACACTCACCTAGTGATAATGAAAAAGATAATGATGAGGTTCATGAAGACTCTCAATCCAATGAAAAAGAACCAGATAATGATGTTGAGATAGAACCACCTATTGATCTTGATAACCCACAAGCTAAGAATAAAAGATATGACAAAAGAGCCTTTGTTGCTAGAAAACACGGTAAAGAAAGAGAACTGTGGGTTCAAAAACCTATGCCTTTTCCACCCAAGTCAACTAAAAAGAAAGATGATGAAGAATTTGAGCGCTTTCTTTGAGATCTTTGAGGCCGGTCTTTTTGCGTACTAAACAGTGATATCCTGAAAATGCCTCCTTATGCAAAGTATATGAAAGACATCATCACAAATAAGAGAAAAATACCGGAAGCTGAAATCTCCACTATGCTTGCTAATTATACTTTTAAATATGGAGTGCCCAAAAAAATTGGAGATCCAGGAATACCAACTATACATTGCTCTATCAAGAAGAATTATGTGAAAACTGCTTTGTGTGACTTAGGAGCTGGTGTTAGTGTTATGCCTTTCTCTTTATATAAAAGGCTTGATTTGAATAAACTCACACCTACTGAAATATCTTTGCAAATGGCTGACAAATCAACTGTCATACCTATCGGTATCTGTGAGGATGTGCCCGTTGTTGTTGCTAATGTTACTATTTTGACTGACTTTGTTATACTTGAGATGCCCGAGGATGACAACATGTCGATTATCCTTGGTAGACCCTTCTTGAATACTGCAGGGGTTGTTATTGATTGCAATAAAAGCAAGGTCATCTTTCATATTAATGGTAATGAGCATACGATGCACTTTTCGAAGAAACAATTCCAAGTGAATGGTATTAATGTTATTGAAAAATCTCCGACAATCACTATTGGAAGTTTTAAAATACCTCTACCTACTATCAAAAAGAAATATGAAATACTTATTGTTGGGGAAATGCATATCCCCATTGAGGTAACTTAGTGCTTTACGAAAGTTCTTCGGTTTCATGCTACGAAAGTGGTTGTTAATAAGACCTGATCAACCTTATTAATGGATCATTTTTGAACGATATGAAGTTGATGAATTTTGTAAGCACTACCTTTTGTCCCTACTTTTTGTTTTCTGTTTTTTTAGTTAAATAAAATAAAATGCCATGTTTTATGTGTTTTCCGAATTTCCCGTGCAATAAAAAATGACCAAAAAATAAAAGTTCTCGTAATGCCCTGAAAATTTTATATGATTTTTCTTGAATATTTCTGAATTTCTCGTGCAAATAATACCCGAGGGAGGTGCACCAGTTGGGCACAACCCATCTGGCTGCGCCAGGACCCCCCAGGCGAGCCCTGGTGGGTTGTGGTCCCCACGTGGGGCCCCTCACTTACCTCTTCATCCCACATCATCACTTACCTCGAGAAAAAAAATCTCCATTGCTCTCTCTCCCATGTTCTTGAGCTCAAACCCGCGGATTTCGATCTCTTTGCTCGAAGCTCCATTTTCGAAACTGTTTCGGGGGATTGTTGCTTGGTATGTGACTCCTCCGTTTGTTCAATTAATTTTTGCTTTAGTGGTTTATATTTTGAATAATTAGCTACTCTTGGTGCTATTGTAGATGTGCTTGCATGTTAAATTCTTAGTGTTCTAAGTAGTTTGAATGCTTGTTATGGCTTCTATGCATCCCTGTGAGTAGTTGCTATCAATTTTATAAAGTTTTGTTGACAAATTTTTGTTACCCCAAAAAATGTATATTTAGAAAATTGTACGCGGACATGAATATCTTTAGGAAGTTTGGCTCTAAGAAGAACTCCAAGGGTGTTATTGGGGAGTCTTCTAACAGTGATCTCCACCCTCGGAGGTTGGCGGAGGTACGGCTGTGCGAATGGCCGCACACCCCGTTCCTGGAAGAGGCTGGAATTCTTCAGGAGTTCACACAATATGTTGCTAAAGCCGGCCTCACCGACTTCATCGCAGATGAGTGTGACCAGCACCAAATCCTCACAAACATCTTTGTTCAGAGTTTTACTTTCCTGCCTAGAAATAATCCTCCTGAAGTGAGCTTCGATTTATATGCCAAAAACCATCAGATACCACTTACTGAATTTTGTGATATATGCTTGATCCCTTCTGATGGGAGCTTAGCCGAGCCTATGTTGGCCGGGTTTGAGGACTTTTATCGCACTTTGACAGTGGGAGATGAGAGAGGGGTGTCAGCCACCACGGCTGCTAGCATACACTTTCCTGTCGTACATTATTTTGCTTTATTTGTTGCTAAGTGATTGCTCGCTAGAAAGAAAGTAGGTGCGCTCAGCGCACGATACTTCGTTGTTTTACGCCAAGCACTAGAGAAAGACAACACCCATAGCTTGGGAGCTACTGTGGCTCGTCGCCTCCATCTTAATAAATCCCAAGGTGAAATACATGGTGGCATTTTTGCTACTCGTTTGGCGTCTCACATTAAGGTTTAGATACGCCCTCATGATTACCCTCTCCAAGGTTTACCTAAACCGGGCAGCCATGGAACACCACCATTTTCTTGCACGAGATTATCCTGATATCTCCATTCCTTATAACATGATTTTTAGCGTTAAAACTTGTGATATTATTCCACTGCCTGCACCTGCTTTATTTGATTCTGCTGCCATGGGAGGATATAGGATCATGCATGCGGACATCATCACCTACTGGAACGCTCAAGCTGCTGCGGAAGCGGCACAGGAGGAGCCTCAGCAGTGGGACGAGTGGATGTCTGCTCCTCAGCACCCCTACTACCCTCCAGGCTATTGATCGACTACCAAGTTAGGCCAAAAGCCTAAGCTTGGGGGAGTATGTGTTTCCACCGAATTTACATTCATGTTCACTTATTCCATTTGTGGGTGCTCACACTTTCATTGTATCATCCCTGCTTAGATTTATTTTCTTGCTTTCTTCTTGTGTGTTTGAAAAACTTTAGAAAAACCAAAAAAAATTAGTTGTAGTTAATTTACTTTCTATGCATGCTTATTAGTAATATTAAAAAGAAAACCCACAAATATTTCCTTGTTCTTCTTTTGCTTGTTGGGAACTTTCCTGTGTAAATAATTTTTCTCGTTCTTGCTTTTCCCTTTTATTTGCTTGTTCAAGAAAACCAAAAACTCCAAAAATATTTCAGTGTGTTTCTCTGAATTTCTTTTCTTTTTATTCGAGTTGTACCGAGGATAAGACCACGATGAAAATGTTGAGTGGCTCTCATATGAATAACTGTTGAACTAATATAGAGCACATTTTACCTTGTCTTCTCCTGTTGAATAAAATGTCTTGCAGATTCCAGCTTAGTCCATGGCACTCTTGCACTATTATTTTTTTCATATCGTTCGGTCGTGCAAGTGGAAGACAATAATGATGACATTCGATGAACTGGCCGTGGCAGAGAGAAACTGGTATGAACTCGACTTGTTCTGTGTGTGTAAATATGTTTAACCTAGTATCCATGATTCAGCCCATTATGATTAAACATGTTTGCAATGACAATTAGAGATTATAGTTTCTCATGTAATGCATAGGTAGCTGGGAGTTGATAATGATTTATCTTGGATATCAACATTGTGTTAAAATGATTGTGATGTAGTATGATGATATGGTATCCTCCTCTGAATGTTCCAGTGGCTTGACTTGGCACATGTTCATGCATGTAGTTGAATCAAAACCAACATAGCCTCTATGATATTTATGTTCATGGTTTTCATATCCTACTCATGCTAGTGTCCAATGCTACTTATGCATAATGCATGGTTATGATCGTTGTTGCTCTATAGCTGGCCGCTTCTCAATCTAATTGCTAGCCTTCGCCTGTACTAAGTGGGAATTCTGCTTGTACATAAAAACCTTGACCCAAAAGTTATTCTAGATGAGTCCACCATACCTACCTATATGCGGTATTACCCTGCCATCCTAAGTACATTTGCATGTGCCACCTCTAAAAACCTCTAAAAATACCCGTTTTGTGTGCCTGGATCGTTCATGGAACGATAGGAGGTAGTCGGTATCTTCCATGCTAAGCGGGTTATTCTCAGGTCGAGTGTTTATTCACTCTCCATCGCACGAGAAAAGGGCGGTATTAGGGATGCCCAGTCCCAAACTGCAAAATACAAAAAGAGTTAATCGCTCGAATGATCAAACAAAAACTCCCAATGGATTCAAAACCTTTACTTTTTATCGCTTGGGAACCGCCACTAGCTTGTTTAGCATGGGAGATATTGAAACTGATAGTCGTGAAGTAAATGAGAAGGGTGCATGTACCAAAATAATCATTTACCTCTGTTTTAAAAATCGAGCTCTGGCACCTCTGCAAATCACTGCTTCCCTCTGCGAAGGGACTATCTATTTACTTTTATGTTGTGTCACCACCTTCTAAAACAAAGCGCCCGTAAACCGAGGGAGCACAGTTGTCATGGTTTATGCATTGTGTGTAGCTAATGTTGGGCGCATCATGACTGGATCTTTTCTACCATGAATTACAATGTTTAGTCGCTGCTTGAACTTTGGAGGTGATCTGCATTTATGTTTTGTGGTCTCAAAAAGGGCTAGCGAGATACCACTATTGTCATATTATATCTTGGTTATTTTGACAACGTGTTGCCTTTTGAGATATCTTATTATTGCTTGCTAGCTGATTATGTCATTGATATGAGTCATTATAATCTTTAAGAGTTATTGACAACATGGTTAGTTATAATGTTGGCTGAAAACCTGGGTGTTGTTTAAGCTTATTTATGCAACCAAGAGCAAAAGAGTTCATAGAAGTTTTTCTTTTTCACTTTCAATTTATCAACTGAATTGCTTGAGGACGAGCAAAGGTTTAATCTTAGGGGAGTTGATACGTCTCCAATGTATCTACTTTTCCTAACGCTTTTCCTCTTGTTTTGGATTCTAATTTGCATGATTTGAATGAAATTAACCCCAGACTGACACTGTTTTCAGCAGAACTACCATGGTGTTGTTTTTGTGCACAAATATAAGTTATTGGAATGGAACGGAACTTTGCGAGGAATTTTTATACAATAAAAGATAATTTCTGGAGCCAAGACCTGCCAGAGAGGGCACCTGGGTGGGCACAACCCACCAGGGCGCCCCCCTCTCCTGGAGCGCCCAGGTGGGTTGTCCCCACCTGGTGTCCCCACAGACCCTGAAACCAACGCTATAAAATCCTATTTTTGGAGAGAAAAAATCAGGGAGAAAGAATTATCACGATCTATAAGACGGAGCCGCCGCCAAGCCCTGTTCATCCTCGGGAGGGCAGACCTGGAATCCGTTTAGGGCTCCGAAGAGGGGGATCTTCGTTCTTTGTCATCACCAACCCTTCTCCATCGCCAATTCCATGATGCTCCCCACCGGGAGTGAGTAATTCGTTCGTAGGCTCGCTGGTCGGTGAGGAGTTGGATGAGATTCATGATGTAATCGAGTTAGTTCTGTTAGGGCTTGATCCCTAGTATCCACTATGTTCCTAGATTGATGTTGCTATGACTTTGCTATGCTTAATGCTTATCACTTTGGGCCCGGGTGCCATGATTTCAGATCTGAACCGTTTATGTTATCATCATTATATCCATGTTCTAGATCCGATCTTGCAAAGTATAGTCACCTACTACGTGTTATGATCCGGCAACCCCGGAGTGACAACAACCGGGCCCAATCCCGGTGATGACCGTAGTTTGAGGAGTTCATGTATTCACTATGTGTTAATGCTTTGTCCCGGATCTCTATTAAAAGAAGGCCTTAATATCCCTTAGTTTCCAATATGGACCCCGCTGCCACGGGAGGGTAGGACAAAAGATGTCATGCAAGGTCTTTTAGTAAAGCGCGTATGACTATTTACGGAATACATGCCTACATTATATCGATGAACTGGGGCTAGTGCCGAATCGCCCTAGGTTATAACTGTCACATGATGAATATCATCCAACAAGTCACCGATCCAATGCCTACAAACTTTTCCATATTGTTTTCTGCGAAGTTACTACTGCAATCATCACTGTTACACTTGCTACAAAATTACTGCTATCACTGTTACTCTTACTATTGCTGCTGTCACTACTATCAAAACTATCAAACTACTTTGCTACTGATCACTTTGCTACAGATAATTAATCTCCAGGTGTGGTTGAATTGACAACTCAGCTCCTAATACCTTCAAATATTCTTTGGCTCCCCTTGTGTCGAATCTATAAATTTGGGTGGAATACTCTACCCTCGAAACTTGTTGCGATCCCCTATACTTGTGGGTTATCATGGAGCACGTTGATCGCAGGAAAAATGAGGCGGCGGATGCTTTAAGCCGGTTGGGATCCCAACGTAAGCCGGTACCACCTAATGTTTTCCTTGATGGTTTTCATAATACTTCAGTTAAATTGCCTACGGAGGAAGACCTTGTTGTTCCTGACCCGGAGGCACACTTGGTGGCGGCTCTTCATGCTATTCCTGGTTGGACAATCCCATATTTGGCTTATATGACCCTGGGTGAGTTACTTGAAGATGAAACTTTGGCCAGACGGATAACCCGGTGGCCTAAGTCAATGACTATTATCAATGGAGAGTTGCACCGATGCAGTGTCACAGGGGCATTTCTACATTGTGTTTCTCCTGAGGAGGGCTGTGAGATTCTATGAGAGATTCATGAAGGAGATTGTGGCCATCATGCCGGCTCTAAGTCTCTCGTGGCTAAGGCTTTTCATCCTGGGTTTTATTGGCTGATGGCTCATGCTGATGCAGAGGATTAGGTCAACAAATGTGATGGTTGTCAGAAATTTTCACGACGAGCTCATGTGCTTGAAGGAAATATGCCCTAGAGGCAATAATAAAGTTATTATTTATTTCCTTATATCATGATAAATGTTTATTATTCATGCTAGAATTGTATTAACCGGAAACATAATACATGTGTGAATATATAGACAAACAAATAGTCACTAGTAAGCTGCTTACATATTGGGCATCAAGATCTATAGAGATAGATCAAGACGCTTAATTGACTTTCACAAAGCACATACCTTGATAAAGTTTTGAAGAAATTCAAAATGGATCAGCAAAGAAAGGTTTTTTACCTGTATTACAAGGTGTAAGATTGAGTCAGACTCAATGCCCGACCACAGCAGAAGATAGAGAGAAAATGAAAGATGTTCCCTATGCTTCAGCCATAGGCTCTATCATGTATGCAATGTCAGTGTACCGGACACTGACGTATGCTTAGCTGTAAGCTTGGCAGGAAGGTACCAAAGTAATCCAGAGTGGATCATCGGACAGCGGTCAAGAACATCCTGAAATACCGAAAAGGACTAAGGATATGTTTCTCGTATATGGAGGTGACAAAGAGCTAGTCGTAAATGGTTACGTCGATGCAAGCTTTGACACCGATCCGGACGATTCTAAATCGCAAACCGGATACGTGTTTTGTTAAGCGGTGGAGCTGTCGGTTGGTGCAGTTCTAAACAAAGCGTCGTGGCGGGATCTACATGTGAAGCGGAATACATAGCTGCTTGAAGCGACAAATGAAGGAGTCTGGATGAAAGAGTTCATTTCTGATCTAGGTGTCATACCTAGTGCATCGGGACCAATGAAGATCTTCTGTGACAATCTTGGTGCAATTGCCTTGGCAAAGGAATCCAGATTTCACAAGAGGACCAAGCATATCAAAAGACGCTTCAACTCCATTCGGGACCAAGTCCAAGTGGGAGACATAGAGATTTGCAAAATACATACGGATCTGAATGTTGCAGACCCATTGACTAAGCCTCTTCCACGAGCAAAACATGATCAGCACCAAGACTCCATGGGTGTTAGAATCATTACCGTGTAATCTAGATTATTGACTCTAGTGCAAGTGGGAGATCAAGGAAATATGCCCTAGAGGCAATAATAAAGTTATTATTTATTTCCTTATATCATGATAAATGTTTATTATTCATGCTAGAATTGTATTAACCGGAAACATAATACATGTGTGAATACATAGATAAACAAATAGTCACTAGTAAGCCTCTACTAGACTAGCTCATTAATCAAAGATGGTTATGTTTCCTAACCATAGACATGTGTTGTCATTTGATTAATGGGATCACCTCATTAGAAGAATGATGTGATTGACATGACCCATTCCGTTAGCTTAGCACTTGATCGTTTAGTATATTGCTATTGCTTTCTTCATGACTTATACATGTTCCTGTAACTATGAGATTATGCAACTCCGTTTACCGGAGGAACACTTTGGGTACTACCAAACGTCCACAACGTAATCGGGTGATTATAAAGGAGTACTACAGGTGTCTCCAAAGGTACTTGTTGGGTTGGCGTATTTCAAGATTAGGTTTTGTCACTCCGATTGTCGGAGAGGTATCTCTGGGCCTTCTCGGTAATACACATCACATAAGCCTTGCAAGCATTACAACTAATGAGTTAGTTGTGAGATGATGTATTACGTAAGCGAGTAAAGAGACTTACCAAGAACGAGATTGAACTAGGTATTGGATACCGACGATCGAATCCGGGTAAGTAACATACCGATGACAAAGGGAACAACGTATGTTGTTATGCGGTCTGACCGATAAAGATCTTCGTAGAAAATGTAGGAACCAATATGGGCATCCAGGTCCCGCTATTGGTTATTGACCGGAGATGTGTCTCGGTCATGTCTACATTGTTCTCGAACCGTAGGGTCCGCACGCTTAAGGTTTCGATGGCGGTTATATTATGAGTTTGTGTATTTTGATGTACCGAAGGAGTTCGAGTCCCGGATGTGATCACGGACATGACGAGGAGTCTCGAAATGATCGAGACATAAAGATTGATATATTGGACGGCTATATTCGGACACGGAAAGGTTCCGGAAGTTTCCGGAGAAAGACGGAGTGCCGGAGGGTTACCGTACCCCTCCCGGAAGTAATGGGCCTTATTGGGCCAAGAGGGAGAGAGAGGGCTGCGCCAGAGGTGGCGCGCCCCCCCATGGGGAGTCCGACTGGACAAGGAGGCGCGGCCCCTTTCCCTCTCCCTCTCCTCTCTTTCCTTCCCCTTCCTCCTTCCTAGTTGGACTAGGAAAGGAGTCCTACTCCCACTAGGAGGAGGACTCCCCCTTGGCGCACCTCCTAGGGCCGGCCGGCCTCCCCTTGCTCCTTTATATACGGGGCAGGGGGGCACCCTAGAAGACAGTTGATCCTTGAGATCGTTCCTTAGCCGCAGCGGTGCCCCCCTCCACCATATTCCACCTCGGTCATATCATAGCGGTGCTTAGGCGAAGCCCTGCGACGGTAGAACATCAAGATCGTCACCACGCCGTCGTGCTGACGGAACTCCCTCTCCCCGGAGCTTTGCTGGATCGGAGCCCGAGGAGCGTCATCGAGCTGAACGTGTGCCAAGAACTCGGAGGCGCCGGAGTAACGGCGCTGGGATCGGCTGGATCGCGAGGAGAACGTACGACTACTTCCTCTACGCCAGATCGACTCGGAGGCGCCGGAGTAACGACGCTGGGATCGGCTGGATCGCGAGGAGAACGTACGACTACTTCCTCTACGTTGTGATCGCTTCCGCTTTGGTCTACGAGGGTACGTAGACAATACTCTTCCCTCTCGTTGCTATGCATCACCATGATCTTGCGTGTGCGTAGGAAATTTTTTGAAATTGCTACGTTACTCAACAGTGGCATCCGAGCCTGGTTTTATGCGTTGATGTCATATGCACGAGTAGAACACAAGTGAGTTGTGGGCGATACAAGTCATACTGCCTACCAAAGATGTCATACTTTGGTTCAACGGTATTGTGAGATGAAGCGGCCGGACCGACATTACGCCAGACGCTTACGCGAGACTGGTTTCACCGTTCACGAGCACTCGTGCTTAAAGGTGGCTGGCGGGTGTCTGTCTCTCTCACTTTAGTTGAACTTAGTGCTACGCCGGTCCTTGAGAAGGTTAAACGGAGTCTATTTGTGAAAGTATCGTTGTGGTCTTGATGCGTAGGTGAGATTGGTTCTTGCTTAAGCCCGTAGCAGCCACGTAAAATTTGCAACAACAAAGTAGAGGACATCTAACTTGTTTTTGCAGGGCATGTTGTGATGTGATATGGTCAAGACGTGATGCTATATTTTATTGTATGAGATGATCATGTTTTGTAACCGAAGTTATCGGCAATCTGGCTGGAGCCATATGGTTGTCGCTTATTGTATGAAATGCAAACGCCTGTAATTGCTTTACTTTATCTCTAAGCGGTAGCGATAGTCGAGAAGCAATAGATGGCGTAAACGACAACGATGCTACGATGGAGATCAAGGTGTCGCGCCGGTGACGATGGTGATCACGACGGTGCTTCGGAGATGGAGATCACAAGCACGAGATGATGATGGCCATATCATATCACTTATATATTGATTGCATGTGATGTTTATCCTTTATGCATCTTATTTTGCTTTGATTGACGGTAGCATTATAAGATGATCTCTCACTAAAATTATCAAGAAGTGTTCTCCCTGAGTATGCACCGTTGCGAAAGTTCTTCGTCTTTGAGACACCACGTGATGATCGGGTGTGATAGGCTCTACATTCAAATACAACGGGCGCAAAACAGTTGCGCACGCAGAATACTCGAGTTAAACTTGACGAGCCTAGCATATAACAGATATGGCCTCGGAACACGGAGACCGAAGGTCGAACGTGAATCATATAGTAGATATGATCAACATAGTGATGTTCACCATTGAAACTACTCCATCTCACGTGATGATCGGACATGGTTTAGTTAATTTGGATCACGTAATCACTTAGATGACTAGAGAGATGTCTGTCTAAGTGGGAGTTTTAATATGATTAATTAAAACTTAAATTTATCATGAACTTAGTACCGATAGTATTTTGCTTGTCTATGTTTACTGTAGATAGATGGCTCGTCTTTGTTGTTCCGTTGAATTTTAATGCGTTCCTTGAGAAAGCAAAGTTGAAAGATGATGGTAGCAATTACACGGATCGGGTCCGTAATTTGAGGATTATCCTCATTGCTGCACGTAAGAATTACGTCCTGGAAGCACCGCTGGGTGCTAGGCTTCTTGCAGAGCAACGCCGGAAGTTGTGAACGTCTGGCGAGCAAAGTCGATGACTACTCGATAGTTCAGTGTGCCATGCTTTACGGCTTAGAACCGGGTCTTCAACGACATTTTGAACGTCATGGAGCATATGAGATGTTCCAGAGTTGAAGTTAATATTTCAAGCAAATGCCCGGATTGAGAGATATGAAGTCTCCAATAAGTTCTATAGCTGCAAAATGGAGGAGAATAGTTCACAAGGTGAACATATACTCAAAATGTCCGGGTATAATAACCACTTGATTCAACTGGGGTTACTCTTCCGGATGATAGTGTCATTGATGAAATTCTCCAATCATCGCCACCAAGCTACAAGAGATTCTTGATGAACTAAAATATGCAAGGGATGACCAAAACAATTCCCGAGCTCTTCGCAATGATAAAAGCAGCGGAGTTAGAAATCAAGAAAGAGCATCAAGTGTTGATGGTCAACAAGACCTCAAGTTTCAAGAAAAAGGGCAAAGGAAAGAAGAAGGAACTTCAAAAGGAACAGCAAGAAAGTTGCTGCTCAAGAGAAGAAACCCAAGTCCGGGCCTAAGCCTGAAACCGAAAGTGTTTTTACCGCAAGCAAACCGGACACCGGAAGCGGAACTGCCCCAAGTATTTGGCGGATAAGAAGGATGGCAAGGTGATCAAAGGTATATGTGATATACATGTTATTGATGTGTACCTTACTAATACTCACAGAGTACAGGTATTTGATACTGGTTCCGCTAATATTTGCAACTCGAAACAGGAACTACGGATTAAGCGGAGATTGGCTAAGGACGAGGTGACGATGCGCGTGGGAAATGGTTCCAAAGTCGATGTGATCGCGGTCGGCACGCTACCTCTACATCTACCATCGGGATTAGTTTTAGACCTAAATAATTGTTATTTGGTGCCGGCGTTGAGCATGAACATTATATCTGGATCTTGTTTGATGCGAGACGGTTATTCATTTAAAACAGAGAATAATGGTTGTTCTATTTATATGAATAATATCTTTTATGGTCATGCACCCTTGAAGAGTGGTCTATTTTATTGAATCTCGATAGTAGTAATACACATATTCATAGTGTTGAAACCAAAAGATACAGAGTTGATAATGATAATGCAACTTATTTGTGGCACTTTGCCGTTTGGGTCATATCGGTGTAAAACGCATGAAGAAACTCCATCTTGATGGGCTTCGGAATCACTTGATTATGAATCATTTGGTACTTAAGAACCATGCCTCATGGGCAAGATGACTAAAACGCCGTTCTCCGGAACTATGGAGCGAGCAACTGATTTGTTGGAAATCATACATACCGATGTTTGTGGTCCAATGAATGTTGAGGCCTTGTGGCCGGGTATCGTTATTTTCTCACCTTCACAGATGATTTGAGCAGATATGGGTATATCTACTTAATGAAACACAAATCTGAAACATTTGAAAAGTTCAAAGAATTTCAGAGTGAAGTGGAAAATCATCGTAACAAGAAAATAAAGTTTCTACGATCTGATCGTGGAGGAGAATATTTGAGTTACGAGTTTGGTTTACATTTGAAACAATGTGGAATAGTTTTCAACTCACGCCACCGGAACACCACAGAGAAATGGTGTGTCCGAACGTCGTAATCGTACTTTACTTGATATGGTGCGATCTATGATGTCTCTTACTGATTTACCGCTATCGCTTTTGGGGATATGCTTTAGAGACGGCCACATTCACGTTAAATAGGGCACCATCTAAATCCGTTGAGACGACACCGTATGAACTGTGGTTTGGCAAGAAACCAAAGTTGTCGTTTCTTAAAGTTTGGGGCTGCGATGCTTATGTAAAGAAACTTCAACCAGATAAGCTCGAACCCAAATCGGAGAAATGTGTCTTCATAGGATACCCAAAGGAGATCATGGGTACACCTTCTATCACAGATCTGAAGGCAAGATTTTCGTTGCTAAATTCGGATCCTTTCTAGAGAAGGAGTTTCTCTCGAAAGAAGTGAGTGGGAGGAAAGTAGAACTTGATGAGATAATCAGATTCTGCTCCCTTATTGGAAAGTAGTTCATCACAAGAAAGCGGTTCCTGTGACAACTACACCAATTGGTGAGGAAACTAATGATGTTGATCATGAAACTTCAGATCAAGTTGCTCTTGAACTTCATAGGTCAAGCAGAATAAAATACGCACCCAGTGGTACGGTAATCCTATTCGAAGTCATGTTACTTGACCATGGCGAACCTACAAACTATGAAGAAGCGATGGTGAGCCCAGATTCCGAGAAATGGCTGGAATCCATTAAATCTGAGATGGGAACAATGTATGAGAACAAAGTAAGGACTTTGGTTGACTTGCCCAATGATCGGCAAGCCATTGAGAATAAATGGATCTTTAAGAAGAAGACCGACGCCGATGGTAATATAACTGTCTACAAAGCTCGACTTGTTGCAAAAGGTTTTCGACAAGTTCAAGGGGTTGACTATGATGAGACTTTCTCACCAGAAGCGATGCTTAAGTCTGTCCGAATCATGTTAGCAATTGCCGCATTTTATGATTATGAAATTTGGCAAATGGATGTAAAAACTGCATTCTTGAATGGATTTCTAGAAGAAGAGTTGTATATGATGCAACCGTAAGGTTTTGCTGATCCAAAAGGTGCTAACAAAGTGTGCAAGCTCCAAATGATCAATTTATGGTCCGTGCAAGCCTCTCGGAGTTGGAATAAACGTTTTGATAGTGTGATCAAAGCATATGGTTTTATCTGGCACTTTTGGAGAAGCATGTATTTACAAGAAAGTGAGTGGGAGCTCAGTAGCATTTACGATATTATATGTGGACGACATATTATTGATTGGAAATGATATAGAATTTCTGGATAGCATAAAAGGATATTTGAATAAAAGTTTTCAATGAAATACCTCGGTGAAGCTGCTTACATATTGGGCATCAAGATCTATAGAGATAGATCAAGACGCTTAATTGGACTTTCACAAAGCACATACCTTGATAAAGTTTTGAAGAAATTCAAAATGGATCGAGCAAAGAAAGGTTTTTACCTGTACATAAGGTGTAAGATTGAGTCGACTCAATGCCCGACCACAGCAGAAGATAGAGAGAAAATGAAAGATGTTCCCTATGCTTCAGCCATAGGCTCTATCATGTATGCAATGTTGTGTACCAGACCTGACGTATGCTTAGGCTGTAAGCTTGGCGGAAGGTACCAAAGTAATCCAGAGTGGATCATCGACAGCGGTCAAGAACATCCCGAAATACCCGAAAAGGACTAAGGATATGTTTCTCGTATATGGAGGTGACAAAGAGCTAGTCGTAAATGGTTACGTCGATGCAAGCTTTGACACTGATCCGGACGATTCTAAATCGCAAACCGGATACGTGTTTTTGTTAAGCGGTGGAGCTGTCAGTTGGTGCAGTTCTAAACAAAGCGTCGTGGCGGGATCTACATGTGAAGCGGAATACATAGCTGCTTCAGAAGCAGCAAATGAAGGAGTCTGGATGAAAGAGTTCATTTCCGATCTAGGTGTCATACCTAGTGCATCGGGACCAATGAAGATCTTCTGTGACAATATCGTGCAATTGCCTTGGCAAAGGAATCCAGATTTCACAAGAGGACCAAGCATATCAAAAGACGCTTCAACTCCATTCGGGACCAAGTCCAAGTGGGAGACATAGAGATTTGCAAAATACATACGGATCTGAATGTTGCGGACCCATTGACTAAGCCTCTTCCACGAGCAAAACATGATCAGCACCAAGACTCCATGGGTGTTAGAATCATTCTTTGTGTAATCTAGATTATTGACTCTAGTGCAAGTGGGAGACTCAAGGAAATATGCCCTAGAGGCAATAATAAAGTTATTATTTATTTCCTTATATCATGATAAATGTTTATTATTCATGCTAGAATTGTATTAACCGGAAACATAATACATGTGTGAATACATAGACAAACAAATAGTCACTAGTAAGCCTCTACTAGACTAGCTCATTAATCAAAGATGGTTATGTTTCCTAACCATAGACATGTGTTGTCATTTGATTAATGGGATCACCTCATTAGAAGAATGATGTGATTGACATGACCCATTCCGTTAGCTTAGCACTTGATCGCTTAGTATATTGCTATTGCTTTCTTCATGACTTATACATGTTCCTGTAACTATGAGATTATGCAACTCCTGCTTACGGAGGAACACTTTGGGTACTACCAAACGTCACAACGTGAATCGGTGATTATAAAGGAGTACTACAGGTGTCTCCAAAGGTACTTGTTGGGTTGGCGTATTTCGAGATTAGGTTTTGTCACTCCGATTGTCGGAGAGGTATCTCTGGGCCTTCTCGGTAATACACATCACATAAGCCTTGCAAGCATTACAACTAATGAGTTAGTTGTGAGATGATGTATTACGTAATCCAGTAAAGAGACTTACCAAAGAATCTAGATTGAACTAGGTATTGGATACCGACGATCGAATCCCGTAAGTAACATATCGATGACAAAGGGAACAACGTATGTTGTTATGCGGTCTGACCGATAAAGATCTTCAGAGAAAATGTAGGAACCAATATGGGCATCCAGGTCCCGCTATTGGTTATTGACCGGAGATGTGTCTCGGTCATGTCTACATTGTTCTCGAACCGTAGGGTCCGCACGCTTAAGGTTTCGATGACGGTTATATTATGAGTTTGTGTATTTTGATGTACTGAAGGAGTTCGAGTCCCGGATGTGATCACGGACATGACGAGGAGTCTCGAAATGATCGAGACATAAAGATTGATATATTGGACGGCTATATTCGGACACGGAAAGGTTCGGAAGTTTCCGGAGAAAGACGGAGTGCCGGAGGGGTTACCGAACCCCCGGGAAGTAATGGGCCTTATTGGGCCAAGAGGGAGAGAGAGGGCTGCGCCAGAGGTGGCGCCCCCATGGGGAGTCCGAATTGGACAAGGAGGGGGCGCCCCCCTTTCCCTCTCCCTCTCCTCTCTTTCCTTCCCCTTCCTCCTTCCTAGTTGGACTAGGAAAGGGAGTCCTACTCCCACTAGGAGGAGGACTCCCTCCCTTGGCGCACCTCCTAGGGCGGCCGGCCCTCCCCTTGCTCCTTTATATACGGGGCAGGGGGCACCCTAGAAGACAGTTGATCCTTGAGATCGTTCCTTAGCCGTGTGCGGTGCCCCTCCACCATATTCCACCTCGGTCATATCATAGCGGTGCTTAGGCGAAGCCTGCGACGGTAGAACATCAAGATCGTCACCACGCCGTCAGGTTAACGGAACTCCCTCTCCCGTAGCTTTGCTGGATCGGAGCCCGAGGAGCGCCATCGAGCTGAGCGTGTGCCAAGAACTCGGAGGCGCCGAGTAACGGCGCCGATCGGCTGGATCGCGAGGAGAACGTCTGACTACTTCCTCTACGCCAGATCGACTCAGAGGCGCCGGAGTAACGACGCTGGGATCGGCTGGATCGCGAGGAGAACGTACGACTACTTCCTCTACGTTGTGATCGCTTCCGCTTTGGTCTACGAGGGTACGTAGACAATACTCTTCCCTCTCGTTGCTATGCATCACCATGATCTTGCGTGTGCGTAGGAATTTTTTTGAAATTGCTACGTTACCCAACAGTGCTGGCTCAAGAATTGAGGATGATTCCAATTACTTGGCCGTTTGCAGTTTGGGGGATGAACATGGGTGGAACTTTTAAAAGATCCAAGAACAAAAAGACTCACCTCTTGGCGGCGGTTGACAAGTTTACAAAGTGGGTTGAGGCAGAGCCGGTCAGCAAGTGTGATGCGGCAACGATGGTTCAATTCATCAAAAAGGTGATTTTCCGTTTTGGATACCCTCACAGCGTCATCACTAATAATGGCACTAATCTATCTAAAGGTGCTATGAAAGTATTTTGTCAATGTGAACATATTCGTCTTGATGTTTCATCTGTGGCTCACCCCCAGTCCAATGGTCAAGCTGAAAGAGCCAATCAAGAAATCTTGAGAGGCATAAAACCCTGGCTTATGGTCCCTTTGCAGAGTACGTTGGGTTGTTGGGTGGAGGAGTTGCCCTTAGTGCTATGGAGTATCAATACTACCCCAACAGATCTACGGGTTACATGCCTTTCTTCATGGTTTATGAAGCAGAGGCGGTTCTCCCTAGTGACATCCGTCATGACTCGCCCCATGTGGCGGCTTATGTTGAAGCTGATAATGAACAAGCATGTCAGGATGCCCTTGACCTTTTAGATGAGGAGCGTGACCTTGCGGTGGCTCGTTCGGCGATTTACCAGCAAGATTTGCGTCGTTATCATAGCCGTTGGGTTAAAACCCGGACCTTTCAAGAAGGAGATTTGGTACTCCGGCTCATCCAGGATCAAACTGACATGCACAAGTTATCCCCACCTTAGGAAGGGCCTTTTGTGGACAGCAAAAATCTGAACAACGGGTCGTTCTACCTCATTGATGTTCGAGAGCACAAGGACTCACGCAAATCTGAGGAGGAGACCCGCCAGCCGTGGAACATTGCTCATCTTCGGCCTTATTACACCTGAGCCACTAGCTCTTCTGATGTACATACTTCTACCAATGTATATATAATGATTAGTATAATAAAGTCGGCATCCCTGATAATTCAGGGCCTCTCTCGTTTCATTTCTGAGAATCTGAATCTTTATTGTCAATTCATAAGGTCACTTGGGGGCTTCCTGCTTATTAAGCATAGCTATGATTACCCTCTTGATCCTGGTTGTACGCCTTGGTTGCAAATTACTTGGGGGCTTCCTGCTCATTGAGCATAGCTATGACTACCCTACTGATCCGGCTCGTACGCTTGGGTTGAAATATTATTTGGGGGCTTCCTGTTTAATGAATAGAGCTTTGTTTAACCTTTTAATTGGCTTGAACGCCAAGTGTATTCACCGAAAATCTGGGTTATCCTGCCTTTGTATGCCTGCCACTCCGACCAGGTAATCCTGGAATGACTCGACGTACTCTTGACAGTCAATCTTATAAAGACCATGAACTTGTCAAAGTTAAACCGGCGATTGGTCATGTGAGGCCCTGCTTACAGGTTTGAATTAAGGATTAACTCAGTGGCTGTGCGGCCCTTGAATAGCACTTGATATTGAGGCTTGGCAGCCTATGAAGGCCTTGTTTTTTCTGGTTTGTATTTGCTTTGAACATTTTTTGAGGTTCATCTTTTGTACCGTATTGATATATGGTTTAAAATTGATTCGGGCCATGTTGCCTTGATCATTATGGTTCATATTTGAATCTCTCCGGAGTTTTTATAACCCGGCCTGGCTTCGGACAATAAGTCGCCAGTGTGCTTTGATTATGCGCTTGGAGCTCTGCACTCTAAGTCTTTGGGATGATACCCTTGCTGCATATGGCATTGTAAGCCAGCAGTATGAATATATTACATGGGGTGCTGTGCTCTAAGTCTTTAGGCTGTTACCCTCACTGCCTATGGCATGGTAAGCCGCCGGTGTGAACAGATATAACAGGCATGTTATTTACTTGTTATAAATGAATGAGGTTTTGATAAACCCGCCCTGGTTATGGACAATACAGTCACCAGTGGATTTTATACGGGGCATTATGACCCGCCCTGGGGTAAACCGCCAGGGCACTTGTTATCTGCTTGTGTGCAGGGAATATGATAAATATGGTCTGCACAATTGATGATATTATAAGCATAAGTGGCAGATCTTCAACATCAGATCGGCTGCTCAAAAGTGTTATGCAAATAAACATGCACGATGGCATGGCAGATCATGCATGGTTTTCATCTAGCCTATTACATGGCTCCCCGAGCCAAAAATAATAAGTGTTTTTATACATACAACATCCAATGTGTGGATGATAAACCGGCCTTTGGATCAGTTGTCTTGGCCTTCACGTGTTGAAGCTTCCGGGTCATCTTGCACCGGCTCTTCTTCTTCCTGATCACCCATTGGCTGGAAGTCAGGTGTGGCCCAGTTGATCTCGGTCAAAGCTCTACACATAGCTTCGTCATCTTAAGACTTGATGGACCAATGTCAGGAGCGAAGGTGTGCTTATGTGTGGGCGGGATAAGATCCACAGCCTGATGAATCGGCACCTTCACCTTTGTGTTTTCAGCATCATAAACCAGGTGGTACTTGGAGAGGTCCGTCCCATCAGCTAGTTTGCTTGCCCATGGATGCATCTCTCTTACTATTTGAGTGAAGCCATCAGCGCTGAAAGGAGACCCATCTTCCTTTACACTAGGACAGTCGGCTGATATCTCTTCCGGGTCAAGTTCAGCCTGCCATGCCTTTGCCCGGCTCAAGGCAGTGATAGCACCGGCTCTCGCGGTTGATCGTTTTTAATTCTTCCACCCATTGTGCTAGCACAGACAGTTTCTCCAACACTTCCTTGATAAGGGAAGGTGGTTTCTTCTTATGCAAGGCAGAAGAAATCGCCCGTTGGGCGCTAGTGTACAACTGCTCTACAAGGGTATATATGGCTTTCAGCCTTATGCGCATGTCGTCACCCAGCTTGGAACTTCTGGAACCTGCATTGACAAGTATATTTATGAACCGGCTCAATGGTTTTTCAACATTGATGAAGAAATATTGAACTATACTATTACTTACCAAAGATGGCCGCGGTCATGCTGTTGATTTGATATTTTAAACCAGACAACTCATCAGTTACCGACTTAAGGGCAGTTTCGATGTCTTCTGCTCTTTTCAGTAGAGCTGCCTTCTCGGTGTCCCTGTCGGTTCTCTCAGCACGGAAGTCCTTTTTCATCTTTTCAATGTTTTCTAAGGCGGTCTTCAGTTCTGACTTGGCCTTGGAGGTTTCTGATTGTTGGGATTGGATGTTTTTCCTCAAATCTACCAGTTGAGATTCTTTCATTTTCAATTCATCCTATAAGAGAAAGCCGAGTTAGCAGTAATATATGATTATGGTCATATTATTGGAAGTCCCAAGCACAATACAAGTATTTTACTTGGCACTTGGGGGCTAATGCACATTGTTCTTTTTTAAGACCATTTTATGATGACCCGGCTCAAATCCTATGACTATGGCCGGCTCATGGGGGCTACATATTTGGATTCTGGTTCCTAATTACGATGATAAGTTCCGGCTTAGCCATGCTGATTAAGCCGGCCCTTGGGGGCTACAGGTGCAAAATTGAGCACTACTATGTGAAGTTTTGGCATAACTTGTCAGTTTAAGCCGGCCCTTGGGAGCTACATATGCATTATTAAAAGCTACATTTTTGAAATCCCGGCTTAAGCATGCTGATTAAACCGACCCTTGGGGGCTACTTGTGTTAATTCTGCAGTTCTAAGCATGCTATGACATGGACATCAAGATCAACAAGGAGATTTAAAGTCTACATCATATTCAAGTTTATCGTATCCAGTAGACTTGGCGGCTGACAGATATATATTTGTATGAGACAAGTTTTTTGCTTACCTCAAAACAATCTTTCAAAAGATTAACCAAGCCGGCCTCAAAGTCGCGGCTGGTGTGGAGGTAGTTCAGGTAACCTGCGTGAAGCTCCTGGGCGTTGAATTGAGCGTAGCTTTCCAGATCCAGTTTCCACTTGCCTTTGTCAACAACGAAGAATTCCTCTTGGGCGATGTGCTTGGACAAGACGGTGGGGTTACCTGGTGCTGTGAAAGCCGTCCAGTAACTATGACTTCTTTGGTTTCTTGAGTTGGCTGAGCGGGGCTAGGTGGCTTGGCATTCTCTGGATCAATGTTCATGGGTTCCATGGTGACAGGGTGCTCTTCTGGTGGCGAATCATCCATGGCTACTTCAGAAGTTTGGTGTAAGGATTCATACACTGTTTGCTTCTTCGGCTCAGCACCTTTGGGACCTTCAGCTGGTTTAGTAACCTTCAGCTTCTTGCTGGGTATGGCCATAGCGCTGAAAATAAAACATATGATGAGATTAGTATACCAATTGAATAAGGAGTTAAAACAGGCAGGCTTAAGTGTTCTTACCCAGGTACAGTCTTGAAAAGAGGGACCTGAGTCCCAATTGAGTCGCCAAAAGAAGAATGAGAGGTTCCCAGAAAGTTTGAATCAGAAGGGTTAAGAGGCTGTCGAAAGAGACCCGCCTTGGGAAGAGCTAAGTCGGAAATTTGTGAAACCTCTGCACGGCACTTGCAAGGAGCTGGCGTGTTGGGTAGGCCGGAGGACAGAACCCCACCGCCGCTATTCCGGGTTGTGCGGCGGGATTCATGCTGCTGCTTCTTCAAAATAAAAATGGGATTCAAGTAAGCTAAAGGGTGAGAAAACCTTGCTTTCCGGCTCGCATGATGAACTTTCTGTCTTGGCAGAGGTTCTGAGTCGGAGGAAAGCATAGTTACCTCTTCACCATCTGCATGGTTGCCTTCCGCGTCATCCTGATAGTGATCATTGTCAATAAGATGTACAAAAAATGAGCCAAGGGAGTCAAGTTCTACCTCCAACTCATCATCATCCAAGTTAAATAACTCGGAGGGGGTGGTCTTCTTCTTGGCAAGCTTTTTCTGAGCCTTGTTCTTTGTTCGGGTCTTCTTGGCCGGCTTATCGTGCAGCTTCCTGTTCCAAAAAGGAGAATCGGCCTACAGAAATCAAATGGATATAAGAGGACAGTTTAAATGAAGAAATGATTAAACCGGAAACCGTT
Source organism: Aegilops bicornis (assembly GCA_021605145.1). Taxonomy (NCBI): domain Eukaryota; kingdom Viridiplantae; phylum Streptophyta; class Magnoliopsida; order Poales; family Poaceae; genus Aegilops; species Aegilops bicornis. The sequence continues at coordinate 520,254,169 of CM038672.1, forward strand.
TAAAGCTTACAGCTGGCGGCTTGTTGAGAGTACAGAAAGGAATCAGTCCAGTTTTGCTGCAATCTTCCAAACTCTCATTCAGCAGAGACTTGGTCATATCATTGATGTCATCATCAGTCAACTGTATCTGGCAGTGGCATTACTGATCTTTTAAGTCACCGGTGAACTCACACATCAAACCGGGGTGGTGGCTTAAGGGCAAAATTCTCCAGGCGACCCAGCATCGAACCGGGTCGATTCCGGTCAAACCATTGGCCATTAAGGCTCTAACTTTTGAAAAGGCAGGCATATATTTGGCCCGTTTTTGCTGTGCTGATCCGATTGGGGAGGGGGTGCGTCTTGCTAAGCCAGCTCTCACGATGACCCGGCAGAGGATTTTCCCCTTCTGGAGAGATGTCTTGACAGTAAAACCAAGTTTGGTTCTAATCCATGGGGTGACTGGACAGTTTGACGGCTGGGAAGGTGGCGTCTTTCAGCCTCTGAGTTGAAATGCCGCCTAATTCTAGGCTGGGCCCGTCCGTAAATTCAGTGTGGTGGTTTAAGTAGTAGAACTCTCTGAATAGTTCTACAGTGGGTTCCTGTTGAAGGTGCACTTCGCAAAATACTTGAAAATTGCAGATATTTGTGGCAGAATTGGGTTTGATGCCTTGAGGATGGAGTTGGAAGAAGTGCAGTACATCACGGAAAAATTTTGAACCGGGCGGAGTGAACCCCCGGAGCATGTGATCAGTGAAGACGACAACTTCGCCCTCCTTGGGTTCGGGGATGGTCTCTGCTCCTGGGGCTCTCCAATGAATGGAATTCTTTGCGGCTAAAACGCCTACTTGAACATGTTCATCCAAGCTTGCTCGGTAACCCGAGAAGCGACTAGTTGTAGGAGGTGATAGTCTTGGTCATTTTTGAGGAAGAAGGTCTAAAAAGAAAATATTGCCGGTTTAAGATTATGCTGTTAAACCGGCCATTGATTCAAAAGTAAGTGCTATAAAGCCAACGTATTATGTTGGAAGATAACACTGAGTTATCTGCGATACATATATTGGCGGCTTAAAGGGGACTAATGGTACATGGCGGGCCACAGTTTATCAGTTAAGCTGCCCAAACAGTTGCCATATTTCAGATCTATAAGTGAGGATTTGCTAAGTGATGGACAAACAGATTCCACAGATGGACGCTACGATATTGGATCTACAACAGTTCAAAAAATAAAATGAATTCTAGACCTAAAGTGAAGGCAGTGGAAGAACTCATGTGTTCGGATGGATCTTATACAGAAAAAGTGTCTATTGCAATTCGAAAAGGGATGCTAAGCTACTACTACGCATTTTCAATATCATGTTTAGATTCAACTGTGTGATCTAATGAAGGAAAAGAAGAACATAGAAGAACCCCAACGAACTAGGCAAACCCTAATGAAGATCTGCTATGAGAGATGAGTAGTACTTACTGATGCTGTTGGACAGCGGAGGTTCGCCGCGGTGCTCTGGTTCGTTCAGGTTGATGTAGCGGCCGGAGTCGAGGCAGTTGACGAGGCCGACATCGGCGGAGCTCGGGCGCGCAGGGGCGTTGCAACGAGGAAGACGGAGACGAGGGGGCAAGAGTGAAAAACTGAAAAGGGCCACTGTCCCTATTTATGAGGATATGGATAAAGGCACATGCGGGAATCGGGGAGGCTGAAAAATGGCTATGTTGCTGCACGGACACCTCAATTTTCGGGAGGTCCATTAAAGATGAAGATGTACTGAGATGTTTTTGGCTTCATGTGAAGTTAATGCGAGATGATGTCATGGTGGTTTAACGCGATTCTATGGGCTGACGTCATGGCGGGTTATAGCAAGTTCATAAAAAATGACGATGCAAGATTTTGCTAAGTCAAGCACTGAAGATTGATGTGAACAAGTTCAAATCCACCTGGGGCCTAATGTTGGGGATATAACTATTGGGTATGACCCGCCCAGGAGGGGCCGGGTCATACCGCTGGTGACTTAAAGATGATGGCGGATCATGAAGCAAGCCTATTGAAGGCCCAAGACCTAGAGGTGACTTGAGGCCCAAGAGGATGAACCGCCATATGTTTGACTTGTATTGTAAAACAAGCTTAAATAGATACCGAGCCGGACACGTTTTATATGAGCCGGTCGGGACTCTGTAAGCTGTCGGGTATCAACCTGTGTATATAAAGGGGTGACCCGGCGGCGGGTTAGGACAAGTAACAATCAATCGAAAGCTAGGTCAAGCGTATTCACTCCCTGGTAATCGAAACCCAAGCAATACAACCTAAAGAAGGAGTAGGCTTTTACCTTGTTGAGAGGGGCTGAACCTGGGTAAACTCTTTGTGCCCTTTGTCCCGTTTAACCCTTTCAAGCTAACCTAGTTGCGATGGATCCACACCTAAGTCCTTTTGCTAGGCATCTTCCATGTTAAGTCCACGACAGCAACTACTCGTCGTTCGTCCGCCTACGCCCACTACTTCGTCTACGTCCGAATCGCTTTTGTCATCACCATGTCCACCGCCACCGAAGCCGACCGACTTGCTGCCGAGAAGTTCGCTGCTGACAAGAAGCCTACTGAGGAGACTGCCGCTGTCGCCGCGGCTTGTGCCTGGCCTACTGGAGGGTTTAACATGTTCATCTGGATCCTGTTTATTTTCGTGTGTGTAGTACTAGCTTTTTGCATAGATGTTTCTACTATCTTCCTGATTATCCGCTTAGAAATAAATATGTGCTTAGTACTATAAATGCTATGTTCATGATTTATACGTTGGTTAATTTAATTGAAAATTTTATTATCTACTAAAAAATCCAAAAACCTAATCTATCTAGGCAATTTTCGATTCAAGGTCTTGCTGCTACACTGAAACCGACCCCGTTTACAGGGATGTACTTTAAATGTTGGCAGACCAAAACCACCTTATGGATCATTGCGGTTAGCGTATGCTAGATTGTCGGTCTTACTCCCACAACAACGATTCCTCCTGAACATGAGAAGGCATTCAGGGAAGCCACCATTGTCTTTGTCGGAGCCGTTCGGAGTGTGATCAGAGATAAGTTGGTTGATGCATATTTACATATGCGGGTTGCCAAGGACTCGTAGGAGGCACTCAAATCTAAACTCAACACAACTGATGCTAGGAGAGAGATATGTATGCCATGGAGCAGTTCCATGACTATAGGATGGTCAAGAACTTTTTTGTATGGGAACATGCTCATGGGATACAGTGCATCATTAAGGAGCTTGAGCTTCTTAAGTACGATCTACTGGGCAAATTTTTCATGGGATGCCCAATCGCTAAACTCCCTACTTCCTGGAGGAACTTTGCTACTACTCTGAAACATCAGAGATAATAATTCTCAGTATAGGATGTCATCGGTCATCTGAGTGTTGAGCAGAACTCGAGAGCAAATGACTCACTGCTACCTCCTGAGCACTGTGTTGATTTTCCCTTGAAGAGGAAAGGGTGATGCAGTAAAGCACCATAAGTATTTCCCTCGGTTTTTGAGAACCAAGGTATCAATCCAGTAGGAGGCCACGCACGATTCCCTCGCACCTACACAAACAAATAAATCCTCGCAACCAATGCGATAAGGGGTTGTTAATCCCTACACAGTCACTTACGAGAGTGAGATCTGATAGATATGATAAGATAATATTTTTGGTATTTTTATGATAAAGATGCAAAGTAAAATAGAAGGCAATAAAAATAACTAAGTGTTGGAAGATTAATATGATGGAAAATTGACCCGGGGGCCATAGGTTTCACTAGTGTCTTCTCTCAAGAGCATAAGTATTACGGTGGGTGAACAAATTACTGTTGAGCAATTGACATAATTGAGCATGGTTATGAGAATATCTAGGTATGATCATGTATATAGGCATCACGTCTGAGACAAGTAGACCGACTCCTGCCTGCATCTACTACTATTACTCCACACATCGACCGCTATCTAGCATGCATCTAGAGTATTAAGTTCATAAGAACAGAGTAACGCCTTAAGTAAGATGACATGATGTAGAGAGATAAACTCATGCAATATGATATAAACCCCATCTTGTTGTCCTCGATGGCAACAATACAATACGTGCCTTGCTGCCCCTCATCACTTTGGGAAAGGACACCGCAAGATTGAACCCGAAGCTAAGCACTTCTCCCATTGCAAGAAAGATCAATCTAGTAGGCCAAACCAAACTGATAATTCGAAGAGACTTGCAAAGATAACCAATCATACATAAAATAATTCAAATATTGTTCATAGATAAACTTGATCATACACCCACAATTCATCGATCTCAACAAACACACCGCGAAAGAAGATTACATCGAATAGATCTCCACGAGAGAGAGGGGGAGAACATTGTATTGGGATCCAAAAAGAGAGAAGAAGCCATCTAGCTAATAACTATGGACCCGAAGGTCTGAGGTAAACTACCCACACATCATCGGAGAGGCTATGGTGTTGATGTAGAAGCCCTCCGTGATCGATGCCCCCCTCGTGAACTCCTAACAGGCCCCAAGATGGGATCTCACGGGTACAAAAGGTTGCAGCGGTGGAATTAGGTTTTTGGCTCCGTATCTGGTAGTTTGGGGGTACATAGGTATATATAGGAGGAAGGAGTACGTCAGTGGAGCAACGTGGGGCCCACGAGGGTGGAGGGTGCGCCCCCCACCTCGTGCCTTCCTGATTGCTTTCTTGATGTAGGGTCCAAGTCCTCTGGATCACGTTCGTTCCAAAAATCACGTTCCCGAAGGTTTCATTCTGTTTGGACTCCGTTTGATATTCTTTTTCTGCGAAACTCTGAAATAGGCAAAAAACAACAATTCTAGGCTGGGCCTCCGGTTAATAGGTTAGTCCCAAAAATAATATAAAATAGTATAATAAATCCCAATAATGTCCAAAACAGCATATAATATAGCATGGAACAATAAAAAATTATAGATACGTTGGAGACGTATCAAGCATCCCCAAGCTTAATTCCTGCTAGTCCTCGAGTAGGTAAATGATAAAAACAGAATTTTTGATGTGGAATGCTACTTAGCATAATTTCAATATAATTCTTCTTATTGTGGCACGAATGTTCAGATTTGATATGATTCAAGATAAAATTTTAATGTTGACATAAAAACAACAATACTTCAAGCATACTAACTAAGCAATTATGTCTTATCAAAATAACATAGCCAAAGCAAGTTATCCCTACAAAATCATTTAGTTTGGCTATGCTCCATCTTCCCCACACAAAATATTCATATCATGTACGACCCCGGTTTTAGCCAAGCAATTGGTTCATACTTTTAACGCGCTTCAGCCTTTTCAACTCTTACGCAATACATGAGTGCAAGTCATGGATATAGCACTATGGCGGAATAAGGTATAATGGTAGGGGTTATGTGGGAAGACAAAAAAAGAGAAAGTCTCACATCAACGAGGCTAATCAATGGGCTATGGAGATGCCCATCAACTGATGTTAATGTCAGGAGTAGGGATTTCCATGCAACAGATGCACTAGAGCTATAAGTGTATGATAGCTCAAAAAGAAACTAAATGGGTGTGCTTCCAACTTGATTGCTCAGGAAGACCTCGGCATTTGAGGAAGCGCATCATTGGAATATACAAGCCAAGTTCTATAATGAAATTTCCCACTAGTATATGAAAGTGACAAAATGAGAGACTCTCTATTATGAGGATCACGGTGCTACTTTGAAGCACAAGTGAGGTAAAAGGATACTAACATTGTCCCTTCTCTCTTTTTCTCTCATTTTTTTATTTGGGCCTTTTCTCTTTTTTTATGGCCTCTCTTTTTTTAGTCCAGAGTCTCATCCCGACTTGTGGGGGAATCATGGTCTCCATCATCCTTTCCTCACTTGGGACAATGCTCTAATAACGATGATCATCACACTTTTATTTACTTACAACTCATGAATTACAACTCAATATTTAGAACAAAATATGACTCTATATGAATGCCTCCGGCGGTATACCGGGATATGCAATGAATCAAGAGCGACATGTATGAAAGAATTATGAATGGTGGCTTTGCCACAAATACAATGTCAACTACATGATCATGCAAAGCAATATGACAATAATGGAGCGTGTCATGATAAACGAAATGGTGGAAAGTTGCATGGAAATATATCTCGGAATGGCTATGGAAATGCCATGATAGGTAGGTATTGTGGCTGTTTTGAGGAAGATATAAGGAGGTTTATGTGTGATAGAGCGTATCATATCATGGGGTTTGGATGCACCGGCGAAGTTTGCACCAACTCTCAAGGTGAGAAAGGGCAATGCACGGTACCGAAGAGGCTAGAAAATTGCGGAAAGGTAAGTGTGCGTATAATCCATGGACTCACATTAGTCATAAAGAACTCATATACTTATTGCAAAAATTTATTAGCCCTCGAAGCAAAGTACTACTACGCATGCTCCTAGGGGAAGGGTTGGTAGGAGTTAACCATCGCGCGATCCCGACCGCCACACAAAGGAAGACAATCAACAAATACCTCATTCTCCGACTTCGTTACATAATGGTTCACCATACGTGCATGCTACGGGTATCACAAACTCCAACACATGTATTTTTCAATTCCACAATTACTCAACTAGCACAACTATGATATTACCACCTTTATATCTCAAAACAATTATCAAGCATCAAATTTCTGAAGATATTAATTAAAGCAAATTGCCATGCTATTTTAAGATCCTCAAAATAATATAAGTGAAGCATGAGAGATCAATAGTTTCTATAAAACAAATCCACCATCGTGCTCTAAAAGATATAAGTGAAACACTAGAGCAAAACTATATAGCTCAAATAATGTAAGTGAAGGACATAGAGTATTCTAATAAATACTGAATCAAGTGTGACTATATCAAAAGGTGTGTACTGCAAGGATGATTGTGGTAAACTAACAAATAAAGACTCAAATAATACAAGACGCTCCAAGCAAAACACATATCATGTGGTGAATAAAAATATAGCTCCAAGTAAAGTTACCGATAGAAGTAGACAAAAGAGGGGATGCCTTCCGGGGCATCCCCAAGCTTTGGCTTTTAGGTGTCCTTAGATTATCTTGGGGTGCCATGGGAATCCCCAAGCTTAGGTTCTTGCCACTCCTTGTTCCATAATCCATCAAATCTTTCACCCAAAACTTGAAAACTTCACAACACAAAACTTAACAGAAAATCTCGTGAGCTCCGTTAGCGAAAGAAAACAAAAGATCACTTCAAGTTACTGTAATGAACTCATTCTTTATTTATATTGGTGTTAAACCTACTTTATTCCAACTTCTCTATGGTTTATAAACTACTTTACTAGCCATAGATTCATCAAAATAAGCAAACAACACACGAAAAACAGAATCTGTCAAAAACAGAATAGTCTGTAGTAATCTGTAACTAACGCAAACTTATGGAACTCCAAAAAATCTACCAAAATAGGACGACCTATAAAATTTGTTTATTGAACAGCAGAAATTTGAATCAATATTTTATCACGTTCTGGTGATTTTTAACAATTATTTTCGCAAACAGAAAGTTTCTGGAATTTACAGCAAGATCAAATAACTATTATCCAAGAAGATCCTATAGGTTAAACTTGGCACAAACACTAATTAAAACATAAAACACATCTAACAAGAGGCTAGATCAAATATTTATTCCTAAACATAAGCAAAATAAAAAAACTAAAAATAAAATTGGGTTGCCTCCCAACAAGCGCTATCGTTTAACGCCCCTAACTAGGCATAGATAATTTTAATGATGCTCGCATGAGAGACAAGAATTGAAGCACAAAGAGAGCATCAAATAGCATGTGACAAACACATCTAAGTCTAACATACTTCCTATGCATAGGCATTTTATAAGCAAACAAATTATCAAGGCAAGCAAAAACTAGCGTATGCAAGGAAGCGGAAAGAAACAATAGCAATCTCAACATAACGAGAGGTAATTTAGTAACATGAAAATTTCTACAACCATATTTTCCTCTCTCATAATAATTACATGTAGTATCATAAGCAAATTCAACAATATAGCTATCAAAAAACATATTCTTAACACGATCCACATGTATGCAAAGTTGACACTCTTCCAAATTAGTGGGATTAACATTAACTAAAGTCATGACCTCTCCAAACCCACTTTTATCAAAAATTTCATAATGTTGAATATTCTCCAAATATGTGGGATAGGAAGTTGGCACTCTTCCAAACCCACTTTCAATATTATTGCAAACAATATTATCAATCTCATATTCATCATGGGGATTAAATAAATTTTCAAGATCATAAGAAGAATCACCCCAATCATGATCATTGCAACAAGTAGTAGACATAGCAAAACTAGCATCCCCAAGCTTAGGGTTTTGCATATTATTAGCACAATTGACATCAAGAGAATTTATATTAAAATCATTGAAATCATGCTTTTCATCGAGGGAACTATCAAGCATGGGTGCAATAGCAACAATCTCATTTTTAACATAAGGAACTATAGCACATTCGTCTTCATAAATATTGGCATCATGGCCACAAGAATAGAAAGAACCATGTTCATCAAGGGATATTTCAACCAAATCATCAGAATCATCATTATCTATAGATTCATGCATATCATTATTTTCTTCCAAAGCAATGGTCATTCTTTCAATAAATTCATGGACATAAACATTATGAGCAAAGTTTTCATTACAATATTTAAGTATGACGGAATTTCCAGATTTGTTGAGTAAAATCATACTTTTCAATCAAAGAAGCAACTTCATGAGCACCCTTAAAAACGACAAATTCTTCAATTTGTTCGATATCATAGTAGCTATAAACACCCTTTGCATAAGAAGATAACATTTCATTATCATTGAACTCACATAGGTAGGGAAGGTGTTTTTTAGGGTTCTTAGAGCAACAAGTAAAATCACAAATTTCACAAATATTCCAAGCATAGCATAGCAAACTATTTATATGATACCATAAGAGCTTCCCTTTTTCAGACAAACGATGACGCAAAAAATGAGCATGCTCATCTAAAGATTTCCCATCAACTAGGCTAGTTGGGGTTTCAGCACGAGCGCATAAGGATCGAAGATGATCCAAGTAGAACACTTTAAGTGGATCCATATCAATAGGTTTTCAGCAAGCGAAGATGCAAGCATATAGAAGGCACAAGGAAACACAAACAAAGATACATACGGGAAGAAGGCGAACGAAAGAGAGGCGAATAAAAGCGGCAAGGGTGAAGTGGGGAGAGGTAAGCGAGAGGCAAATGGCAAATAATGTAATGCGGGAGATAAGGGTTTGCAATTGGTACTTGGTATGTTGACTTTTGCGTAGACTCCCCAGCAACGGCGCCAGAAATGGCTCATTGTCGGGAGTCAAATCTTGACTTGACTTTGCGTAAGCCTCCCCGGCAACGGCGCCAGAAATCCTTCTTGATACCTCTTGAGCACTGCGTTGGTTTCCCTTGAAGAGGAAAGGGCGATGCAGTAAATCAGCGTAAGTATTTCGCTCAGTTTTTGAGAACCAAGGTATCAATCAGTAGGAGGCCACGCACGAGTCCCTCGCACCTACACAAACAAATAAATCCTCGCAACCAACGCGATAAGGGGTTGTCAATCCTACACGGTCACTTCCGAGAGTGAGATCTGATAGATATGATAAGATAATATTTTTGGTATTTTTATGATAAAGATGCAAAGTAAAATAAAAAGGCAAACTAAGTGTTGGAAGATTAATATGATGGAAAATAGACCCGGGGCCATAGGTTTCACTAGTGGCTTCTCTCAAGAGCACAAGTATTACGGTGGGTGAACAAATTACTGTTGAGCAATTGTGTAATTGAGCATAGTTATGAGAATATCTGGGTATGATCATGTATATAGGCATCACGTCCGAGACAAGTAGACTGACTCCTGCCTGCATCTACTACAATTACTCCACACATCGACCGCTATCCAGCATGCATCTAGAGTATTAAGTTCATAAGAACAGAGTAACACCTTAAGTAAGAAGACATGATGTAGAGGGATAAACTCATGCAATATGATATAAACCCCATCTTGTTATCCTCGATGGCAACAATACAATACGTGCCTTGCTGCCCCTACTGTCACTGGGAAAGGATACCGCAAGATTGAACCCAAAGCTAAGCACTTCTCCCATTGCAAGAAAGATCAATCTAGTAGGCCAAACCAAACTGATAATTTGAAGAGACTTGCAAAGATAACCAATCATACATAAAATAATTCAAATATTGTTCATAGATAAACTTGATAATAAACCCACAATTTATCGGTCTCAACAAAAACACCGCAGAAGAAGATTACATCGAATAGATCTCCACGAGAGAGGGGGAGAACATTGTATTGAGATCCAAAAAGAGAGGAAGAAGCCATCTAGCTAATAACTATGGACCCGAAGGTCTGAGGTAAACTACTCACACATCATCGGAGAGGCTACGGTGTTGATGTAGAAGCCCTCCGTGATCGATGCCCCCTCCGACGGAGCTCTGGAACAGGCCCCAAGATGGGATCCCACGGGTACAGAAGGTTTGTGGTGGTGGAATTAGGTTTTTGGCTCCGTATCTGGTAGTTTGGGGGTACGTAGGTATATATAGGAGGAAGGAGTACGTCGGTGGAGCAACATGGGGCCCACGAGGGTGGACGGCGCGCCCAGGGGGTAGGCGTGCCCCCTACCTCGTGGCTTCCTGATTGCTTTCTTGACGTAGGGTCCAAGTCCTCTGGATCACATTCATTCCAAAAATCACGTCCCTGAATGTTTCATTCCGTTTGGACTCCGTTTGATATTCTTTTTCTGCGAAACTCTTAAATAGGCAAAAAAAATAGCAATTCTGGGCTGGGCCTCCGGTTAATAGGTTAGTCCAGAAATAATATAAAATAGTATAATAAAGCCCAATAATGTCCAAAACAGAATATAATATAGCATGGAACAATAAAAAATTATAGATACGTTGGAGACGTATCACTCACATGGAGAAGGGAACGAGGGAACCTCTGTGGCCAATGTGGTATAAAGGAACTTCCAAAGCCAAAGGGAAAGAATAGTGTCCAATAGAATACGGACTTTAAGAAGAAGGGTAAGAAGACCTTCAAGAAGGACAAGACGAAAGATGATTGTGGTTCGGAGGAACATTGGGACAATAAGTGTCTGAACAAGTACAAGAAGCCAGGATAGGACTCCAAGTCTGCCAACATGATTGTGAGCAACAATGAAAGTGGGGCATGTGGGTATAGTAATTTATTTACTGTATTTTCAGTTTGTCAGTCCATCGATTGGTGGGTTGACACAGGTGCAAATATTCATACGTGTGTTGACATTTCATTGTTCTCTTCTTACCAGGCCACATGTTATGGCTTGTATTGATGGGGAATGGCACGAGTGCTTTCATGGTGTTGGCACAGTCGATCTGAAGTTTATTTCGAGAAGGATCGTGTAGTTGAAGAATGTGCAACATGTCCCCACCATCAAGAATAACCTCTTTAGTGTCTACCTTCTCTGTAGGGAAGGATCGTGTAGTTGAATAATGTGCAATAAAGTAGTTGTTATGAAATATTAACTATTTATTGGAAAAGGTTATGAATGCGGAGGTTTGTTCTGCCTTCCCCTTGCTGATTTTTGTAACAAAGTCGTGAGCATTATTCATTCAAGCATTAATTAATATGAGGTTTGGCATTCACGTATTTGCCACATTAGTATCGGTGTTATGACGCGGCTAACAAATTTGAATTTAATCTCGAGTTTCACTTTAGCCATAGGTTCTAAGTGTCATTCGTGTGTGCAAGCAAAGCAACCTTGCAAGCCCCACAAGGCCACAGAGGAGAGACAATTGGCACTGCTAGAACTCATACACTCTGACCTCTGTGAGATGAATGGCGTGTTTACTAAAGATGGAAAGAAATACTTCATGACATTGATAGATGATTCACTAGAAGGCCGATGTACCGCCGAGCACTTGCCTAAGGTCATCAAAAATCCGGTGTACTACGGATCCAAATCATCTTGTGAGGTTCCAAGCTTCCCAATCTTTTTTAGCATCTCCAAAGTAGCTCCCTGCTCAATCCGTCCTGAATGACCCCCCCCCCCAGGAAAGCGATCAGCCGCCGGATCTGGAGTATGACTCCAGACTTCTGTAACATGAGTTCAAATCCGAGTTTTGCGCCACCGAGAAGTACCAAAAGTTGAGTTGTGTGCACGTAAACACTCACCTTTCGGCGATGTATGCATGGAGGGATTCGACATTGGCAGACGGTTTCTCAGTTGCCTCTTAGAGGTTAGTGCTAAGTTCATCATTTAAGTTGAGTTAATTCCCCCGCTCATCCTGAATACTATTTAACATTGGCAGTGATATGAGGCTTGTGCCTTTGTTAATTGGTTGGGTGATGAATGGCATGTCAAGGCTCAGAGTGTTATCACCAAGCTCGCAGAAGATAACATAAAGCTCAAGAAGAAACTGACCGATCTGGAGTGTACAATCACTAGGATGAAGCAAGAAAGAATCAATCACAAGCGACGGATGAAAGCAATAGACAAGAAGGAACTAGCATGCGTAGTTGTGGTTGTCGCATTAGCCGTCTTCTATGTGCTGTTTGCAATGATGATTAGGGATTTTGTTTGATTATTACTGGCTATACTAATAATAATAGCCCATCTATTGCTTGCCAATTGTCCTATGAAAAATGCTTGTTTCACATTTGGACGCTCCAACCCGTATGCGTAATTATCACATTGAGAACTGCACAACCGCGAGAATTTGGAGCGACTGGGTACTAATAATTGTGGTTGATTGTATCGGTATTCTAACCACCTGCCAAGGCGCCAATATAATCCATCAATCCCTATATTCAATTGACATTCCTCTTTTCTTCATACCCCACTCCAGTCTCGGCCATATTCACACTCTACAATCTCGCTTTCTCGCGGTTTGTATACGTACCGCAGCCATGTCGAGTGATAGCAAGGACGACAGTTCCTCCAGCAGTCTAGCGCCCGATGATAGGTTGACCTCGGAATCATCCCGCTTGTTTTCCATGAGTCTGACATCAAACCCTGACCTTGATTTTATCCGAATCATGGAAGGGACGCTGACGCCCGAGTCGTCAGACAACAACCAGACGGACGAGGAGACATCAGAGGACGAAGAAGAGGACGACGACGATGATGATGAGGAATGGTCGAACAAGGAGGAGGACAACAAGCACATCAACGACGATGACGGCGGCGGCGATGAAAAGCCAACGGTCAGTGGCAAGAAGCGTCGTCCCCAAGACGATGTCGTGGGGCCATTCAACAATAACAAGAATAAGAAGGACTAAATTAAGCAGACTGTATATCTCTGTTGTCGTTCGCTCATATTAATTCATTATCTTTGTTTCCCCTATCAATCTCATCGCAGATGGTTAGCAATACGTATTTGATAGAGATCTTTTACATTATCGTCCACAGTTGGTTTCTTGAAATATGTGCCAGGTCGAGCACACAGTTCACAAAAAAATCATATGCACTTTCTATAATTATCGCACACAATTCTGATTACCGACCTATTTGTCGGGTATCACACACATCTTGTTACGCCGAATCATTTGTGTTCTTGTGGATCATTGCAAATAGTTTATCTAACTGAACTATATGCCATCTATCGCACACAACTTGATATGGCTCATCGCAAATAGTTCGTATGGATCAACTGTATGCCATGTATCGCACACGAAACTTTAATCTGAATCGTGTTTGATGTCTCCGCCATCTCACACAGTTCATCTTATTGGTGGCAGTTTTATTAGAACACCGTTTGCGATTAATGCATCACACACAGTTTGGTCAAAGGGTCTCTAATTCATGTGTCTAAGGCAATGATCATGAATATAGGCATTGCATCCGTGTCAAATAGACCGAAACGACTCAGCATCTACTATTATTACTCTACACATCGACCGCTATCCAGCATGTATCTAGAGTATTAAGTTCATAAGAACGGAGTAACGCTTTAAGAAAGACGACATGATGTAGTGGGATAAACTCAAACAATATGATATAAACCCCATCTTTTATCCTCGATGGCAACAATACAATACATATCGGTTCCCTTTACATCCTTTGGGATCGAGCACCGCAAGATTGAACCCAAAGCTAAGCACTTCTCCCATTGCAAGAAATATCAATCTAGTAGGCCAAACTAAATCGATAATTCGAAGAGACTTGCAAAGATATCAAATCATGCATATAAGAATTCAGATAAGAACCAAATAATACTCATAGATAATCAAGTTCATAAACCCACAATTCATCGGATCTCGGCAAACACACTAGTGAACATCAGATAGATCTACAAGAACATCGAGGAGAACTTTGTATTGAGAACCAGAGAGAGAAGAAGCCATCTAGCTAATAACTATGGACCCGAAGGTCTGTGGTAAACTACTCACACATCATCAGAGAGGCTATGATGTTGATGTAGAAGCCCTCCGTGATCGAATCCCCGTCCGGCAGATCGCCGGAAAAGACCCCAAGATGGGATCTCACGGGTACAGAAGGTTGCAGTGGTGGAAAAGTGGTTTCGTGGCTCCGAGGGTATAAGAGTATAAGAGTATATATAGGCGAAAGAAGTAGGTCGGTGGAGCTACAAGGGGCCCACGAGGGTAGGGGCATGCCTACCCCCCTGGGCGCGCCCTCCTGTCTTGTGGCCGCCTTGTTGCATCTCTGAATTCCACTCCAAGTCTCCTGGATTGCGTTTGTTCCAAGAAAGATCCTCGCGAAGGTTTCGTTCCGTTTGGATTCCGTCTGATATTCCTTTTCTGTGAAACATTGAAATAGGCAAAAAAACAAAAATTTGCACTGGGCCTTCGGTTAATAGGTTAGTTCCAAAAATAATACAAAAGAGCATATTAAAGCCCATTAAACATCCAAAACAGATAATATAATAGCATGGAACAATAAAAATTTATAGATACGTTGGAGACGTATCAAGCATCCCCAAGCTTAATTCCTGCTCGTCCTCTAGTAGGTAAATGATAAAAGCATAATTTTTTATGTGGAATGCTACCTAACATAATTTTCAATGTAATTCTCTTTATTGTGGCATAATTGTTCAGATCCGAAATATTCAAGACAAAAGTTTAATATTGACATAAAAATAATAATAATACTTCAAGCATACTAACCAAGCAATTTTGTCTTCTCAAAATAATATAGCCAAAGAAAGCTCATCCCTACAAAATCATATAGTTTGGCCATGCTTCATTTTTGTCACCCTCTCATCATGCACAACTCCGATGACAAGCTAAGCAATTGTTTCATACTTTAGTATTCTCAAACTTTTTCAACTTTCACGCAATACATGAGCGCGAGCCATGCACATAGCACTATGGGTGGAATAGAATATGATGATGGAGGTTGTGTGGAGAAGACAAAAAAGGAGAAAGTCTCACATTGACGCGGCTAATCAACGGGCTATGGAGATGCCCATCAATTGATGTCAATGTGAGGAGTAGGGATTGCCATGCAACGGATGCACTAGAGCTATAAATGTATGAAAGCTCAACAAAAGAAACTACATGGGTGTGCATCCAACTTGCTTGCTCATGAAGACCAAGGGCATTTGAGGAAGCCCATTGTTGAATATACAAGCCAAGTTCTATAATGAAAATTCCCACTAGTATATGAAAGTGGCAAAATAAGAGACTCTATCATGAAGATCATGGTGCTACTTTGAAGCACGAGTGTGGAAAAAGGATAGTAACATTGCCCCTTCTCTCTTTTTCTCTCATTTTTTGGGCCTTCTTTTTTTATTTGGCCTTTCTCTCTTTTTTTTTATTTGGCCTTTCCCCTTTTTTTATTTGGCCTTTCTCTCTTTTTTATTTCCTCACACGGGACAATGCTCTAATAATGATGATCATCACACTTCTATTTATTTACAACTCAAGGATTACAACTCGATACTAGAACAAAATATGACTCTATATGAGTGCCTCCGGCGGTGTACCGGGATGGGCAATGAATGAAGAGTGACATGTATGAAAATTTATGCATGGTGGCCTTTCCAGAAATACGATGTCAACTACAAGATCATGCAAGGCAATATGACAATGATGAAGCATGTCATAAATAACGGAACGGTGGAAAGTTGCATGGTAATATATCTCGGAATGGTTATGGAAATGCCATAATAGGTAGGTATGGTGGCTGTTTTGAGGAAGATATAAGGAGGCTTATGTGTGATAGAGTGTATCATATCACGGGGTTTGGATGCACCGATGAAGTTTACACCAACTATCGAGGTGAGAAATGACAATGCACGGTATCGAAGAGGCTAGCAATGATGGAAGGGTGAGAGTGCGTATAATCCATGGACTCAACATTAGTCATAAATAACTCACATACTTATTGCAAAAATCTACAAGTCATTGATATGTCTCCAACGTATCTATAAATTTTGATTGTTCCATGCTATTATATTATCCATCTAGGATGTTTTATATGCATTTATATGCTATTTTATATGATTTTTGGGACTAACCTATTAACCTAGAGCCCAGTGCCAGTTTCTACTTTTTCCTTGTTTTTGAGTATCGCAGAAAAGGAAAACCAAACGGAGTCCAATTGACCTGAAACTTCACGGAACTTATTTTTGGACCAGAAGAAGGCCATGGAGTAAAAGAGTTGGGCCAAAAGAGTCCCGGGCTGCCCACGAGGGTGGGGGGTGCGCCCACCCCCCTGGGCGCGCCTCCCTACCTCGTGGAAAGCCCGGAGATCCCCCTGACTTGTTCTCGACGGCAAAACCTCTTATATATATAGAACCCCCCAGAACATAACCTAGGTCGGGAGTTCCGCCGCCGCAATCCTCTGTAGCCACCGAAAACCAATCTAGACCCGTTCCGGCACCCTGCCGGAGGGGGGAATCTCTCACCAGTGGCCATCTTCATCATACCGGTGCTCTCCATGACGAGGAGGGAGTAGTTCACCCTCGGGGCTGAGGGTATGTACCAGTAGCTATGTGTTTGATCTCTCTCTCTCATGTTCTTGAGGTGTTACAATCTTGATGTATCGCGAGCTTTGCTATTATAGCTGGATCTTATGATGTTTCTCCCCCTCTACTCTCTTGTAATGGATTGAGTTTTCCCTTTGAAGTTATCTTATCGGATTGAGTCTTAAGGATTTGAGAACACTTGATGTATGTCTTGCATGTGCTTATCTGTGGTGACAATGGGATATCAAGTGATCTACTTGATGTATGTTTTGGTGATCAACTTGCGGGTTCCGTAACATTGTGAACTTATGCATAGGGGTTGGCACACGTTTTCGTCTTGACTCTCCGGTAGAAACTTTGGGGCACTCTTTGAAGTTCTTTGTGTTGGTTGAATAGATGAATTTTTGATTGTGTGATGCATATCGTATAATCATACCCACAGATACTTGAGGTGACATTGGAGTATCTAGGTGACATTAGGGTTTTGGTTGATTTGTGTCTTAAGGTGTTATTCTAGTACGAACTCTATGATAGATCGAACGGAAAGAATAGCTTCGTGTTATTTTACTACGGACTCTTGAATAGATCGATCAGAAAGAATAACTCTGAGGTGGTTTCGTACCCTACAATAATCTCTTCGTTTGCTCTCCGCTATTAGTGACTTTGGAGTGATTCTTTGTTGCATGTTGAGGGATTGCTATATGATCCAATTATGTTATTATTTTTTAGAGAACTTGCACTAGTGAAAGTATGAACCCTAGGCCTTGTTTCCTAGCATTGCAATACCGTTTGTGCTCACTTTTACCATTAGTTACCTTGCTGTTTTTATATTTTTAGATTACAAAAACCTATATCCACTATCCATATTACACCTGTATCACCATCTCTTCGCCGAACTAGTGCACCTATACAATTTACCATTGTATTGGGTGTGTTGGGGACACAAGAGACTCTTTGTTATTTGGTTGCAGGATTGTTTGAGAGAGACCATCTTCATCCTACGCCTCCCATGGATTGATAAACCTTAGTTCATCCACTTGAGGGAAATTTGCTACTGTCCTACAAACCTCTGCGCTTGGAGGCCCAACAACGTCTACAAGAAGAAGGTTGCATAGTAGACATCAAGCAGTTTCTAGCGCCGTTGCTGGGGAGGTTAGTGCTTGAAGGTATATCTGTAGATCTTGCAACTGAATCTTTTAGTTTCTTGTTTTATCACTAGTTTAGTTTATAAAAGAAAACTACAAAAAATGGAATTAAGGTTGCCTCATATGCTACATCTTTTTAATGTCTTTCATGAAAATAAGAATTCCGATAATTGTGCTCAATTGCTAGAGGAAGAATGCATTAGAACATTTGGCACTAAATATTTGAATGATGAGCATGATTGCAATGTTGTTAGTATGAACTCTTTGAATATCCATAGTACTAATGATGATTGCACTAGTCATGATGAAAATGTCTCTTATAAGCATGTCAACTTTTGTGGAATACATAGAGCTTGCAAGTACACACCAAATAGGGAAGATAGATTTTGCAAGAGGCATAAGTATTTGGAAACTAAATGGTTGCAAGAAAGGCTAGATGATTGTGCTGAAAGATTCAATATTTATCGCCATCCTTGTGAACTTTGCAATGAACATGGTCATTTAAAGCTCCAATGCTATTTGTTCCATTATCAAATTGTGTCCAAAAATTGTGATAACTTGATTACACTTGAGCATCATAACGAGCTTAGTCTTCTTTTTGGGTATGAAGAAATGAAACGTATAACTGAGGGTATTCCAAAATTTAATCTTGATAGATTTCTTGATTTTGATCTAGAAAAAAAATTATGTATTGTGCGGTGAATTGCATTGAAAATCCTTATATTGCCAATTGCATAAGGATAAGAAAACAAACATAAGATGAAGAGAATACTAATGAAAGGGAAGAGACTTCCCAATATTTTCCTATTAATTCTTATGATGAATCCGGTAACGAGGAGGAGCCTCCTATTCAACCAATCTCATTAATAAGGAGCTCCAAAAAGAGGATTAAACCCACACATAATGTGAAGAAGAAAAAGGAAAGACGGAGAAGCAAAGGTAGAAAGGTATCCCTCCCAAATGATTTTGCTCCTATTACTCATTGTGATGATGATAATTGCTATACTATTGGTGCTATGCATACTATTAATGATGAGAGTGATTATGCTTATGATAGGAAAAGGCCCAAGCTTGGAGATGCTATGTTTGATGAGAATGACATGTTTGAGAATATATTTTCTGCAATTAATGTTTGTCCCAAGCTTGGGGATGCTATGTTTAATGATGATGATATTTTTAGCCTCCCAAGTTTTGATGTGCAAATTTATTATGATAATAGCATGCCTCCTATTTATGATGGTTATATTGATGAAAGTGGGTTTAGAAGAGTGTCAACTTTAGGAAGTAATGATTCCACTATTTTGGAGGGTGTTGAATCCTATTGTGATAATTATAAATGTGGATTTGGAGAGGTCATGACTTTATTTAGTAATGATTCCACTATCTTGGAAGAGGTTTCAATCGATTATGATGAGAACAAAGTTGCTACTTATGATAATTATTGTGATGATACTTATGCTATAAAAAGTAGTGATGATTATATTTATAAAACTTTTCATGATTATGATTACCCTTTTTCTGAACATTACTCTTTTAATATGGAAAAAATTTATAGTATTCAAGTCTCTTATGATACTCTCACTATTCCGAATGAGAAGAATTTTGCTTATGTGGAGAGTAGTAAATTTTCTATGCTTGTAGATCATGAAAAGAATGCTTTATGTGATGGTTATATTGTTGAATTCATTCATGATTCTACTGAAAATTAATATGAGGGAGGAACATATGCTTGTAGGAATTGCAATAATATCAAGTTTCCTCTCTATGTGTTAAAAGTTTTAAAGTTATGCTTGTTTTGCCTTCCTATGCTAGTTGATTATTGTTCCCATAAGTTATTTGCTCACAAAATCCCTATGCATAGGAAATGGGTTAGAATTAAATGTGCTAATCATATTCTTCATGATGCTCTTTTTATGTTTCATTCTTATCTTTTATGTGAGCATCATTGAAATCATCATGCCTAGCTAGGGGCATTAAACGTTAGCGCTTTTTGGGAGGCAACCCAATTTTATTTTTGTTCCTTGATTTTTGTTCCTGTTTAGTAATAAATAATTCATCTAGCCTCTGGTTAGATGTGGTTTTACGTTTTAATTAGTGTTTGTGCAAAGTAGAACCTTTGGGAAGACTTGGGTGAAGTCTTTGTGATCTTGCTGTAAAAAACAGAAACTTTAGCGCTCACGGGATTAGCTGCCATTTTTACTAGAGAGCGATTTTAGGTTGATTCTTTTTGCAGATGATTAATAGACAAATTACTCAGGTCCACAAATTTATTTCAGAATTTTTGGAGTTTGATAAGTATACGTTTGATACAGATTACTACAGACTGTTCTGTTTTTGACAGATTCTGTTTTCACTGTGTTGTTTGCTTATTTTGATGAATCTATGAGTAGTATCGGAGGGTATGAGCCATAGATAAGTTGGAATACAGTAGATATTACACCAATATGAATTTATAATGAGTTCACAACAGTACCTAAGTGGTGATTTATTTTCTTATAATGAGTAGTATCGGAGGGTATGAGCCATACTAACGGAGCTTACGAGTTTTCTGTTGAGTTTTGTGTTGTGAAGTTTTCAAGTTTTGGGTAAAGATTCGATGGACTATGGAATAAGGAGTGGCAAGAGCCTAATCTTGGGGATTCCAAGGAACCCCAAGGTAATATTCAAGGACAGCCAAGAGCCTAAGCTTGGGGATGCCCCGGATGGCATCCCCTCTTTCGTCTTCGTTCATCGGTAACTTTATTTGGAGCTATATTTTTATTCACCACATGATATGTGTTTTGCTTGGAGCATAATTTTATTTTATTTTGTTTTGCTTGCTGTTCGAATAAAATACCAAGATCTAGAATTCTTAAATGTTAGAGAGTCTTCACATAGTTGCATAATTATTCAACTACTCATTGATCTTTGATACGTCTCCAACGTATCTATAATTTTTGATTGCTCCATGCTATATTATCTACTGTTTTGGGCAGTATTGGGCTTTATTATCCACTTTTATATTATTTTGGGACTAACCTATTAACCGTAGGCCCAGCCCAGATTTGCTGTTTTTTGCCTATTTCAGTGTTTCGAAGAAAAGGAATATCAAACGGAGTCGAAACGGAACGGAATCAACTGGAGAAGTTATTTTTGGAAGGAAAGCTACCGGATGGACTTGGACCCCACGTCAAGAAAGGAGGGAGGTGCTCACGAGGGTGGGGGGCACGCCCACCCCCCTAGGGCGCGCCCCCCTGCCTCGTGGCCCCCCTTCGGTCCACCGACGTACTTCTTTCACCCATATATACCTACGTACCCTAAAACTTCCAGAACGGAGAATAGATCGGGAGTTCCACCGCCGCAAGCCTCTGTAGCCACCAAAAACGAAACGGGACCCTATTCCGGCACCCTGCCAGAGGGGGGAACCCTCACCGGTGGCCATCTTCATCATCCCGATGCTCTCCATGACGAGGAGGGAGTAGTTCACCCTCGGGGCTGAGGTGCGTGCATCTGAGCTATGTGTTTGATCTCTCTCTCTCTCTCTCTCTCTCTCTCTCTCTCCTGTTCTTGATTTGGCACGATCTTGATGTATCACGAGCTTTGCTATTATAGTTGGATCTTATGTTGCTTCTCCCCCCTCTACTCTCTTGTAATGGATTGAGTTTCCCCTTTGAAGTTATTTTATCGGATTGAGTCTTTAAAGATTTGAGAACACTTGATGTATGTCTTGCCGTGCGTATCTGTGGTGACAATGGGATATCACGTGATTCACTTGATGTATGTTTGGTGATCAACTTGTGGGTTCCGCCCATGAACCTATCCATAGGGGTTGGCACACGTTTTCGTCGTGATTCTCCGGTAGAAACTTTGGGGCACTCTTTGAGGTTCTATGTGTTGGTTGAATAGATGAATCTGAGATTATGTGATGCATATCGTATAATCATACCCACGGATACTTGAGGTGACATTGGAGTATCTAGGTGACATTAGGGTTTTGGTTGATTTGTGTCTTAAGGTGTTATTCTAGTACGAACTCTAGTGTTGTTTGTGACACTTATAGGAATAGCCCAACGGATTGATTGGAAAGAATAACTTTGAGGTGGTTTCGTACCCTACCATCATCTCTTCGTTTGTTCTCCGCTATTTGTGATTTTGGAGTGACTCTTTGTTGCATGTTGAGGGATAGTTATATGATCCAATTATGTTATTATTGTTGAGAGAACTTGCACTAGTGAAAGTATGAACCCTAGGCCTTGTTTGAACGCATTGCAATACCGTTTACGCTCACTTTTACCACTTGATACCTTGCAGTTTTTATATTTTCAGTTTACAAAAACCTATATCTACCATCCATATTGCACTTGTATCACCATCTCTTCGCCGAACTAGTGCACCTATACAATTTACCATTGTATTGGGTGTGTTGGGGACACAAGAGACTCTTTGCTATTTGGTTGCAGGGTTGCTTGAGAGAGACCAACTTCATCCTACGCCTCCCATGGATTGATAAACCTTAGGTCATCCACTTGAGAGAAATTTGCTACCGTCCTACAAACCTCTGCATTTGGAGGCCCAACAACTTCTACAAGAAGAAGGTTGTGTAGTAGACATCAAGCTCTTTTCTGGCGCCGTTGCCGGGGAGATGAGTGCTTGAAGGTATATCTTTAGATCTTGCAATCGAATCTTTTTGTTTCTTGTTTTATCACTAGTTTAGTTTGTAAAAGAAAACTACAAAAAATGGAATTGAGTTTGTCTCATACGCTTCACCTTTTTAATATTTTTCGTGAGTATGATGGAAAGGAAAATTGTGCCAAAGTGTTATTAGAAGAATGCATTAAATTGTTTGGCACTAAATCTTTGAATGATGAGCATGATTTGCAATGTTGTTAGTTTGAACTCCTTGAATATCCATAGTACTAATGATGATTGCACTAGTTATGATGAAAATGCCTCCTATAAACATGTCAATTTTTGTGGAGTGCATTGGGTTTGTATGTACACACCAAATAGGGAAGATAGATATTGCAAGAGGCATAAGTACTTAGAAACCAAATTGTTGCAAGAAGAGCTAGATGAATGTGCTGAAAATTTAATTTTTCTTAGCCCTACTTGTGAACTTTGCAATGAACGTGATCATTTCAGTACCCAATGCAAATTGTTTCATGATCGTATCGTGTCCAAAAATTGTGATGACTTGATTTCCCTTGCACATCATAATTAACTTAGTTTGCTCTTGGGTTATGAAGAAATGAAACGTATAACTAATGTTATTCCAGAATTTGCCCTTGATAGAATTCTTCATTTTGATCTAGAGAAAATTTATATGTATTGTGCGGTGAATTGCATTGATAATCCTTATATTGCCAATTAAATAAAGAAAAGAAAACAAATAGAGGATGAAGAGAATACTAATGAAAGGGAAGAGACTTCCCAATATCCTCCTATTATTTCTTATGATGAATCAGGTAACGAGGAGGAGCCTTCTATTCAACCAATCTCATTAATAAGGAGCTCCAACAAGAGGATTGAACCCACACATGATGTGGTGAAGAAGAAGAAAAGAAAAAGGAAGAGAGGTAAAAAGGCATCTCTCCCAAATAAAGTTGCTCCTATTATTGTTGTGCCTCATGAAAATGAAGATGATACACTTGATGATGATCTCATTATGCCTATTGCTTGTTGTGATGATTACAATTGGGAAGATAATGATACTTCTTATGATCTTGAAAATCTTTTTGGCACTTTCTTGGAAGAATATAATAATTTCTATACTATTGGTGCTATCCATACTATTAATGATGAGAGTGATTATGCTTATGATATGAAAAGGCCCAAGCTTGGGGAAGCTATGTTTAATGAGGATGACATATTTGAGAATATATTTACTGAAATTAATGTTTTTCCCAAGCTTGGGGATGCTATGTTTAATAATGAAGATATTTTTAGCCTCTCAAGTTTTGATATGAAAAGTTGTTGTCATGATAGCATGCCTTCTACCTATGATGATTATATTTATGAAAGTGGGTTTGGAAGAGTGTCAACTTTAGGAAGTAATGATCCCACAACATTGGAGGATGTTGAATCTTATAATATTTATGAAAGTGGATTTGGAGAGGTCCTGACTTTATTTAGTGATGTATCCACTATCTTGGAAGAGGTTTCAATCGATTATGATGAGAACAAAGTTGCTACTTATGACTATTATTGTGATAAAAATTATGCTATAAAAAGTAGTGATGATTATATTTATAAAACTTGTCATGATTATGAGTACCCTTTCTCTGAATATTACTCTTTTAATGGGGAAACAATTTATAGTATTCAAGTCTCTTATGATACTCCCACTATTCCGAATGAGAAGGATTTTGCTTATGTGGAGAGTAGTAAAATTTCTATGCTTGTAGATCATGAAAAGAATGCTTTAGGTGCTGGTTATATTGTTGAATTCATTCATGATGCTACTGAAAATTATTATGAGGGAGGAATATATGCTTGTAGGAATTGCAATAATATCAAGTTTCCTCTCTATGTGCTTAAAGTTTTAAAGTTATGCTTGTTTTGCCTTCCTATGCTAGTTGATTATTGTTCCCATAAGTTGTTTGCTCACAAAATCCCTATGCAGAGGAAGTGGTTTAGACTTAAATGTGCTAGTCATATTCTTCATGATGCTCTCTTTATGTTTCAACTCTTATTTTTTATGCGAGCATCATTGAAATCATCATGCCTAGCTAGGGGCGTTAAACGATAGCGCTTGTTGGGAGGCAACCCAACTTTATTTTAGTTTTTTGCTTTTTGGTTCTGTTTAGGAATAAATAATCCATCTATCCTCTGTTTAGATGTGGTTTTGTGCTTTAATTAGTGTTTGTGCCAAGTAGAACCTTTAGGAAGACTTGGGTGAAGTCTTTATGATCATGCTGTAAAAAACAGAAACTTTAGCGCTCACGAGATTAGCTTCAACATTTTACTGGAGAGTGATATTTAGTTGATTCTTTTTGCAGATGATTACTAGACAAATTCCTCAGTTCCACCAATTTATTTAGAATTTTTGGAGTTCCATAAGTATACGTTTGATACAGATTACTACAGACTGTTCTGTTTTTGACAGATTCTGTTTTCATTGTGTTGCTTGCTTATTTTGATGAATCTATGGCTAGTAAAATAGTTTATAAACCATAGAGAAGTTGGAATACAGTAGGTTTAACACCAATATAAATAAATAATGAGTTAATTACAGTATCTTGAAGTGGTGTTTTGTTTTCTTTCGCTAACGGAGCTCACGAGTTTTCTGTTAAGTTTTGTGTTGTGAAGTTTTCAAGTTTTGGGTAAAGATTCGATGGACTATGGAATAAGGAGTGGCAAGAGCCTAAGCTTGGGGATGCCCAAGGCACCCCAAGGTAATATTCAAGGACAACCAAGATGCTAAACTTGGGGATGCCCCGGAAGGCATCCCCTCTTTCGTCTTTGTTCATCGGTAACTTTACTTGGAGCTCTATTTTTATTCACCACATGATATGTGTTTTGCTTGGAGCGTAGTTTTATTTTCTTTAGCTTTTCTTTCTGTTTGAATAAAATACCAAGATCTGAAATTATTAAATGGGAGATTCTTCACATAGTTGCATAATTATCCGACTACTCATTGATCTTCACTTATATCTTTCAGAGTAGTTTTGTTATTGCTCTAGTGCTTCACTTATATCTTTTAGAGCATGGTGGTAGTTTTATTTTGAAGAAATAGATGAACTCTCATGCTTCACTTAGATTATTTTGAGAGTCTTAAATAGCATGGTAATTTGCTTAAATAGTCCTAATATGCTAGGTATCCAAGAATAGTAAAAACTTTCTTATGAGTGTGTTGAATACTAAGAGAAGTTTGATGCTTGATGATTGTTTTGAGATATGGAAGTAGTGATATCAAAGTCGTGCTAGTTGAGTAGTTGTGAATTTGAGAAATGCTTGTGTTGAAGTTTGCAAGTCCCGTAGCATGCACGTATGGTAAACGTTATGTAACAAATTTGAAACATGAGGTGTTATTTGATTGTCCTCCTTATGAGTGGCGGTCGGGGACGGCGATGGTCTTTTCCTACCAATCTATCCCCTAGGAGCATGCGCGTAGTGCTTTGGTTTTTGATGGCTTGTAGTTTTTTGCAATAAGTATGTGAGTTCTTTATGTCTAATGTTGAGTCCATGGATTATACGCACTCTCACCCTTCCATCATTGCTAGCCTCTTGATGCAGTGTATTGCCCTTTCTCACATTGAGAGTTGGTGCAAACTTTGCGGTGCATCCAAACCCCGTGATATGATACGCTCTTTCACACATAAACCTCCTTATATCTTCCTCAAAACAGCCACCATACCTACCTATTATGGCATTTCCATAGCCATTCCGAGATATATTGCCATGCAACTTTCCACCACTCCGTTCATCATGACACATTCATCATTGTCATATTGCTAGCATGATCATGTAGTTGACATAGTATTTGTGGCAAAGCCACCGTTCATAATTATTTCATACATGTCACTCTTGATTCATTGCATATCCCCATCACGGAGGCATTCATATAGAGTCATACTTTGTTCTAGTATCGAGTTGTAATCATTGAGTTGTAAATAAATAGAAGTGTGATGATCATCATTCGATAGAGCATTGTCCCCCCAAAAAAGAAGAAAGGCCAAAAAAAAGAAGGCCCAAAAAAAAGAGAAAAAAATAATAAAAATAAAAAGGGGCAATGCTACTATCCTTTTTTTCCACACTTGTGCTTCAAAGTAGCATCATAATCTTCATGATAGAGAGTCTCTTGTTTTGTCACTTTCATTTACTAGTGGGAACTTTTCATTATAGAACTTGGCTTGTATATTCCAATGATGGGCCTCCTCAAGTGCCCTAGGTCTTCGTGAGCAAGCAAGTTGGATGCACACCCACTAGTTTCTTTTGTTGGGCTTTCATACATTTATATCTCTGGTGCATCCCTTACATGGCAATCCCTACTCCTTGCATTAACATCAATCGATGGGCATCTCCATAGCTCATTGATTAGCCTCGTTGATGTGAGACTTTCCCCCTTTTTTTGTCTTCTCCACATAACCCCCATCGTCATATTGTATTCCACCCATAGTGCTATATCCATGGCTCGCGCTCATGTATTGCGTGAAGGTTTATAAGTTTGAGATTACTAGAGTATGAAACAATTGCTTGGCTTGTCATCGGGGTTGTGCATGATGAGAGCATTCTTGTGTGACGAAAATGGAGCATGACTAAACTATATGATTTTGTAGGGATGAACTTTCTTTGGCCATGTGATTTTGAGAATACATAATTGCTTAGTTAGTATGCTTGAAGTATTATTATTTTTATGTCAATATGAACTTTTATCTTGAATCTTTCGGATCTAAATATTCATATCACAAGTAAGAAGAATTACAATGAAATTATGCCAACTAGCATTCCACATAAAAAATTATCTTTTTTTATCATTTACCTACTCGAGGACAAGCAGGAATTAAGCTTGGGGATGCTTGATACGTCTCCAATGTATCTATAATTTTTGATTGCTCCATGCTATATTATCTACTGTTTTGGGCAATATTGGGCTTTATTATCCACTTTTATATTATGTTTGGGACTAACCTATTAACCGGAGGCCCAGCCCAGATTTGTTGTTTTCTGCCTATTTCAGTGTTTCGAAGAAAAGGAATATCAAACGGAGTCGAAACGGAACGAAATCAACTGGAGAAGTTATTTTTGGAAGGAAAGCTACCGGATGGACTTGGACCCCACGTCAGGAAAGGAGGGAGGTGCTCACGAGGGTGGGCGCGCCACCCCCTAGGGCGCCCTGCCTCATTGCCCCCTTCGTCCACCGACGCATTTCTTTCACCCATATATACCTCGCACTCCTAAAACTTCCAGAACGGAGAATAGATCGGAGTTCCGCCGCCGCAAGCCTCTCAGTAGCCACCAAAAACCAATCGGGACCCTGTTCAAGACCACCTGAGGGGGAACCCTCACCGGTGGCCATCTTCATCATCCCGGCGCTCTCCATGACGAGGAGGGAGTAGTTCACCCTCGAGGCTGAGGGTATGTACCAGTAGCTATGTGTTTGATCTCTCTCTCTCTCTCTCCTGTTCTTGATTTGGCACGATCTTGATGTATCGCGAGCTTTGCTATTATAGTTGGATCTTATGTTGCTTCTCCCCCCTCTACTCTCTTGTAATGGATTGAGTTTCCCCATTGAACTTATTTTATCGGATTGAGTCTTTAAAGATTTGAGAACACTTGATGCATGTCTTGCTGTGCGTATCTGTGGTGACAATGGGATATCACATGATTCACTTGATGTATGTTTTGGTGATCAACTTGCGGGTTCTGCCCATGAACCTATGCATAGGGGTTGGCACACGTTTTCGTCGTGATTCTTTGGTAGAAACTTTGGGGCACTCTTTGAGGTTCTATGTGTAGGTTGAATAGATGAATCTGAGATTGTGTGATGCATATCGTATAATCATACCCACGGATACTTGAGGTGACATTGGAGTATCTAGGTGACATTAGGGTTTTGGTTGATTTGTGTCTTAAGGTGTTATTCTAGTACAAACTCTAGGGCTGTTTGTGACACTTATAGGAATAGCCCAACAGATTGATTGGAAAGAATAACTTTGAGGTGGTTTCGTACCCTACCATCATCTCTTCGTTTGTTCTCCGCTATTAGTGATTTTGGAGTGACTCTTTGTTGCATGTTGAGGGATAGCTATATGATCCAATTATGTTATTATTGTTGAGAGAACTTGCACTAGTGAAAGTATGAACCCTAGGCCTTGTTTCAACGCATTGCAATACCGTTTACGCTCACTTTTACCACTTGCTACCTTGCTGTTTTTATATTTTCAGTTTACGAAAACCTATATCTACCATCCATATTGCACTTGTATCACCATCTCTTCGCTGAACTAGTGCACCTATACAATTTACCATTGTATTGGGTGTGTTGGGGACACAAGAGACTCTTTGCTATTTGGTTGCAGGGTTGCTTGAGAGAGACCATCTTCATCCTACGCCTCCCACGGATTGATAAACCTTAGGTCATTCACTTGAGGGATATTTGCTACTGTCCTACAAACCTCTGCACTTGGAGGCCCAACAACGTCTACAAGAAGAAGGTTGTGTAGTAGACATCAATCTTCACTTATATCTTTCAGAATAGTTTGTCATTTGCTCTAGTGCTTCACTTATATCCTTTTAGAGCACCGCGGTGGTTTTATTTTGAAGAAATAGACGAACACTCATGCTTCACTTATATTATTTTGAGAGTCTTCAGTACAGCATGGTAATTTGCTTGCGTTATGAATTTAGTCCTAATATGATGGGCATTCAAGAGGGATATAATAAAAACTTTCATATAGAGTGCATTGAATACTAAGAGAAGTTTGATCCTTGATGATTGTTTTGAGATATGGAGATAGTGATATTAAAGTTGTGCTAGTTGAGTAGTTGTGAATTTGAGAAATGCTTGTGTTGAAGTTTGCAAGTCTCGTAGCATGCACGTATGGTAAACGTTGTGTAACAAATTTGAAACATGAGGTGCTCTTTGATTGTCATCCTTATGAGTGGCGGTCGGGGACGAGCAATGGTCTTTTCCTACCAAACTATCCCCCTAGGAGCATGCGCGTAGTGCTTGGTTTTTGACGACTTGTAGATTTTTGCAATAAGTATGTGAGTTCTTTATGACTAATGTTGAGTCCATGGACTATACGCACTGTCACCTTTCCATCATTGCTAGCCTCTTCGGTACCGTGCATTGCCCTTTCTCACCTTGAGAGTTGGTACAAACTTCGCCGGTGCATCCAAACCCCATGATACTCTATCACACATAAACCTCCTTATATCTTCCTCCAAACAGCCACCATACCTACCTATTATGGCATTTCCATAGCCATTCCGAGATATATTGCCATGCAACTTTCCACCGTTCCGTTTATTATGACACGCATCATCAATATCATATTGCCTTGCATGATCATGTAGTTGACATCGTATTTGTGGCAAAGCCACCGTTCATAATTCTTTCATACATGTCACTCATGAGTCATTGCCCATCCCGGTACACCGCCGGAGGCATTCATATAGAGTCATATTTTTTCTAGTATCGAGTTGTAATCATTGAGTTGTAAATAAATACAAGTGTGATGATCATCATTAATAGAGCATTGTCCCATGGAAAAGGTAAAAAAAAGGAAAGGCCAAATAAAAAGAAAAAAGGGGGAAGGCTCAAAAAAATAGAAGGGACAATGCTACTATCCTTTTTCCACACTTGTGCTTCAAAGTAGCACCATGATCTTTATGATATAGAGTCTCTCATTTTGTCACTTTCATATACTAGTGGGAATTTTCATTATAGAACTTGGCTTGTATATTCCAACAATGGGCTTCCTCAAATGCCCTAGGTCTTCGTGAGCAAGCAAGTTGGATGCACACCCACTTAGTTTATTTTGTTGAGCTTTCATAAATTTATCGCTCTTGTGCACCCGTGGCCAGGCAATCCCAACGCCCTGCCCCCCCCCCCCCCCCCGCGTCGCCCCTCCTCTGGTGACACGGGGGGAACCCTAGCCGCCGCCCACTCATAGACCTCTCCACCGCCGTCCCTGCTTCGCCGCCGCCGGAGGGCCGGCCAGCGAAGCCGCGACGGGCCTCAGGATGGCGGCGGCGGGGCAGATCCGCCTCCTCGCACCTCGGGCGACCCCCAACCCTTCTCCCCGCACCTCATCCCCAACCCGGCGACGGCAGTCTCCCGCTGGTCTAGCGACGCCGGATCCGGCCCTCCTCGACGGCCTGCCCGCGCGTCTCTGGCCAACCCCACCCCCCTCCATCCTCGGCCGCTGCTGGCGCCTCTAGGCCCCCACGGGCCCCAACCCCGCGGCGGCAGCCTTCTGCTGGTCCGCTGACGCTGGATCTGGTCCTCCCCGACGGCCTGCCCGGCTGCTCCGGCCAGCAGCTCCCTCGTCCATCCTCAGCCGATGCGGGCACCATCTCCCACTGTGCGCCTCCCCCTCCGCCCCGGGACCCACCCGGCGGGCCCTCCACCAGCTGTTGCACGAGCTTGCCAGCCGGCAGCGGTTCCGACGCTCCTGGCGTTGTTCTCCGTGACCCTCCCCTCCCGAGCCACGGTGACTGTTCTAGCGGGTGCATGGCGACGCATCTGTGGTTGTGGCAGACATGGAGCTCCTCGCGGCGGGCACTCGCTGGTGCTGTTCTGGCCCCGACGGCTTAGGCCCACGTCTCTCCTGTGTCCTTCGCTGCCGGTGTTCTTTGCCGGGCAGCTCCGGCCTCGGTCACCAGGTAGCTGCGTCCCTTCCAGCTTACCTGGCGCACCGATGTCTCGACGACTATGGCCACGGCAGCTCGGATCTGCGTTCTCCAGTCCTAGCTTGTCGGCGTTGTTGGATGTCGTTGTCCCATGCCCTCTGTGTGGTTCACTTCGTCGCCTGCCCCACCCCAGAGGCCTCAAAGCCTCCCCCTTTTACTGGATCCAACGCTCATGGGTGCGGTGGTGGTGCCACCCTCCGACGGCAAGTGCAGCCCCGCCAACCCCTTCCCGACATGGCGATTCCGACCAACGTGGACTTCCCCATCTTCGATTCCAGACTCGGCGGCTATGGGATTGCTCAGCTTCAGGCCAGGGAGAGATCTCTGCTCGGTTTACCGGTGCTGGCAGCGACGGCGCCTGCGGGTGTCATTTCCTTCTTGGAGGCGCTGTCAAGGCCTTCAGCTTTGCCCCTCTTCGAGCTCAGGGGAAACCCTAGGTCTGGTTACCCCGGACCGGATGGCGGCGGCATCCCGACGTCGTCCTCCTTCTTGAAGGCGCTATCTAGCTTGCTCGTGGTGTCCCCGGTGTTGGTTCGGGTGATGTTGGAATTCTTGTTGGTTCGGCATTGTCTCTCGTGGTTGGGGTTTGGTAGGTTTAGTTGTGAAGTATCTTCTGTTCGGGCCGAGCATCCCTTGTCTCTCTGCTCCGGGCACCATGTTCACGCCTGCCTGCGTTCGTGTCATGTGTTGTACCCCTATGTACTCATTCTATTCCTTCTATCAATGGAAAGATACGCAAGCTTTGCGTATTCGTGAAAAAATCCCTGCTCCTTGCATTGACATCAATTGATGGGCATCTCCCTAGCCCAGTGATTAGCCGCGTCAATGTGAGAGTTCCTCCTTTTTTGTCTTCTCCACACAACCCCCATCATTATATTCTATTCCACCCATAGTGCTATGTCCATGGCTCACGCTCATGTATTGCGTGAAAGTTGAAAAAGTTTGAGAATACTAAAGTATGAAACAATTGATTGGCTTGTCATCGGGGTTGTGCATGATGAGAGCATTTTGTGTGACGAAAATGAAGCATGGCCAAACTATATGATTTTGTAGGGATGAGCTTTCTTTGGCTATGTTATTTTGAGAAGACATAATTGCTTGGTTAGTATGCTTGAAGACATAATTACGAAACGGTGAAACAGAGCCAGAACAGAACGCAGAAACAGAGAGATAGATCCAATCTCGGAGGGGCTCTCGCCCCTCCCACGCCATGGGAGCCAAGGACCAGAGGGGAAACCCTTCTCCCATCTAGGGAGGAGGTCAAGGAAGAAGAAGAAGAAGAAGAAGGGGGGCCCTCTCCCCTTGCTTCCCGTGACGCCGGAGCGCTGCCGGGGCCATCATCATCACCGCCTTCTTCACCAACAACTTCACCGCCATCATCACCAACTCTACCCCCCTCTATGCAGCGGTGTAACCTCTCTCTTACCCGCTGTAATCTCTACTTAAACATGGTGCTCAACGCTATATATTATTTCCCAATGATGTATGGATATCCTATGATGTTTGAGTAGATCTGTTTTGTCCTATGGGTTATTTGATGATCAAGATTGGTTTGAGTTGCATGTTTTATTATTGGTGCTGTCCTATGATGCTCTTCGTGTCGCGCAAGCGTGCGGGATTCCCGCTGTAGGGTTTGCAATATGTTCATGATTTGCTTATAGTGGGTTGCGTGAGTGACTGAAACACAAACCCGAGTAAGTAGGTTGTTTACGTATGGGATAAAGGGGACTTGATACTTTAATGCTATGGTTGGGTTTTACCTTAATGATCTTTAGTAGTTGCGGATGCTTGCTAGAGTTCCAATCATAAGTGCATATGATCCAAGTAGATAAAGTATGTTAGCTTATGCCTCTCCCTCAAATAAAATTGCCATAATGATTACCGGTCTAGTTATCGATTGCCTAGGGACAAATAACTTTCTCGTGACAACAAGCTCTCTACTAAAACTAATTTAGTTGTGTCTTTATCTAAACAGCCCCTAGCTTTTATTTTCTCGCTCTTTACTTTCTTGCAAACCTATCCAACAACACCTACAAAGTACTTCTAGTTTCATACTTGTTTCCGGTAAAGCGAACGTCAAGCGTGCGTAGAGTTGTATCGGTGGTCGATAGAACTTGAGGGAATATTTGTTCTACCTTTAGCTCCTCGTTGGGTTCGACACTCTTACTTATTGAAATAGGCTACAATTGATCCCCTATACTTGTGGGTTATCACGACCTTTTTCTGGCGCCATTGCCGGGGAGTTATAGCGTGGGGTGAATATTCTCGTGTGTGCTTGTTTGCTTTATCACTAAGTAATTTTTATTCGTTGTTCTTAGTTGTTCTCTATCTCTAGTTATGGATATGGAACAAAAAATACCAAAAAAATTAGGTGTACTTGCTACTCATGAGGATGGGGTAACTCCTAAAACCCTCGATTCTCATCATGAGAAAAATATTTTGTACTACTTTGATAATCCCGAGAAAACCCCATTCAACTTTATAATGGGAGTAACGTTGGATCAACGTGAATACTTTAGGGATTATCGCTCGACACAAAAGGGAAACTATTATGGGATCAAATTAATATGTTGTATTGGTATGCTAGGCAACTATGCGTGAGTTATGATTTTACTTGTTGCTCTAGAACGGAGGCTCCACACCTTCCCTTTTCATGCGAATTTAATGATAATGAAACCTTAGCTTCTTATGCTAGAGGTATATATGATTACTATGATGTGGAACAAATAGAAGAATTTGTTGCTTTTATGGGTGCTTATGAAATTGAAGCTATGTGTAAAGAGTTTGAGGATTTTGATGATGCTGTGTATAGATCTGAAAATTTAGCTATCCTCAAATATTGCTATGAGAATTGTAAATACAATTATGAAATTAATGCCCTTATTAAGAAAGTCTCCGCTGTCCAAGAAGAGACTAATATTTTGCAGGAATCTATGGAAGAAGAAATTGATGAAAATATGAGCTCATTGGATGAAAAAGATGAGGAGGAGAGCGAAGAACAAAAGGAGGAAGAGTGGATTGATCACCCGTGCTCACCTTCTAATGAGAGTAACTCTTCAACTCATACATTA
The DNA here is from genome assembly GCA_021605145.1 of Aegilops bicornis. Taxonomy (NCBI): domain Eukaryota; kingdom Viridiplantae; phylum Streptophyta; class Magnoliopsida; order Poales; family Poaceae; genus Aegilops; species Aegilops bicornis. Next base: position 520,288,699 of record CM038672.1, read on the forward strand.
TTTAATTCCCCTTCGTGCTTACCGAAGGATGATTGCTATGATGATTGTTATGATCCCGTTGATTCTTTTGAAATATACCTTTTTGATGATGCTTGCTATGCTTGTGGCCAAGATGCCAATATGAATTATGCCTATGGGGATGAACTTGCTATAGTTCCTTATGTTAAACATGAAATTGTTGCTATTGCACCCACGCATGATAGTCCTATTATCTTTTTGAATTCTCCCTATTATACTATATCGGAGAAGTTTGCACTTATTAAGGATTATATTGATGGGTTGCCTCATACCATTGCACATGATGATTTTGATAGATATAATATGCATGTGCTTGCTGCTCCTACTTGCAATTATTATGAGAGAGGAACTATAGCTCCACCTCTGTATGTTTCCCACACGATAGAATTGCAAGAAACTTCTTATACTATGCATTGGCCTTTACTATGTGTGCATGAATTGTTCTTTTATGACATGCCAATGCATAGCAAGAGAGTTAGACTTCGTCATTACATGATATATCTTGCTTTGTGCTCACTACTAAATGCCAAATCATTGTTAATTAAAATTGGCTCTGATATACCTTGGGATCCGGGTGGATTCATTACTTGAGCACTATATGCCTAGCTTAATGGCTTTAAAGAAAGCGCTGCCAGGGAAACAACCCGGAAGTTTTAGAGAGTCATTTATTTCTGTTGATTGCTTTAATATATTTAAAAAAATAAAAAAAGAGGGGAACATAAAAAACTTTTCAAAAAGGAAAGTGAAAGTGAGAAAGACAAGCATTGTTGAAGTGGGAGAGCTCCTTGAACTTTGTTCATGCTCACGGTAACTTTGTGAATCTTGATTACAGAAACTTTTCAACAAAAATAATTATCCCCTTATACAATTCCATTGTATTATAAAAATAATGTGCCAAGGTTTGCCTTTAGGATGTTTACAATGCTTGTTGGTTTGTGCGGTGCAGGACAGAAACTTTGGCTGTAGTGCGCGATTTCTAATTTCTTACTGGAACGTCAAATGGTTCTGATTATTTTTGCACTGTCTTGCTATAATTTTTTTTATTTTTCCTAATTTTGGCAGAATTTTTCATGTATCATAAGTATGGTGAATGTTCAGATTCCTACAGTCTGTTCTGTTTTAGACAGATTCAGTTTTTGATGCATAGTTTGCTTGTTTTGATGGAACTATCAATTTATATCAGTGGATTAAGCCATGAAAAAGCTATATTACAGTAGACACAATGAAAAAACAAAATATGAATTGGTTTGCAACAGTACTTAGAGTAGTGATTTGCTCTATTATACTAACGGATCTTCTGAAGTTTTACATTGAAGTTTTGTGTGGATGAAGTGTTCGATGATCGAGAAGGTCTCGATGTGAGAAGAAGGAAGAGAGGCAAGAGCTCAAGCTTGGGGATGACCGAGGCACCCCAAGTAAATATTCTAGGAGACTCAAGCGCCTAAGCTTGGGGATGAGCATCCCCTCTTTCTTCAACAAGTATCGGTATGTTTTCGGATTCGTTTCGTTCATGTGATATGTGCAAATCTTGGAGCGTCTTTTGCATTTAGTTTTCTTTTTATTTTATGCACCATGCTGGTATGAGATAGTACTTGGTTGATTTATAGAATGCTCTAAGCACTTCACTTATATCTTTTGAGTGTGGCTTTATAGAATGCTTCATGTACTTCACTTATATCATTTGAAGTTGGATTGCCTGTTTCTCTTTACACAGAAAACCGCCTTTTGTAGAATGCTCTTTTGCTTCACTTATATTTGTTAGAGATTGGGCATATCTTTTGTAGAAAGAATTGAACTCTCTTGCTTCACTTATATCCACATGGTTAGTCATAAAATCCTACATAAACTTGTAGATCGCTGAATATGATATGTTTGATTCCTTGCAATAGTTTTGCGATGTAAAGATGGTGATATTAGAGTCATGCTAGTTGAGTAATTGTGAAATTGAGAAATACTTGTGTTGAGGTTTGCAAGTCCCGTAGCATGCACGTATGTTGAACTGTTATGTAACGAAGTCAGAGCATGAGATGTTTATTGATTGCCTTCCTTATGAGTGGCAGTCGGGGACGAGCGATGGTCTTTTCCTACCAATCTATCCCCCTAGGAGCATGCGCGTAGTACTTTGTTTCGATGACTAATAGATTTTTGCAATAAGTATGTGAGTTCTTTATGACTAATGTTGAGTCCATGGATTATACGCACTCTCACCCTTCCATCACTGCTAGCCTCTTCGGTACCGTGCATTGCCCTTTCTCACCTCGAGAGTTGGTGCAAACTTCGCCGATGCATCCAAATCCCGTGATATGATACGCTCTATCACACATAAGCCTTATTATATCTTCCTCAAAACAGCCACCATACCTACCTATTATGGCATTTCCATAGCCATTCCGAGATATATTGCCATGCAACTTCCATCATCATCATATACATGACTTGAGCATTTATTGTCATATTGCTTTGCATGATCGTAAGATAGCTAGCATGATGTTTCCATGGCTTGTCCGTTTTTTGATGTCATTGCTACGCTAGATCATTGCACATCCCGGTACACCGTCGGAGACATTCATATAGAGTCATATCTTTGTTCTAGATATCGAGTTGTAATATTGAGTTGTAAGTAAATAAAAGTGTGATGATCATCATTATTAGAGCATTGCCCCAGTGAGGAAAGGATGATGGAGACTATGATTCCCGCACAAGTCGGGATGAGACTCCGGATGAAAAAAAATAAAAAAATAAAAAAATAAAAAAAGAGAAAGGCCAAAAAAAGAGAAGGCCCAAAAAAAGAAAAAAAATGAGAGAAAAAGAGAGAAGGGGCAATGTTACTATCCTTTTACCACACTTGTGCTTCAAAGTAGCACCATGTTCCTCATATAGAGAGTCTCTTGAGTTATCACTTTCATATACTAGTGGGAATTTTCATTATAGAACTTGGCTTGTATATTCCAACGATGGGCCTCCTCAAATGCCCTAGGTCTTCATGAGCAAGCAAGTTGGATGCACACCCACTTAGTTTCAGTTTGAGCTTTCATAAACTTACAGCTCTTAGTGCATCCGTTGCATGTCAATCCCTACTCCTCACATTGATATCTATTAATGGGCATCTCCATAGCCCGTTGATATGCCTAGTTGATGTGAGACTTTCTCCTTTTTTGTCTGCTCCACATAACCCCCATCATCATATTCTATTCCACCTATAGTGCTATGTCCATGGCTCACGCTCATGTATTGCGTGAAAGTTGAAAAGGTTTGAGAACGTCAAAGTATGAAACAATTGCTTGGCTTGTCATCGGGGTTGTGCTTGATGTGAATATTTTGTGTGGTGAAGATGGAGCATAGCCAGACTATATGATTTTGTAGGGATGAGCTTTCTTGGCTATGTTATTTCAATAAGACATAATTGCTTGGTTGGTATGCTTGAAGTATTATTGTTTTTATGTCAAAGGATAGACTATTGCCTTGAATCACTCGTGTCTTAATATTTATGCCATGATTAGACATATGATCAAGATTATGCTAGGTAGCATTCCACATCAAAAATTATCTTTTTTATCATTTACCTACTTGAGGACGAGCAGGAATTAAGCTTGGGGATGCTGATACGTCTCAGTCGTATCTATAATTTTTTATTGTTCCATGCCAATATTATTCACTTTCATATAATTTTTGGCAACTTTTTATATTATTTTTGGGACTAACATATTGATCCAGTGCAGTTCACATGCATTGCATGTTTTATGTTTACAGAATATCCATGTCAAACGGAGTCCAAACGGGATAAAACCGGACGGAGCTTACTTTTGGAAAATATGGAAAATTCCAGAAGAAAAATCCACGCGAGACGGTGCCCGAGGTGGTCACGAGGTAGGGGGGCGCGCCTGACCCCCCTGGGCGCGCCCCCTACCCTCGTGAGCCCACCGTAAGGCGGTTGATGCTCTTCTTTTGCCGCAAGAAATCTAATATTCGGAAAAAAATCACGGCGAAGGTTTCAGGACAATCGGAGTTACGGATCTCCATATCTACGCGAAAGCGGTGAAAGCAGAGCGAGCAGAACGCAGAAGCAGAGATAGATCCAATCTCGGAGGGGCTCTCGCCCCTCCCACGCCATGGGAGCCAAGGACTAGAGGGGAAACCCTTCTCCCATCTAGGGAGGAGGTCAGGGAAGAAGAAGAAGGGGGGGGGGGCCTCTCCCCCTTGCTTCCGGTGGCGCCGGAGCGCTGCTGGGGCCATCATCATCACCGCCATCTTAACCAACAACTTCACCGCCATCATCACCAACTCTTACCCCCTCTATGCAGCGGTGTAACCTCTCTCTTACCCGCTGTAATCTCTACTTAAACATGGTGCTCAACGCTATATATTATTTCCCAATGATGTATGGCTATCCTATGATGTTTGAGTAGATTTGTTTTGTCCTATGGGTTATTTGATGATCAAGATTGGTTTGAGTTGCATGTTTTATTATTGGTGCTGTCCTATGGTGCTCTCCGTGTCGCGCAAGCGTGAGGGATTCCCGCTGTAGGGTTTGTAATATGTTCATGATTTGCTTATAGTGGGTTGCGTGAGTGACTGAAACACAAACCCGAGTAAGTAGGTTGTTTACGTATGGGATAAAGGGGACTTGATACTTTAATGCTATGGTTGGGTTTTACCTTAATGATCTTTAGTAGTTGCGGATGCTTGCTAGAGTTCCAATCATAAGTGCATATGATCCAAGTAGAGAAAGTATGTTAGCTTATGCCTCTCCCTCAAATAAAATTGCAATAATGATTACCGGTCTAGTTATCGATTGCCTAGGGACAAATAACTTTCTCGTGACAACAAGCTCTCTACTAAAACTAATTTAGTTGTGTCTTTATCTAAACAGCCCCTAGCTTTTATTTTCTCGCTCTTTACTTTCTTGCAAACCTATCCAACAACACCTACAAAGTACTTCTAGTTTCATACTTGTTTCCGGTGAGCGAGCGTCAAGCGTGCGTAGAGTTGTATCGGTGGTCGATAGAACTTGAGGGAATATTTGTTCTACCTTTAGCTCCTCGTTGGGTTCGACACTCTTACTTATCGAAAGAGGCTACAATTGATCCCCTATACTTGTGGGTTATCAAGAATAGGCATCATGTCCGTGTCAAGTAGACCGAAATGATTCTGCATCTACTACTACTACTCCACACATCGACCGTTATCCAGCATGCATCTAGAGTATTATGTTCATAAGAACAGAGTAACGCTTTAAGCAAGATGACATGATGTAGAGGGATAAACTCAAGCAATACGATATGAACCCCATCTTTTTATCCTCGATGGCAACAATACAATACGTGTCGGTTCCCTTTCTGTCAGTGGGATCGAGCACCGCAAGATTGAACCCAAAGCTAAGCACTTCTCCCATTGCAAGAAAGATCAATCTTGTAGGCAAAACTAAACCGATAATTCGAAGAGACTTGCAAAGATATCAAATCATGCATATAAGAATTCAGAGAAGAACCAAATAATATTCATAGATAATCAAGTTCATAAACCCACAATTCACCGGATCTCGGAAAACACACCGCAAAAGAGTATTACATCGGATGGATCTCCAAGAACATCGAGGAGAACTTCGTATTGAGAACCAAAGAGAGAGAATAAGCCATCTAGCTAATAACTATGGACCCAAAGGTCTGTGGTAAACTACTCACACATCATCGGAGAGGCTATGGTGTTGGTGTAGAAGCCCTCCGTGATCGAATCCCCCTCCGGCAGATCACCGGAAAAGGCCCCAAGATGGGATCTCACGGGTATAGAAGGTTGCAGCGGTGGAAAAGTGGTTTCGTGGCTCCCCTGGATGTTTTCAGGGTATAAGAGTATATATAGGCGAAAGAAGTAGGTCGGTGGAGCTACGAAGGGCCCACGAGGGTGGGGGCGCGCCTACCCCCCTGGGCGCGCCCTCCTGCATCGTGGTCGCCTCGTTGTGTCTCTGACTTCCACTCTAAGTCTCCTGGATTGCGTTTGTTCCAAGAAAGATCCTCGCGAAGGTTTCGTTCCGTTTGGATTCCCTTTGATATTCCTTTTCTGCGAAACACTGAAATAGACAAAAAACAACAATTTGCACTGGGCCTTCGGTTAATAGGTTAGTCCCAAAAATAATATAAAAGAGCATATTAAAGCCCATTAAACATCCAAAACAGATAATATAATAGCATGGAACAATAAAAAATTATAGATACATTGGAGACGTATCAGCATCCCGCAGTAGTGAGATATTGCTATGTGTATCTCTTAAATAGTAAAGACAAGGCTCTACACTACTTAAAAGAAACTACATATAAGGCATAAGTTGAGAATCAACTTGAGAAAAAGATTAAACGAGTTCGATCGAATCATGGTGGAGAGTACTTCTCTAATGAGTTTGATTCTTTCTATGCGGAACATGGTATCATTCATGAGAGGACGCCTCCCTATTCACCCCAATAAAATGGGGTTGCCGAACAGAAAACTTATTCTATCATATTTGGTTAACTCCATGTTAGATACATCGGGTTTATCCAAGGCATGGTGAGGGAGGCTATATTGGTGTCATGTCATGTCCTGAATAAAGTTCTGACAAAAGATAAGAGATCACTCCCCATGAGCAATGTGAGAATAGAAGAACGACACTCTCATACTTATGTGCTTGGGTCTGTTTGTCAAAAGTAAATGTGTCGATCCCCAAAAAGTGTAAGCTTGGACCAAAGACTATGGAGTGCGCTAATTTGGGCTATGCTAAGAATAGCGTTGGCTATTGATTTTTAGTAGTTCAATATGAGGCACCTGATGTCAAGGTCGTTACAATTATGGAGTATAAAGATGCTATATTCTTTGAGGATATTTTTCCTATGAGATATGCAAAGCACTTCTAGACAAGAATTAGTAGAGACTCCTGAGCCAACCATTCCTATGGAATACTATGAAGAACACATGATGAAAATCCTGTGGAGGATGACGAGGAAACCCTTGGTAGGGGCAAGAGAAGAGGACTATGAAGTCTTTTTGTGATGATTTCCTTGTGATCCTCGTGGATGATACTCCCACTTCTATTTTAGAAGCCTATACATCTCCAGATGCTGACTGCTAGAAAGATGTATAGCGAGATGGATTCTATTATGGCTAACGAGACATGGGAGATCACTGAACGTCCCTATGGTTTCAAACCATTGGGATGTAAGTGGGTGTTCAAAAAGAAGCTTAGGCCCAATGGTACGATTGAAAATAACAAGGCTAGGCTTGTGCCAAACTTATTTCCCGGAAAGAAGAAGAAGATTTCTTCGACACTTACTCACCTCTGGCCAAACTGACCACCATTCGAGTATTACTCTCGTTGGCGGCCTCACATTGTCTTCTCGTCCATCGGATGGATGTTAAGACGACTTTCCTGAAAAGAGAGCTAGACGAGGAAATCTACATGCAACAACCAGATGGCTTTGTGATAGATGGTTAGGAAGGAAAGGTGTGTAAGTTACTGAAATCTTTAAATAGTCTGAAACAAACACCTAAGCAATGGCATAAGAAGTTTAGTACAACTTTGATATCTATGGCTTTATTGTTAATGAAGCTGACAACTGTGTATACTATCACCATGGTGGGATGAAGGGGTTATACTGTGCTTGTACGTTGATGACATACTGATATTTGGAACCAACCTCAAAGTTATTGAGGAGGTTAAGTCGTTTCCATCTCAGAACTTTGAGATGAAGGACCTTGGTGTGGCTGATGTTATCTTAAACATCAAGCTATTGAGAGATAATGAGGGTCGTCTTACCCTTATGTAATCCTATTATGTTGACAACATTTTGAGTCGTTTTTGATATTCCGACTACAGAATTTCTCCAACACCATATGATCCTAGTATGCGGATTCAAAAGTTTGAATGCACAACTAAGATCAACTGAGATACTCTTAGGTCATTGGTTCACTCATGTACCTATAGAGCGCTACAAGGCTTGACGTCATGTTTACTGTGAGCAAACTGAGTCGGTTTGTTTACAATCCGCTTGATGTACATTGGCATGCTATTGAAAGAATCATGCGCTATCTGAAAGGTATTATGAACTATGGACTTCACTATATGGGATACTCGTTGGTACTTGAAGTGTATAATTAATGATGCAAATTGGATATCTAATGGCGATGAGATGAATGCCACAACTAGGGTATGTGTTTAAACTTGGAGGTGGTGCTATTTCGTGGAAGTCTTGCAAGCGAACGATCCTAATGAGATCGACAATGGAATCAGAACTAACAACATTAGACACATCTGGTGTCAAAGCAGAATGACTTCGAGATCTATTGATGGGCTTGCTAGTGGTTGAAAAGTCGGTTCCGACTATCTTTATATAATCTTTTTGAACATTTCTCAAAATTTGTGCACAGTTGTTGAAAAAGTAAATAATTTTTGAAGATTTTGAACATGTTTCAAAATTCTGATTTTTCTTTTTTAAAAATGTGATTTTTTGAATTTGTGAACAACTTTTAATTCTAAACATTTTTAAGATGCACATATTTTTTTAATTCAGAATATTTTTTTAAATATGAACAATTTTTTAAATCATGTTTCTAGAAAAAGTGGAATTCCAAACAATTTTTGAAAAGGTGAACCTTTTTGAAATTCCGAATAATTTCTAAAACATGACTTTTTTTGAATTTGTGAACAAATTTTGAAATTTGATCATTTTCCAAAATTCTAAATAAATTTAGGAAAAAATAAAAAGCGCATAAGAATGAGATTAAAAGATGTTAGGGGTTTTAAAAACTCTGGAGTGATAGCATTGGATTATATTCGGCTAAGAATCTGGCAAATCCCTTTACTAAAGGGCTATCACGTGTTGTGATAGAAAATGCTTTGAGGAAGATGGGTATGAGACCCACATGAGTTGCCATGGTGGTAACCAACCTATGTGATCTCCAAATACTTTATGAAGTTAAGGGGCAAAGAGAAGCGCTTTCGCTATTGAGAAAGCGAATGGTCAGTGCGATGGTTTGACGAGTTAGTCGAGGGAGATCCCATGAAGTAGAACCTGGAAAAACAAGCTAGTGGTTAACTGATGAGAATAATTTTACTAACCCACCCCGTTGGAGATGCGATACCCTCGAAAACTGTCTGGCAGGTTGATGTTTGTCTTAATGTGTTCCAAAGCTTGTATAAGCAAGATGCTCCTACAGAGCAATCTTTGATGGAACATGCCTATATGAGCCCGACTAGTGGTCACAGTTGGGGTAATCTCTAGAAAGTTTATGAATAAGCCAGGAATGTGAGTAATATGCTCCATCCGAGGGGTCAGCCTTTGGAAGCCTAGTACTGGTAAGACATTTGGTGAAACTTCTTTACGCCAAATTGACAATTCAAGGCATAATACATTGTTAAGTTGTGAAGGAGTGTAGCTACTTGCTCTAGGTGGATGTTCAACCATAACAGGTCTCCACTGAAAGAATCAAACAACAACGCTAGATCCTAAAAATAAATATCAAACATTGTTTCGAAAAACGTAAATATTTTTAAGAACAAGAGTATATTGCAAAGTCGTTGCCAAAAACATTGAACTCAAACATTTTTCAAAAATCTTGAACATTAAAAAAATGAACTTTTTTTTTCAAATTTTGAACATTTTTGAAACAGAAACAATTTGAAAACATGAACAATTTTTGAAAAACTAGGAGTACTCTAGCGAACCTTTTTTGAATTTGCCAACATTTTTTAAAACACAAAGTTTTTCAAACTTTGACATTTTTAAAAAAATGTGAACAAACTTTTAAAATTGGGAAGTAATGTAGTGAACATTCGTTTAAAACACGAACATTTTTTTGAATTTGTGAACACCTCTTAGAATACGAATACTTTTTGAATTTTTTTGAAACTAAAACACTTTTTGATAATCTCAAACCATTTTTGAAACACAAACATTTTATGAAAATATGGAAATATTTTAAAAAATACAACTCGAACAAAAATTTAAAGTTCTGAACATTTTTATGGAATTCTAGTTTTTTCAATTTTTTTGAAATTCCAAACATTTTTTTTGAATTTATGAAAAATGAAAAAAGAAGAATAAGGAAACAGAAAAAGACACAAGAAAAATACGACAATGGGTTGGCCCTGTCCAGGGCCTAATGGGCACAGAAAGAAAAGGAATTCTATGGCTGCATGGGCCGATGGGAGAGATAAGACCGTGATTAAATAAATGGGCTATATGGTGGGAGAGAGAGGGCCTTGTTTAAATAAATGGGCTCGGAAATGAATTGAAATTAAAAGAATGAATAAATGGGTGCAGTAATTAACCTACATGTGCAAGTGTCTGGATTGTGATTTGTGCACGATGAAGGAGCTTGGCAACTAACCAAACTTTCCGCCTTAAGACCGATCTTCATTTTTAATCTCATGTTATAAATTTTGTTTAGCCATGTTTATATTATGTAATATAAGTAGTGCATGCTAGAATGTGATGACCAAACTCATTGCCTTGAGACTTATCACGTTTGTCGGATATAGGTGGACAAGTGACCATCATCGATTGTACAAAAAGAAAAAAATGGCAAGCTCAATCGGGATGTGCGAGAGTTTGTTTCTCCCGTTGCAACACACATACATGTTTGCTAGTCGTATTCCTACGCATGCATAGTACGGTGAAAAATCGCTCGATCCTCTTTATGCCAAACTGATAATTCAAGGCATAGTCCATTGCTCAATTGTGATGGAGTGTAGCTACTTGCTCTAGGTGGATGTTCAACCTTAACAGGTCTTCACTGAAAGAATCAAACAGCAGCGCCCGATCCTGAAAATAAATATCAAACGTTATTTTGGAAAATAGAAATATTGTTTAGAACAGGAGTATTGCAAAGTCGTTACCAAAAATATTAAAATAAAATGATTTTGAAAATCTTGAACATTAAAAAATGATTTTTTTTAAAATTTTTGAACATATTTGAACGCGATTCTTTTATAAAACACGAACATTTTTTGAAAACTAGGAGTACTCTAGCAAACATTATTTTAATTTGCACACATTTTTTAAAACTCAGTTTTTTCATACTTTGACATTTTTGGAAAACATGAACAAACTTTGAAATTTTGGAAGTCATGTAGTGAACATTTTGTTTAAAACAAGAACATTTTTGAATTTGTGAACACCATTTAAAAAAGAATATTTTTGAATTTTGAACATTTTTTGTAACAATTTCTTTTATAATCTCAAACAATTTTTGAAACACACACATTTACAAAAAAATGGGAATATTTTTAGAAGTTTGAAAAAAAGAACGCGAACAAGAATTTAAAATTCTAAGCCTTTTCTTCAAAACCCGTACTTTTTTACGGATTTCTGAACATTTTTAGAAAAATGAAATTACGATTTTGAAAAATTTGAGTTTATGAAAAAATTAAAAATAAAAAGATAATAAGGAAAAAGGAACAGACAAAAGAAAAAGACGACAATGGGTCAGCCCAGTCCGGGGCCTAATGAACACAGAAAGAAAAGGAATTCTATGGCTGCATAGGCCAATGGGAGAGATAAGACTCTGATTAAATAAATAGGCTCTATTAGCTGCATTGGCCGGTGGGAGAGAGAGGACCTCGTTTAAATAAATGGGCTCGGAAATGAATTGAAATTAAAACAAAGAATAAATAATGTTGTAATTAACCTACATGTACAAGTGTCTGAATTGTGATTTGTGCACGATGAAGGAGCTTGGCAACTAACCAAACTCACCGTCTTGAGACTGATCTTCGTTTTTCTAATCTCATGCTATAAATTTTGTTTAGCCATGTTTATATTATGTACTAATATGTAGTGCATGCTAGAATGTGATGACCAAACTCATTTTTTTTGAAAGATCCAGCAATTGCTGGCTTTTCATTGCATTGGCACGAAGTAGTGGAGAAAAACATGTGGGGGTTCAGGTCCTAGGACCAGGTACAGATGTGGTGTACATCATACAGCAACGGACTGGAATTTTTCCGGCCGTGAAAAAGGAGCAAAGCTTATTCCTCACGGCGGATCCCAGAAGGGGCTATGCAGGCCGATGGCTCCGGCCTGTCGCCAAAGTTGAACGGAGTTGTCGATGGCCTCGTGATGTCTCCTAGCGCTGGTTGCTTGCCTTTGAATGTGCAGTCGTTTCGCTCTTTCCAGATTTCCCAGCAGGTTAGGAGGATGATGGTTTTTGCCCCTTTCCTGGAAGCCGCCGGCGTCGCCTGAACCATCTTCTGCACAATATGAATCGGGCTGGAGGTCGTCCAGGAGTCGCTCGGGAGGAGGTTTGAGCATCTTCCTCTGCACCCTACCGAGCGCCAGACAGCAAGAGCTGCGGGGCAGCACCAGATCAGGTGGTGTGCCAATTCCAGGCTGCGGACACACAGTTGGCAGAAATAGCCGTTTGGCCAACCCCGTCGCTAGAGGCGGTCATTTGTCCGCAGACGATCCTTCAACAGCAGCCATGCAAAGAATTTGATGTTTCCTGGTGCCCATGCCCTCCAGACGAGGTCATCCATGGTTGATCGTAGCCTGCCCTGGAATTGCATCGCGTAGGCCGATCTTGCTGTGTATTGGCCCTTTGCATCCTGGTTCCATCAGATGGTATCCCGAGTGCCGTCCCCGAACACTGTGGCAGCTGTGATGATCTGACGGTTGAGTCGAATGAAATCTGGCAGCAATGGATGTGTGTCCCCGTGCCTCAGGTCCTTGATCCAGTTGTCATCCCTGATCGCCTCGCGCACGGTCCGCTTCTTCCTCTTAGAGTGGTTGTAGAGGCCCGGGTATGCTGCAGCTGGGGTGCAGGCTCCGAGCCATCGAGAGTGCCAGAACAGAGCCGTCAAACCATCTCCAACTGTCACTATTGTTGCAGCCACAAACAGGGCCATATCCTCGCCGTTGCATGGCGGCAGGGTGCCAACCCATGGGCGGCTAGGGTCTGTCCAAGCGATCCAGAGCCATCTCAGTCTCAAAGCGCGACTGGAACGTTCTAGGTCGAGGATTCCCAAGCCTCCATACGTGGTCGGCGTGCACACCGTCGGCCAGTTTACCTTGCAACTGGCTCCGGTGATCTCTTCCTCTTGCTTCCACAAGAATTTCCTCCTACACTTGCCAATATCTCTGAGTAGCTTCTTGGGGATCCGCAGGACGGTGAGTGCAAAAGTCGGCATGGCACTGAGCTCACATCTGACAAGTATTCTCCTACTAGCTATGGGTAGCATTCTGCCTTTCCATCCCGCCAGTCTTGCCTTAAGCCTATCTATGATGAATTGCAGATGCACTAGCCTTAATCTAGAAGTGGTGATTGGGAGGCCTAGATAGGTGGCTGGGAAGGTGCCTATTGCACCCCCAAAATTTTGAAGCACGGCCTCGAGGTCAACGTTGTCGCATCTAATGGGTAGGGCCGATGACTTTGAGGGGTTTATATGAAGACCCGTGGATTCGCCAAAGCCTCGAAGGATATCTAGTAGCGCGCCTATCTCCTGTTGTATTGGATTTGCAAAAATGACAGCGTCGTCAGCGTATAAGCTGACTCTAAGCTTGAGCTCTCGGCCGGCCAGGGGGGCAATTAGCTGTCGATGCATGGCTTCTTCTAATAGGTGATGTAGCGGGTCAATCGCCAAAATGAACAGGAAAGGCAATAAAGGGTCTCCCTGCCGGAGTCCTTGACGGTGGATGATCTTGCGGCCCGGCGAGCCGTTGAGGAGGAAGGATGATGATGAGGTAGAGAAGAATAGAGCGATCCAGTCTCTCCATCGGGCTCTAAATCCCAACTTCTGCATAAGCTCATGGATGTACTCCCAGGATACATTGTCGAAGGCTTTGGCAATGTCTAGTTTAAGTAGCAGCACTGGAGTCTTTTTTCTGTGGAGAGCTTTGACGCAATTCTGGACGTACAGAAAACTATCATGGATGCACTTGGTGCGTAGGAAGGCCGACTGAGCTGGGGAGATGACGGTGTGCATGACGGTGGCCAACCTCATCGAAAGGACCTTGGAGATAAGCTTGGCGATGGAGTGGATCAGACTAATTGGCCTATAGTCACTAATGGTAGAGGCCCCATCTTTTTTGGGAGAAGAGCTACTAGAGCTATGTTAAGCATCGCGAAGTTTCTGCCAGCAAGATTGTAGAATTGAGAGAAGGCCGCCATGATGTCGCTTTTGAACAGCACCCAGCAGGATCTGAAGAAGGTGCCTGAGAAGCCATCCGGCCCCGGCGATCGCTCGGCTGGGGAGGACTTGATCGCAAGCCACACTTCTTCCTCTGTGAAGGGGTTGTCGAGGCCACCCCCGTGGATTTGTGGCGCTTGAGTGCGGTCCATTGATGGTGGCACTCCGCGGCGCCGTTGAACCCAACAAGGAGTGGAAATGATCATGAATCAGCTTCTCCTTGTCCTTCTGTGCGGTAACTACACCTGCTGGCCCATGCAACGTGTGGATGAAGTTTTTGCGAGCTCTGGAGTTAATCTTCGCCTGAAAGAAGGCGGTCGGTGCATCGCCAGCCCGGAGCCAAGTGATACGGGACGCCTGCCTTTTTCGAGCTCGCTCTACTGCAGCCAGGCCTAAAATTCGTAGCTTAAGGGCTTTTCGCAGATGAAACTCATCGTCGGAAAGGGTCCTAGACTCATGTGCTATGTCTAATCTCAGGACGATCTCCGAAGCAAGGTGTAACTAGAGGCGAGCGTCACTGAACAAAATTTGCTCCAAATCTTCAGATCTCTAGCCACCCTAGTCATCTTGGTGTCCAGTCTAGCGAAAGCGCAGTGTTCCGTAGTGGGTCGATTCCATGCCCTATCAACTGTTTCATGGAAGTGTGGATGCCGAGGCCAGAAGGATTCGAATATGAACCTTGCCCATCGTCGAGGGGCTGCCGCAGCAGCAAGCAGCAGTGGGCAGTGGTCGGAGCACGAGGTGGATGCGGCGTGCAGCAGGTGTGTTGGGAAGAGGTTTTCCCATGCAAGTGTGCAGAAAAACTTGTCAATACTAACTAGGGTCGGGTTTCGCCGTTCGTTGCTCCAAGTGAAGTGGCGATCCTTGCATTTGATTTCACGCAGACCCCCTGCATCGATGGCCGCTCTAAACTTGCCGACGATCCTATGATTGATGTTGTTATTGTTTTTGTCTCTAGCCTCATATATAATGTTGACGTCGCCGTTGATTAGCCAAGCCTCTCTTGGCTGGGGAGCCACCCTTGCAATTTCAGCAAGGAATTCATCCTTACGCATCTCATCTGCTGGCCCGTAGACCGTTGTCAACCAGAAGGAGTCATGGGCTCCAATTACACAAACTTTAGCCGTGATTGAAAACTGGCCTATCGCGTGGGTTTGAACGGAGACAGTGCCGGAGTTCCAGAAGATGGCAACTCCTCCTCGTGTTTCCATGGCGGGCAGCACAACGCAACCATCTAGCCTACTCCCTCCGAGTTCCCTGGCTACCGTTGGCGACCAGTTCTCGATCTTGGTCTCCTGGAGACATAGGATAGCTAGTCTATGCGTGCTCGCAGCGTCACAAACTACAGAGCGACGGGCCGGTGTGTGTAAGCCTCTGACGTTCCAACTCATTATGGGGCAGCTGGTGTTATCCATTGGCAAACCAAGATGTGCTCATGTGGTGAATTACAAATCTAACGCGCGAGGTAAACTACCTACCACTGAGAATCGTTGAAGGGGAACACAAGTACACCATCCATCTATCTTGGGGTTGCCGGCGGCCACCAATAGGCCCAAAACCCCGCCGGCAAACACTAAGCCTCCTACTGCAGCTCATCACGAGGTTGCAGAAACATAACTAAAGTTAACTCCACCAAGCACACGGCTGGTCGTCGTCGGCGGGAGACACTAGAAGAGACTACTGGCATGGTGCAACGGATGGCCCCGGGGCCTCACCGTCTTGTGCGTTCGCCCCCGCAATGACTTTGAGTGTGAGGGCGTCGAGGCGAGTGAGCTTGGCAATGGCGGCGATGTCAGCGTCCGAGAGCGGCTCGTCGAAGCGGCGGATGAGAGCTTCGGCCGCCTGAGCCGTCGTCTTCTCCTTTGAGCCAAGGATCCCCAGCCCGTGCACGATGCGTAGCGTGGCCCTCTCCGAGACTGGCACCATTGAGGGGTTGCTGGCCTGCCTAGAGCTCTGCCTGGTTGGCTTCGGGGTGGTTCTAGCCCTGGCTGGCGTCTTGTCACGGGTCGGCGGCTTGCCGATCACCGCACGGGGTAGGGGGTGAAGAGGGACTGCGTCGCCGGTTCTTTCTCTTCGCCGAGCAGCTGCATCTCCGTGACCTTCTGGGTGACCTCGCCCAGTTGCAGCGCGCGCGTGCATGCCACCTGGGGGGGTGTGGCATGCAAGAGAGAGGGCAGGCCCCAAGTCCAGGGTTTCGTGACAAGTGACCATCATCAATTGTACTCGCCGTTATTATGTTCGAAAATGGATGTATCTAGATAGATACATCCATTTTCATGCGAATTCAACGGCAAGATAAAAAGAAAAAATGGCAAGCTCACTCGGGATGTGCAAGAGTTTGTTTTTTCCGTTGCAATGCACATACATATTTGCTAGTCGTATTCGTACGCACGTACAGTACGGTGAAAAACCGCTCCATTGGCACCGGTTCTCCCACGCCAACGGGAACCGCCATGACGCCGCGTCACTGAGAACCTACTAGCGTGACAAGACCCTGGGCACCGGTTTTCTTTTCCAAACCCCTCTTGAACTCTAGAACATCATTACCGCCACATGGTTTTCCCAACGTCCGAATCCGTTCGCCTCCTTTTCCTTGGAAAGTTGGTGGACGGTCGCGCTCCGGAGATTGGACTACACCGGCAACCATCAAACCTCATATCTGGGCACAGACCAAGACGCGAGAAATGTGGGCAAAAGAAGAGGAGGGCAGAGCAAGTGCAGAAAGTGACAGAGGGCAACACGTCGACGAACCCCGTAAATATCCCTGTCAGCACTGCATTTCACGGCCATCGCTTCTCCCTTCTTTTTCCCCTGAAAGCGCTCCCTGCCGGGACCCGGCCAGCTTCGGTCTTGATAACAGACGCCGATGTGTGGTCATCCGTTGAGAGGGACAAGCCACGATAGGGAGACGACAATGAGAATGTTTCCATTTCTGCAAGTGAGGTATAGACGAGAGACGGTCGATTGCAACTTGCTAGCCTGTGATATGCATGTAGTATGTATGATCGATCTTGTTTGCTAACCACACACTCGTGATGAGCAAAGATATGATGCGATTCATAAGGCATCTCCAAACACCGTCTCTTAAAGCAGACACTATTTGTCCATGGACTAGTCCGGGGACATGTATACGGGAGCCGGCCATTCAATTATGTCCTCTAAATGTTCGTTCCTAGGTATTATTTAGTCCACAACACTTAAAGTAAGTGTACTAGAAAATAGCGCATTTCATCCGTAAATAACATGAAAATATACCTAGTACAACATTAGTTCAAATATAAATATTACATTCGAGACCGGATATTCAATAAGCATTTCGAACTCATCGATTCCAAATTAAACAACACTCGAGTTAGAATTTGTGCATGTCGTCCCATGCATTGTGCCTCTTGAGTTTCATCTAACATTGTATGAACGTAAATGGCATGCCCTCTGTTCTGTGGTACAACACGACAGCGCATCCGGGCTATTTTTTTCAACGTGATGATTATCAAGTTGCAACATTGAGTGAATTAATGAATAGAGAATTGACCAACATGAAGAGCAACAAGAAGCAAAACCTTACAATCTCCATGTTTGACGAGCTCGATGGCCACCTTCTCTCCACTTGTGCAATCGCACCACAAAACTTCAGGGCGGAGTTGGAGATGGCGTACCACCAAGGGGCTACTGACTTCACATTGTGTTCATGGATCACGTGCAAGTCGTAGGGCGTGAAGTGTTTTTGCTCATGAAACGAAGCATGCATGTTTTGTCAAAAGGTCGAGCCCCCTTGCCTCATGCCTACAAAATCCATAGATACGACCTTCCATGCATCGCACGACAACTCATTCTTCATCATGGAGTACCATGCCATCATGCTTACTCTACAAAACTATAAAGCTCAATGACATCTGACCGAACACCTTCCGGTCGTGGTGTCCATCATGGACATCGTCGGCAGGGGGTGGAGAGTACCTGGTTGCGGAGGATACTGGGCGGACGACGACGTAGTCCAAGTCGGACTAGCGCGTGTGTGGGGGTTGTGGACATCCGGCAATGCCTGGGTGGCGGCGGAAGAGGTACAACGGCGGTGTCAGACAAGGAGGGTGCGGATGCAGAGCAAGGGGAGAGCAGGGGCGGAGTGGGAGAAAATTGACCCGAGAGGGGGACGTAAGTGGGCTTTGGGTGTTGGAGTTCGATGTGGCGGAGGTACGGACGCCCAATTTGGACAAGCGGATGAGTCCGCGAAAAAATATGGATCCACATTGAATGATAACTATGTCTGGACAGGTCGATTCAGACGTATGCGAGCGTTTTGATGGATGGTGTTGAGATCCCCCAAGGCTATTGTTAACTGGTTGAGCGGCTACACATAGCAAAAGTCTTATAACAATCAAAACCGAAAGCTTGTCTTTGAGTAGTCTGAATTTTTTATTCGGGGAACACAAATCTAATGTGTACATTCTCAAAATGGTCACACGAGAAGAAAAGAACTTGCAATTTTTAGTAGTTGCATAGTATGTATGGAATCATTGCGGCGGGGAACTATACTTGTGATATGTTGGCAACAAATAAGATGCGCGAACCAATCTATGGTTGGATGGTTAGAGGGACTGTGGTATTCCCGTCGATGACGAGGTACCTACGGTGACTTTGTAAATTTCAACATGATATGTCGGCTCAGTCTTTCGAAGGTGCCCATAGGGGTAGGGTGTGCGTGTGTGCGTTCATAGGGGTGAGTGCACGCCACAGCGTGTATATAATGCGCTTAGGCCTGCATCTGTGTTAAAACAAACAAATAAGACGCGATTACATCCACATTGCAAGCTAGATTCCTCTGTGTTTCTACAAAATCATGTTGTCTTGTATTCATTTGCAAACATAGAAAATAGACTGAAGAAAAACTATAAGACATGATACAGTTCAGGGGACTTTGAGTGGCTAAACCTGATATAATGTTATTCCAATCAAATAATTAATTGAAGGTTTCTTCAAGGGAAGACCAATATGTGTACATTCTTGAAATGCAACATGAAAAATCCTTTCAATTAATTACGACAGGAAAATTTCCCCGCGGAAAAAGTTAAACTAGGAAACTGACTCCAATTTATGAAAACAAAACATGACATGTGATGCAGTTCATGGGTCCTTTGAGAGGGTAAACATGATACAATTATTCATAAAAGACTTTTTATGGAGAAAAAAACCTTGCGGGGCGTATTTTCCAGATGCAGTATGCAAACCTTGCAACTATTACAATTGTTTCTTTTGTAATACTACCACCGTCCCGAATTTAGATACATATGTATTTAGACGAATTTAAGACAAATAATTCACGATGTGGGAGTATATAGGTCGTCATTGCGTCACTTAAGTCACTAGTGAACATCCACATCCGAGATTCCTTTGGTTTTACACAAAGTTGATTAATTCCACATGGTATGTTGGCGGACTGTACACAGCTTTTGCAAGATGGGAGTGGGGGTTTTATTTTTCTGTTGATCACCAGGGGTGGCTCAATGATTTGGATTAGCCATGTCCAAAGATCGGAGGGCAAAGATAAGGCGATGGCATCCGGCTCCTGGAAAGAGTTGGCGGTACAAACCCCAGTTTGTCCCTTTCAGCCTTGGCCCATGACTGGGCGCCGCTGTGTGACAACCCTGCTGATCCAAATCTTTCTTCCAACTGAGCGTGACTCGTGCTGTTTGCCTCCCTTGACACTTTTTGTTTGCACACCTTTGGTCTCTCGTGCGCAATGATGCATCGTTGTGGCATGAAAGCGATCACTAGGCTCTGGTATGTGCGTACTGCAAGCTAGGGGAGATGCATAGTACGCATAGTATTATAAGATTCTTTGCGTAGTGTTTTTGTTTTTTGCATGCTTTGCGTAGTGTTGCACATCCTAATTTCCCAAAAATGACACTAATACCAGGCACTATCGTACGTACGGGCCTGATATATATACGTGCATGTCGAGTTGTATACCTCCTAGCTAGCCATAATGCATGCATGTGCATGCAATTAAGGAAAGTGGCGAACTGAGCGTAGATGGTCAGACTCCTTGTTGTGCAACCGGCCCATTGGGATTCAAGTCCTAAACCTGACATTATTATTCACATTTTTCTGGATTTATTTCAGCATTTTTGACGATGTCGTTTAATAGGAGGAGACGTTTTCGTCGCCTATGAGACGCGTGCGGTTACTTCGTCAATCTCAAGATGTTGTGTTGTTTCAGTATCTCGGAAGTACTCATGGGGGTAAGATGTGCGCTTGCACCTTCATAATGATGAATGTATGTGTGTCTATATGAGCATATGCGATTCTACTGTGTTCGAAAAAATAAGGAGTATTTAAAAAGACTTAGGAAATGAAGACAATGACCGATTACTCCCGACTGTAAAATATTAAAGCAGCCGAAAACCCCGCCCACGAAAAGTTCAACGGTTGCACGATGGACCTAGGAGCTCCTGCGGGCAACTGGACACCAAATTTGACATCTTCTATGCCTACAATACTTACTATCGATGGAACAATTAGGCGGTTCGGTATGATAACACAGTGTGCTGGTCATCAACCTCATATCGGGGCTTCATTTGAGCGAACTACACTGTGTTGTTTGGAGGTGGGGTTTGTCCCCCCCCCCCCCCTTTGGAAATATGCCCTAGAGGCAATAATAAAAGGATTATTATTATATTTCCTTGTTGATGATAATTGTCTTTTATTCATGCTATAATTGTATTATCCGGAAATCGTAATACACGTGTGAATACATAGACCACAATATGTCCCTAGTGAGCCTCTAGTTGACTAGCTCGTTAATCAATAGATAGTCATGGTTTCCTGACTATGAACATTGGATGTCAATGATAACGAGATCACATCATTAGGAGAATGATGTGATGGACAAGACCCAATCCTAAGCATAGCACAAGATCGTGTAGTTCGTTTTGCTAGAGCTTTTCCAATGTCAAGTATCTTTTCCTTAGACCATGAGATCGTGTAACTCCCGGATACCATAGGAGTGCTTTGGGTGTACCAAACGTCACAACGTAAATGGGTGACTAAAAAGATACACTACAGGTATCTCCGAAAGTGTCTGTTGGGTTGACATGGATCGAGACTGGGATTTGTCACTCCGTATTACGAAGAGGTATCACTGGGCCCACTCGGTAGTGCATCATCATAATGAGCTCAAAGTGACCAAGTGTCCGTCACGGATCATGCATTACGGTATGCAGTAAAGTGACTTGCCGATGCGAGATTGAACGAGGTATTGGGATACCGACGATCGAATCTCGGGCAAGTAACATACCGATTGACAAAGGGAATTGTATACGGGTTTGTTTGAATCCTCGACATCGTGGTTCATCCGATGAGATCATCGAGGAGCATGTAGGAGCCAACATGGGTATCCAGATCCCGATGTTGGTTATTGCCCGAGAGCCGTCTCGGTCATGTCTACGTGTCTCCCGAACCCGTAGGGTCTACACACTTAAGGTTCGGTGGCGCTTAGGGTTGTATGAATATGAGTATGCAGTAAACCGAATGTTGTTCGAGTCCGGATGAGATCCCAGACGTCATGAGGAGTTCCGGAATGGTCCGGAGGTAAAGAATTATATATTGGAAGTGTTGTTTGACCATCGGGAAAGTTTCGGTCACCGGTATTGTACTGGGACCACCGGAAGGGTCCCGGGGTCCACCGGTGGGGCCACCCATCCCGGAGGGCCCCATGGGCTGAAGTGGGGAGGAACCAGCCCATAGTGGGCTGGTGCGCCCCTTGGCCCACCCTGCGCCTAGGGTTGAAACCCTAGGGTGGGCGCCCACTTGCCTGGGGGCACTCCACCCCTTGGCCGCCGCCCCACAGGAGATTAGATCTCCAGGTCGGCGTCCCCTGGGCCTATATAAAGGGAGGGGAGGGCAGCCGCACTGAAGTTCCGCGCCTCCTCCCTCGCAACATCTCTTCCTCCTCCGTCACGAGCTTGGCGAAGCCATCTTGAGAATCTTCTTTGCTCCACAACCACCACGCCGTCGTGCTGCTGCTGGAGCCATCTTCTTCAACCTCTCCTTCCCCCTTGCTGGATCAAGAAGGAGGAGACGTCGTCCGCTCCGTACGTGTGTTGAACGCGGAGGTGCCGTCCGTTCGGCACTCGGTCATCGGTGATTTGGATCACGGCGAGTACGACTCCATCATCCACGTTCTAGTGAACGCTTCCGCACGCGATCTACAAGTGGTATGTAGATGCAATCTCTCTCCCATGACTCGTTGCTTAGATGAACTCATAGATGGATCTTGGTGAAACCGTAGGAAAATTTTAATTTTCTCGCAACGCTCTAACAAAGTGGCATCATGAGCTAGGTCTATGCGTAGTTCTCTATTGCACGAGTAGAACACAATTTTATTGTGGGCGTAGATCTTGTCAACTTGCTTGCCTCTACTAGTCTTATCTTGCATCAGCGGTATTGTGGGATGAAGCGGCCCGGACCAACCTTACACGTACGCTTACGTGAGACCGGTTCCACCGACTGACATGCACTAGTTGCATAAGGTGGGTGGCGGGTGTCTGTCTCTCCCACTTTAGTTGGAGCGGATTCGATGAAAAGGGTCCTTATGAAGGGTAAATAGAAGTTGACAAAATCACGTTGTGGTTATTCGTAGGTATGAAAACGTTCTTGCTAGAACCCAATTGCAGCCACGTAAAAGATGCAACAACAATTAGAGGACGTCTAACTTGTTTTTGCAGCAATTGTCATGTGATGTGATATGGCCAGAAGTTGTGATGAATGATGAATGATATATTGTGATGTATGAGATCATGTTCTTGTAATAGGAATCACGACTTGCATGTCGATGAGTATGACAACGGCGGGAGCCATAGGAGTTGTCTTTATTTTTTGTATGACCTGCGTGTCATTGAAGAACGCCATGTAAATTACTTTACTTTATTGCTAAACACGTTAGCCATAGTAGTAGAAGTAATAGTTGGCGAGCAACTTCATGGAGACACGATGATGGAGATCATGATGATGGAGATCATGATGTCATGCCGGTGACAAGATGATCATGGAGCCCCGAAGATGAAGATCAAAGGAGCTATATGATATTGGCCATATCATGTCACTACTTTATATAATTGCATGTGATGTTTATTATGTTTTATGCATCTTGTTTACTTAGAACGACGGTAGTAAATAAGATGATCCCTTATAATAATTTCAAGAAAGTGTTCCCCTAACTGCATGCACCGTTGCTAAAGTTAAATGCTTTGAGCACCACGTGATGATCGGGTGTGATAGATCCTTACGTTCACATACAACGGGTGTAAAACAGTTTTACACATGCATAAACACTTAGGGTTAACTTGACGAGCCTAGCATGTACGGACATGGCCTCGGAACACAAGAGACCGAAAGGTCGAACATGAGTCGTATGGAAGATACGATCAACATGGAGATGTTCACCGACGATGACTAGTCCGTCTCACGTGATGATCGGACACGGCCTAGTCGACTCGGATCATGTAACACTTAGATGACTAGAGGGATGTCAAATCTGAGTGGAAGTTCATTAAATAATTTGATTAGATGAACTTAATTATCATGAACATTAGTCTAAAATCTTTGCAAAATGTCTTGTAGATCAAATGGCCAACGCTCATGTCACCATGAACTTCAACGCGTTCTTAGAGAAAACCAAGCTGAAAGACGATGGCAGCAACTATTCGGACTGGGTCCGGAACATGAGGATCATCCTCATAGCAGCCAAGAAACAATATGTCCTAGAAGCACCGCTAGGTGATGCACCCATCCCAGAGAACCAAGACATTATGAATGCTTGGCAGTCTCGTGCTGATGATTACTCCCTCGTTCGATGCGGCATGCTTTACAACTTAGAACCGGGCTCCAAAAGCGTTTTGAGCAACACGGAGCATATGAGATGTTCGAGGAGCTGAAAATGGTTTTCCAAGCTCATGCCCGGTCGAGAGATATGAAGTCTCCGACAAGTTCTATAGTTGTAAGATGGAGGAAAACAGTTACATCGGTGAGCACATACTCAAAATGTCCGGGTTGCACAACCGCTTTGTCCCAGTGGACATTAACCTCCCGGACGAGGCGGTCATTGTGAGAATCCTTGATCGCTCCCACCAAGCTACAAGAGCTTTGTGATGAACTACAATATGCGGGGGATGGTGAAGACCATTCCGAAGTATTTTCAATCTTTGAAGTCGTGAGAGGTTGAAATCAAGAAAGAACATCAAGTGTTGATGGTCAATAAAACCACTAAGTTCAAAAAGGGCAAGGGTAAGAAGAACTTCAAGAAGGACGGCAAGGATGTTGCCGCCCAGTAAGCAAGTTGCCGGAAGAAGTCAAAGAATGGACCCAAGCCCGAGACAGAGTGCTTTTATTGCAAAGGGAAGGGCCTTTGGAAGCGGAACTGCCCCAAATGCTTAGCGGACAAGAAGGCCTTCAACACTAAAGGTATATTTGATATACATGTAATTGATGTGTACCTTACCAGTACTCGTAGTAACTCATGGGTATTTGATACCGGTTCAGTTGCTCATATTTGTAACTCACAACAGGAGGTGCGGAATAAACGGAGACCCATGGCGAAGGGCGAGGTGACGATGCGCGTCGGGAATGGTTCCAAGGTTGATGTGATCGCCGTCGACACGCTACCTCTACATTTACCTACGGGATTAGTTTTGAACCTCAATAATTGTTATTTAGTGCCAAGTTTGAGCAGGAACATTGTATCGTGATCTCGTTTAATGCGAGATGGCTACTCATTTAAATCCGAGAATAATGGTTGTTCTATTTATATGAGAGATATGTTTTATGGTCATGCTCCGATGGTCAATGGTTTATTCTTAATGAATCTCGAGTGTAATATTACACATATTCATAGTGTGAATACCAAAAGATGTAAAGTTGATAACGATAGTCCCACATACTTGTGGCACTGCCGCCTTGGTCACATTGGTGTCAAGCGCATGAAGAAGCTCCATTCTGATGGACTTTTAGAGTCTCTCGATTATGAATCATTTGACACATGCGAACCATGCCTCATGGGCAAAATGACCAAGACTCCGTTCTCCGGGACAATGGAGCGAGCAACCAACTTATTGGAAATCATACATACCGATGTATGCGGTCCAATGAGCGTTGAGGCTCATGGAGGATATCGTTATGTTCTCACTCTCACCGATGACTTGAGTAGATATGGGTATGTCTACTTGATGAAACACAAGTCCGAGACCTTTGAAAAGTTCAAGGAATTTCAGAATGAAGTAGAGAATCAACGTGACCGAAAGATAAAATTCTTACGATCGGATCGTGGAGGAGAATATTTAAGTCACGAATTTGGTACACACTTAAGGAAATGTGGAATCGTTTCACAACTCACGCCACCTGGAACACCTTAGCGTAACGGTGTGTCCGAACGTCATAATCGCACTCTATTGGATATGGTGCGATCTATGATGTCTCTTACCGATCTACCACTATCATTTTGGGGATACGCTCTAGAGATAGCTACATTCACTTTAAATAGGGCACCGTCTAAATCCGTTGAGACGACACCGTATGAATTATGGTTTGGGAAGAAACCTAAGCTGTCGTTTCTAAAAGTTTGGGGATGCGATGCTTATGTCAAGAAACTTCAACCTGAAAAACTCGAACCCAAGTCGGAAAAATGCGTCTTCATAGGATACCCTAAGGAAACCATTGGGTATACCTTCTACCTTAGATCCGAAGGCAAGATCTTTGTTGCCAAGAACGGATCCTTTCTGGAAAAGAGTTTCTCTCGAAAGGAGTAAGTGGGAGGAAAGTAGAACTCGATGAAGTACTACCTCTTGAACCGAAAAGTAGTGCAGCTCAGGAAAATGTTCCTGTGGTGCCTACACCTACTGGAGAGGAAATTGATGATGATGATCAAGGTACTTGGATCAAGTTGCTCTTGAACTTCGTGAGGTCCACAAGGACATGTTCCACACCGTAGTGGTATGGCAACCCTGTCACGGAAATCATGTTGTTAGACAACGGTGAACCTTGAACTATGAAGAAGCGATGGCGGGCCTGGATTCCAACAAATGGCTTGAAGCCATGCAATCCGAGATAGGATCCATGTATGAAAACAAAGTATGGACTTTGACAGACTTGCCCGATGATCGGCGAGCGATAGAAAATAAATGGATCTATAAGAAGAAGACGGATGCGGATGGTAATGTCACCATCTATAAAGCTCGACTTGTCGCTAAGGGTTATCAGCAAGTTCAAGGACTTGACTACGATGAGACTTTCTCTCCCGTGTGAAGCTTAAGTCCGTCTGAATCATGTTAGCAATTGCCGCATACTATGATTATGAGATATGGCAGATGGACGTCAAAACAGCGTTCATAACGGTTATCTTAAGGAAGAGCTGTATATGATGCAGCCGAAGGTTTTGTCGACCCTAAGAATGCTAACAAAGTATGCAAGCTCCAGCGATCCATTTATGGGCTGGTGCAAGCATCTCGGAGTTGGAACATTCGCTTTGATGAGATGATCAAAGCGTTTGGGTTTGTGCAGACTTATGGTGAAGCCTGCGTTTACAAGAAAGTGAGTGGGAGCTCTGTAGCATTTCTCATATTATATGCAGATGACATACTTTTGATGGGAAATGATATAGAACTCTTGGACAGCATTAAGGCCTACTTGAATAAAAGTTTTTCAATGAAGGACCTTGGAGAAGTTGCTTATATATTAGGCATCAAGATCTATAGAGATAGATCGAGACGCCTCATAGGTCTTTCACAAAGCACATACCTTGATAAGATTTTGAAGAAGTTCAAAATGGATCAGTCCAAGAAAGGGTTCTTGCTGTCTTTGCAAGGTGTGAGATTGAGCTCGGCTCAATGCCCGACCACGGCAAAAGATAAAGAAGAGATGAGCGTCATCCCTATGCCTCGGCCATAGGATCTATTATGTATGACATCTTTGTGTACCGGACTGATGTAAACCTTGCCGTAAGTTTGATAGGAAGGTACCAAAGTAATCCCGGCAAGGAACACCGGACAGCGGTCAAGAATATCCTGAAGTACCGAAAAGGACAAAGGACATGTTTCGTTTATGGAGGTGACGAAGAGCTCGTCAGAAGGGTTACGTCGACGCTAAGCTTCGACACGTATCTGGATGACTCTAAGTCACAAACCGGATACGTGTATATGTTGAATGGTGGAGCGATGGTAGTGCTTTGCCGCAAGCGAAGCGTCGTGGCGGGATCTACATGTGAAGCGGAGTACATGGCAGCCTCGGAGGCAGCACATGAAGCAATATGGGTGAAGGAGTTCATCACCGACCTAGGAGTCATACCCAATGCGTCGGGGCCGATCAAACTCTTCTCGTGACAACACCGGAGCTATTGCACTTGCCAAGGAGCCTGTGTTTCACAAGAAGACCGAGCACATCAAGCGTCGCTTCAACTCCATCCGTGAAAATGTTCAAGATGGAGACATACAAATTTGCAAAGTGCATACGGATCTGAATGTCGCAGATCCGTTAACTAAACCTCTTCCATGGGCAAAACATGATCAACACCGTAACTCTATGGGTGTTCGATTCATCACAATGTAACTAGATTATTGACTCTAGTGCAAGTGGGAGACTGTTGGAAATATGCCCTAGAGGCAATAATAAAAGGATTATTATTATATTTCCTTGTTCATGATAATTGTCTTTTATTCTTGCTATAGTTGTATTATCCGAATATCGTAATACACGTGTGAATACATAGACCACAATATGTCCCTAGTGAGCCTCTAGTTGACTAGCTCGTTAATCAATAGATAGTCATGGTTTCCTGACTATGGACATTGGATGTCAATGATAACGGGATCACATCATTAGGAGAATGATGTGATGGACAAGACCCAATCCTAAGCATAGCACAAGATCGTGTAGTTCGTTTTGCTAGAGCTTTTCCAATGTCAAGTATCTTTTCCTTAGACCATGAGATCGTGTAACTCCCGGATACCGTAGGAGTGCTTTGGGTGTACCAAACGTCACAACGTAAATGGGTGACTATAAAGGTACACTACAGGTATCTCCGAAAGTGTCTGTTGGGTTGACACGGATCGAGACTGGGATTTGTCACTCCGTATTATGGAGAGGTATCACTGGGCCCACTCGGTAGTGCATCATCATAATGAGCTCAAAGTGACCAAGTGTCTGGTCACGGGATCATGCATTACGGTACGAGCAAAGTGACTTGCCAGTAACGAGATTGAACGAGGTATTGGGATACCGACGATCGAGTCTCGGGCAAGTAACATACCGATTGACAAAGGGAATTGTATATGGGGTTGTTTGAATCCTCGACGTCGTGGTTCATCCGATGAGATCATCGAGGAGCATGTAGGAGCCAACATGGGTATCCGGATCCGGCTGTTGGTTATTGCCCGAGAGCCGTCTCGGTCATGTCTACGTGTCTCCCGAACCCGTAGGGTCTACACACTTAAAGTTCGGTGACGCTAGGGTTGTATGAATATGAGTACGCAGTAAACCGAATGTTGTTCGGAGTCCCGGATGAGATCCCGGACGTCATGAGGAGTTCCGGAATGGTCCGGAGGTAAAGAATTATATGTAGGAAGTGTTGTTTCGGCCATCGGGAAAGTTTGAAGGTCACCGTGTCTACCGACCACCGGAAGGGTCCCGAGGTCCACCGGTGGGGCCACCCATCCCGGAGGGCCCCATGGGCTGAAGTGGGGAGGGAACCAGCCCATAGTGGGCTGGTGCGCCTTGGCCCACCCCTAGCCTAGGGTTGAAACCCTAGGGTGGGCGCCCACTGCCTTGGGGGCACTCCACCCCTTAGCCGCCCCGGGGCCTATATAAAGGGAGGGAGGGGCAGCCGCACTCTGAGTTCCGCGCCTCCTCCCTGCTACATCTCTTCCTCCTCCGTCACGAGCTTGGCGAAGCCTGCCAGAATCTTCTTTGCTCCACCACCACCACGTCGTCGTGCTGCTGCTGGAGCCATCTTCTTCAACCTCTCCTTCCCCCTTGCTGGATCAAGAAGGAGGAGACGTCGTTCGCTCCGTATGTGTGTTGAACGCGAAGGTGCCGTCCGTTCGGCACTCGGTCATCGGTGATTTGGATCACGGCGAGTACGACTTCATCATCCACGTTCTAGTGAACGCTTCCGCACGCGATCTACAAGTGGTATGTAGATGCAATCTCTCTCCCATGGCTCGTTGCTTAGATGAACCCATAAATGGATCTTGGTGAAACCGTAGGAAAAATTTTAATTTTCTGCAACGTTCCCCAACACCCCACCCCCCCCCGCGAGGGGGTGGCTTAAAAACAAAATTAGAAACATCTTTTTTACATTACTTGTTTGAATTGCAGGGGGGTCATAATTTAAAAACCAGATATCCATTAATCCAAAAATAATAATTGTTAATTTATTGCATGATCACCAAGATTTCCGTTGTAATGTTTAAATTCTCAAGTTGGGCTTTGGCGTCAATTTTTTTTTGCACCTATTTCCTCACCAGACATTTAGTGATGAGTATTTGGTTCCTCACTGACGATGGAATTCACAGTGGATTCTGACTATCCTTGTCGGGGGAGGGTAGCAGAGGTTTGACACGTTCCTCTCCAAAATATGAATATACATACATTCATCTCTAAAATATTAATATACAATTATATTCACATCTAATAAAATAATATGTATACCTTATTACATTTGTGGAGAAACTAGTGATTTTGATTCTTATAATTTCGTAACATAGGGTTATGATGAATGGCTATGTTCAGGTGGAGAGGAAGAACAAGCAGAAACTAGTGCTTAGATATTCGACCAGTGTTCATGCGACACTAATCGATGCAGCACGCCCAAGTTCATACACTACATCATCAACGTATACAACGGTCCATGTGACATTAATCTGAACCATGACCTTCTAATCGTGGTTTGAGTCATTAGGTGCGAACTTCATTACTGATTACATGTTCTTACTTTGCTCATATCTAGATTCTCGTAGTTCATCTCAACTTGACCAACCATTGAGAATACAACAAATAGGTGAGATGGAATTCTTCTATATTTGTCATTCAACCCTTGCTGCTCTCTTGGCTTCGCCTCCCACCTTCAAGTGTACATGCCGGAATTGAAAAAGGGTCTTGCATGCGTTTTCCCTTTGGAATGGCGTCGGAGAAAATTGTTGTCGTGCTTTTGCCTTGCATAATTTCTATTAATTTAGTGATGCTACAACGATTAGATCTATGGGTATTTCAATCCTGTAGTGGGAGATAAATGAGGTAACAAGACTGAACCAACACCGAACTGATTTTCCACTTATGTACTAACCATAGAATTCTTCAAGCTTCCCTCCAAGTTATATGTTTTTTCTATAGAATTTAAACCAGATGGGTGTGGCTCTAAAATAAAATGTCATTTTTTGTGCCAAATTTATAGGTATTCCGCCATTATTGGCAGGTGCAACCAGCAAAGGCCATACCTAGACTTTTCACCCCAGAAATGCAGACCCAATACTTGAAGAGCACAATTGAAGGGCCAAAGATGTTGACTGTAGGGGGAGAGAATGAATATACGACTACTAACATTAACTTTCTTATTTGACCTTCGGGGTTGCATAATTATATGATATCTACAAATGCAACTAAGGTGAATCAACATATATGACATGGAAGGGCAGGAGCATATGTCATTTGGGTGACCGCTCGGAGACGGTAGCATAGGGTATCTTCAACCTGTTTGGACGGTGATTCAGAGGTGAGCTATGTGTGTAGTCATGTAATGGTGTTATAATTAAGCTGATTGTGGCTTTTATCTCTTTGGTTTGTTGATGTTATTATACTGGAGGATGTCTATTGGTACTTTAAATGAACCTAGCTAGCTAAGCTAACGTGTGCCGTCATGATTCAGATGCTGGGGGTTTTAACCTTCTTTTTCTAAAAAACAAATGATAGTTAAAAAAAAATATAATCTGTTAAAAGAAGCGAGCCGCCAAGCTAACAGCATGGGGAACGACTAACTAGGGCTAGGGTGCATCCCCCCATCCCTTGTATGCATGCGTACGTACGTGTAGCTAGCTACAGCATGGACCGGCTTAATTAGGCTTGCGACGGCCAAGCTAGCGGCCGGGCTAGCTCTACAAATCTGTGGGGCGCGGGCTACAGCGCTTGGTAGCTTTCCTACAGGAGAGGACAGGTACGTGCGTCGCGACCCCGCGCTGTTCCGTCCCTGACATGCATCCCCTTGTCGCCGGCCGGGCAACGGAGCTAGGGTCCAGGCGGCCGCGGTGGCTTCCGCTTGTACGCGACCGCCCTCCGTCTTATTCTCCTCCGGCCCGTGCCCTCGCCGTCCGTCCAGCCGGCCGGTCTCACGCACATGCCTAGGCAGGCTAGCTAAACCCGCGCGCGGTGTCGAGCTAGCTTAGCTAGACAGCCTGATGAATCGAGATCATGCACGCATCAGGCGATCCGTCACGCGCCCGATCGACACCGGTACAACTTGAGGAATGCGACCGCGGGCAGTACGATAGCTAGCCAGATCGTCGCCAATTTGGTTCCGACGATCGGACGCATGCACTTTGGATGCATGCGGGTGCCCGGCATGCACCACTGCTCATGCATGCACTTGTGGCTCCAGAGCTGGTCTATATTGTGAACCTACGTGCCCTCGCCGCTAGATCGACCGGTTTAATGTGCTGGAAAGGGATGTGGCACCTATGTCGATCGTCGGCCGATCGAAATGGATCGATCGAGTCCGTTTGGCCGGCGTGCATGCATGTACGTAACGTAGCATCGAGTACGTGTTATTTGGTCGAGATGCAGCTAGCTAGAGAATGAGAAGCGAGCAGATAAGGTACAACTTGCTACTCCACCTGCTATGCTATCTCGATCGTTTTGCCTGGTTTTTTTTATTAGTTCTTGGAAATGTATGCCTGGTTTTTGGCCACCGTTCGATTGATTGGTCGCTCACGTGTGGCTCTAGCTAGCTAATCATGTACTCCGTACTACCGCTATCTAACACGTTTGTGAGTATGTCGGCAGATTATATAAAGATTGACCGAACGAATCCGCAGAAGCGCTTCCTTGACAGCTGCATGCTTTGCCTGCCGACATTTTAAAATTTTAGTGCTAGAGAGCTACTAGCAGCAAAACAAAAAATTGGCTCCTTTTTGATCGATATAATAACGAAAACACTAACCAACTCGCCCACACACCTCGATCGTCATCCAGTGCCTTTTACACGAATCTTGGCACGAGAGGGCTGATTTTATGTGCCACGTAGGACAACTCGCGTGTGTGGCGTGTGAGGGAGTTCGCCCGCACGCTGTTTTGCCCTCCGAGGTCAGCGGTTGCGACTCGGGGCGTGCGGTGGAACTGCCGTCGCGCCCGCACGCTCCGCAGGACTTCTGTCCCCCATCTCCCACGACTGCCCATTTTCCCACTCTCCCACATCCAAGTTGTCATTTGCCATGTTTTTTGCAGGTTACAAGGCAACTGCCCTATTCGTCATTGTAAGCAGATGGCAACTCTCTTTTACCCGAAAATGTTATTGTTGCCATGTCTGTTTTGTAGCGCTACATGGCAAATGTCTAGTGTCAGTAGGTGGCAACTTCTAAAGATACCACCGTAACCCACATGCCCGTCTCCTTTCCCACACACCAAAAGCTATCAGTTTTCATGTGTTTTTGCAAGGTACATGGCAACTACCCTAGTGTGCTTGTAAGCAGATGGCAACTGTTTACCCAGACATGTTTTTTGCCATGTTTTGTAGTGCTACATGGCAACTGTCTAGTGTTAGTAGGTGGCAACTTCTAAAGTTTTCAAATCATGACAACTGTAGTAGACCATACCATACATGGCAACAGCTGCAGTTGCCCAAAAATGGCATCGACACTTGACACGAGATGGCAATCGCAGCTTGAGCAGCCATGAAAACCGTAGTTCAAATGACATGGCAACTGCGATTACGTACATGGAAGAGGGTCCGGACCATGGCAATGTGCGGGGCGGCAGATTCTTGCCACATGGGGCGTGTGGCTCGCAGCGGGAAGGGCGACGGCCGAGACTTCGTCGCGGGCAGCGTGGTCGCCGCCGGACGCGTGCTCATGCGGGCGATCGCGCCGCACACCGAACGTGCGGGCTGTGGCGGGGTGCGCCCGGACGTGCTCGTGCGGGCGGGCCTGTGACAATGCCACACGGGGCGTGCGGCAGATACCCTCTAGATGCCACATATGTGGCAGTTATCGGTGTCCTATAATAAAGTATATACTTGTGCTTTGATTCGGACTAATTAATAACAACCCTTGATTTGTATTGCATGATCTGTGATGTCTTGCTAGGACCAAGCTACCGTTTCACCGAGACAGCAAAAGGAGACACATTATTAGTGTGGTGGTGACAATTTTGTCAATGATGGCATTTTCACTCTACGATACACTGATGATATAATGCGCTTTATCAAACACAATCTAAAACGGACCAAACATCTTAAGTTATTGCTCTGTGCTTCCAAGCAGCCTGTTGAGCTGAAAATTAACTTGTGTGGGAATCCAATTTTCTGCTTTGGGGAGATCAAACATGTTTCTAATCAGTATATCCAGTTCTTTGGTTATGAGAGGATACCTACAGCTCCACTATCAGGAGACATCAGCGCGTCGCCAATAAATACGCAATGCCGACATGAAGCGTGTGGAAAAAAGACAACAAAAGCTGTTGAATAGTTTGAAAGGCAAGCACATGTCCTCGTGCGGCTTTTTTTTTCGAAAAGGGGGATTCCCCGGCCTCTGCATCAGCATGATGCATACGGCCATCTTATTAACCATAAATTGTGTACAAAGTCTCGGCGTCTCAATAGTATCAAAATGAAAAAAGAAGAAAAGGCTCACACAGAACCTGAAGGCTAGATACACAAGCTAGCCTAACCACGGATACACCACAGCCGGTTGGCTCCAAATTAGACAGGTAAACTAATTGCCTATCCTATTACATGATCGCCATCCAAACCGGCTGAAGATATCCCGAGCTACCATCTCCCATCGGATAGCAGCAGTAACCAAAAGCTCCACGGCCTCCGTCGGAGTGAGTAGCGACCGAGGAACGGATAAGTGCCGTAGCTACAAGATAACACGCAAAACATGAATGTTTGTTGTTATTAAAGACAAGATCATTTCTACAATTCCAAAGCACCCACACCAAAGCGCACACCCCAAGCGAAAATGTTTTGCTAACCCGGCTCTACCTGTTTAGCCATGTTCCAAACAACATGTTCACCGACCTTGGTGTAGGGATATTGAAAGCGACATGAATAGTCGTCCAGAGAATTCTAGCTAGTGGGCAATCAAAGAATAAATGTTTAATGGTTTCTCCCTGATCACAGAAACTACACCTAGTATGTCCTCGTGCGGCTTAGCCTTGACAACTAGGTTCTTAGTGTGAAATTTTCATTTTCATAATATTGTTCAAAATTCCATAGCGCATCCAGCGGCAGTTGGATTACTATCTATCCAGGGGTTTACTAAGAATGTGATAACCAAAAGGAAAAAAATGCATTACAAAATGGAATGCCTTATACGCCTAGAGGAGCTTGGAGGTATGGGATCTAGGATCTTGAGCCTAAGAGCACCTCCTTGTTGGGACCACATGGCTTGGGTTACTACCAAGGATGTCATTTGGCATGACTCTTTTGGACCCAAAGAAATTTCATAGGTCTAATGTAAAGATGAGATTCCATTTCTAGGACAATCTTATGAAAGCAATGTGGCATTTCTCTCATTCGGGAACTTCCAAAACTAAGATGGTTCAAGTACGATTCTTAGGAAACAGATGGCTAAGAAATCACGCTGAAATTTCAGGAGCTCAACACGTCTGGTAGCATGGGAGAACATTCTTTGTTGATAGTATCACCATTTTTTCCATGATGGGTTATTCATAGCATTCTCATTGCAGATCCGTTATTTATCATTACGGGTTTAGCATATGACATGTTTTGAAGTCCTTATACAAATGAATATTTCACAACTTTTGGAATTTCGTTAATAATTGATCATTTTGATTCTTTAGAACTACTTGGTGCATTTAGTGATCTACTCTATCCTTTAGGAAAACCTCAGTGACCATATATAAATATTCAAACCTCTCCAAATTTATGCGGAGTAAACATGCGGCTGTTGTGAAGGTGCTAAATATCTTTCTGCCAAGAGTCTCATTCCACTTGGACCTAATTGGGGCTAAGTTGCTTAAGTGGAATAACATTTTACCATGACTCATCAACATCAGCCTTTGGCATGAGAAAAATTACTGAGTTCTGTTAGAGCTTGCACAGAATGGGCACTTCTCGGTTCACCCTACTAGCTAGCTTTTTTTTGAAGCCTAAACCGTAGAACAATTCTACGGTATTATTTACATATTAGCTTCAAAAATTATAAAAAGTCTAAAATAAAATTACAATTAACCAATGCCAGCTCTTAGAATAATAAAGAAAATATTGCAATGGTTATCTATCCAGGACTGTATCTTCTGTGCTTTAACTGGTTTGCTCCAATATAAGTTTTTGACAAAAGATAGCTCCAGTAGGAATAGACAACCGCGGAAACTTAATTAGGTTAGAAAGCTTTGTCTGCAAAGCTTATTTCATACTACAATGGATGATCTTATCATTAGAAACTGGAAAGGCGGTAAAATTATTGTTTTTATCAAAATGATAAATTGATAAAGCACATCTTTTACTATTATTTCTCTTGATCTGTATGGTATACTCCCTCCGTTTCTTATTTACTCCACATATAAAATTTATTTGAAGTCAAACTACACAAAAATTGACCAAATTTTTATAAAAAATATGAACATCTACAATACTAAAACTATATAGTACGAAAATACATTTCATGATGCATATGATGATATTGATTTCATATTTTGATTGTTGATAGTTTTTAATATAAACTTAGTCAAACTTTACAAAGCTTGACATTGACCATAATTTATATGCAAACTAAAAAGAAACGGAAGGAGTACCATCTAGGTAGCATCTACCCTCCTCGTAGTGTTCCAAACATGTTTGGTAACTGGTTACTTTGTCTTGGTTTTAAACTTAGAGCTCATATCTTGGTTGACACAACGGATCTATGTCGGTCATTATGGCTATGCAGAAACATACAGTATTTGTCGAGATGATTTTTTTTATTAATTGCGTAATACAGTAGTATATTTTTGTAATCTCATACATACATTCCCTCCGTACTTGGTCTTTGCTTTAGCCGCACTGTCGACAGAATGGGCACGGACGGTGGCCTAGGCTTTGCTTCCGCTCCCCCACCTTTATCACTTCTCCTTTTGTTTTAGACCTTTTTCGACTTGTGGTGTGAATTTTGTGTGTTGTTGAATACACAGAACTTGAAGATTATATTATTGCGCTAAGCTTGCTGCCAAGTTAAGATTATTATTTATATCAGAAACTGAAAAATAGAGACCCAGCTAGCTATCATCCCGACTGTTCTCCGGCGGATCGGAATATATTCTTTCCGTTAGCCGTACGTAGCGACAAGCATAAGAGCCTCCGGATGGCAAAACCGCAAACTGCTACATGCATGTAGCATATACGTGCATGAATAGTCAGATGGCCAAATCATGGCAGAGGAGAAATCTAATCGTGCATGCATACGAATCTGGATATTGAACGATCCATATCAGGGGGCTGCGTTAAACAGGGAGGCGCCACCCGACAGATGAGACGTGGGCGCGCTGAAAAACCAGCTTACGTGCTTGTCAAACTGTCATGCCCAATGTAGTTGTGACTCTGGTGGTTAACATGAGTTTACACCTAGTGCCATGTAGCTAATTAATTTCTTTGGACTATTTTTAGATGGATGTACTCTTGGGCTGTCCGTCCACTTGGCCACTGGCATGCAACTAGGAACTAGCTATAGCACTGCTGTTGGGCTGTTCCTACTGGCCATATTGAAGTACATTTTGCCATTTCTTTCCTGTCATATGATACATCGTTACTTGCCCTATATAGAGAAAGGAGCACATGGTGTATGTCACTGCATTATCTTATTATCATATAGACTTCGCAATATATATATATATCTTATTATCATATATAGTAGGGCTAGAAAAATCTGGGTTTGCAAGGTGGTGTTGTCACCATGCTGCGAGCCCGCTTTCGAGACTTGACCAATATTTGGTGCAATACTTACGATTTCATTTTTGCGGAGTGAGTAGATGAATGTAGTAACAGTATATGCTACTCCCTCCGTTCACTAATATAAGATGTTTTTGTATATTCTAATATAGACTACGTACGGATTAAAATGAGTGATCAAACACACTAAAACTGTTATATACATTCGATTCAGAAAAAAGTCAGAACATCTTATAGAAGTGAACGGAGGAAGTAGAGCACACAGTATTGCTTAGGAAGGAATTACCACATGTATACAGCAAAGAGAGAAGCAGCATGATAGATGGAAAAACAAACACAATCATGGTTCCCGGGTCACGTATCCTGTGCCTCGTAGTCATCATTGAGACTTACGCAACACGAGTGGGCCCATCCAAGGCCCATCTACGTGTCCAAGGAAACAAATGGTGGACCCATGTTGCCATCTCAGAGATGAGCAACCATCGGATTCGTTCCTGGGGCCCATGCTTAAGTTCAAACGGGCCGAAAGGACAACCTTGTGGACCAGGCCCAATAGTACCTCTTTGTTCTTGACAAATTACTATAAGCTAGATTTCTGTATCGATGTCGATTATTCGTTTTTTCCAGTTATAATACTATAAGCTTGACAAGGACATGTGGGTCTGGTTCTTAAAAAAAGACTCATATGTGGTTACTAAAATCAAAGTAACTACATGAGTAGCAGAGATGATCTCAGAATTAAAATATAGAAACAAATTTATGGAATGTGAATTGATTAC
This sequence comes from Aegilops bicornis, assembly GCA_021605145.1. Lineage (NCBI taxonomy): Eukaryota > Viridiplantae > Streptophyta > Magnoliopsida > Poales > Poaceae > Aegilops > Aegilops bicornis. Next base: position 520,326,782 of record CM038672.1, read on the forward strand.
TGAAATTGGGTTAGCCAAAAACTTTCAACTTAACTCGCAAAAAAAAAAACTTTCAACTTAAGAAAAGCAAGATGCTGATTAGGGGGCCTCAAATACCTTACGGTGCTCTGAATCGATGAAGAAACTGGACGTGTGGCTGTGGGTAGCGAGTTCGTCCGGGGTGATGGCTAAGGGATATGGCCACACTGTTCAGGGATGCAAATTAGAACCGCTCTTAGCCGAAACTCCTGGTTCTTAGTGGACATCTGGACCAAATTGATATTTTAGCGGCACCAGTTTTGCTAACCAATTTAAGGCCTTCTTTGGTTTGGAGGAATTTCATAGGAATTAATGAGGATAGGATTCTTATAGGATTTTTTCCTTTAGAGCCCTTTGATTCATAGGAATGGATTCCTATTACTACATAGGATTGGTTCCTATCCTCCACATTTCATAGGAAAATAAAAATGAACTCAGACTCAATGGAAAAATTCCTTTGGTGTCAACCAAATGACATCTCGTTGCCTATTTCTATTCATAGGATTTGAGATACATGTTATTTCATTTTCTACAAAATTCCTATTCCTACGATAATCCTATCCTATGAACCAAAAAAAGCCTAATCGTATTATATACCCGGTCAACATGAAGCTCAAGACGGCATTCTTCTGCAAGCGTCCAAACTGACACAATTACCACCACCCTGCATGGATCTCCTCAACTTCAACACCATATACAGCTACAGGAACCAGTTAGCGATCAACACCATGCAGCTACAGTCTTTGTTGCATATAGTAGACACTAAGCACAGTGACACAGTGTTATCTGAAAACCAAGGCCATTGACCATGCATCCTCGCATTTCATCAGACTCTCACACGGCAACAGCATGAATGGAGCGAGATAGTAGACAGTGAAAAAGATCCGAAAGGCAGAATGATGCGCTGCAGGAAACGGCACCGACTCTGATGAACACCGCCTCCTCTCTCTTTCCTCCGCTCCCCACTGCGGCACTGCGCCAGGCGAGCGGGTATAATCATCGCGAGCGTGGTTACCAGCAGCAGCAGCTGCTTTTCCCTTCTTTTTTCACCGCGTTCCCCTGAGCAAAAGCTCCAATGCACCACCTTGTACGCAGACACGCGCGCGCGTCTCTCTCTTTCCCTGCGTGCACAGTCGCTGCAGACTGCCGTCAGTGCAGGACTGCGGGAGGCAGCCTTGCCCTGGCCGGCCTGGCGTCCGGTGACCGCAGCGGCATAGGCCTGATTGCACCGCATGTTTCAGCCAGCCTTTTCGCCGTCGTCGTCGTCCACCTCTGTCCATGAGCCTCGGTTTTCAGCGGGGGTCTCGATTGGTTTCGGCGCCCGAGAGACGCGCAGGATGCGAGTAGAGAATGTTTTCCCCCCGGAGCGAGAAGAGATGAGATGAGATGGCTAGAGGGAGCAGGCTTGATGTGCCTCTGACTGGCAGTGCCAGTGAAGGATTGCGCGCCGTTCGGGCTGATAGGTCATTTCAGGGAGCTGCATGATTGCATCGGCCGGAGCGAAAGCCGGCCTGCCTGCCTCCGCCTGCCTGGGGATAGATGGAGAGTCTGTCTGAATGCACTGCATACGTTACGTACTCACAGAGAAAAGTTACGGCATCTTACCTCCTCTACTACCTTAGCATGGGATCGATGGACGGACGGATGGATGGATGGGTGACTGAAAGTTCAAAATTTGTGCCTGCGTGATTGACCGGAGAGGAATTCCTGGTTGATTTGATTTCGTCGACTGACCGCGGTGAAAGGCCCTGGAACTCGTAATCGGCAGGTTCCTACAACCGGTAAAAGATGCTCACATCTTCAGGCCCGGAAATATGCTGGCATGCTCATATTAGATTGATTTTTTTTTTGGAAAATCGAATGGAAAGATTTATTTTTTTTATTTTGTTTGTGCGCACCTTATGATTCAGTGACAGGAGTTCTAGCTGGTTCCACTGCCTAAAAAATACTCGTACTAGGAGAAAGAGATTCTGAAATATGACCTCCTAGCTAGCTTGCCAAGGTGACTGAAAATGTCACACACGATACCAGCAAGCTCCAGTGCACACACAGTGAAAGCCTTCTTTCTCCTGCACGCCATGGACTCTGCAAAAGCGCTTGAGTACAATTACAGATTGACACACATGGCCATGTAGGCACTAGTTCATGCTGGTAACCTGGTTGGGATTCGGGAGCACGATCGAGCAAGCCGGCGGGCGCCGCGCGTGTAGATGTACATGCGTGTACACACGCACACACACCGGCACGAGAGCTAGCAGCGCCATGATGATGGTGATAACTGAGCGCAACCCAGAGATAAAAGTAGCGCTCCACCTTTGCACACTTTGGCTGGCGAGCGAGCGTGCATGTTGCATTTGCATCAAGAGACTCAAATGATGAAGCAGGCGAACGGGCAGGGACAAAGGTGCCGCCCGCTGTACACGGAAATAATGTATTCTTAGCAAACCCTCCAAATGCCTTTTGTTTTGTTTTGCTACATATATAAAAAGCAACGAGATTACGCCATGCATAAAGCCGCCTGTTAATATACGGTTTTGCAGAGGTACTAACTGATGATGCTGCGTGCTTACCGCTAGCTAGTGCTTACCAGCCAGGGCGAACAAGATGCATGGGGCAATACAAAATAGGCGCAGCATATAACAAAATTTTATTCCTCCTACGTGCGTGCATGTGGGAGGGAAGCCAGCCACCTAATTCATTCATGAATTTGTCCTTCTCTTTCCCTGATTTTATTATACATGATTTGTATGTTGTATTCATGCATGCAAGAGAGGATACCCATGGGAAATCTTAAAACCAGCAATATGTATTTTGTCCATGCAGATTTTTAAAAGCCTTTGACATTCTAAATAATTGTAATAAGCATTGACCAATCAAACATAAAGAGCAAGTACTAAAAACTCTTCAATATATAAGCCTTCCCCTAGCTACCATCTACAAGTATGTTTTATATCATGAAAATCAGCCATGCTACTAACTACTACCCTATCATACAGTTCACAAAGTACAACTAGTGTCGCTAGTTTCAAATTCCAAAAGCAAGAACCAAAATTCTGCTGAAAAGAAAAGAAGATGGATTGTTCGCCGGGCCGGTCCATGGCTTAGTTTCCTCTCCGAAAGATGCCGGCTTTCCTCTCCTTCGAATCTATGCGTGCCACAGCCTCGCAAAAAGGACAATATACTTATGAACGATGTAGGAAAGCCAGGACCAGCCGGATCGATCGGTTAACAAAGACATGTGTGTGCAACTTACTCCGGATTGTTAATGAGCTACACATGCGGCCACCATCTCAGCAGAAAGTCGAAAGCCAAGAGACAAATAAACTTTATTAGTTGTTTGGGGGGATAAAGATGTCAATGCCATCTCATTGCCGCCGTTAGTTTAGTGAGGGGGAAAGGGGATCGTAGATAGGGATCAGGGCATGCACTTGGCCGGGGGCAAAGACAATCGCTTGCATGTGTGAAGAATCTTCCCCCCACATCATCCCACCCATTGCTCACTAGAACAGTGAGGCGTTTTTTCAGCAAAGCAATCACTACAGTGGCATGGGTGAGCTGTTCCTGCATAGTTTATGATTGGCAGAACTGGCTTTAGTAGCCGGGTCAGCAAGGCACCAACAACCGTGTGTACCTGATGCACGCAGATACAAAGAAAAAGAGGGCATTCTTTTTATTTTTAAGTAAGAGTATATGGATATCCATGATATGTTGTTGTACAAGAGTTTATCATTCCTTGATGGAGAAGAGCGGTCAATATATTTCACCGGTACTCCTGCGAGGTTTCCTACTCGTCCCTTTGGCATGCTTCTTGTTTCTCCTGGTCAATAGAAGAATGTGGAATGTGACGTTGGACAAGATTTCCCCGGTTCTCGCTGGCAGGGGGGCTTATTTGAGGGAGTCAACATGTTTTTCAACGAAGACATGGGGCTATCTGTTGAGATTATTTCGTATGTGTGCATCAATCGATGCCAGATCCCCATTTTGAATGTTGTGATGAAGGTCGGTGCTAGAAGGCGAGTCTACACACCATGCAGAAATGATGTAGGAGGGAGAGTAGGAAGCGAGGGTGGCGGCAATGTTGTCATGTGGGCATCATCGTTTTTTTAGAAAAGGAGGGTGACCCCCGGCCTCTGCATCTGGGAGATGCATACGGCCACTTTATAGATCATTCTCGAGGACCTTACAAAGTATTACAACAATGTGTCTGAATCCATCATCTTGGCAACATATGCCGCTACTCCTATTCAAAATGATGAAGGGGTGCTAGCTGAGCCACTACCCAAACCACTCACCTAAGCCTAACATCAAAAGCCGGAAGCCGAAACTCATTCGGAGGCCCCAGCCGAGCCACATACCGGGCATCATCATAGTGAGGATGGTTCTTATGGATCACTGAAGATCACAAAGGAGGCAGATACGGGGAAGAATGAGGTGCCAGGATGTCGTAGAGATGAGCAAGGATTAGTGCGGAGCTACATATATCCAAGGGTGGCACAGAGAAAACGGGCTTCATACTTTTATTTTGCGCATTTGCCAAATTCATGCACCTGGAATTTTTGTTTGCATTAGGCACTTTCTGTGAAGCGCGAGGCCGAAGGTGAGGACAGCATGAAGAGCGGCAACAACGAGCGCCGACCCTGGCAAGGCCGAGATGTTAACGAGCGGAAATTGGCAGAAGCGAGTCTGAAACTTTATGTGTGTGGGTCGACGAGGGAGTGCGGTGGTCGTCGGAGTTGCTGCAACCGTGGAGGAGGGTGGGGGGCTTAGCGGGATGGTCACGATGGTGGGGGAGGTTGTGAGGAGGGCGGTGAGGCGAGGCGTGTGCGGAGCACCACTGACCGCGGGTGGTGGTGGCAGTCGGATGGAGCGGAGTAGGCTGGCGGTTTCACGGGAGAAAGAAGGAGGTGAGGTTGAAGATGAACAATGCCCTAATCTATTTCTGGACATTGGATCAAGATCTAGTGGTCCTGGAAGAAGTGACCAACTTTTCAAGTGCCTGAGTAGTAGGCACTCCTTTTTTCTGCTAGCAATTAGCCTAAAAAATCAGCCACACCATCCTAACGGTGCACCCTGGTGGCTTCGAATATGACAGTCAATAAGCGTTAGGCTCCTTGTTGAAGCAAGTTGATCTCAGTCTACCCTTGGTAACGATTAGGGTTGAGAGAGGGAGGATGAAAAATGTGGATGGTTACATGGAATTTCATAGAATTCTTAACAATTGTGCATTAGAGGGGTCCTTTTCTCCTTGGACATATATTTCCATATACTGTATCTCGCATATATAATAAAGACTGCATGATAGAGTGAAGTCCCATCTCCCTGCCTAACTCCTGTCTGTGGAAGGAGAGAGAAAGAGAGTTGATAATAGGAGTACTGCAACAACATGTACACAAACACATGTAATTAAAGAGCTGATCTTTTCAATCAAAGCAGCTAAGCAAGCATGTATCCCATTAATTGCGTCCATGAGATTGGCAGGGGGAGACTAGTCACATGATCCCATCTTTAAAAACCACCAAAACAAACAAACAAAGCCTTGATAAAAGCTGCCCATCCAATGAGTATATGAGACACATTCCCCCTTCAAAGAAAGGGAGCCACACCCACGCACCGATGCAGCAAGCACAAAAGCAAGCAAAGAGATATAGACAAAGCCCTTTTTTTCACCCTCACCCCCTCCCTCCTCCCCTCCCTCCTCCCTAGCTATATATGATCCCCTCATGCCCCAAGCCTTTCTACAACACAAGCACAATGCACCTTCACCTTTCCACCCCATAAAGCCTCCGTTGGCACCCCTATCCCACTAAGGAGCAAAAAGAGAAGAGGGAAAGGAGGCAAGCCAAAGGCCGAGGCCAAGGCGAGGCGACGTAGCCGGTTGTGTGCAAGGGTACGTACGTAGCTAGTAAGGTTAGCCCTTAAAAGAAGAAGAAGAAGAAAGCCCCCAACACTTATGGCACTGGTCAAGAGCCACCACCAAATGTTGGCCTCCTCCTCCACCTCCTCGTCCTCCCCCTCCTCCCAGCAGCAGCAGCCGCCGCCGCCGCCGCCGCTGGCGCCGCCTCCCCCGGCCACCGACCAGCCCTCCCCCGCTAAGCGCAAGCGGCGCCCTCCCGGCACGCCAGGTACGTGGATCATAACATATGTGGATCGATCATATATGGATCGGTCAGTCAGCACTTGGTTAGTGCGCCGTGGATTCACTGGCTGACACTTACGTACGTACATATGTGCATTTGGTACATTACTATCTATATAGACCCTGATGCGGAGGTGGTGGCGCTGACGCCGAGGACGCTGCTGGAGTCGGACCGGTACGTGTGCGAGATCTGCGGGCAGGGGTTCCAACGGGAGCAGAACCTGCAGATGCACCGGCGGCGGCACAAGGTGCCGTGGCGGCTGGTGAAGCGGGCTCCGGCGCCGTCGGCGGGGGAGGACGGCGGCGCGGGCACGGCGGGAGGGGCCGGCGCGACGACGGTGCCGCGGAAGCGCGTGTTCGTGTGCCCCGAGCCGAGCTGCCTGCACCACGACCCGGCCCACGCGCTGGGCGACCTGGTGGGGATCAAGAAGCACTTCCGGCGCAAGCACGGCGGGCGGCGGCAGTGGTGTGCGCCCGCTGCGCCAGGCTACGCCGTCCAGTCCGACTACAAGGCGCACCTCAAGACCTGCGGCACCCGCGGCCACTCCTGCGACTGCGGCCGCGTCTTCTCCCGGTACGTACCACCGACGCCGCTACTCCTACGTCTATGCCTCATGCATCTGACGCGCGCGCGCGAGCTAATTAATAACTAAGCTGCATCATGCACCGGGTCGGGACGTACGTCGATCGTACTTGCCGCACGAGAACGAACTAGAGTTATTATATACCTGAACACGAAAGGCCGGGGCTTGATTATATAGCATGTCTTTGTGGGAGAAGTACAGCCATGGAGATCGATCGATCCATGGGTGGGTGGGGATAAGACAAAAGCTTTGGTGTTAGTTCAGAATTTTAACGAGTTTCCACCCGGTCATCAAATCAAAAGAAGGATTAAAGAGATTACAAGTGTAGCCGGCCGACATGAATTAACTAGAATTTGATCGATCCATAGTTTAGCAAGCTAGCTAGCTGACCACAATTTTTAGTAGCTACTAAGTGGAGTTTTTCCGTACGGACACGGACTGGGACCTGAAACTGATGGCATATATCCAGGTCGAGTGGGTTCCATATAGTATCCATATGTCCATGGAAGAAAAAGAGGAGAGACATTAAAAAAAAACAAGCAAAGCTAGGATGCTGGCGTATGATCATTTCGGTGGCGGATCGCGGTAGGACCGAAAATTCCAACGGGAAAGCGACCGCACATCGACCAAAAACTGTCTCCTCAGTCCTCAAAGAGAACAGTGCTAGGCTAGCTTATAGCTCCCGTAAACTCAACTCAAAGAAGCACCTACCGTTCTAATTGTGTTAGCACTCGCTTAACACTGTTGCTGAATGGGTGTGCGAGGCGATGTAAACGACATACTAGAATATTACTATTACTAGCTGGGAGTAGGTAGTATTGGCAGTCACAAGGTTATTCATGCAGTTAATGGGTTACTAGCTGCATGCATGGTTAACCCCTCCAAAAATTAAAAAGTTTAACCAGTCGCATGCATGCATGTACTGGCTAGCTAATGGCAAAAGCCCTTGTCAGATTTTTTAATAGAAAAAACAATTTAAGGCATCATGTAATTATAAAAAAAGCATAAGTCTCTTGTCTTTTTTTTGCGGGAATTTTTTTCCAACATAAGTCTCTTGTCAATTACTAGAATGAAAACTAATGGACTCAACTACAAATCTGTCGTTAGATTGTTAAGCATGGCTAATCAAATATTTTTTATGATATTTTATGTTTGCCAAGGATGATAAGTTTAGTTGACAAGCATGATAAATTAGTCCCAGTTTATATTTTTGATAAAAAATTATCGTGCTTGTTAAATTCTCCTACCTCGCATAAAAAAAATTGTCGTAAAAAATATTCGATTTGCCATGCTTAAAAGTCGGCCGTCGGATTTTTTACATTACTGAAAAAAATAATATACCATACACACAGCTTATATTGTCAAGTGGAGCTACTGTGACACTGCCTTGAAATGTTTTCACAATATCATTTTGTTTAAAAAATCTATTAACATGCATGTACCTATATATATATGGATAATATCAGTCAAAGATGTTGACTCCGGATAGCGTGTGACACCCCAAGATGTCACGTATCGTTGAACAGAGGAACTACTGTGCATACGGGTAGTGATCCATGCAGCAGGGGAGCTGGCCACAGCAACGAGCACTAGGTAGGCTAGCTAGTAGCTAGCCAGGTAGAGACAAGCTGCCCCGTTCCTCGGACCCCGCCTGATCCACCAAAGTACAAGGGAGCGCGCGCGCGCTTCTCTCGATCGCTCGTCTCGCTCGCCACACGGTCGGACACGGGTGCCAGGACAGGAGCCCATGTGCATGCTCTAGCCGCATAAAAAACAACAGCACTGGGCTACCTACACTTTAATAATTGGCACTTGGCAGCCACACTCTTGTCAGTTGTCACCGACCGGGCACATAGATGTAACGGCCGGGCGGGCACCCATGCACGTTAATTTCCTCTTCCAGAAGTGTAAATAATTTTACATTTTTTTTGAAGAAAATTTTGAGCTTTTAGAGGAACGAGCTATATATTGCGTGCAACTCGATCAAGAGTCGTGGTCAAGCTAGTGCGTGGCGTGGTCCCTTTGGTGTGCCGTGGCTGGCTCCATGTGGCAGTGCAGTGTTCACTGCACAGTGCGCACACATTGATCTCGATGGATCGACCACACCGCCATTTGGTCCCGGCCAGAACTGAAGTGATCGATGCATCCCGGAGGGGCCGTCGGTACACGTTTCCACCAGACCGCCACCAGTATCTTGTTGGACCGATTGGATGGCACCCGTCGATCTATCCATCTCCTTGTCCGTCTGGTCGATCGGTACATGCCGTGTGGTCGCTTTCGCTCCACGCAAACGCCGAAATGCCGTATGGGCGCGATCGACCGACCGATCGCGCGGGCGGCAGGCCGGGCAATCATGCATGCATACGACGCACCTAACGTCGCGAATTATGGCACGTACTCAAAGTACGTACGTACGTACTCGATCTCCCGCGACATATATGCACGCGTACGATGCCCGTGACGGCGACGGGGCAGGCTGGTGCGGTGGGAGCGTAAGCGTCCATGCAGATTATGGGCGTGTCGTGTTGGTTAGTGCTGAGTGCTAATGATCTGCTCGTGTTGCAGGGTGGAGAGCTTCATCGAGCACCAGGACGCGTGCAACTCCGGCCGGATGCGCGGCGAGGCGGGGGCCGTGCCGTCGGCGCTCCCGGTGCTCCGGCCTATCGTTATCAGGCATCCGGCTACGGGGGTGCCGTCGACGCCGCCGCCGGAGCTCCAGCTCCTCCCGGCAGCTACCAAGGCGCCGGTGAATGCCACGCCCGCCGTATTCTCCGCCTCCCACGAGCCCCACGCGACGACGAAGCTGGAGCTCTCCATCGGCCCAGTCGCGTCCTCGGACGGCGTCTCCGGCGCCGACGACGGGAGGGAAGAGGTGATGCGTGCCATGCAGGAGAAGGCCGCCGCGGACGCCGAGCGGGCGCGGGCGCGGGAAGAGGCCGCGGCGGCGGAGCGCGCGCTGGAGGAGGCGCGGCGCGCGCGGCAGCGGGCCCGGGGCGAGCTGGAGAAGGCGTGCGCGCTGCGTGACCACGCCGCGCGGCTGCTGGCGCAGGTCACGTGCCACGCGTGCCGGCAGCGCTCGTTCGGCATGGTGCCCATGGGCGTCGCGGCCGGCGGTGACGGCGGCCACGGCGGCTCCGCGGTGGCCTGCGAGGCCCTGAGGAGAGGGGGAGGGTTAGGACTGTAGGGGCGGCGCGCGGCGTCCATGCCATGCATGTACAACTTTCACGTTCGCGCGTCAATCGTACGTATACGTGCACGCATGAGCACGTAAACTAAAAGGCCCGTGATGTCGTAGCGACGGAGTGCGTTTATATGGATGCGCTTTTGCTGTTCAATGCAGTTTACGAATTAATCAACGAACTTCTAAGAAATTTGACAACAATGCTTTTGAAAACTTCTGCTACCACGCACCTGCACGGCCACGGCGCCGGCGCCTGGCCGCATGCAGCTTTGTCTCTTCGTTGGTCTGCTGCATGCTGCATCCTGCTGTCTTTGCCGCCCCATCTCGCCTTTCTTTCCCGTCTCTGGCGTTCCGATCGGCACGGTGTCCTCCGCCTTCTAACCATAGCACCTGGAAGGAGTACAAACGCCGAGCATCCAGTTGAAGTGAGTACTGCCGACCGCGTGCAGCCAATCCGTGAACAAAATGGTACACAAAGGCGAAATGAAAAGCTAGCGGTACCGGTTTCTACCGGGTACCGCAAAGGCGTTGGATCCATTCTCCGATGCGTGCGTAGAAATCAATTCTGTATCGTAGTCAATGTATCTTAGTGGCCAAACGGTTTTCTGTTTTGTGTATTCGCACACAATAGATACAGTGGAGCCCACACCCACACTTAACACATTGTATCTATCTTTCAGACCCGTGCCTCTCGGCATTTGTTTGAGGAACCGCTGGATTGGGTAGGTCCGCCGAGCCGCACCGCTTCCCCGCCGCCATTGCTCTGCAACCGCGCCGCCGGGAGGAAGTGGAGCGGACCTCCAAGCTTCAGCTTCGTAGGTTCGTTGTCTGGATCTGACGGCCCGAGAGTAGTAACAAAGTCGAAGCCCTTTAGTATTTGTTGACGCCCTTGATTTGTGGATCGAGGCAGTCGAATCACAAATACTCCCTTGGTCTCTTCAATCTTTGCAGTTCATATTGAAGGCGGTATCCTTAATTTCCCGGTTGTCGACATATAAGAAGAGCATATAACAGATCTTGATTAGTGCCTAGAACGTTGTTGGTTACAGGTCGTATAGCTGTAATTACTATTATGTGTGCCTGGCATGGAGGCATTTACAATACGATGTTTGCGCACTTGCCATGACCTTGACGAATTTATATGGTTTTAGCGATTAATAGTAATGTGTTGAAGTATACATGCTCTTAACTGATGGTTTGTGTGGCAGATTCATTGGTTATCCTGTAAAACATGGAAGAAAATATGTCAGGAAACGAGCTAGGCGCACGTAGATTCGCAAGATTTACCGAAAGAGGTAAGATGGATCATGTGGAGAGTCAATCAGAGAAAATAGAGTGTGAAGGACCAGTGCATGATAAGAGGAAGCAGAGCAAGAGGGCTGGTAGAAAGGAAGCCCTGAAAATAAAAAGGAAACACCATAAATATGATGAGGATCTTTCTGAAAGCGAGGAAGCTCATTACAAGACTGATAAAAGAAGCAAAAATCATCGTAGGAAACATGAAAACATGTCAGAAAGAGAAGACGGCAAAGACAACAGGAGAACGAAAACAAATTCAAAGTTAAAGAAGGACCCAGAAAGCAGTGAATCTGAATCCAGTTCAGAGAGCGATGATGTTGAGAGAAAGAGGAAGATGAAGTCGAGGAGATATTCTTCAAGTACAAGGGATGAAAGGTTTAACAGGGATAGGAATGCTAAAGGAAGAAGGGATTATATGTCAGAAACCGAGCAGTCTGAAAGAAAGAGGAAGTCCAAGGACAGAAGAGACGACCCAAGCTCTAACAGTGAGCCTGCTAAGCAGATGAAGAAGAGAAAAAGAAGAAACGTGTGAAGATCGTGGAGTCCAGCTCCGGGACAGAAGAATCAGATTATAGCCTAGAGGAGGAAGTAGATGCACCAAAGAGGAACAGGAAATGCCCGAACAGGAGGAAATCATTGCCTCGAGGTGACAGGAAGCAGAGCACACAACCCATCACTAAGCATAGACCAGTATGTATAGCCTACACCAATATAATCGATATCCACATTATTTACAGCTAGTTTTGCTGAACATAACTGGTGATAGCAATTGACACTTGTAAAAAAGTTGCAGGTCGTCAGGTTCAAGTGTGCGCCTCATCAAGTTCATGAAATTGTTAAACTGCTGAATGAAACACAGAGAGGGTGGATGGCTGAGCTTGGGTTTGCTCATTTTTTAGATATGCCAAATTGCTGCCTCCCAAGAGCCATAACTGTCTGGCTGATTGACCAGGTTGACTGGAAGAAGAAAACACTGGTAATCACAGGCAATCACATTAAAATCAGGAAGATTGTCAAGAGGATGTTGGGAGTCCCCGATGGTAGGATAGAAGTTCCAATCCCTCGGCATGGGCCTGGTAAGCATAAGGTTAGGGATCCAACCGAAGAAGAAAAGGAATTCAGACAAGAGTCAAGAGGCAGTGGAAAGCCAGTTAAGCACTTTGTTGACAAGCTGGACGGAATAGTGGAGAGGGATAAATTCAAGAATTACTTCCTACTAATTGCGTTGTGTGTGTACCTTGCCCCAACAAGTGGCCACGTGATGAACATGAATTTTCTGTCAATTGTTCAGAATCTCGACCATATCCCTGAGATGGATTGGTGTACATTTGTGGCAGATTGCATAGATGACGGTGTACGCATGTACAGGGAGTCTAGAGCTGCAAACATCAATGTGCCTGGTTGTTTGCATGTTTTGTTGGCAAGTTAAAGGAATACTCAATTATCAGTGACAACGCATGCTTGATTCATTTTACACTACTATATAAGAACATAACATGTTTATTTGATCCACCCGTTTTGGTGAACAGCTCATATATATTAATGTTGTATGGTCGCCAATGCTTGTCGTCCCTGAAGGTGTCCCACGCTTCAAGCATGTGAAAACTAAGATGTTGGAGACAATGGACATGCTTTACATGAAAGTATCTGGTCTACATGGGAAACTAAAAGTATGATTGTAGCACATAGCAAGAATTCAACACATTGCCAACGACGAATAACGGTAGACCATCTATGTAATATCGTGCATTTGTTGCCAGGTTGTTTCTGCAGGTATCGACACGAGCATTGTTAATGCAGACGATTTAACTGACGAGGAGGATGATCCAACTATCAAAGATGGAACTACAACAATGTTTGGGGAATTCGCTGTTCCCGAACAGGCAGAGGCAATGCTAGTCAATATGAATGTCTTATTTACTGCTGCGCCGAGGGCCTTTATATGGTATTCCAATCTAATCAATGTATGTCGTGATCACATTTACAGGAGTTGAAGGCTTCAGTTGAGAGGATTGAGATGGAGTACATGTTAGCGAAGGCTCATGGAAAAGGAAAGAACGTCAAAGATTGCTCAACTTGAAGGAAATATGTCCTAAAGACAATAATAAAGTTATTATTTATTTCCTTATTTCATGATAAATGTTTATTATTCATGCTAGAATTGTACTAACCGGAAACTTAGTACATGTGTGAATACATAGACAAAAAGAGTGTCACTAGTAGGCCTCTACTTGACTAGCTCGTTGAATCAAATATGGTTAAGTTTCCTAGCCATAGACATGAGTTGTCATTTGATTAACGAGATCACATCATTAGAGAATGATGTGATTGATTTGACCCATTCCGTTAGCTTAGCACTTGATCGTTTAGTATATTTCTATTGCTTTCTTCATGACTTATACATGTTCCTATGACTATGAGATTATGCAACTCCCGAATACCGGAGGAACACTTTGTGTGCTACCAAACGTCACAACGTAACTGGGTGATTATAAAGGTGCTCTACAGGTGTCTCCGATGGTACTTGTTGAGTTGGCATAGATCAAGATTGGGATGTCACGCCGATTGTCGGAGAGGTATCTCTGGGCTCTCTCGGTAATGCACATCACTATAAGCCTTGCACGCAATGCAACTAATGAGTTAGTTGCGGGATGATGTATTACGAAACGATTAAACAGACTTGCCGGTAACGAGATTGAACTAGGTACTGAGATACCGAAGATTGAATCTCGGGCAAGTAACATACCGATGACAAAGGGAACAACGTATGTTGTTATGCGGTTTGACCGATAAAGATCTTCGTAGAATATGTAGGAGCCAATATGAGCATCCAGGTTCCGCTATTGGTTATTGACCGGAGACGTGTCTCGCTCATGTCTACATAATTCTCGAACCCGTAGGGTCCGCACGCTTAACGTTCTGTGACGATCGGTATTATGAGTTTATGTGTTTTGATGTACCGAAGGTAGTTCAGAGTCCCAGATGTGAGACATGACGAGGAGTCTCGAAATGGTCGAGACGTAAAGATTGATATATTGGACGGCTATATTCGGACATCGGAAGTGTTCCGGGTGGTTTCGAAAAAAATCGGAGTGCCGGAGGGGTTACCGGAACCCCCCGGGGAAGTATTGGGCCTTAGTGGGCCTGAGTGGGCCTGAGTGGAGAGAGAGGGCAGCAGCCCAGGAGGTGGCGCGCCCCCTCCCATGGGGAGTACGAATTGGACTAGGGGAGGGGGGCGCGGCCCCTCTTTCCCTCTCCCTCTCCCTCTCTTTCCTTCCCCCTTCCCCCTTCCTAGTAGGACTAGGAAAGGGTGAATCCTACTCCTACTAGGAGGAGGATTCTGTTAGGGAACGTAGTAATTTCAAAAAAAAATTCTACGCACACGCAAGATCATGGTGATGCATAGCAACGAGAGGGGAGACTGTTGTCCACGTACCCTCGTAGACCGAAAGCGGAAGCGTTAGCACAACGCGGTTGATGTAGTCGTACGTCTTCACGATCCGACTGATCAAGTACCGAACACACGGCACCTCCGAGTTCAAGCACACGCTCAGCCCGATGACGCCCCTCGAACTCGATCCAAAGCGAGTGTTGAGGGAGAGTTTCATCACGACGGCCGGTGACGATGATGATGTTCTATCGCCGCAGGCTTCGCCTAAGCACCGCTACAGTATTATCGAGGTGGACTATGGTGGAGGGGGGCACCGCACACGGCTAAAAGATCAGACGATCAATTGTTGTGCCTCTAGGGTGCCCCCTGCCCCCGTATATAAAGGAGCAAGGGGGGGTGCGGCTGGCCAGGAGAGAGGGCGCGCCAGGAGGAGTCCTACTCCCACCGGGAGTAGGACTCCCCCCCTTTTCCTAGTTGGATTAGGACTTGGGAGGGGGAAAGAGGAGGAAGAGAACAAGGAAGGGGGGGGCCCCTCTCCTCGTCTCTATTCAGACTAGGGAGGGCGCGGCCCTTGCCCCGCCGCCTCTCTTCCACCAAGGCCCACTAAGGCCCATTAAGTTCCCGGGGGTTCCAGTAACCTCCCGGTACTCAAAATCCTGATTTCACCGGAACACTTCCGATATCCAAACATAGGCTTCCAATATATCAATCTTCATGTCTCGACCATTTCGAGACTCCTCGTCATGTCCGTGATCACATCCTGGGACTCAACAACCTTCGTACATCAAAACATATAAACTCATAATATAACCGCTATCAAACGTTAAGCGTGCGGACCCTACGGGTTCGAGAACTATGTAGACATGATCGAGACACGCCTCCGTCAATAACCAATAGCGGAACCTGGATGCTCATATTGGCTCCTACATATTCTACGAAGATCTTTATCGGTCGGCCGCATAACAACATACGTTGTTCCCTTTGTCATCGGTGTGTTACTTGCCCGAGATTTGATCGCCAGTATCTCAATACCTAGTTCAATCTCGTTACCGGCAAGTCTCTTTACTCTTTCTGTAATACATCATCCCGCAACTAACTCATTAGTTGCAATGCTTGCAAGGCTTAAGTGATATGCATTACCGAGAGGGCCCAGAGATACCTCTCTGACAATTGGAGTGACAAATCCTAATCTCGAAATACGCCAACCCAACAAGTACCTTCGGAGACACCTGTAGAGCACCTTTATAATCACCCAGCCACGCTAGACGCTTTGGTAGCACACAAAGTGTTCCTCCGGTAAACGGGAGTTGCATAATCTCATAGTAATAGGAACATGTATAAGTCATGAAGAAAGCAATAGCAACATACTAAACGATCGTGTGCTAAGCTAACGGAATGGGTCATGTCAATCACATCATTCTCCTAATGATGTGATCCCGTTAATCAAATGACAACTCATGTCTATGGCTGGGAAACATAACCATCTTTGATTAACGAGCTAGTCAAGTAGAGTCATACTAGTGACACTCTGTTTGTCTATGTATTCACACATGCATTATGTTTCCGGTTAATACAATTCTAGCATGAATAATAAAAATTTATCATGATATAAGGAAATAAATAATAACTTTATTATTGCCTCTAGGGCATATTTCCTTCAGACTCTCCTCTCCTCGGGGCGCACCAAGGCTGGCCGGCCTCCCCCTTGCTCCTTTATATACGGGGGCGGGGGGGGGGGGGGGGGGGAGGGGGGCCCCCGTAGACACACAAGTTGATTGTTCCAAGTCGTGTGCGGTGACCCCCCCTCCACCATAATCCTTCTCGGTCATATCGTAGCAGTGCTTAGGCGAAGCCCCGCGTCGGTAGCATCATCATTACTGTCATCATGCCGTCGTGCTGACGGAACTCTCCCTCGAATCTCTGCTGGATCGTGAGTTCGAGGGACGTCATCGAGCTGAACGTGTGCTGAACTCGGAGGTGCCGTGCGTTCGGTACTTGGATTAGGCGGATCGTGAAGACGTACGACTACATCAACCGCATCCGAGCAGTGGCATCCGAGCCAGGTTTATGCGTAGATGTTATATGCACGAGTAGAACACAAGTGAGTTGATACTAGCATGTCACACTTTGATTCGGCGGTATTGTTGGATGAAGCGGCCCGGACCGACATTACGCGTACGCTTACGCGAGACTGGTTCTACCGACGTGGTTCGCACATAGGTGGCTAGTGGGTGACAGTTTCTCCAACTTTAGTTGAATCGAGTGTGGCTACGCCCGGTCCTTGTGAAGGTTAAAACATCACATACTTGACGAAATATCGTTGTGGTTTTGATGCGTAGGTAAGAACGGTTCTTGCTCAAATTTCGTAGCAGCCACGTAAAACTTGCGACAAAAAAGTAGAGGACGCCTAACTTGTTTTTGCAGGGCATGTTGTGATGTGATATGGTCAAGACATGATGCTAAATTTTATTGTATGAGATGATCATGTTTTGTAACCGAAGTTATCGGCAATCGGCGTGAGACATATGGTTGTCGCTTTATTGTATGAAATGCAATCGCCATGTAATTGCTTTACTTTATCACTAAGCGGTAGCAATAGTCGTAGAAGCAATAGTTGGCGAGACGACAACGATGCTACGTTGGAGATCAAGGTGTCACGTCGATGACGATGGTGATCATGACGGTGCTTTGGAGATGGAGATCAAAGGCACAAGATGATGATGGTCATATCATATCACTTATATTGATTGCATGTGATGTTTATCTTTTATGCATCTTATTTTGCTTAGTTCGACGGTAGCATTATAAGATGATCTCTCACTAAATTTCAAGGTAAAAGTGTTCTCCCTGAGTATGCACCGTTGCGAAAGTTCATCGTGCCGAGACACCACGTGATGATCGGGTGTGATAAGCTCTACGTTCACATACAACGGGTGCAAGCCAGTTTTGCACATGCAGAATACTCGGGTTAAACTTGACGAGCCTAGCATATGCAGATATGGCCTCAGAACACTAGAGACCGAAAGGTGGAGCATGAATCATATAGAAGATATGATCAACATAGTGATGTTCACCATTGAAAACTACTCCATCTCATGTGATGATCGGACATGGTTTAGTTGATATGGATCACGTGATCACTTAGATGATTAGAGGGATGTCTATCTAAGTGGGAGTTCTTAAGTAATATGATTAATTGAACTTTAATTTATCATGAACTTAGTCCCGGTAGTATTAGCATATCTATGTTGTAGATCAATAGCTCACGCTTAGCTCCCCTGCTTTATTTTTGATATGTTCCTAGAGAAAACTAAGTTGAAAGATGTTAGTAGCAATGATGCGGATTGGATCCGTGATCTGAGGATTATCCTCATTGCTGCACAGAAGAATTATGTCATTGATGCACCGCTAGGTGACAGACCGATTGCAGGAGAAAATGCACACGTATGAACATTTGGCAAGCTCGATATGATGACTACTTGATAGTTTAGTGCACCATGATTTACGGCTTAGAATCGGGGCTTCAAAGATGTTTTTGAAACGCACAGAGCATATGAGATGTTCCAAGAGTTGAAATTAGTATTTCAGACTCATGCCCATGTCGAAAGGTACGAGACCTTTGACAAGTGGAGGAGAATAGCTCAGCTAGTGAGCATGTGCTCAGAATGTCTGAGTACTACAATCACTTGAATCAAGTGGGAGTTAATCTTCCAGATAAGATAGTGATTGACAGAGTTCTCTAGTCACTATCACCAAGTTACTAGAACTTCGTGATGAACTATAATATGCAAGGGATGACGGAAACAATTCCCAAGCTCTTCGTGATGCTAAAATCGACGAAGGTAGAAATCAAGAAAAGCATCAAGTGTTGATGGTTGACAAGACCACTAGTTTCAAGAAAAGGGCAAAGGGAAGAAGGGGAACTTCAAAAGAACGGCAAGCAAGTTGTTGCTCCGGTGAAGAAGCCCAAAGCTAGACCCAAGCCCTAAACTAAGTGCTTCTACCGCAAAGGAAATGGTCACCGAAGTGGAACTGCCCTAGATACTTGGCGGATAAGAAGGATGGCAAAGTGAACAAAGGTATATTGGATATATATGTTATTGATGTGTACTTTACTAGTGTTTATAGCAAGCCCTCGGCATTTGATACTAGTTCAGTTGCTAATAGTAGTAACTCAAAACGGGAGTTGCAGAATGAACAGAAACTAGTTAAGGGCGAGGTGACGATGTGTGTTGGAAGTAGTTCCAAGATTGATATGATCATCATCTCACACTCCCAATACTTTCGGGATTAGTGTTGAACCTAAATAAGTGTTATTTGGTGTTTGCGTTGAGCATGAATATGATTTGATCATGTTTATTGCAATACGGTTATTCATTTAAGTTAGATAATAATTGTTGTTCTGCTTACATGAATAAAACCTTCTATGGTCATACACCCAATGAAAATGGTTTGTTGGATCTCGATCGTAGTGATACACATATTCATAATATTGAAGCCAAAAGATGCAAAGTTAATAATCATAGTGCAACTTATTTGTGGCACTGCCGTTTTGGTCATATTATGTAAAGCGCATGAAGAAACTCCATGCCGATGGGATTTTGGAATCACTTGATGCTCGCGAACCATGCCTTATAGGCAAGATGACTAAAACTCCGTTTCCGGAACAATGGAGCGAGCAACCGACTTATTGGAAATAATACATACTGATGTATGCGGTCCGATGAGTGTTGAGGCTCGTGGCGTGTATCGTTATTTTCGACCTCCACGCATTTAATTTGAGCAAATATGGGTATATCTACTTGATGAAACATAAGTCTGAAACATTTGAAAAGTTCATATAATTTCAGAGTGAAGTGGAAAATCATCGTAACAAAGAAAATAAAGTTTCTATGATCTGATCGTGGAGGAGAATATTTGAGTTACGAGTTTGGTCTTCATTTGAAACAATGCGGAATAGTTTCGCAATTCATGCCACCGAACACCACAACAGTAATGGTGTGTCCGAACATCGTGAATCAGATTTTATTAGATACGTGCAATCTATGATGTCTCTTACCGATTTACCACTATCATTTTGGGGTTATGCATTAGAGACAGCTGCATTCACGTTAAATAGGGCACCATCTAAATCCATTGAGACGACACCATATGAACCGTGGTTTGGCAAGAAACCAAAGTTGTCGTTTCTTAAAGTTTGGGGCTGCGATGCTTATGTGAAAAAGCTTCAACCTGATAAGCTTGAACCCAAATTGGAGAAATATGTCTTCATAGGATACCCAAAGGAGACTGTTGGGTACACCTTCTATCACAGATCTGAAGGCAAGACATTCGTTATTAAGAATGGATCCTTTCTAGAGAAGGTGTTTCTCTCGAAAGAAGTGAGTGGGAGGAAAGTAGAACTTGATGAGGTAATCGCATTCGCTCCCTCATCGAAAGTAGTTCATCACAGAAAACTGTTCCTGTGACTCCTACACCAATTAGTGAGGAGGCTAATGATGATCATCATGTAACTTCAGATCAAGTTACTAGCGAACCTCGTAGGTCAACCAGAGTAAGATCCGCACCAGAGTGGTACGGTAATCCTATTCTGGAGGTCATGTTACTTGACCATGACGAACCTACGAACTATGAGGAAGCGATGATGAGCCCAGATTCTGCGAAATGGCTTGAGGCCATGAAATCTGAGATAGGATCCATGTATGAGAACAAAGTGTGGACTTTGGTTGACTTGCCCGATGATCGGCAAGCCATAGAAAATAAATGGATCTTCAAGAGGAAGACGGACGCTGATGGTAGTGTTACTATCTACAAAGCTCGACTTGTCGCGAAAGGTTTTCGGCTAGTTCAAGGTGTTGACTACAATGAGGTTTTCTCAATCATAGCGATGCTTAAGTCTGTCCGAATCATGTTAGCAATTGCCGCATTTTATGAAATCTGGAAAATGGATAAACAAAACTGCATTCCTTAATGGACTTCTTAAAAAGAGTTGTATATGATGCAACCAGAAGGTATTGTCAATCCTAAAGGTGCTAACAAAATGTGCAAGCTCCAGCGATCCATCTATGGACTGGTGCAAGCATCTCGGAGTTGGAATATACACTTTGATGAGTTGATCAAAGATATAGTTTTATACACTTGCGGTGAAGCCCGTATTTACAAGAAAGTGAATGGGAGCACTACAACATTTCCGATAAGTATATGTGAATGACATATTGCTGATCGGAAATAATGTAGAATTTTCCGAAAGCATAAAGGAGTATTTGAAAGGAGTTCTTCAAAGAAAGACCTCAAAGAAGTTTACATATTGAGCCTCAAGCTCTATAGAGAGAGCTCAAGCTGCTTGATAAGTTTTTTCAATGAGTACATACCTTGACAAGATTTTGAAGTAGTTCAAAATGGAATAGCCAAAGAAAGAGTTCTTGCCTGTGTTACAAGGTGTGAAATTGAGTAAGACTCAAAGCCCGACCATGGCAGAAGATAGAAAGAGAATGAAAGTCATTCCCTATGCCTCAGCCATAGTTTCTATAAAGTATGCCATGCTGTGTACCAGATCTATTGTATACCCTACACTAAGTTTGGCATGGGAGTACAATGTGATCTAGGAGTAGATCACTGGACAACGGTCAAAATTATCCTTAGTGGAATAAGGATATGTTTCTTGATTATGGAGGTGACAAAAGGCTCGTCGTAAAGGGTTACTCGATGCAAGTTTTGACACTGATCTAGATGACTCTAAGTCTCAATCTGGATACATATTGAAAGTGGGAGCAATTAGCTAGAGTAGCTCCGCAAGTGCAGCATTTTGACATAGAAATTTGCAAAATACATACAGATCTGAATATGGCGTAATCTGCTGACTAAACTTCTCTCACAAGAAAAACATGATCACACCTTAGTACTCTTGGGTGTTAATCACATGGCGATGTGAATTAAGATTACTGACTCTAGTAAACCCTTTGAGTGTTGGTCACATGGCGATGTGAACTATGGGTGTTAATCACATGGTGATGTGAACTATTGGTGTTAAGTCACATGGCGATGTGAACTAGATTATTGACTCTAGTGCAAGTAGGAGACTGAAGGAAATATGTCCTAGAGGCAATAATAAAGTTATTATTTATTTCCTTATTTCATGATAAATTTTTATTATTCATGCTAGAATTGTATTAACCGGAAACTAAGTACATGTGTGAATACATAGACAAACAGAGTGTCACTAGTATGCCTCTACTTGACTAGTTCGTTGAATCAAAGATGGTTAAGTTTCCTAGCCATAGACATGAGTTGTCATTTGATTAACGGGATCACATCATTAGAGAATGATGTGATTGACATGACCCATTCCGTTAGCTTAGCACACGATCGTTTAGTATGTTGATATTGCTTTCTTCATGACTTATACATGTTCCTATGACTATGAGATTATGCAACTCCGTTTACGGAGGAACACTTTGTGTGCTACCAAACGCGTCACAACGAATCGGGTGATTATAATGGTGCTCTACAGGTGTCTCCGAAGGTACTTGTTGGGTTGGCGTATTTCGAGATTAGGATTTGTCACTCCGATTGTCGGAGAGGTATCTCTGGGCCCTCTCGGTAGTGCACATCACTTAAGCCCTGCAAGCATTGCAACTAATGAGTTAGTTGCGGGATGATGTATTATGGAATGAGTAAAGAGACTTGCCGGTAACGATATTGAACTAGGTATTGAGATACCGACGATCGAATCTCGGGCAAGTAACATATCGATGACAAAGGGAACAACGTATGTTGTTATGTGGTTTGACCAATAAAGATCTTCGTAGAATATGTAGGAACCAATATGAGCATCGAGGTTCCTCTATTGGTTATTGACCGGAGATGTGTCTTGGTCATGTCTACATAGTTCTCGAACCCATAGGGTCCGCACGCTTAACGTTCGGTGACAATCGGTATTATGAGTTTATGTGTTTTGATGTACCGAAGGTAGTTCGGAGTCCCGGATGTGATCATGGACATGATGAGGAGTCTCGAAATGGTCAAGACGTAAATATTGATATATTGGACGACTATATTCGAACACCGGAAGTGTTCCGGGTGGTTTCGGAGAAAACCGGAGTGCCGGAGGGGTTACCGGAACCCCCCGAAGTATTGGGCCTTAGTGGGCCTGAGTGGAGAGAGAGGGCAGCAGACCAGGAGGTGGCGCGCCCCCTCCCATGGGGAGTCCGAATTGGACTAGGGGAGGGGGCACGACCCCTCTTTCCCTCTCCCTCTCCCTCTCCCTCTCTTTCCTTCCCCCTTCCCCCTTCCTAGTAGGACTAGGAAGGGATGAATGCTACACCTACTAGGGGGAGGATTCCTCCTCTCCTTGGGGCGCACCAAGGCCGGCCGGCCTCCCCCTTGCTCCTTTATATACGGGGGCGGGGGCACCCATAGACACACAAGTTGATTGTTCCAAGCCGTGTGCGGTGCCCCCCTCCACCATAATCCACCTCGATCATCTCGTAGCAGTGCTTACGCGAAGCCCTGCGTCAGTAGCATCATCATCACCGTCATCACGCCATCATGCTGACGGAACTCTCCCTCGAAGCTCTGCTGGATCATGAGTTCGAGGGACGTCATCGAGCTGAACGTGTGCTGAACTCGGAGGTGCCGTGCGTTCGGTACTTGGATCGGTCGGATCGTGAAGACGTACGACTACATCAACCGTGTTGTCATAACGCTTCCACTTTCGGTCTACGAGGGTATGTGGACAACACTCTCCCCTCTCGTTGCTATGCATCACCATGATCTTGTGTGTGCATAGGAATTTTTTTGAAATTACTACGTTCCCCAACACAACTAGATAAGAAGAGGAGAGCTGACATGCTTGTTCTACTTGGTGGATGTACACAATCTGGCTTCAACACGGGAACACCTCCGCAAAGATCATCATTGGATGTCATGCGGCTAACTCCGTCGACCGCTAATCAACATCAAGACAGGCGACACACTCACCGTTAGAAACAATGATGATAGGTTGCTCAGTTCTTCACGTGATCTATAGCTAGCTACTACTCGTGATCTTGATGGTGCTGCCCATTTGAAGCCACAAGATGACGTACAAGTCAAGGACAGGAGAACCAGATAAAGGAGAAATCAGGCTCTCACCCAAACGGCATGGAACTACCCAGCAATGATGTTGCTCAAGTCAATAGTGAGACACCAGAAGCCAACGAGGTAGCCACTGATGCGCCCCAAAGTGTTAAAGCCGTGTGTGTTGAGGACACAAACAAAAACCTACTGATGAAACAACAAGAAACATCGGATAACATTCTTTCCAATGTTGCCCTTTACGCAAAAGAGGTTGTTGCCCAGCTGCACAACCAGATTGATAAGTGCTCGAGTGGAGAGGTCTTGTTGCACGATAAGACCACCACAGCAGATGTCTCGAAAAGTGACATTCCTTTTGTTGATGAAGTCGAAAGAGTGCATGGTTCTCAATAGTTTGATCAGCTTGTATCTCATAACGTTGCGGATTCAACTTTGTCATCAATCTAGACTAATGGTGATGTAGCTGCAAACAATTCACATAAAGTCCAGGAAACACGAGTATTGGAAAATAAAAGATACATGCTGACACACCCAATGCTATCGCTAACACAGAAGCAGACCACACACACACTCGAAGCATGTCGATGGAATCCGAGGAGATGAACAATGTAATCGAAAGCATCGGCAATGGCACTCCGTAACGAGGAAAACACCTCAAGCCCATGCCAAAGAAGCTGACATAGTGGTAACCCCAAAGGCCAAGAATGTGTCACATGATAGTAGTTCGGATGTCGATAATGAAAATGAAGTTAACATCGATGAGGTGCCACTATCCAAAATAAGTACGTTGAACCCAAAAAGCAGTAACACATCTTTTACCATTAGGAAAATACTAAATATATTATACATTTTATCCACAAATATGCAAGTACCCGACTTTGAGTTTCATGAACTTACTGAATGCAAGATTGTGGGCTATCAAATCTGGAGCCAAACAATTGAGTTTGAAGCGCTTGTCAATTGGTGCCCTGTTCAGAACTAAGCAGCCCATACCTAATGGACAAAGCTTCGTGAATCCAGACAATGTTGACCATACCGCATCAAGCGAAGCTTACAAAGATCATGTGACAAACTCGAAGCTTAGGAAGTCAAAAGAGGAAGGTGAGCTAGTTCTGTTGATACTTCTGAATCATCAACCAAGGTCAGTGATACGTCTCCAACGTATCTATAATTTTTGATTGTTCCATGTTGTTATATTATCATTCTTGGATGTTTTACAATCATTTTATGGCAACTTTGTATCATTTTTTGGGACTAACCTATTGACATAGTGCCCAGTGCCAGTTGTTATTTTTTGCTTGTTTTTTACTTCGTAGAATATCAGTACCAAACGGAGTCCAAATGCAACAAAACTTTTTGGAGATTTTTCTTGACTAGAAGACTCCCAGTGGGCCAAAGAAGTACCAGAGGGGAGGCCCGAGGTGAGCACAAGACACCTGGGCATGCCAGGAGGCCCAGGCGCGCCCAGGTGGATTGTGCCCACCTCGGTGACCTCCCGCACCGCCTCTTCGCCCTATCAATTCCCAAACATTCCAGAAACCCTAGGGGAGTCGACGAAACACAATTCCAGCCGCGGCAAGTTCCAGAACCACATGATCCAATCTAGACACCATCACGGAGGGGTTCATCATCCTCATTGATGCCTCTCCAATGATGCGTGAGTAATTCAACATAGACCTACGGGTCCGTAGTTAGTAGCTATGGCTTCTTCTCTCTTTTTGATTCTCAATACAATGATATCTTGGAGATCTATTTGATGTAACTCTTTTTGCGGTGTGTTTGTTGGGATCCGATGAAGATCGAGTTTATGATCAGTTTCTATCCATGAATATTATTTGAGTCTTCTTTTGCTCTCTTATATGCATGATTACTTATAGCCTCGTATTTCTTCTTCGAATCTTTGGTTAAGTTAGGCCAACTAGATCGATTTTTCTTGCCATTGGAAGAGGTGCTTTGTGATGGGTTCAATCTTATGGTGTTCTTTCCCATTGACAAAAGGGGCAGCAAGACACGCATGTCTCTTGCTATTAAGGATAACAAGATGGGGGCTATTCCTACATGAATCAATCTCATCTACATCATATCATCATTCTTATTGCATTACTCCATTTCTCCATGAACTTAATACACTAGATGCATGCTGGATAGCGGTCAATGTGTGGAGTAAGAGTAGTAGATGCATGTAGGAGTCGGTCTACTAATCTTGGGCGTGATGCCTATATAATGATCATTGCCTTGGATATTGTCATGATTATTTGATCTTCTATCAATTGCCCAACAGTACTTTGTTTACCCACCGTGTGCTATTTCTTGAGAGAAGCCACTAGTGAAATCTACAAGCCCCGGGTCTATTTTCCCATCATATACTTTCAGATCTACATTTCTATTTGCCTTTTCTTTATTTGCATCTTTTATTTTCAGATCTATATTATCAAAAATCCAGAAATACCTCGTTGAATTTTATTTGTCGTTATTCTATTTGCATCAATCGAGCTATCACAAATATTTTCCCGTCAACTTGCCAATTTCTAGCACCGTTACCCGAGAGGGATTGACAATCCCTCTTACGTGTTGGGTTGAGAGTATTTTTTCGTTGTGTGCAGGTACTGTTTACATAGTGTTGCTTGTTTCTCCTACTGGATTGATACCTTGGTTTCATAACTGAGGTAAATACCTACCATAGCTGTACTGCATCATCCCTTCCTCTTTGGGGAAATACCGACGCAGTTTCAAGCGACATCAAAAGGAATTTCTGGCGCTGTTGCGGGGGAGACATCATCAACATCTATCAGATTCCTAATCACAAATGTCATCTCCTTGCAATTTATATTATTTGTCACTTTCCTCTTGTTTTCATCTCCCCCACTTCATAAAAATTTACCGTTTTATTCGCCCTCTTTTTGTTCGCGGTTTTCTCATTAGACATGTTTGCAATCTTGTTTGCCTAGTCACAATGACTCAATAAAACACCAAGTTGTGTGATTTTTCAATACCAATAATAATGATTTTATTAGCACTCCGATTGCTCCTCCCGCACTAGTGAGGAATCTTGTGATATTAATGCCGCTTTGTTGAGTCTTGTTATGAAAGATCAATTTTCCGGTACTCCTAATGAGGATGTCGTATCCCATCTAAACACATTCGTAGAATTGTGTGATATGCAAAAGAAAAAAGATGTGGACGATGAGATTGTGAAGTTGAAATTATTTCCTTTCTCTTTGAGGGATCGTGCAAAATTTTGGTTTTCTTCTTTTCCTTGTAATAGTATAATTCTTGGGATAAGTGCAAAGATGCTTTTATTACTAAGTATTTTCCGCCCGCGAAAATTATTTCCCTTAGAACTCAAATCATGAATTTTAAGCAACTTGAGCATGAACATGTTGCACAATCTTGGAAAAAATTGAAATTGATGCTAAGAAATTGTCCTACTCATGGTTTAAATCTTTGGATGATCATACAAAAAAATTGTGCAGGATTGAACTTTGTTTCTAGAAATCTTTTAGATTCTGCCGCGGGTGGTACTTTTATGGAAATTACTTTGGGTGAAGCTACTAAATTTCTTGATAATATTATGGCAAATTATTCACAATGGCACACTGAAAGGGCACCTACTAGTAAAAAAGTTAATTCGGTTGAAGAAATTAGTACTTTGAGTGAAAAAGTTGATGCTCTTATGAAATTAGTTGATAATAAAAGTGCTCCTACTGATTTTAATGATGTGCCTTTGTCTACTTTGTTTGAGCAAAATATTGATCCCGTAGATGTGAATTTTGTCTCACGAAACAATTTCAATAACAATGCTTATGGAGGTAATTTTAATCCTAGGCCTTTTCCTGAAAATTCCTCTAATAATTATGGTAATTCCTATGGTAATTCCTATTACAATAATAATAGGAACCCCTTTGATCTTGAGAATAATATTAAAGAATTTATCAATGCTAAAAAAATCAGTACTACGATAGAAGAAAAGTTCAATAAGATTGATGATATGTCTAGAAGCATTGATAGAATTTCTCACAATGTAGAAAATATCAAGTTGAAATTTTTTGTACCCAAGGTTGATGAATCAATTAAAGCTTTATATGTTTCTATGGATGAAAGTAAGAAAATAACCTCTATGCTTAGAGGTAAAAGATTATTTTTAGAAAGGGCGTTTTCTATTGATTGCTTTGATAAAAAAGATGAAGATCTTAAAGTGATTGGTGTTTCTTCTATTGATTCCTTGTTTAGTAAAATTAAAATTGATGAAGGGACTGAAGAAGAGTCAACTTTAGCTAGAAAGCGTCTCGATAATTCGGAGCGTGAAAATCTTGATGAAATTGATAAAAGTGGGTTTGGAGAGGTCAAAACTTTAACTTGTGATGTGCCCACTCTTTTGGATTAAAAAGACTTTAATTATGATAAATGCTCTTTGATTTAATGTATTTCTTTATTGCAATCCATGATAAATTCACCTCACGCCTATGAACAAAATAAAGCCTTTACTAAACATATCATAGATGCCATGATGAAAGCTTTAGAAGAAAAGTTGGAAATAGAGGTTTTGATTCCTAGAAAATTACATGATGAATGGGAATCCCACCATTAAATTCAAGATTAAAAATTATGAGTGTTTTGCTCTATGTGACTTGGGTGCTAGTGTTTTCACAATTCCGAATTCTTTATGTGATGTGCTTGGTCTTATCGATACTGAAGAATGTTCTCTTAATTTGTACTTGGCGGATTCCACTATTAAAAAGCCTATGGGAAGAATTAATGATGCCCTTATTCTTGCAAATAGGAACTATGTGCCCATAGATTTTATTGTTCTTGATATTGATTGCAATCCGTATTGTCCAATTATACTTGGTAAACCGTTTTTACGCACTATAAGTGTCGTGATTGATATGAAAGAAGGCAATATTAAATTTCAATTTCCACTAAGAAAGGGTATGGAACACTTCCCTAGAACAAGAATTAAGACACAATATGAATCAATCATGAAGGCATCCTATGGATTAAAAACTAAAGATGACAATACTTGAATCTATGCATTATGCCTAGCTAGGGGCATAAAACGATAGAGCTTGTTGGGAGGCAACCCAATGAATATAATTTATTTTTGCATTTTTATTTCTGTTCTTGAGTGTTTGCATAATTATGCCTCTGTTTTAATTGTGTTTTTTATGTTTTAATTAGTTTTCGTGCCAAGTAAAGCCTTTGGGATCATGTTGGGTGATAGTTGATTTGATCTTATTGAAAAACAGAAACTTTTGCGCCCAGTAGCAGAATTTTAAAAATGACAGAAATGTGATTTTGCTCTGAGTTTTTTTACACAAGATTGATATAAAAATTTCGTACGTTGTCCTAATTTTCCAGAAGTTTTTGAGTTACTGAAGTATACGAAGTTCCCTTATTACTACAGACTCTTCTGTTTTTGACAGATTCTGTTTTCGTTGCATTGTATGCTTATTTTGATGAATCTATGGATTGTATCGGGGGGCATAAGCCATGGTAAAGTTGGAATATATTAGATATAATGCAATAATAAAATATGAATGGGTTTTCTTTTTTTTGTGATGGAATATGAATGGATTTTCAACAGTACTTAGAGTAGTGATTTGCTTTCTTATACTAACGGATCTCACGATGATTTTGTTAAGTTTTGCGTGATTGAAGTTTTCAAGTTTTGAGTGAGATCACAATGGATGAAGGAATAAGGAGTGTCAAGAGCCTATGCTTGGGGATGCCCCATGGCAACCCAAGATAATATTCAAGGAGAACCAAGCAACTAAGCTTGGGGATGCCCCGGAAGGCATCCCCGCTTTCTTCTAACAACCATCGGTATTTTACTTGAAGCTATATTTTTATTCGTCACATATCATGAGTTTTTCTTGGAGCGTCTTGTATTATATGAGTCTTTGCCTTTTTTGCTTTTTAGTTTTTCACAAGTATCCTTGTTGGACACACCTATTTGAGAGAGCCAAAATAATGCTATGATTTGTTAGAATTGCTCCTTATGCTTCACTTAATTTTTTTGAGCTATGGAATTGCTCTAGTGCTTCACTTATATCTTTTTGAGCACGGTGTGCTTTAATATTTTTGAATAAATACTATCTTGCTTCACTTAGATTTATTTGAGAGTTAGTATGTTTTTGAAGAAATTCTCTCATGTCTCACTTATATTATTTTGAGAGACAAAACACTTTATGCTCATGTTTTTCACTTATATTTGTTTAAGCTTGTCAAAAGCAATTGCAACATATGAAAGTAGTCCCAAAGTGATAGATATTCAAGAGGGATATAATAAAAACTTTCATGAAGATCTTTGGACAAAATAAACTTGATTCTTTGTAATAGTTTTGAGATATGATGATAGTGATATGTGAGTCATGTTGGTGAGTAATTATGCTTTAGTAAGAATATTGGTGTTAAGGTTTGTGATCCCCTATGCAAGCACGAAACTCAATAGTTATGCAATGAAATTACATCCTACTTGTGGTGCATTATTCGGTGGTAGTTATACTTAATGCTCGCTTATGTGATTTTTTGTTTCTTGGTTGGTTGCTTCTCAATCTTTTTGCTAGCCTCCACTTGTACTAAGTAGAAATACACTTGTGCATCCAAAATCCTTAAACCCAGTTTTGCATATGAGTCCACCATACCTACCTATATGTGGTATTTCCATGCCATTCTAAGCAAATTTGTATTTGCCATCTCTAATTTTTAAAATGAATTCCTTTTTGTGTGCCCGTACCGCTCATGAAGCGGCAGGGGGTGGCCAATATTTTCCATGCCAGCTGTGTTATTCTCAAGATGACTATTTATTCACTTGTCATTGCCCGAGAGTACGGCGGTAATAGAGATGCCCAGTCCTGAAATGAAAAAATAAATTTAATTTATGTTGTTAAATTATAAAATCCTTGGAAAGTGTTGGTATGGAAGGCACCCGTGGATATGGCTAGCCATGGATTGTGAAAGAATGGTGGAAAAGGGAATCAACTTTATTTTCTGTTTGGGAACCGCCTATGATATATCTAGCATGGAAAGTGTTGGGAATTACTCGGACTTTTTCATTAACGGGAAAAGTATGCCTCTAAAAAAATTATCTCTCAATTTAAGCTTTGAGCTTTGGCACCTCTACAAATCCCTACTTCCCTCTATGATGGGCCTATCTATTTTACTTTATGCTCTTTTTATTTTTATTTGAGTCTCCATGTTCTCTTATAAAGCACCAACTAAGGGGCACTATGATCGTACTTGAGCATTGGATGTAGCTAAAATGCGAGCATGTTTCATGAATGGATCAATTATTGAGCATGAAGGGCTAGGGATAACTTTATTTAGTGTTGATATTTTGAAAGACATGGTTGCTTGTTGATATGCTTGAGTATTGAAATCTTCATGTCAAAACTAGACTATTGCTTTGAACCATATAAAAGTCTAAATGTCCATGCTACAAAAGAAAAAAATATGCAATGAACATGTTAGGCAGCATTCCACATCAAAAATTCTGTTTTTATCATTTACCTACTCGAGGACGAGCAGGAATTAAGCTTGGGGATGCTGATATGTCTCCAACGAATCTATAATTTTTTATTGTTTAATGCTATTATATTATCATTCTTGGATGTTTTACAATCATTTTATAGTAACTTTATATCATTTTTTGGCACTAACCTATTGACATAGTGCCCAGTGCCAGTTGCTGTTTTTTGCTTGTGTTTTACTTCGTAGAATATTAGTACCAAACGGAGTCTAAACGCAGCGAAAGTTTTTGGAGATTGTTTTCTGGACCAGAAAACGCCCAGTGGGCCAAAGAAGTACCAGAGGGGAGGCCCAAGGTGAGCACAAGACACCTAGGCGCGCCAGGAGGCCTAGGCGCACCCAGGTGGGTTGTGCCCACCTCGGTGACCTTCCGCACCGCCTCTTCGCCCTATAAATTCCCAAATATTGCAGAAACCCTAGGGGAGTCGACGAAACACAATTCCAGCTGCCGCAAGTTCCAGAACCACGAGATCCAATCTAGACACCATCACAGAGGGGTTCATCATCCTCATGTATGCCTCGCCGATGATGCGTGAGTAGTTCACCATAGACCTACGGGTCCGTAGTTAGTAGCTAGATGACTTCTTCTCTCTTTTTGATTCTCAATACAATGGTCGCTTGGATATCTATTTGATGTAACTCTTTTTGCCATGTGTTTGTTGGGATCCGATGAAGATCGAGTTTATAATCAGTTTCTATCCATGAATATTGTTTGAGTCTTCTTTTTATCTCTTATATGCATGATTACTTATAGCCTTGTATTTCTTCTTTGAAACTTTGGTTTAGTTAGGCCAACTAGATTGATTTTTCTTGCCATGGGAAGAGGTGCTTTGTGATGGGTTCGATCTTGCAGTGTTCTTTACCAGTGATAGAAGGGGCAGCAAGACACACATGTATCGTCGCTATTAAGGATAACAAGATGGGGCTATTCCTACATGAATATATCTCATCTACATCATGTCATCATTCTTATTGCATTACTCCATTTCTCGATGAAATTAATACACTAGATGCATGCTGGATAGCGGTCGATGTGTGGAATAATAGTAGTAGATGCAGGCAGGAGTCGGTCTACTAATCTTGGACGTGATGCCTATAGAATAATCATTGCCTTGGATATCATCATAATTATTTGATCTTCTATCAATTGCCCAATAGTAATTCGTTTACCCACCGTGTGCTATTTCTTGAGAGAAGCCACTAGTGAAATCTACGGCCCCCAGGTCTATTTTCCCATCATATACTTTCAGATCTACATTGCTATTTGCCTTTTTATTTATATGCACCTTTTATGTTCAGATCTATATTATCAAAAATCCAAAAATACCTGCAGTCACCCACATGCAACATAAGCCTTTCTCCGGAACAATGGAGCAAGATGACTAAAACGCCGTTCTCCGGAACAATGGAGCGAGCAACAGATTTGTTGGAAATCATACATACTGATGTATGTGGTACGATGAATATTGAGGCTCACGGCGGGTATCGTTATTTTCTCACCTTCACAGATGATTTGAGTAGATATGGGTATATCTACTTAATGAAACATAAGTCCGAAACATTTGAAAAGTTCATATAATTTCAGAGTGAAGTGGAAAATCATCATAACAAGAAAATAAAATTTCTACGATCTGATCGTGGAGGAGAATATTTGAGTTACGAGTTTGGTCTTCATTTGAAACAATGCAGAATAGTTTCACAACTCATGCCACCCGGAACACCACAGCGTAATGGTGTGTCAGAACGTCGTAATCGTACTTTACTAGATATGATGCGATCTATGATGTCTCTTACGGATTTACCGCTATCGTTTTGGGGTTATGCTTTAGAGACGACTGCATTCACGTTAAATAGGGCATCATCTAAATCTGTTGAGATGACGCCTTATGAACTGTGGTTTGGCAAGAAACCAAAGTTGTCGTTTTTTAAAGTTTGGGGCTGCGATGCTTATGTGAAAAAGCTTCAACCTGATAATCTCGAACCCAAATCGAAGAAATGTGTCTTCATAGGATACCCAAAGGAGATTGTTGGGTACAGCTTCTATCATAGATCCGAACGCAAGACATTTGTTGCTAAAAATGGATCCTTTCTAGAGAGGGAGTTTCTCTCGAAAGAAGTGAGTGGGAGGAAAGTAGAACTTGATGAGGTAACTGTACCTTCTCCCTTATTGGAGATTAGTTCATCACAGAAACCAGTTCCTGTGACACCTACACCAATTATTGAGGAAGCTAAGGATGATGATCATGAAACTTCAGATCAAGTTACTACCGAACCTCGTAGGTCAACCAGAGTAAGATCCGCACCAGAGTGGTATGGTAATCCTGTTCTGGAAGTCATGTTACTTGACCATGACGAACCTATGAACTATGAGGAAGCAATGATGAGCCTAGATTCTGCAAAATGGCTTGAGGCCATGAAATCTGAGATGGGATCCATGTATGAGAACAAAGTGTGGACTTTGGTTGACTTGCCCGATGATCGGCAAGCCATAGAAAATAAATGGATTTTCAAGAAGAAGACTGACGCTGATGGTAATGTTACTATCTACGAAGCTCGACTTGTTGCGAAAGTTTTTTGACCAGTTCAAGGGGTTGACTACGAAGGGACTTTCTCACCCGTAGCGATGCTTAAGTCTGTCCGAATCATGTTAGCAATTGTCGCATTTTATGATTATGAAATTTGTCAAATGGATGTCAAAACTGCATTCCTGAATGGATTTCTGAAGAAGAGTTATATATGATGCAACCAGAAGGTTTTGTCGATCCAAAAGGTTCTAACAAAGTGTGCAAGCTCTAGCGATCCATTTATGGGCTGGTGCAAGCCTCTCGGAGTTGGAACAAATATTTTGATAGTGTGATCAAAGCATATGGTTTTATACAGACTTTTGGAGAAGCCTGTATTTACAAGAAAGTGAGTGGGAGCTCTGTAGCATTTCTAATATTATATGTGGCTGACATATTGTTGATTGCAAATGATATAGAATTTCTGGATAGCATAAAAGGATACTTGAATAAAAGTTTTTCAATGAAAGACCTCGGTGAAGCTGCTTATATATTGGGCATCAAGATCTATAGAGATAGATCGAGACACTTAATTGGACTTTTACAAAGCATATACCTTGATAAAGTTTTGAAGAAGTTCAAAATGGATCAAGCAAGGAAAGGGTTCTTGCCTGTTTTACAAGGTGTGAAGTTGAGTAAGACTCAATGCCCAACCACTGCAGAAGATAGAGAGAAAATGAAAAGTGTTCCCTATGCTTCAACCATAGGCTCTATCATGTATGCAATGTTGTGTACCAGACCTAATGTGTCCCTTGCTATTAGTTTAGCAGGGAGGTACCGAAGTAATCCAGGAGTGGATCACTGGACAGCGGTCAAGAACATCCTGAAATACCTGAAAAGGAATAATGATATGTTTCTTGTTTATGGAGGTCACAAAGAGCTCGTCGTAAATGGTTATGTCGATGCAAGCTTTGACACTGATCCGGACGATTCTAAATCACAAACCGTATACGTGTTTATATTGAATGGTGGAGCTGCCAGTTGGAGCAGTTCTAAACAAAGCGTTGTGGTGGGATTTACGTGTGAAGCGGAGTACATAGCTGCTTCAGAAGCAACAAATGAAGGAGTCTGGATGAAGAAGTTCATATCCGATCTAGGTGTCATACCTAGTGCATCGGGTCCAATGAAAATCTTTTGTGACAATACTGGTGCAATTGCCTTGGCAAAGGAATCCAGATTTCACAAGAGAACCAAACACATCAGGAGACGCTTCAATTCCATCCGCGATCAAGTCCAGGTGGGAGACATAGAGATTGCAAGATACATACGGATCTGAATGTTGTTGACCCATTGACTAAGCCTCTCTCACGAGCAAAACATGATCAACACCAAGGCTCCATGGGTGTTAGAATCATTACCGTGTAATCTAGATTATTGACTCTAGTGCAAGTGGGAGACTGTCGGTGTCAAAACCGGTGGATCTCGGGTAGGGGGTCCCGAACTGTGCGTCTAGGATCGATGGTAACAGGAGACGGGGGTCACAATGTTTACCCAGGTTTGGGCCCTCTCTATGGAGGTAATACCCTACTTCCTGCTTGATTGATCTTGATGAATATGAGTGTTACAAGAGTTGATCTACCACGAGATCGTAATGGCTAAACCCTAAAAGTCTAGCCTATGAGTATATGGTAATGAATCTGTCCTATCCGGACTGTGCCCTCCGGTTTATATAGATACCAGAGAGATCTAGGGTTACATGGAGTCTGTTACATAGGAGGAAATCTTCATAATCGGTCGCCTAGCTTGCCTTCCACGCCAAGTAGAGTCCAATCCGGACACGGGTGTAATCTTCGGCCTTCATGTCTTCATAGCCTATCAGTCCGGCCCAACAGATAACAGGCTGGACGCCCGAGGACCCCTTAGTCCAGGACTCCCACAGTAGCCCCTGAACCTGGCTTCAATGACGAGGAGTCCGGCGCGCAGATTGTCTTCGGCATTGCAAGGCGGGTTCCCTTCTTCTGAACTCCAAGATAGTCTTCGGATGCGACGATGGTATCCGGACCTGTTACACACTATGCACGACCGCAGAGAGAATATATATATTTTACATGAGTCCCATCCACTGAAAACTTTCTGCAATGTGACGTTACGTCCGTTCGGTCATAATTTCGAACTATTTGTCCCATGTTTCAAGACGCGGTTGCTATTGGCACATCTTGTCGAACCAGAGATCATGTCCCCTTATTGCGGGATTCTCATCAATGCGGGCATGGGTAACCCAACCGTGCCGTTTACATGGCCCTTGGGAATAGGCGAATCTCATGGCGGGTGAGGAGGCGTTTAATATTTGTTGCCTTTATAAGGAGATAAGGATTCCCCCTTCCTCTTCTCACGCTTTCTCTCTGTCTCTGCCTCCCCAACCTTGAGCTCCAGCGCCCAAGTTCCAATCTCCTTTCCACCCCAGCAACCATGTCCGGATCCGGTGGTCAGGGCAAGTGGATGGTCTCCTCCGTCACGGAGGACATTACTGAGCTTCGGGCAGCCGGATATTTGGCGAAAGAGATCGCCCACCGTCTGTCGGCCGAGGGACAGATCGTCCGCATGCCGGAGCCCACAGAGAGGGTG
This sequence comes from Aegilops bicornis, assembly GCA_021605145.1. Classification (NCBI taxonomy): domain Eukaryota; kingdom Viridiplantae; phylum Streptophyta; class Magnoliopsida; order Poales; family Poaceae; genus Aegilops; species Aegilops bicornis. The sequence goes on from CM038672.1 coordinate 520,363,119, forward strand.
GTATTCATCCCCTATTTCTTCCGCGGGCTAGGGTTTCCACTTCACCCCTTCGTCCGCGGGCTAATGTATTATTACGGGGTAGATTTCCATGATCTGTCCCCGAATTCCTTCCTCAACATTTCAGCGTTTATCATCATATGCGAGGCCTTCCTCCGCATCCACCCCCACTTTGGACTGTGGCTCAAAGTCTTCAACATGAAGCCAAAGGTGGTAGATGGCCAGCACGCGGAGTGCGGAGGGGCAATGGTGAGTAAATTGTCCAATGTCTCTTGGCCCAAAGGAACCTTCGTGGATACGGTAAAGGAATGGTAGAAGCAGTGGTTCTACGTCACAGAACCACGCGGCACCTCCTGGGCCGCGGCTGCCGAATTCCGCTCCAGCGCTCCTATGCGACTCACATCCTGGGTCGAGAAGAGTCCGGACTGGTGTTCTCCTGACGAGCTGATAGCACTGCAGACACGTGTTCATAGCATGGTAACTGTCGGTGTCAAAACCGGCGGATCTCGGGTAGGGGGTCCCGATCTGTGCGTCAAGGCTGAAGGTATCAGGAAGCAAGGGACACAGATGTTTACCCAGGTTCGGGCCCTCTTGATGGAGGTAAAACCCTACTTCCTGCTTGATTAATATTGATGATATGGGTAGTACAAGAGTAGATCTACCACGAGATCGTGGAGGCTAAACCCTAAGAGCTAGCCTATGATGGTATGATTGTAATTGTGATCGGCCTTCTAGGACCAACCTCTCCGGTTTATATAGGCACCGGAGAGGGCTAGGGTTTACATGGAGTCGGTTACAAGGAAGGAAATATAATATCCGGATCGCCAAGCTTGCCTTCCACGCCAAGGAAAGTCCCATCCGGACACGGGCGAAGTCTTGAGTCTTGTATCTTCACGCTTCAATAGTCCGCACGTTGTACGCAACCGCCGTCTGGATACCCCTAATCCAGACTCCTCAAGAGCCCCTGAACCAGGCTTCAACGATGATGAGTCCGGCGCGCAGTCTTGTCTTCGGCATTGCAGGGCGGGTTCCTTCTCCGAATACTCCAAAGTGCCTGTTACGACAAATAGTGTCCGGCCTCCAATCAATGTTCTGCTCCTCGGCTTCGGTGCCTCAGTAATGACCATCTCCACTTGTCGGGCAAATGCGAGGAGTCGAGGCATTTTGGCATTTTCCACCCTCGATCCTACGGGCTAACTGTCTATTTGAAGGGACGGGAATTCTCAGATCCAAACCTCACTCTCCCTCCCAGAGCCAGCATCCAACAGAGCGCTCCACGAAAAGCCATTCCAACATGGCCGGCCGTCGCAGCTCTTCTGCTTAACCTTCCCATTCCAAGTCGGGGGATTGGGGAGAGTGTTCAGTTCCTCATAGCCGTTTGATAAAGTTACAAACCCAATGGTTTCTCCCACCGGCGTTCATGGTCCCCGTCCGAGCTGGAATAGCCACTTATGATGGAGGAGACCAAGGCGAGGGATCTCCTAACCCATCTCCGGAGGAGCGTATATGTCCGATCCCTCATTTGTTGAGGCGCTGGCTGGTTCCCTATCCACCCGTTTATTTATGGCTCACGAGTTCTACGGCCTCCGTGTACATGACCTTACCTGCCTCTATTCTCGCACATAGCGGGGTATGTTGTCCTTGCGAGCTGTTTTTAGTCTGCGAACCACACTTCGGATTATGGAGGAAGTTGTTACGCCTCGCCCCCGCACCTGTGGGGAGTCCCTATGTCAAGTGGGCGGGGCCGAAGTATGGCGCATTGCCGAGACCGGATACCTGTCCGGCACTCCGGAGAAGGCACCAGAAAACTGGCCTTCAGAGTGGTTCTATATAAACGACATCCCCCTTCCGGGTCCAGTCCGGCCAGGTCTCCGCAAGTTCAGCAACACCCCACCGAGGGCACGCCTAAGCTGGCGCCCCCGGGGCCCTCAAGAAGAGGACACAAGGGAAATATTCCTCCTGATGGACATGATAAAGTTACTGGCCAAATCCGGACTGACGATAGTTGAGGTTATGGCGATATGCATAAGACGGGGGGTGCAGCCGCTCCAATATCGGGGGAAGCCCATGTAGAATTTCAACAGGGAAGATGACGCCACCCGCTGCGGCCATAAGGGTCCGGACTCTGCTGCCGCTCTGGCAAGGATATTGTCCGACTTGTACAAAGGGGAAGAGGAGGGATTCCTTCGCATAAAAACGCGGGACGGATTCTCCATGTACAACCCACCAGCATGGGTAAGTTGCCATTCTTTTTCCCTGCTTTACTTACTCTAGCGTTCTCTTGCTAAGATTACTTGCATCAATGCTTCTGGGCAGGAACTAAGGAGGGCCGTAGAAGGAATCTTCAGCCCACCTCGCAAACCGTGAGGACCACAGAAGGGCCCTAGATCCGGGACTTAAAGTGGATCCGGATATCACTGTGGAGCTTGTCAACGGGGTGTTTTATCAGGCGAGCTGGGATGGCGCCCTAGTGGCCATTACGGCCGACTACCCTGGACTGCTCCTCGCTTCGTGTGTAAGCCAAACTGGAAAGCCCTATCCTTCAAAGAGGACTTCCCCCAGGTGTTATAATTTACCTTTGAGGCGTCGTTCTATTTGCAGAAACGACGGCCGGAGCGAGGGGCCGAGCCCCTAGGGACTCGTCAACCACGGGCGTCTGGATCGGGCAGGCTCAAGAGGAAGGCGGTGAGGGTTGACACACCGCTACAGAGGTAAAGCAATGACCTGTCCTGTAATTATAGAATTTAAAATATGACAGCGCCCTTTGTGTCTGGCAGGAAGAGGAATAACCGGAATATATCCGGCGACCCTACCAATCACGCCTCCACCAGCCGAGTTTTAGAACCGGCTTCGGGGGCGGAGGCGGACACGGGGCCAGCACCGCATAGCTGTCCAATAGAGAGTGCGGATATGCTCTCAGCCACGAATTCCGAAGTAGAGAGCGCCATGAATCACAGGCGCCCACGGGCCGTACTTCGGAACAACATCTTTTCCGAAGAGGCATTTAATGCCTTCAATTCGGGAGACGCATACATCCGAGCTGCTCGAGGTGGGCTTACCCGAGCGACAGACCAGTATACCAAAGATATACGAGTAAGAAAATTTGATAAGCATGTGTAGCAGTAGCCCCCGAGACTTGAAACGGTTGAAACAACAGTTTTAAGGATCAATTTATGCACAGGTCCTTGTAGAGAAGAACGGGCAATTGTCTCGGGAGCTCGAGGGATGCAAGGCCGAACTGAGGGCCGCAATTGCCAAATTAGAGGAGCCCAAAGTCCCTCATCTGGTAACAATTGTCACAATTGCACGGGGATGCACCAATTAGTGAATGGCTGATGTGACAAGTCTAACAGAAAATTCTGCAGACAATCCCGGGGTGAATCCGGAGGGCGTAGGAGAGGATGCATCGCATATCAGAAAACAGCTAGAGGCTGGCGAGCACATTCTTACGCGAGTTAGGCGGGAGAAGAACAATCTTCAAGATGCCAAAGTCCAGCTGGACGTGGAGTTAAAAGATCTCCGTGCTCAGCTGGCAGACTCCATGAAGGAGAACAAGAGGCTTCGACGCGGCATTTACAGTAAGTGCCTAGACGAACTGTTGTACAGTTCAGCAAGGAATCATATTGAAAGAATTTTTCTTGCAGGAATATTAACGGGTCGCCCTGAGGAGGAGATGCCCTCATCTGCAAAAGATTTGCTGCAAGACCTTTCGCGACTGCACGAGCGGGCTCGGCAAGTGATGCAGGGTGTTGCTCAGGCTTTATGGCCATCAAGCCTACTGCCGAATGGCATGGGCGAACTTGCGGACCTGCTTCAAGGAGACCGGCGGCGCTTTCGTCTATGGAAGATATCAGCATGCCCGCAAGGAGCAAGAGAAGCCTGGGCAATGGTGAAGACGCGCTACACCAAGCTAGACCCGAACCATATGGCCAAAGTGGGACCGGCGGGGCCCGATGGGCAAGAAATTCCCGTTAGTCTGGTGTATGACCAGGTAGCGTTAGCCGCTAAGTATTCTCAACAGGATTGTAAGCTAGATAGCCTGTTGGACGGTATAGAAGAGGAATGTAATCAGTCCAAATGACTGTGTAATTTAATGGGCATGATTAGCCCCTAGCCGGATTAAAATCATTTGTCATGGCGGACCTTTTCGCTTCAGCCCCCGGGTCCTATAGTCCGGGGTGTGTCCGAATACCCGCCCAGTTATACAAAACCAGGGTGTGCGTGGAAACAAGGCGTAGGGGTCATAATTGCTTGAACAGACAAGTACCCAACTAGTTATGATATATTACATGGATAGTAAGAAACATCTTCCAGAGAGAATAGTTCCGTTAGAGGTTCCTTTCCCTGGGTACGCATGCGACGATGCACATGTCCGGACTGCGAACAATGGCGCAGGATACAAGACTTCTGGGGATTTATGTTATGATAAACGAATACATCTTTTGTTCACCGAATCAATATTCTCTTAAGGAAGCTAGCTTTCGGCTTCACCCACTGAGGTACACATCCGGCTGAACCGGCGAGAACAATCGCAGAGGTGCTCCCCTTATGCCCTAGCCGAATTAATGGGAATGTAGGGCATAAACACAAGAGCCAGGCAACCCAGCTTGGCAACATCTGAAGTCATATCGATGCATATAATGGTGAAGAAAAGGCACATATGGGAAAAGAATGCATATGCGACGGACAGAAAGCCATGTGAGTAATCATTTTTAGCTTCCGTATAGGAAGCCCCTAGGTATTGCTTACACACTTAGTGTGGCCAGAGTGATCAGGAAATCCGCACTGTATTGAATACTTCGTGTGAAGGGAGAAAAAGGTCGAGAAAGGAATAGGGGATGGGGCATAATTAAAAGGGTGGGGTTAGGAGACGAACATTGTGTTCGACGCTAGGCGTAGAATCTCCGTAGTCTTGCCGCGTTCCATGGGTTCGGCTCGAGTCTGTTATCGGATGCATTACGTAAGCGGCACGCCTCCGGTGAGAACTTTGTCAATGACGAAGGACCCTCCCACTTGGGTTTGAGTTTGTCCTTCTTCTTCTCCGGTAGTCGTAGAACGAGCTCGCCAATATTGTAAGTTTTGGCCCGCAGTTCTCGCTTTGGTATCGCCGAGCTTGCTCACGATAGAATGCGGAACGGGCTTTTGCGACATCGCGCTCCTCCTCCAGGGCATCCAAATTATCCTGCCGATCTAACTCGGCTTCTCTCTCTTCGTACAAGCGTACGCGTGGTGAATCATGTATTATGTTGCAAGGTAATACTGCTTCCGCTGCGTACACCATAAAAATGGTGTATATCCGGTGGTGCAATTTGGCGTGGTCCGTAGCCCCCAGAGTACGGAGTCGAGCTCCTCCACCGAGTGCGTATCCGATTCTGTCAAGGATCGCACTAGTCTGGGTTTGATGCCACTCATAATGAGACCATTTGCCTGTTCTACCTGGTCGTTTGTTTGGGGATGGTAAACGGAAGCGTAATCGAGCTTGATGCCCATTTTTGTGCACCAAGTTTTCACTTCGTCGGCTGTGAAATTTGAGCCATTATCAGTGATGATGCTATGGGGGACACCGTATCGGTGTACGACCCCGGATATGAAGTCTATAACTGGTCCGGATTCAGCCGTTTTAACTGGTTTAGCTTCTATCCATTTGGTGAATTTGTCCACCATGACCAGTAAGTATTTCTTCTTATGGCTTCCCCCTTTAAGAGGTCCGACCATATCCAGCCCCCAGACCGCAAAGGGCCAAGTTATGGGGATTGTTTGGAGAGCGGTAGGGGGCATATGACTGATTGGCAAAGAGCTGGCAACCGACGCAGTGTTGGACATGGTCTTGTGCGTCTGCTCGGGCCGTCGGCCAATAGAAGCCTGTCTGAAAGGCCTTGGCGACTAATGCCCGAGCAGCGGCGTGGTGCCCGCCTGTGCCGGGCACGGATTTCAGCCAAGAGCTGCCGCCCTTCCTCTTCGGAGATGCATCTTTGTAGTACTCGGTGGCGCTTTTCTTGTAGAGTTCCCTTCAGAGACTTTGTAAGCTTTAGAACGCCGGACAATGCAGCGTGCTTCATTTTGGTCTTCGGGGAGCTCCTACCTATTTAGGTAGGCCAAGAAGGGCTCGGTCCACGGGGCGATTACAACCATGATTTCATGGGCCGAGGACGTTATTTTGGGGTTAGAACCTCCGATTATGTCTGATGGTTCAGAATCTGGGGATGTGTTTGGATCCGTGCTAGTATTGCCGGATTCCCCTTCCCATACTACAGATGGCTTGAACAGCCGTTCCAAGAATATGTTAGGTGGGACAGGGTCGCGTTTAGCACCGATGCGAGCGAGGACATCCGCCGCTTGATTGTTTTCTCGAGCCACATGGTGGAATTCGAGCCCCTCGAACCGAGCTGACATTTTGAGGACAACATTACGGTAGGCCGCCATTTTCGGGTCCTTGGCATCAAAATCTCCGTTTATCTGTAATATGCGAGGTTTGAGTCCCCGCGCACTTCCAGGCGTTGAATGCCCATAGAGACTGCCATCCGAAGACCATGCAACAGAGCCTCATATTCGGCTGCATTGTTGGAGTCTTTGTATAATATTTGGAGGACGTACTGGACCGTGTCTCCGGTGGGAGACGCCGTGACTACACCTGCTCCCAATCCGGCCAACATTTTAGAGCCGTCGAAGTGCATGATCCAGTTTGAGTATGCGCCGTACTCTTTAGAGAGTTCGGCTTCTGTCCATTCAGCGACGAAGTCAGCCAACACTTGCGACTTGATGGCCCGCCGTGGTTTATACGTTATGTCGAACAGAAGGAGCTCAATAGCCCATTTGGCAATCCGGCCCGTAGCATTGCGGTTATTTATTATTTCATTGAGTGGTACTTCGGAGGCCACCGTAATCGAACACTCTTGAAAGTAGTGTCGTAGCTTCCGGGATGCCATGAACACCGCGTATGCTATTTTTGGTAGTGTGGGTATCGGGATTTGCATGGGGTTAGGACCATGGACACGTAGTAGACCGGCTTCTGGAGTGGGTATTTGTATCCGTCGGCCTCTCGTTCAACGACGAGTACTGCGCTTATGACTTGATGCGTTGCAGCTATGTACAACAGCATAGGTTCGTCGATATTCGGCGCTGTTAATACTGGATTACTGGCCAATAAGTTCTTTATTTCGTCCAGTCCGGCCGCGGCTGCATCCGTCCATACGAAGTGTTCGGTGCGCCGAAGAAGGCGATAAAGTGGTAGTGCCTTTTCTCCTAACACGAGATAAAGCGGCCGAGAGCAGCCAAACATCCGGCTAGTTTTTGGATGTGCTTGAGGTCCATTGGTATAGCCAATCGTGATGTAGCTTGGATCTTTGCCGGATTCGCTTCAATTCCTCTGTTGGAAACGATGAAGCCGAGTAGCTTCCCCGAGGGGACGCCAAAAACGCATTTTTCCGGATTCAGCTTGATGTCGTATGTCCAGAGATTGTCGAATGTAAGCCTCAAGTCGTCTATTAGGGTTTCGACGTGTCTTGTTTTTATGACGACGTCGTCCACGTATGCCTCCACTGTTTTGCCGATTTGCTTTTCTAGGCATGTTTGAATCATGTGTTGGTAGGTTGCACCGGCGTTCTTGAGCCCGAAAGGCATAGTGTTGAAGCAGAAAGGGCCATATGGCGTTATGAAAGCTGTTGCAGCTTGGTCAGACTCTGCCATCTTTATTTGATGGTATCCAGAATATGCGTCGAGGAAACACAGCGAGTCATGTCCAGCTGTGGCATCGATGATTTGATCGATGCGAGGGAGGGGAAAGGGATCCTTGGGGCAATCCTTGTTGAGGTATTTGAAATCTACGCATAGGCGCCAGTATTTATCCTTCTTTGGCACCATCACCAATTTTGCCAACCAATCCGGATGTTTGATATCTCTGATAAATCCGGCCTCGAGTAGCTTGGCTAGCTCTTCCCCCATTGCCTATCGTTTAGGCTCTGAGAATCGCCTTAGGGCCTGCTTGACTGGTTTATATCCTTTTAGAATATTGAGGCTGTGTTCGGCCAGTCTGCGTGGGATGCCCGGCATGTCCGATGGGTGCCAGGCAAAAATGTCCCAATTCTCGCGTAGGAAATATCGTAGTGCGGCGTCAATCGCGGGGCTCAGCTGTGTCCCGATGGAAGCTGTCTTCGTGGGGTCCGTTGGGTGGACCTGGAATTTGACTATCTCGTCTGCAGGTTTGAATGAGGTGGACTTGGGTCCTTGGTCTAGTATCATGTTGTCCCTGTCCATAGTGGCCCGCAGTGTTGTTAACTCTTCGGCTGCTAGGGCTTCAGATAATGCTTCCAAGGCTAGAGCTGCGGTTTTATTTTCAGCCGGCTTAACGTCCGGATCATCGGCTAGAGTGATGATTCCATTGGGTCCAGGCATTTTAAGCTTCATGTACCCATAATGGGATACGGCTTGAAAGCTTGTAAACGCGTCCTGCCCTAGAAGGGCGTGGTATCCGCTGCTAAAAGGAGACACCTGGAATGTGATTTCCTCGGACCTATAATTCTCCGGGGTACCGAATACCACATCGAGTGTGATTTTTCCTGCACACCGCGCCTCCCGAGTAGGGATAATTCCCCTGAAGGTCGTGCCGCTTTGTTCAATGCGGCTTCTATCAATCTCCATCTTGCTGAGTTTTTCTTCATAAATCAGATTTAATCCGCTTCCGCCGTCCATGAGTACTTTAGTGAGCCAAAAGCCATCTACGATTGGACTAAGGACCAGAGCGGCTGGTGCCCGGACAGCCCAGAATCGAGGTTCATCACTAGCATTACAAGTTATAGCAGTGTCATTCCAAGGGTTTATTTCTGCCACACGGTAAATTTCAGCGGAGCTTCGATGAGCCCGCTTGCGCCTATTGTTTGAGGCGAAAGTCTCAAAGACAGTTAGTACCGTATTGTATTCGCTGGCGGGATGTTGTTCTGCTTTATGGCCCACAAGAAGGTCCTTGCCACTTTTTGCCACCTGCCGGAGTATCCAACATGCCTTAAGGCTATGAGTAGGTGTCGTATCCGGAGTACTATGGAGCTTACATGGCCCATCGAGCCATTCTTCCAATATGGAACTCTGCCCTGGAGTGCGCTTTGGTTACTTGGGGGTTGGGTCGGACGACTTACGAGAGTTCGTCCGTTTAGTTCGGACAAAGGTTTTGGCGAGAGCAGTACTATCCCAAAATTCTGTTTGGGTCTTCCAAGCGCTCTCCATCACACAGTACTTCTGTACTATGGTTGCCAAGTCCGCGAAGCACACTATTTCACGGCGTCTTATAGCATTGAGGAGTCCTTCATCCGTGCAGTTTTTGTAGAAAAGCGAGACCGTGTCCTCTTCGCGGCAGTCCCTGACCTTGTTAAGCACAAGGAGGAATCTGGCCCAGTAGCGATGTACGGTTTCCTGGGGCTCTTGCCTGACGCGGGAGAGACATTTTAGGTCTAGTTTAGAGTCCGGATTTTGATCCAATCTAACGCCCAAGGGCGCGGGCGGTCCCGAGCTAAACAACTCAGGATCCGGGGTGCCCAATTTCTTCGGCCCGATGCCCGATTCTAAGTCCGGGACCTGGGTCAGGTTTTCCTTTGAGCAGGTCTTTGGCTCAAGGAGTTCGGTGATCCGAACACAACTTGTCCTCAGAGTTGGGGGGCGATCCGCGTGTGGTTCCTCCACTACCGCTATCACATGGGTGGCCGGCGGGGACCTGATGTCCCTTTGGTCGGGTTTAAGCCCTATCTGGTCGTAGTCTGTAGGGACTCCCAGAGTGGCGATGCAATCCAACAGTTCATTAAGGGAGGAAAGCTCCACTGGATTCATCTGTTCGGCAAGTTCCGAACTGATGCGAAGGTTATGATTGATGACCCGAGAAGTCATCGTCGGCGCCACCGCCGATGGGGCGGCCATGATAAAGCCGCCGAGCCGAGCGCCCGCCTACAACCAGAGCCCCCTCCGAAGTAATGTCGTCCTTGACAATGAGACGAGCCATCGAGCCTGACGGCAATGACACAGAGGAACTCTCAATGAAAGCACCATAGTCGGTGTCAAAACCGGCGGATCTCGGGTAGGGGGTCCCGATTTGTGAGTCAAGGCTGATGGTAACAGGAAGCAAGGGACACATATGTTTACCCAGGTTCGGGCCCTCTTGATGGAGGTAAAACCCTACTTCCTGCTTGATTAATATTGATGATATGGGTAATACAAGAGTAGATCTACCACGAGATCGTGGAGGCTAAACCCTAAGAGCTAGCCTATGATGGTATGATTGTAATTGTGATCGGCCTTCTAAGGACCAACCTCTCCGGTTTATATAGGCACCAGAGAGGGCTAGGGTTTACATGGAGTCGGTTACAAGGAAGGAAATATAATATCCGGATCGCCAAGCTTGCCTTCTACGCCAAGGAAAGTCCCATCCGGACACGGGCCGAAGTCTTGAGTCTTATATCTTCACGCTTCAATAGTCCAGACGTTGTACGCAGTCCGGCTGTCCGGATACCCCCTAATCCAGGACTCCCTCAGTAACCAAGAGCATCAAGCTCGTTGATGTGATCCAGGTGATGTTAGTTCGCCGGGTCCTTCCATGCCAGCGCCGAAGCCGGCCACTGTGGGAGTTCAATCCCAAGAAGCACCGGACCCTAGTGAGGCTCTTCGAGACTACGCACGAGGGCGCATGGAAATTGCTCTTCAAGGGCAATGAGAAACCACCGGCCACGGATTCGGACCATGGTCACGATGGTACACACCCCGCCAGCAAGGTATGTTATTTCGAATGAGTCCTCAACCTAATTGTTTCGAGGATGATGTCTGAGCTTTTGTTATTGCTCCTTCAGGACTGGACGGAGAGGGCGAAGCAGATCTAGTGTCCGGCTCCGCTGCCCGAAGAACCAATCATCCCGCGCTTGGCGGAGATGCTAGTACCGGCGCCGTATAAGGCGCCGGAGAAGAAGGCCAAGAAGGTAAAGGGGGCCAAGAGCGGCCTCCGTCGTAATGGTACTTCGGACGCGGCATCCGAAGAGGACGAAACTCATTCCTCTGTCCCTGAGGACAATGATGTCACATCCCTAGTTCTGGTATGACCTAGACTAGCTAGTCATGTGTGCATCATGTTTAAATTCCATTTAAATTTGAATTGGGGGTTTGTGAAACCCTCAGAATCATTTCTGGAAATGACCCAAATAAAAATTGCTCCAAAAGGGTCCAAGAAAATGCTCATGTTGCTCTCTGAAAATATTGGATGTAGATAAAAATTAAACCAATATTTTTAGGAGCTCATAAGTATTTATTTTGGGCATTTGGAATTAATCCAATAATTAATTGCTTTGGATATATACTTATATATATATATAATATATGTACAAAAATTATGCCAATTATTGAGGAGCTCTGGAATAATTCCACTAGCCCCTACAAAAATTGGCATAAGAAAATAAAATGGTTTAGTATTTTTATTAAACCAAACAAATGTCAGACAAATAGAAAAGAAACAAAAATAGAAAAAGCTTACCTGGCGCTTGCCTACAGCCATCTGGCGCCACCGCCCAGCTGGTGCGCCATCGCCCAACCACCAACCGTCGTCCTCCTGGCGGCAGCGAAGGAACAGGGGCGCAGCCCGGCTTGTGACCACGCGTCCGGCCGGGGCCATGTCCCCCGCCACCTCCTGCTTCTCCCCCTCGTCGTCTGGATGCCCCGTGCGACGCCACGCGACGCCCGACCGCTCTCCCTCTCTCAAGTGGCCTCCCCTCCTCTCTCTCGCCCTCCCCCGCGAACGCCCGAGCGCTGCCGTCGCCGCCGCACGCCGTAGCCGCAGCCACCGCCACCGCCCCCCCTTGCCCTCTCTCCGTGTCTGCAAGCTCCACCACGTCTCCGTCTACCTCTCCGTCGAGCCACACGACGGGGGAAGCCTTGTGGAGCCGCCATCGCTGTCGTCTTCAACCTCCAGCACCGGAGATCGCCATCGTCGTTCCGGTTGCACCAAGCCTTCCCCGAGCTCGCCGACCCCGCCGTTGGATTCGCTGTGATCCCCGCCGTCGATTCCCCCTTCTCTCCTGCCTCCCCGCGCTCTGTAGACTTGCGCCCGCTCGAGCCGAGCTCCGCCGCCCGTGAGCCTCGCTCCGCGAAGCTCCGGCCTCCCAGCCTCCTCCTGCTCGCTTCCCTCGATGCGGGCGAGCACGAAGCTACGCCCGGTGCTCCCGGCCGCCGCCCCGTGCCCTGCGGTGTGGGACGCCGCCCGCGTCAGAGGTCGCCGCCGACCCTAGCCGGCCTCGACGTAGGGTTCGCCGCCAGTGATTAGCTTAAGGCTAATCACCTTTTAACTAATCCCTGACGCTGACAGTGGGCCCAGGCGCTCTAATCCTTTAATTAGATTAGTATAGTAACCCCCCTGTTAACTAACCGGTCACTGACGTGTGGACCCCACACGTCAGGTTTGACCTGGTCAGCTCCGTTGACCTGCTGACGCAGGCATGACGTAGTGCTGACGCAGTATTTGACTTTCTGGATTTAAAATAATTCAGAAATTCCAGAAAATAGCCAAAACTTCAAAAATTCATATAAATCCAACCGTAGCTCAGATTGAAATAATTTATATATGAAAAATCATCAGAAAATGCAATCTATCCATATGTACCAGTTTCATGCATGATAAACCAAATTATACCTGCTGTATAAGTGAAACACTATAATGGCATTTATAAAGAGCTTACTTTGGAAATGCATTTGAATCTTTGGTTCAAATGGACTTCAACCAAATGAACTCTAGCTGCATTAGCTCAAACAAAGATCACATCTACATGCCATGTTCATGCATCATATTCTTGCATATGCTTGTGTATTGATTGCCGACACTGCTCCTTCTCGATAGGTCCCTGCTCGAGACCGAACCATAGTAATTGCCGAGGAGCAAGGCCCCTGTTGATCTACCGTGCAAGCAAACCCCTTGTTCATTCCGATATAATCCTACTCTCTCGCCTCGCTCTCGCTATTGCATTAGGACAACAACGATTCGCTTGCTACTTTGTGTCATGTAGTTGAACCCATTCCTCTGCATGACCTGTCATTGCCACAGTAAATAGTTGAAACCCACTAGCATGTGTAGGAGTTGATTGAGCCATGTTGTGTTCTTACCATGCCATGCCTGCTATTGCTTAGAGTTGTGTCGGGTCTGATTCGTTGGGAATAAGTTGGAGTGCAATGCTATGTTCTGATGCTGAGAGTGAAGTGTGTGAACACGATTTGGTAAAGGTAGCGGTGAGAGGCCATGTAAGAGTACATGGTGGGTTGTCTCACCGAACCGGCCCTTAAGCATCGAAGTTCTATGTATGTTGTCCAATGACTCGACATTACCACACATTGGGTTCCGGTAACTCGACCCCTCTCGACTTATTAACCAACTTGATCTCTGTCTGTGAGTCGCATTTAGTTTGTGGTGTTTGTAGGTAGTGCTATTTTTCTATCGAGTGGCACCCGTGGTGGGCTTGGGACAGATTAGGCATTGTGTGGCACGGTGTACCAAGTGCCACCCGGATGGTGGGCTTGGGAACCCTGCTCACATCGCTTGGGGCCGTGGAGCGACACCGCCGGATCTCCTTGCGGATGGAACCCGAATAGGCGATAAACCTGGACTAGAGTCTTGTGTGGTTAGTCGTCGCGGGTCGACGCCTCGCCGCTTCCGCTTGAAGGTTGCCGAGATAGATGACGTGTACATGGCGGTAAGTGGCGAGAGCGTGTGTGAAGAAGTACACCCCTCAGGGTTATCATGATCTATTCAATAGCCGTGTCCTCGTTATGGACTTCTTGGATGCTTACGTGGTACATAGACAACTTGAAGTGGATACTCTAAAATGCTCAACACAAGTGTGAGTGCTATGGATGGCCTTCTCGTAGGGAGACGGGGATGAATCCATAGTAGTGTATTGTGTGGTGAATAGTGGACTCATGTGCGCCATATCACCTCAAAGAAGTTCTCGTAGTCGTAGAACAGGATAGCCACTGAGTCAAAGCTGGCTTGCTGCAACTAAACCCCACATTACCTTCTTGATACAAATGCATGTATGATAGGATATGATGTAAGTCTTGCTGAGTAACGTTGTACTCACGTTGCTTTATTTATGTTTTTGCAGCGGAGATTTTGGTCTTACTAGTAGTTCCGCTTGGACTTCGACGAGTAGCTTGTTACCTCAGCTACGATCTTGTACCCTTGGGAGGGTCTTGTAGATAGTCAGGCTTCTCAGCCCTTTTCTTTTGTAGTTGTCTGTACTCAGACATGTAATGCTTCCGTTGCTTGTATGCTCTGAATGATGGGTCAAGTGACCCCTGTTTGTATTTAATACTATGTGGCTCTTCTGGGCCTTTATCTATATGAGTTTGCGTTATGTTGTGATGCCATGTTGTACAGCACATACTTGCATGTTATGCGTACGTGTAACGTGTATTGCTATGTGTGGGATCCGACAACCTAGTTGTCTATCCTTGGTAGCCTCTCTTATGGGGAAATGTAGTCTAGTGCTTCCACCGAGCCATGGTAGTCCGCTACAAATGCTTATCGGAGTCCTGCTAGCCCAAAGACTACTGCTCCGGAACACTTAGACTGGCCGGCATGTGATTCACTTTGTTCCTCGTGGTTCTGTCCCTTCGGGAAATGTCACGCGGTGACATCCGGAGTCCTTCCTAGCTCGCTACAGCCCGGGTTCCCGAGTCCCTGTTAGCCCAAGCATACAACCCGGATTCGCACGCCGACCGACATGCTCGATGTTGGTTCATGTATGCCTGTCCCCATAGGTTAGTGCCACTTTGGGTTCACGATTAGTCATGTCGGCCCGGTTCTCAGATTATATGGATGCTAGCGACACTATCATATACTTGAGCCAAAATGCGCAAACGGTCCCGGGCCATGGTAAGGTGACACCCGTGGGAATACCGTGCGTGAGGCCGCAAAGTGATATGAGGTGTTACAGGCTAGATCGATGTGACTTAGAATCGGGGTCCTGACAAATGACGGGGGTGAGGAGGAAGAATAAAACAATCCTCCCCCTGAGGAGAGGAAGAAGAAGAGGGCGGCTCCGGCGCATCTGGAGGCGGAGGCGCCTAAAAAGGGGAAGGGCGTTCCGGCGGCCAACATTGCATGGGACGTTGACAGTAGTCCGGAACGAAGCCCCCGCACAAAGCCCCAGGCCGCATCGTAAGTGACATGGCTTATTTATGCACACATCCAGCATTTTCTCTCCATTATCTTGATGTAATTAGCTGTACTATCGGAGTCCGGCCCGCGACTTAATCCAGCGATCCTCGTTTGGAAGTTCGTTGGCTCCGTCGGAGATGGCGAGCCAGTTGCCACCGCCTGCTTACTCCCCCGGGGCCGGGGACGACGCCGTAGCGCTGTCCCGGAGGGCCGATCCGAGACGGGGAGGAACCCAGGACGCTGTCCGGGAGGCGCCACGAGGTGAAGCCTCCACTGCCGGACACATGGGGGAGACGATCCCCATGGAGACTGGCAGAGAGGGCCTGATCCAGCTTGGCCCTCAGCCGGATACGATTCCGGAGACCCATATGGCTCCGGAGTCGGGCGGGTAGCTGTCGGATGTGGGGTTCCGGCAAACCCTTAAGGTTTGAACACTGGGGTGCGCGCGAAGTCTTTTCCTCCTACCAATCTATGCCCTAGCTCGCTAAAATCTCGCGGACGAACTTGGCGAACTCGCAACACAGAAATACACGAGGTTTATACTTGTTCGGGCCACCATTGTGGTGTAATACCCTACTCCAGCGTGGTGGTGGTGGATTGCCTCTTGGGCTGATGATGAACAGTACAAGGGAAGAACATCCTCCTGAGGTTGAGGTGTTCTTGTGCGTACGAGCTTGTGCGCGTCTCTGGATCCGATCGTGTTGGATCAAGCTAGGGTGAGATGCCTCTACTTTGGTGGCTAGCCCTACTTATATAGGCCCTGGTCCTCTTCCCAAATATCGAGCGGGAAGGGAGCCAACAACAGAGGGCAAATTTGAAGGGGGACAACTAGTATAAGCTATCCTGACAAAAGCGGTCATCGCCTGCGAAAAGCCCTGGTGGTGACACCGTCTTGGGCTCCATGATGACCTCCGTCTCGCCGTTCTCCTAGTCTTGGTCTTGTTGCACCAATATGGCAACCTTTGCCTGATGCCTCGGTACTCTTCGCCTGCGCTGGCCTCCTTAGCACCAAAGAGGAAATAAGGACGCTGCGCGCGCTGGCGCCCGCCTGGTGCCGTTCGTCATGGCTCACGTCACGAGAGCCTCATGAGGTTTTGCCCCGCCTTGATATCTCCGCTCCTCGTGAGCCTGCCTGGCTAGGCTACTCCAGAGGAGGTCTTGCATCGTCCGCCTCGCGAGGCTTGGACCATCACGAGGGTCTTGGGTGCCTTGTTGATGAAGATGGGCTGTACGGCCTTGCTGCTTAGCCACGTTGTGGTCACCGCGAGCAAGTATGGAGACCCCTGCCCAAGAACGCCGACAAGAGCCCCGTGCCCAAGGTGCTCTCGGGCTTGGCTTCGTGGGCGGCCAAGGGTCAAGTTCGAGCACTGGGGCCCCAAAAGCCCGCCTCGGTTGCTGACGCTGCGGACGTTGATTGACGTGGGCGTCTCCGCTTCCCCATGCTGCCTCAACATCGCATCGACTTGACAAGTCCCTGTGACATGCAAGGAAAACCATCATTACCTGCGATCGTGGGGGACGCCGGTTGGCCTTCTCTTGCTATAAATGGGGTGGGGGCCGGAGCCCCCGTCGCCTATCTCTTCCCCGTTTGCTCGCTTCTTCCTCCCTGCTCCACTGCTGACAACAATGGCGCCTATCAGAAGGTTTTCTGCCGAAGAGAAAGGAAAGGCTCCTCGTGATGATCCGGGGCCACTTCCACCGAAGAAGAGGTCGATCCATCGCCGTGATGAAGCGGCAATGCAGGTGGTGTCGAGGCCCTGGTGCGAGCGGCCTCCTCCGGGATACCCTCTCCCCTTGTACGCCCAAGTCGAGGGATCGGGAGGTCGGAGCGCCGAGCAGCGCCGCCCATGCCGCTGCGTCCGGTCGCCGCCCGCAGCGGCTGCGTCTTTGCCGCCCACAGGATCCACGCTATGACTCCTCGCGAAGTTGGTGCTGTGGGTGCCGATGCCTCCAAGCTCCTGGATCGGCTTCCCGTGGTTGTTCTCCGATGTGATGCCGCCGAGGGGGCCTCTCGAGCTCTGGTTGCAGCATGCCGACTGCAGCGCCCCGGCGACCGGAGCGGTTCTTGCCGGCAAGATCTTCATGACCCGCGGTTGGGGGAAGATCGCATGGGTTTGCCACGCAAGGGGCGCCCTCGCGATCCACTTCGAGTACGACGGCGCTTCCACGCTCTTCTTCAAGGTCTTCGATGCCGAGGACCGCCGCCTGGAGTGCTGCTCCGCAGAGGAGCGCCAGACTGACGTGCGCTCCACTCGCAGCTACTCCAGCATAGCAGCCCCTGGGAGTCCAGCAGCTCTCCCGAGCTTTACGAGACTCCGGAGACGAGCGATGACAGCTACGTGCCCCCGAGCTCTTGCCACGCCCGGAGCAGAGGTACGACGTCCGGCCGTCGCTGCCGCTGATCTGGATGGGGTTGGCACCGGCCTCCCGTGGCCCACTGTTGATGATGGCGTCCGCCACGGAAGGATGTAGATAGGATTCCCCTTAGTGCCAGCTTTTGTTTCCTACGAAGAACCATGGATCACCCCGTGGGGGCATGTAAGGATCTGTAATGTCTTTTGTGCTTATCTTCCTTGTTATGAAAACTTGGTGAACGCACGTCCCGTTAAGGCTCGGTCCCCCTTTCTTTCCTCGCGATAGCTTGTTGCTCTACACTGACGGGTCCCGATCCCAAGGCGGCTACAGCCGTTGCTGGTATGCCAGGTCGCGGTGCCGTGGTCAAGGCCAGGAGGTGCACGGCCCGAGGTCCAGTAAGAGCCCCTGAGGCGTGATGCTCAGGTGGTCCCCCTTAGCGCTCAAGCAGCCATGGTAAGGCGAGAAAGGGAGTTGACGTGGCCGCAACGGGGTTGCGGCAAGGCGTGAGCGACCATTAGGCCCAAAGATTTAGCCGATCCGGGTGCAGGACTTATCTCGTTGATTTCGGGGTGACCCCTGACGTGGCGCCAGAGCTGCGCGCCTACTTGTGCGGCATAGCTAGTCCGGCCCATACGAGTTTCCCTTCCCTCATGCTCACCTTAGCGCTTTCGTCCTCGGTCCGGCCCCGAGCAAGCTCGGCCGCCATTTGGTATGCCGTGTCGCGATGCCGCGGGTCAAGGCCGGGGGTGAGGGCCGAGAGCGCAAGAAGCTCCCTGAAGTCGCGATGCTCGTGGAGCTCCCTTTAACGCCAAGTTTAATTGCATGAGAGAAAAAGGAGACTCACGATGCCGCCGCTATCCTTCCCACGAGATCCTCGTGAACCGGCATAAGAAGAAACACGGTTTGCCATTACAGCTTGTCGACCGCCGCCGTTGTTCTCGATGAGGCGAAGGCACCGAGGGCCCGTGAGGTGACGCAGCGGGCGTGCCACGAGCCAGAGCTCGACCGCTCAGATTTGTCGACGTGGCAGGGACGGACCCATGCACCAGCGCCGTGCCTGTGTGGAGGCCCGAGGGAGGCGATGATCTAGCAGGCGATAGCCGTTGGCAGGTTAAGCATGGAGCAGATCAACTTGGATAAATGCAGGAAGATACATGCCACTGGGTCCGGCCCAAGCGGCTTGGGGATGATGCAGCCTGAGGGGCGCCCCCAGCGAGGTAAACTAAAGACATAAGCAAAAGGGATACATGCCATAGGGACGGACCCACGTGGCCTAGGAATAATGCAGCCCGAGGGGCGCTCCTAGCTTAAACGAGCTCGGAAGATGTCACCTGGTTCTGTAGACGAAGTAGAGTTGGTGCAGCTGAAGGCGTGCGTTGAAGAAGCGACTCCTCATGAGCCACCGGGACCCTGAGCCTCGGGAGGCTCATGCTCGGGAACGGGGTCCCTGCACTTGCTCGCCTCATGCTCAAGGGCGTGGCTCAAAGGAGGCCCAGGACAGCCCATCTTCATCAACACAAGCTCAAGACCCTCGCGAGGGGCCAAGCCTCGTGGGGCGGACGACCATTGGCTTCCTCAGGCACGGCCTCCTCAGGCTGGCTCATGAGGAGGCGGGGAGTTCAAGGCAGGGTACCTCGTGAGGTGCCCATGACGCAAGCCATGACGACCAAGGGCGCCGGTCAGCCAGCTCACAAGCGTCCTCCTTTCCTCTTTGGTGCAAGGGGAGCAAGCGCAGGCAAGAGCATCAAGCAAAGGCATCCATTTCGGTGTAACAAGACCAAGACCAGCCCCAACGGCTGGAAGGGAGTCATCGTGGAGCCCAAGCAAAGGCCATCACCAGAGCCTTTGGCAGGCGAGGACAAACTTTAGTCAGGATAAGTGTACCCGCTATTCCCCTTCAAAACGGCCAATTGTTGGCGTCCTTCCCGCTCAATATTTGGGAAGAGGCCCAGGGCCTTCGTCTATATAAGTAGAGCTAGCCACCATAGTGGAGGGAGATCGGACGATGGGCATCTAGATCAGATAGAGATAAGAGACCCGATCCTCAAGCTAGAGCGACGGGACACCACCTAGCAGTTCATCACACCCACCAAGAACAGACCCTCGCGAGGCTGTTCTTCCATGTACTGTTCTTCATCAGCCCAAGAGGCAATCCACCACACCACAAACTAGAGTAGGGTATTACACCACAACGGTGGCCCGAACTAGTATAAATCTCGTGTCTCTTGTGCTGTTCTTACTAGTAGTTTAGGTCCCTGCGATTCGGCGAGGTACGAGACGGTGGAGGGTTGGATCTCCGCGCGCACCCCAGAGTTCGAACCTTAAGGGTCTGCCGGAACCCGAAATCCGACATTTGGCGCGCCAGGTAGGGGTGCGCCGGAATCTGCCTTCCGTCGCCGCTGCTTCTTCCCTGCTTACCGCAACCATGTTCGACGTCTCGCTGGCCTGCCGAAGCGCCGAGCTGCCCTCGCCTCCCATGTCGCCCAGACAGCTCCCTGGCCGGCGGGCGCCTCGTCGTTCCCGTCACCCGTCAACGCCGCCATCGCCCGGGCGGGGAACGAGCAGCAAGCATCGCCCCTGCGCTCCTCGGCGACCTCGGGGAGGGGCCGCGTTTCCTCGACACCCGCCTCGCCGCTGCTGTCCCTCCGCTGTCATCGCGGCCCTCCTGGCGGCTCGCAGCGCCGCCTTCCAGCCGCCATGTCAAGACATTCGTCCCGCTGGTCGGCGCCGCCCACGCTGTAGGGCTCCCTCAGTCGGACGGAGTCGCCGGCCGGTCGACCTTCGACTCTCAAGACCACCCCACCAACTCGGCCGGCTGGGTGCGCTCCCCATGCTCGCACACCCACCATCTGCCAAAGTTGCCGTCACCAGACCTCATCGACGGCGGCGCCGCCTCAACGCATTCTCGCCGAGGCCTTCAATCCCTCTCGCATACCCAGGAGCGGCTGCAGCCCAACCGCCTTTTTCAGCGTAGGAGGGGGGGGGTCATCCAGCTCCTTGGGGCAAATCCGGCTTCCAGTGACCTTCGGCACCTACGATAACTTCCGCACGGAACTGGTCGACTTCGACATCGCCCCCATCGGCCTCCCCTACAATGCCATCCTTGGCTATCCAGCATTGGCCAAATTCATGGCTGCAACCCACCCGGGGTACAACCTCATGAAGATGCCTGGGAGCAGCGGCGTCCTCACTGTGCCCGGGGATACTGAAGGTGCCATGAAGGCGCCAGCTCACCCTCAAGATGGCGTCGCAGAAGCAGCCCGCCGACGCGGAAGCCCCCAAGCCCAAGGGGGCTGCACCGACCAAGAAGAAGCATTTGTTCACTCAAGACAAGGCGGAGACCAAGCAGATACCTGTCGATGAGGACGGGTCCACAAGCGCCACCTTCACCATAGGCGCCAACCTCGAGCCAGAACAGGAGGAGGCCCTTGTCAAGCTCCTACGTGCGAACAAGAAGGTGTTCGCCTGGGAGCCCGATCAGCTGGCGGGGATTCCACGGGGCGTGATCGAGCACCACCTTAACGCAGCCCCAACGCGCGTCCAAAGTGAAGCAGAAAGCGAGAAGGCAGTCCACTGAAAAGCAGGCCTTCATCGTCCAAGAGACCCACAAGCTAGAAGCCGCGGGGGTTATTCGCGAGGTCCGATACCCAGATTGGCTGGCCAACCCCGTGGTGGTGCCAAAGAAGGGAGGAAAGGAGCGCATGTGTGTTGACTTCACCAACCTCAACAAAGCATGCCCGCAAGATCCTTTTCCGCTCCCTCGCATCGACCAGATCGTCGATTCCACCGCCGAGTGTGACCTGTTATGCTTCTTGGACGCCTTTTCCGGGTATCACCAAATCAAGATGGCGGTGGAAGACGTGGAGAAGACGGCCTTCCTAACCCCGTGTGGAGGGTACTGCTATACATGCATGCCGTTCGGGTTGCGCAACGCGGGGGCAACCTTCCAGCGGCTCATGCACATCACCTTGGGCCCACAGCTCGGGAAGAATGTGGAGGCATACGTCGACGACATCGTGGTGAAGTCTCATGAGGCCAAGACCTTGATACAAGACCTGGAAGAAACCTTCATGAGCCTCAACGCAGTGAGCCCTGCGACTCAACCCAGAGAAGTGTGTGTTTGGAGTTCCTCAGTGCAAGCTCACAGGTTTCCTCGTGTCCCACCGAGGCATTGAGGCTAACCCTTAAAAGGTCAAGGCAAAGGAAGACATGAGCCCACCAAAGACCCTCAGGAAATGCAGAAGCTCACGGGCGCCAGAATACTGGGCCGCTTTCATGTCCCGATTGGGGGAGCGGGCGCTGCCTTTCTTCCAGCTGATGAAGAAAAAGGGGCCCTTCGAGTGGACTGAAGAGGCCGACAAAGCGTTTCAAGACCTTAAGAGGTACCTGGCCAGCCCTCCAGTGATGGTGGCCCCACGCCCTCATGAGCCCTTGGTACTCTACCTCGCCGCCACTCCCTACTCCTAGCGCTGCTCTGGCGGCAGTTAGGGAGGAGCGTCAGGCCAAGACCACGGCGGCCACCCTAGCTAAGGCAAGACCGAATCAAGGAACTAGCGTAAGCCAGCACCGCAATGGAAGAAGATCACCATTCACAAAGCAGAAGCGCACCAAGGGCGGGGAGGCCTCCCATCCAAGCACCCGGCTTAGGAGGCGCCGTCGCCTCAGAGGCACCACTTCCGGAAGACGCCACCAGCACCGACGCCCCTAACCTCGCCGAGCACCCGTGTACTTGGCCAAGACTGCACGGGATGCGAGGGCACGGTACCCCATGCCGCAAAAGCTCCTCCTCGCACTGCTGGTGGCTTCGCGCAAGCTGCGGCACTACTTCCAGGGTCATCCAATCAAGGTTGTCTCGGCATACCCCGTGGAGAGGGTGCTCAGGAGCCCCAACACGGCCGGAAGGGTCGCCGAGTGGAACATTGAGCTGCAAGCATTCCAGCTCGAGTTCAGTATGACCAGAGTCATCAAGGGGGCCGCGCTGGCAGATTTCATGGCCGAATGGATAGAAGCACCGGGCCTCAGGGCCGGCGAGGATCGGTCCCTCTCCCGTGGAG
The DNA here is from genome assembly GCA_021605145.1 of Aegilops bicornis. Classification (NCBI taxonomy): domain Eukaryota; kingdom Viridiplantae; phylum Streptophyta; class Magnoliopsida; order Poales; family Poaceae; genus Aegilops; species Aegilops bicornis. Next base: position 520,385,694 of record CM038672.1, read on the forward strand.
CGGCGCTGTAAGGTTGGGTCATGTACTTGACGGAGGCGTTCTCCGAGCCAGTCTTTGGGGCTGGGGCAATGCTCATATCTCCGCTCAGACAACCTCTACTATGCCGTGCAGCTCTGCTTTCCAAAGATGGCAAGAAGGTCTCCAACAATATAGCGAATATCGAGGGGCTGAGAAGGGTCTCAAGGCTGCCGCTGCCCACAGGGGTGAAGCGCCTACCATCAAGGGCGATTCGTAGCTCCTCATCAATTTCTCCAACAAGGTGTACGAGCCAAGGGATGAACACATGGAGGCCTACCTTGCGGAGGTCCGCAGGATGGAGAAATAGTTCTGGGGGTTGGAGCTGCAGCACGTGCCCCGCGGCACCAATCAAGAGGCCGACGACATCGCCAAACGAGCCTCCAGGAGGTTACCCCAGGAGCCGGGCGTCTTTATCAAGCACAGCACAGCCTCGGGAGGAGCTCCCTCAGCCACCAGCCTCGAGAGCCCCAGCCTGTGGCCCGGCCTTAGGAGCACGCCTGCTCCTAACAATGGAACCTCAAGAGGAGTGCTGGATCACAGAGCTCAAGAGTTACTTAACGCGTGGGACTTTGCCGGAGAAGGAGGAGGAGGCAGAGCGTTTGGCGAGGCAAGCCATGGCATACAACATCATGGATGGAGAGCTCTACCGGAAACGACCGAACGACGTATCCCTGCGCTGCATCACCAGGGAACAGGGGAAGGAATTGGCGCAGATATACATGGCGGAGATTGTGGGCACCATTCATCGTCACGGACCCTTGTCGGCAAGGCATTCCGCAGCGGTTTCTATTGGCCCACCACGCTCAATGACGCTATCGAACTCGTGAAGGCTTGCGAGGCTTGCCAATTCCATGCCAAGCAGATCCACCAGCTAGCAGGAGGCCTGCAAACCATTCCCCTCACTTGGGCATTCGCGTCCGGGGCTGGACATTCTGGGCCCTTTTCCCTCGGGCGCCAGGGGCTATCGCTACCTCTACGTCAGCCGTGGACAAATTCACCAAGTGGGCCGAAGTCGAGGCCGTCCGCGCCATCCCCGCTGGTTCTGCGGTCAAGTTCATCAAGGGCATTGTGAGCCGGTTCGGAGTGCCGAACTGCATCATCACCGGCAACGATTTGCAGTTCACCAGTAACCTTTTTAAAACGTACTGCGCTAACCTTGGGACGCAGGTATGCTACGCTTCGGTGGCGCACCCCCGCAGCAATGGACAGGCCGAGCGGGCCAATGCATAGGTCCTGAGAGGCCTCAAGACCAGGACATTCAAGAAGAAACTGGAAGCCTGCGGAAGAGGCTGGTACGACGAAGCCTGGCCTGTTGTGGTCCATCCGCACAACCGCAACCAAGCCAACCGGAGAGACCCCTTCTTCTGGTCTCTGAGCCGGGCGGTCCTCCCTCACGAGGTCAAGCGTCGATCCGCGCGGGTCCTGGCGTTCGATGAAACGCTATAGGACGCCATGCGAGGGACGGCCCTTGTGCTGGGGGAGGAGCGCCGTCGAGCAGCTGCGCTGCGAGCGGCGAGGTACCAGCAGGCACTCCAGCGATACCACTGCCGCAACATCCGCCCCAGAACTCTCGAGGTAGGGGACCTCGTGCTCAGACGGGTCCTCTCCGTGGAGGGACTGCATAAGCTCTCTCCCATGTGGGAGGGCCCGTTCAAGGTTGTTTATGTTTCCAGGCCCGGCTCCGTGCACTTGGAGACTCAGGAGGGGGCGCCCGTCCAAAACACGTGGAACATCTAGCACCTCCGGAGGTTTTACCACTAAAAAGGCCCAGAGCCTGTGAAGAAGGCGAATGCCTGTGAAGTTCATCTTTTGGAAAAGGCCCCTGAGCTCGTGAAGAAGGCGAATGCCTGTGAAGTTCATCTTTTGGAAAAGGCCCCGAAGCTTGTGAAGAAGGCGAATGCCTGTGAAGTTCATCTTTTGGAAAAGGCCCCGAGGCCTGTGAAGAAGGCGAATGCCTGTGAAGTTCATCTTTTGGAAAAGGCCCCAGGCACGTGAAGAAAGAAAATGCCCGTGAAGTTCACCTCCAGGAAAAGGCCCAGAGCCTGTGAAGAAGGCGAACGCCTGTGAAGCTGTCGCGTTCTGGAAAGGCCCGGAGCCTGTGAAGAGGGCAAACGCCCGTGAAGCTTGCTTCCCAGAAGAAAGGCCCGGAGCCGTGAAGAGGGCAAACGCCCGTGAAGCTTGCTTCCCAGAAGAAAGGCCCGGAGCCTGTGAAGAAGGCGAACGCCTGTGAAGCTCGCCGCCCGTGACACTCTCACGTAATAATGAGTTGGGGCTGTACACGCCCCGGAGTCTCAGGAGTGCCGGCCTCAGGCCCTGGGCTCCCTCCCACGCCCAGTGGCAGCACTTAGCTCCGCGCTGGTGAGAAGACGTCGAAGACTAGACTAGGTGCCGGACGCGGCTTTTTCATTTGCTTTCTGCAGTTGACTGGTTATTCCCATTTGAAGTTTTTATCAAAACTATCGCCCTTTTTTGGTCCGTGGTTCTTCGATCTTTTTCACCCTCCCGCCGATTTCTCTTGCTGGGACTCGCGAGGCGGAAGCCTCGAGCCCCTCACAGCTGCTCCTACCCCTATCGCTCCAGCCACGGCCCGTCCACAGGTGGAGCACCCCTCCTGACCATGCCTCACGGGCAGCACACCGCTAACACGGGCTGGTCGGTCGCCTCGCTGCCACGCATCGGGGTTCACTTGCGAATGGGCGCACGACAGAAGGGAACAGTATCAGGATAACAAAAGCAGTACAATAATTAACGCGTTGCCCTAAACACGCCCCCACGGGGCCACACATTGTTCCCTTTTTACGCAGGAGGAAAGGAAGGAAAAGGATGTAGCAGGTGAAGCACGCCCGTGCGGCTCTCTTGAAGGCCCGAGCCGCCTCCGAGCTCGGTCAGACTCCATCTCGCTTCACTGACGTGGTGGCGAGCGGACCGCTGCCACCCCCCAAGCAGCGCTTGGCATGGGGGCTGGCCGCTGCCGGAAGAATCGCCACCAAGAAGAGCTGGTGAAGCGTGAGGAGTCGCGGGCATCGCCACCGCCCAGCCTGCCCTCTCCACCAGCGTCAGGCTGAGTCCTCGGCCGCGGTCGTCGTCCTCAGGGCAGCACCCCATGCGCGGCCGTCTTCCCCGAACACCCTCACGTAGAGGGTGGCATCGCCATCATACTTGAAGTGCAGGGAGAACCGGCGGCGGAGACCACGCTGCGAGCGAACGCCCCACACCAAGGGCCAGAACAGGTTCCCTGCAGCGAGACCTCCAGAGAAGCCCATGAAGCCCGGGCCGCAACAGCCATCTGCACTCGAGCCGAGGCCGCTCAGGCGCCCATCTGGGAGCTCACCCAGAAGGAAGCACGGGAGCTGAAGCCGGACGCCAGACGGCTCCTCCGCCCTCACCATGAACTCCGGCAGTGCTTCAACAGCTTGGAGGCGCGACCTCGGGGGACGTGCGGCCGGGGCACGCCCTCCGACCATGGCCAGCCGTTCGTCACCACGCTGAGAGCCTCCCCCACGACCGCAGGGGACCGCCGTGGAGGCCACGGGGTGCTTGCGAGGGCGACCTCGACCACGCTTAGGCGGAGGAGAGGAAGATTCGACCTGGCGGCCCTTCCCTTCTTTGCGGCCGAGAACTTCCTTGGTGGAGCCATGGAGAAGAAGGAGAGACAGGAAATGATAGACTGGAAGGGCGCAAGCCATTCTGTGACTTATTGTCATGGCGAAGGCCAACCGTCGGCCTCCACGATCACCGGTAATCATGACCAACTCCGCATGCAGGACTTGTCGAATCCGGGAGGTTACCGAGGCATCGTGGGGGAGCAAGACGTACATCGCCCAATCAACCGCCACGCCGCCCAAGGCCGCCAAGCTGTTAGGGGCCACGACGCTTCGACTTGCCCTTTCGCCTCTCTCGCCGGCCAAGTTCGGGGCGCGCCGTGGGCCTGGGCTACTGTCGGCGTTCGAGGAACGGGGTCCCCAGACTTGCACGCCCTCCTGCGGGCGTGGCTCAAAGGAGGCCCAGGACAGCCCATCTTCATCAACACAAGCTCAAGACCCTCGCGAGGGGCCAAGCCTCGCGGGGCGGACGACCAGGAGCTTCCTCAGGCACGGCCTCGTCACGCTGGCTCATGAGGAGGCGGGGAGTTCAAGGCAGGGTACCTCGCGAGGTGCCCATGACGCAAGCCATGACGACCAAGGGCGCCAGTCGGGCGCCAGCCCGCGCAACGTCCTCCTTTCCTCTTTGGTGCAAGGGGAGCAAGCGCAGGCAAGAGCATCAAGCAAAGGCATCCATTTCGGTGTAACAAGACCAAGACCAGCCCCAACGGCTGGAAGGAAGTCATCATGGAGCCCAAGCAGGCGTCATCACTAGAGCCTTTGGCAGGCGAGGACCAACTTTAGTCAGGATAAGTGTAACCACTGTTCCCCTTCAAAATGGAGAATTGTTGGCGCCCTTCCCGCTCAATATTTGGGAAGAGGCCCAGGGCCTTCGTCTATATAAGTAGAGCTAGCCACCATAGTGGAGGGAGATCGGATGATGGGCATCTAGATCAGATAGAGATAGAGACCCGATCCTCAAGCTAGAGCGACGAGACACCACCTAGCAGTTCATCACACCCACCAAGAACAGACCCTCGCGAGGCTGTTCTTCCCTGTACTGTTCTTCATCAACCCAAGAGGCAATCCACCACACCACAAACTAGAGTAGGGTATTACACCACAACGGTGGCCCGAACTAGTATAAATCTCGTGTCTCTTGTGCTGTTCTTACTAGTAGTTTAGGTCCCTGCGATTCGGCAAGGTACGAGACAGTGGAGGGTTGGATCTCCGCGCGCACCCCAGAGTTCGAACCTTAAGGGTCTGCCGGAACCCGAAATCCGACAGGCTCTGAGGGCTCGGTAGGTTCCCTGAAGACCGTCTCCATTTCCTCCAGGACAGCGTGGTACCTGGCCTCCTGAGCCGCCAGGACACGCCGCAGGTCGCGTTGATAGGCTGACGCCACGCTCGACAAGCCGAAGGGCATGCGAACATAGCTGTGAGGCGGGCCCATGCGCGAAGGCCAAAAACGCTGCTGAGATGCGGCCCTGTTGAGCCCGGGGACGTTGATGCAAACACGCATCCCAGCATCCTCGCCAGGATGCGGAGCTGCGCCTCATGAGCGGCTGTCGCCGTGCATGGCTCTTACTTCTTGCAGTTCCTGAGTGGTCTTGGTAATGAACTCCTGAGTGGTGGGCACTCCTTGCCCTGTACTCTCCTGAGGGTCACGTGCCGCGAAGCACGCCTCCAAGTGGTGCCCAAGCGCCTCCCTCGCGAGGTTGGCAAGGTCTGAGGCCCTCCAGAAGAGAGCCCCCAAGCCCTGCCTGAGAAGGGCGCCGGGCGTGCCTTCCTATGCGATGGAGGGAGGCACCCCTGGAGCGGGCGCTGATCCTGACGAGGCTCCTAGCGCGACACCATCTTCTTAAGGTCCTGCGCGGTGCGACTGCTTCTTTTTGGGGATGGCCTCCGGAGGGCCTTCACTTCTTCTGTCGGGGTCGTCGATTGCTGCGGCTTGAAAGGCGCGCTCGAGGGAGCACACCGCATCCCTATCTTCACACGGGACCGTGATGATTCCTCCGCTTCGTGGCATCTTGAGGACGTTGTAGCCGTGATGAGTGACTGCCATGAACTTGGCCAGGGCTGGATACCCGAGGATGGCATTGTACGACAGACGGATGTGCGCGACGTCGAAGTCAATGAGCTCGGTGTGGTAGTTCTTGCACTCCCTGAAGGTGACAGGCAGGCGGACCTGCCCTATCGGTGTGGTGGAACCGTCGGTCACTGCTGAGAAAGGCTTGGTGGGCTGGAGCTGCTCATATGGCACTCGGAGGTTGTCGGACATGTCGATGGACAGGACGTTGAGCCCTGCACCGCCGTCGATGAGGGTCTTGGTGACCTGCACATTGCTGATGACTGGGGAACACAACATAGGGAGGGCGCCATCGGTGGCTGCGCACTTGAGCTGATCCGCCGAGTTGAAGGTGATGGTGCATTGGGACCACTTGAGCGAGCGCGTGGCCTCGAGCTTGGGGAGCACCGTGTTCGGCTCGCGAGCGAACTGTTTGAAGATGCGCTGAGAGGCTGGGGCCTGGGCGCCGCCCAAGATGCAGGCGATCGCACGCGGCTCCTGGAAGCCCCCAGCCCCCTCGTCTTGGTAGTGGTTGTCGTTCCTTCTCGGTGGCGGCAGCGGAGGAAGACCAGTGTTGCCCTGGGGGCGATCCTCATGAGGCGGATCCCTCCAGGCGCCCTCGCGAGGTTGGTCCTGCCAGCGGTCCTCACGAGGCCGGTCGTGCCACTCCTGGTGCAGGCCACGGTCGTCCCAACGTTCGCCTCCTCGTCCTCCTCCACAGTCGGTGCCCCGGTCGTTGCGCTCGGGGCGTCGACCGTAGCGTCCTTCCCATATGGCTCTGAGCTCTTGACAGTCGCTGGTGTTGTGGGTGTTCAGGTTGTGGAAGGCGCAGAATGGTGTTCAGGTTCTTGGACGACTCGGGCTGGAATCTGCCCCGCTTGGTGTCGTGCTCCGCTGCGAGCACATCTGCCTCCTTGCGCTTCACGTCCTTGGCCTTGGCCTGCTTCTCTTCCGCGCCTACGGCTGGCAGCTCAAGGAGAGAGAGGCGCCCCTCCTCAGCTCTTGCACACTTGGTCGCCAGGTTGAACAGCTCCTGAGAGGTACAAAGCTCCTCGTGGATGGTGAGCTCTTCCTTCATCTTGACGTCACGGACACCGTCGGCAAACGCGGAGATGATGGCTTCGTCCGTGACCTTGGGGATCTTTAGGCGGGTGTTGTTGAAGCGCTGGATGTACTTCTGGAGGGTCTCTCCTGGTTGCTGCTTGATGTGGCATAGATCACCCGCGGCCGATGGGCGGTCGCAAGTGCCCTGGAAGTTGGCGACAAAGCGGTCGCGCATCTCGTCTCAGGAAGAGATCGAGCCGTGCTGCAGGTTTAGGAGCCAGGAGCGAGCTCCATCGTTGAGAGCCATGGGAAACCAGTTCGCCATGACTTTTTCGTCGCCAGGCCGCTTCGACGCTCAGCTCATAGAGCTGCAGGAATTCCGCGGGATCAGCGGTGCCGTCGTAGCGAGAAGGCAGATCCGGCTTGAACTTGCTTGGCCAGGCGACGCTATGTAGCTCGGGGGTGAAGGCGCGACAGCCAGCCGTGGTTGCCGGCGCCCGCTTCGGAGGTGGAGCTTGGTCTTGACAAGGTCCGCGCTGCGGTGCTGCGGGCGGTGCGCGGTCTTGACGAGGTGGCACGGGGAGCGCAGGTGCAGCTTCTCGCGGCCGCAGAATTTCTTGGCACCTTCTCTCTTCGCGCGCGGGCGCTGGGCATGGTGGATCACACCGCGGAGCCGCGCACCTCGGTGCCAAGGCTCCGTCTTGGGGCTAAGGTGGTGGAGGCACGCCATGAGCCCCGTCGCCCGTGGCTGGTTGAGGAGGAGGCAGAGAGTGGGATGGCGCCGGAGAGCCCCGGCGGCACGGACGAGCTCGGCGACGCGATCGAGCCACTCCTCGTAGAGGTCGTCGATGGGGCGGTAGTGCAGGAGATCGTTCGCCGCGAGGAGCGCGGCCCGTGCCTTCATGGGAGCGCGGTGCGCGTGGGACGAAGAACCGGCAGAGGTCAGTGATGGAGTAGCGGTGCGGCCGTCCTGCCGCATCGAACGATGCAGCGAGGATGCCTGCTGCTCATTCCCCGCCGGGCCGGTGGCAGCGTTGGTGGCGGGAGATGGAGAACGACGAGGTGGCCCGCCAACGGGAGCCGTCTGAGCGACGCGGGCGGTGAGGGCAGCCTGACGCTCAGCTCGAGCACGGCAAGCGTCCGCCATGGAGATGACGGAGCGACAGAGCGACGAACTGATGGAAGGGAAGCTACGGCGCACCCCTACCTCGCGCGCCAAATGTCGGATGTGGGGTTCCGGCAAACCCTTAAGGTTCAACACCGGGTGCGCGAAGTCTTTCCTCCTACCACCCACGCCCTAGCTCGCTAAAATCTCGCGGACGAACTTGGCGAACTCGCAACACAGAAATACACGAGGTTTATACTGGTTCGGGCCACCGTTGTGGTGTAATACCCTACTCCAGTGTGGTGGTGGTGGATTGCCTCTTGGGCTGATGATGAACAGTACAAGGGAAGAACATCCTCCTGAGGTTGAGGTGTTCTTGTGCGTACGAGCTTGTGCGCATCTCTGGATCCGATCGGGTTGGATCAAGCTAAGGTGAGATGCCTCTACTTTGGTGGCTATCCCTACTTATATAGGCCCTGGTCCTCTTCCCAAATATCGAGTGGGAAGGGAGCCAACAACGGCGGGCAAATTTGAAGGGGGACAGCTAGTACAAGCTATCCTGACAAAAGCGGTCTTCGCCTGCGAAAAGCCCTGGTGGTGACACCGTCTTGGGCTCCACGATGACCTCCGTCTCGCCGTCCTTCTGGTCTTGGTCTTGTTGCACCAATATGGCAACCTTTGCCTGATGCCTCGGTACTCTTCGCCTGCGCTGGCCTCCTTAGCACCAAAGAGGAAATAAGGACGCTGCGCGTGCTGGCGCCCTCCTGGAGCCATTCGTCATGGCTCATGTCACGAGAGCCTCGTGAGGTTTTGCCCCGCCTTGATATCTCCGCTCCTCGTGAGCCTTCCTGGCTAGGCTACTCCAGAGGAGGTCTTGCGTCGTCCGCCTCGCGAGGCTTGGACCCTCGCGAGGGTCTTGGGTGCCTTGTTGATGAAGATGGGCCGTACGGCCTTGCCGCTTAGCCACGCTGTGGTCCGCAGGCAGGCAAGTCCGGGGACCCCATTCCCAGAACACCGACAGCAGCCCCCTTTGAAGGAGGGGGGGTGCACCATTTCCGTCGGTGGCCCCAATCCATCCAGGGGCGCCGGATAACCTGATGGAGGCGCTACGAGGCGCCTCCATTATGGAGGAGCACCGTGTTCTTATGAGCGCGGTGATCGAGAAGGTTCAGTTTGCCAAGAGTGGGCTGAATGAAGCCTCCGGCAACCTTTTGACAGGTTTCGAGGTAAATAACAGAGAAAAAACCCCATATAGTCAGTAGCCCCTGAGACACCGTCCGGTGCTCGGTAAGAGGAACCGGACAGAGGATCAATCCTCTAGTGAAGGAGACTAACGTAATATGTGTGCATGAGAAGGCATCGCTGTTGGCCGCGACCTCACATGCTGCCGAAGTCTCTGAACTAAGGCAGAGGCTGGAGCGGACCGAGAGCGAGCTCGGCGAGGTTAGAGTGCGGCTGCAGGAGAAGCAAGGTAAGTAATGGCTTGCTGTGTGTTCGGAAAGCGGAGACACTGTGTATTGATTGTAATGTCGAAACGTATGCAGGAGCCGCGACCGAGGTCGAGGCCCTGAGGAAGGCCCTGGGCGAGGCCAAGGAGAAGGTTGTCCAGCTGCAAGCCACCCGTAAGAAGCTCAAGGCCCGTGTCAAGGAAATCCAGCAGGAGCTCCAAGATGCAGTGGAAAAATGTGAGGCCTTGGAGAATGATGCGTCGGCTCAGGAGGCCGAACTCACCAAGGCTCGTCAGTGCACGGAGACCGCGTGGAATGAGGCCCAGGCCGTCATCCAGGAGATCCAGGAAGCCAGGAAAATCACAGCGGGTAAGTCTTTTAAAATGCAAAGCAAGTATGCGGACTGGGAGTACCTTTTACTAACTCGGGTTCGGAGTTCCCCAGGAGCTTTTGCGGATCTACCATGCAGCGTATCGGACACTTCAGATTTCTACTGAGCTGAAGGAGGTGGTTCTATGGAGAAGCTATTCTGGGCGAGTATGCGGCGCCAGAGCATCCCGTGTCTTTCACCAATCAGCTGAAGCAGCTAGTGGAGCTGCACCAGGTGGCTGAACTAGCCATGAAGGATTTGACAATCCGACTATGGCCAGCCGAAGCTATGCCCGGCAGCTACTTCGGACTCGTGAGGCGCCTAATGGAAGCCTGTCCGCGGCTGGACGTCGTCAAGCGCTCTGCCTGTATTGAAGGTGCCCGTATGGCCTTCGCTCGCTGCAAGATGTGGTGGGCGAAGATGAACGCTGTTGAAGTTGCCAGCGGGCTGCCGGAGGGCAAGGAGCACCGCACACCCAAGAAATATTTTGCGGATGTCATAGAAGGGTCTCGACTTGTGGCAGCTCAATGTTCGAAGGACATTATTTTCGAATGAATACATTCATGTTGTCCTTTGCCTTGTATTATAAAGACAAAGCTTGTTTTGTAATGTAATTTCGTTATGCTTTAAATTGTTTCCTCCTGTGCGGCCGTGTTATATGCAATCTGAGGGTTGGCCAGTCGTCGGCTTCTGCCCTCACGTAATTAGTACGGAGGTGTTCGGGATGGGATCTAAACAATCTTGATCCAATTATATGGTCCTTGAAGGAGTTGTTTAGCGCAACGAACAAGGCAATCAGACTATACGGCTTAAACACCCTCACTTAGCGATAGGAGTTTTATAATTAAGCAAGTGCGTAGCCCCTAGTCCGAGCCAGGGTGGTGTCAGCATCTGATCGGGAAGTGTCGACCTTCCGCGTGATGCGAAAAAAATCTCCAACGATTTTGTAACCCTCGAACAGCTGACCAGCTCTCGCCGTATCATGACAGTCAGTTTTCGCCTATCTCTACTGAGGTGCTCATCCGGTCAGGGCCAGTGCACAATCGCAGTAGTTCTCCCTTTACTACCCTAGCCGATAGAGTGGAACGTAGGGTAGCAAGCACAGGAGCCGGGCAACCTAACTATTGACCAAAGACATGATTCGGAGCCAACACATATAATGCTAAATTCGGGGTGCCGAACTTGTATACAAGAAGTGTTCGGACTTTGTTGCTGCGTTATGGGGCAATAAGCAGCCCCTGGCGAATATGGAACGTACAAAAGAGTACCGATGTAGCTGATAAGCAGATCAAAATAAAATGAAGTAAGAAGCGAAAACCGCAGAAACTGGGCCGCAAATCATTTTTTTATAACTGAATGGATACGTCAAGGCGTATCTTATACAAATAGTGCAATACGCACCCGGAATATTTAACATGCCGGGATCAAGAAGGAGCAGCGTGCGGGTCCTGGGCAATAAGTAAAAATACCGTCAAGAAGAACGTATGGAGGTTACCCTACGCACCTATGCTGCATGCCCCCCTTGTATGCCGATCCTTCGAAGGGGCTGGTGATCAGGATCGCGGGAAAAGGAACCTGAAACAGAAAGGAAAAAGTGTGTCCGGGGTCAGTCTAGCCGAACTGTAGATCCCGGGTTAGCAAGTGCCTCCGTCGATGTCCATGGAATTTTGAGTGCGTAATTATGTGTGCGTGGTACGAATGCCACTGCTTCATTGGGACCGGGACAGAGGCCGGATTGCTAATCGAGCTCTTGACGAGCCTTGCTGTCCTGCTGCAGTGTAGTTCGGAACCTCTTGACGGTGTCCAGGGGCTCGGCAGCTGCACTATGGTGCTGTTTGAGAAGGCCGCTCTGTACCTCTGCTGCTAGGCCGGCGGTGTGCTCCTCTGTTCGGAGGGAGCGTTCTGTGTTGCCATTGACTGTTATGACGCCACATGGACCGGGCATCTTGAGCTTGAGATAAGCGTAGTGTGGCACTACGTTGAATCTAGCAAACGCTATTCGTCCGAGTAGTGCGTGGTAGCCGCTGCGAAATGGGACGATGTCGAAGATTAACTCCTCGCTTCGGAAATTATCTGGAGAACCGAAGACCACTTCCAGTGTGATTGAGCCCGTACAGCGGGCCTCGACGCCTGGTATGACTCCTTTGAAGGTAGTCTTTGTTGGTTTGATTCATGAGGGGTCAATGCCCATCTTCCGAACTATGTCTTTAGAGCAGGTTGAGGCTGCTACCACCGTCCATTAGGACTCGTGTTAGGTGAAATCTGTCGATGATTGGGTCGAGGACCAATGCGACCAAACCGCCATGACGAATACTGGTTGGGTGGTCTCGATGATCAAATGTGATCGGAAATGACGACCATGGATTGAATTTGGGTGCGACTGGCTCTACCGCGTAGACGTCCCTAAGTGCACGCTTACGCTCCCTTTTGGGGATGTGCGTAGCGTATATCATGTTCACCGTTTTGACATGAGGGGGAAACTTCTTCTGCCCCCCAGTGTTCGGCTACCGGGGCTCTTTGTCCTCGTCCTCACTTTGTGATCCCTTTTCTTTGTTTTTGGCATTTAACTTGCCAGCTGCTTGAAAACCCAACAATCCTCAAGTTGGTATGATTGGCTTGCTTGTCCGGGGTGCCGTGTATCTGGCACGGACAGTCGAGTATGCGGTCCAGGCTGGAAGGTCCTTCATTATTTCTTTTATAGGGCTTCTTCCGCTGGCCGGACTTGGAGCCAGTGAATCTGGCGTTGACTGTTGCGTCATCGGTGTTGTTGTCATTGCTTCGGCGTTTGTGTCTGTTGCACCGGAGCTTGCCAGTGCTATTCTTTGCCTCCGAGGGGCCTGTCTCACTGGCTGTGTTGTTACTACAGGCCAGCCAACTGTACTCTCCCATGCAAAAGCGGGTCATGAGTGCCGTGAGGGCTGCCATGGACTTCGGCTTTTCTTGGCCGAGGTGGCGTGCTAGCCATTCGGCGTGTTTGAAGGCTGCCAAGGCCTCGGCATCTGGATAGTCAACGATCTGGTTCTTTTTGGTTAGGAACCTAGTCCTGAATTTTATGGCTGATTCGCCAGGTTGTTGAACTATGTGGCTTAGATCATCGGCGTCTGGTGGCCGGACATATGTTCCTTGGAAGTTGTCTAGGAAAGCTTCCTCCAAGTCCTCCCAGCTGCCGATAGAATTTTCAGGCAGGCTGTTAAGCCAGTGCCGAGCTGGCCCTTTGAGCTTGAGTGGGAGGTATTTAATGGCGTCGAGGTCATCTCATCGAGCCATGTGAATGTGGAGGATGAAATCCTGGATCCACGCTGCGGGATCGGTTGTGACGTCGTATGATTCGATATTGACGGGGTTGAATCCCTCGGGGAATTTGTGATCCAGTACCTCGTCCGTGAAGTAGAGAGGGTATGCGGCACCTCTGTACTGGGCCGCGTCGTGGCGTAGCTCTGATGGAGTCCGTCTGCGACATTCGGCCCGGTCGTGGTTAGGTTTGTCACATCCGAATAGGTAGCCATCGTCGTGCCTTGAGGCACATCCGCGCGATCCGTAGATCGATCTTGTATGTTCTGCTTTATTGTCCAGGGTCTGCCGAAGGTCGTATGTGTGACCCCGAAATCTTTCGTTTTTATTTTTTCGGGGTGGTGAGGTAGGCTGCTGTTCGGCCTGAGTTGCCGCTTTATCCCGACCGCGTGGTGGCCGGTCGGCTGCCCTGTCTCGACCACGCGGTGGTCGTTCCGCATTATGCAAGGGAGATATGTGTTCTGGTGCCTCCTCATCGAATTGAGGTAGCAGTCTGCATTTCGGGTAGCTTTTGGCTGGGCGCTTGAGGCTGTATTCTTCGGCTGCCAGGACGTCGGTCCATCTGTCGATGAGCAGGTCTTGTTCGGTTTAAGTTGTGCTGTTTCTTTTTCAAGCTCCTTGTAGTGGCTATGAGCTAAAGCTTAAAGCGTTCCTGCTCTAGAGGGTCCTCCGGCACGATGAAGTCTTCATTGCCGAGGCTTGTCTCCTCTTTGGAGGGTGGATGGTAACTATCGTCCTCCAAGTTATCTTCTATGGCCTGTTCATTAGGGTTGTCTTGCGTGTTGTTATGTTCCTCCTGTTCAGAATCAGCGCTGACAGGGTCATTGTTTTTGATGTCGCCCGGAGTGCTATTTTCTCCGGTGCCAGTGTTGCCATCCTTTGAGCGGCTGTGGCTTAGAATAGCGCTTAGCGCGGCGCTTGGACCGTGTCTCGGAGGGTTTATTCTTATCTGGCTCTTCTTTGTCGTCGCCAGATCCTTTGGGTGTATCAACCATGTACACTTCGTATGAAGAGGTGGCCATCCAACGCCCAGTGAATGGCGGGTCTTGGCCTTGCTCATTGTCAGCATTGTCGTCCATACCGGTGATGTCTTCGGAGCCATAGTCAAGCACGTTGGTTAAGTCGTCGACGGTGGCTATGAAGTGGGTGGCGGGTGGGAAGCAAAATTCCTCGTCGTCCGCTTCTGGCTCGAACCGAACATAGTTCGGCTGTGAGTCATCCTCCAAGGACAATTTCTTCAGAGAGTTTAGTACGTCCCCCAAAGGCGAATGCTAGAAGATGTCTGCGGCGCTAAATTTGAAAATCGATAACCGATCCAGCTTGGTGTCCGCGAGCGCACTTGATACAGAACTTGTAGGACGAGTTTGGAGTTCCATTGATGCAATCATTGTAGGATGTCAAGTCCGCGTGCGGCTCCAACGCTGCGGACTTGATGGCCTCGAAGGGGATGATCTGCTTTGGTACTAGGGCCATTGCAGCAACAGGATCCATCTCCTGGGTGTGCTCCGATGATATATTTGAGTCATGTTCATCAGAGAGAAGGGGAGCGATCGCCACGGTCTCAAATCCATCGAAGATCAAGTCTCCACGGATGTCCGTGATGTAGTTCAAGCTTCCAAATCTGACCTGATGGCCAGGGGCGTAGCTATCGACCTGCTCTAGATGGCCGAGTGAGTTGGCCTGCAGTACGAAGCCGCCGAATACAAAAATCTGTCCGGGGAGAAAGGTTTCTCCCCGAACGACGCCATTACCGATGATTGAAGGGGCCATCGAGCCTTATGTCGACGGCCCAGTGGAACTCTCAATGAAAGCACCAATGTTGGTGGCAAAACCGGCGGATCTCGGGTAGGGGGGTCCCGAACTGTGCGTCTAGGATTGATGGTAACAGGAGACGGGGTCACAATGTTTACCCAGGTTTGGGCCCTCTCTATGGAGGTAATACCCTACTTCCTGCTTGATTAATCTTGATGAATATGAGTGTTACAAGAGTTGATCTACCACGAGATCGTAATGGCTAAACCCTAAAAGTCTAGCCTATGAGTATATGGTAATGAATCTGTCCTATCCGAACTATGCCCTCCGGTTTATATAGATACCGGAGAGATCTAGGGTTACATGGAGTCGGTTACATAGGAGGAAATCTTCATAATCGGGCGCCTAGCTTGCCTTCCACGCCAAGTAGAGTCCAATCCGGACACGGGTGTAATCTTCGGCCTTCATGTCTTCATAGCCTATCAGTCTGGCCCAACAGATAACAGGTCGGACGCCCGAGGATCCCTTAGTCCAGGACTCCCACAGAGACTGAAGGAAATATGCCCGAGAGGCAATAATAAATTATTATTTATTTCCTTATTTCATGATACATGTTTATTATTCATGCTAGAATTGTATTAACCGGAAACATAATACATGTGTGAATACATAGACAAAAAGAAGTGTCACTATTATGCCTCTACTTGACTAGCTCACTGATCAAAGATGGTTAAGTTTCCTGACCATAGACATGAGTTGTCATTTGATAAACGGGATCACATCATTAGGAGAATGATGTGATTGACTTGACCCATTCCGTTAGTTTAGCACTTGATCGTTTTAGTTTACTGCTATTGCTTTCTTCATAACTTATACAAGTTCCTATGACTATGAGATTATGCAATTCCCGATTACTGGAGGATCACTATGTGTTCTACCAAACGTCACAACGTAACTGGGTGATTATAAAGGTGCTCTACAGGTGTCTCTGATGGTACTTTTTGAGTTGGCATGGATCGAGATTAGGATTTGTCACTTCGATTGTCGGAGAGGTATCTCTGGGCTCTCTCGGTAATGCACATCACTATAAGCCTTGCAACCAGTGCAACTAATGAGTTAGTTGCAGGATGATGCATTACAGAACGAGTAAAGAGACTTGCCGGTAACGAGATCGAGCTAGGTATTGAGATACCAACGATCAAATCTCGGGCAAGTAACATACCGATGACAAAGGGAACAACGTATGTTGTTATGCGGTTTGACCGATGAAGATCTTTGTAGAATATGTAGGAACCAATATGAGCATCCAGGTTCTGCTATTGGTTATTGACCGGAGACGTGTCTCGGTCATGTCTACATAGTTATCGAACCCGTAGGGTCCGCACGCTTAAAGTTATGTGACAATCGGTATTATGAGTTTTTGTGTTTTGATGTACCGAAGGTAATTCGGAGTCCCGGATATGAGCACAGACATGATGAGCAGTCTCAAAATGGTCAATACGTAAAGATCGATATATTGGAAGCCTATATTTGGACTTCGGAATGGTTCCGGGTGAAATCGGGATTTTGCCGGAGTACCGAGAGGTTACCGGAACCCCCCGGTAATTGTATGGGCCTTAATGGGCCATAGTGGAGAGAGAGAGAGAGAGAGAGAGAGGAGGCTAGGGCAGGCCGCGCACCCCCTCCCCCTTTGGTCCGAATTAGACTAGGAGGGGGGCGGCGCCTGTCGTGGTTCTAAGTCTGACAGTAGAATAGGGGGTAGGAATGGAGAGGCAAGATCCTAGCTATGGAGTAGTTGTATACGCAAGATGTTTACGAGTTCAGGCCCTTCTCTGAGGAAGTAACAGCCCTACGTCTCGGAGCCCGGAGGCGGTCGATCAGACATATGGCGTATGAGTTCTGGCGCGAACCCTTTACACCGAGGAGGGGTGGCTTATATAGAGTTCGCTGCACCCTCCAAATTTCGATTATGCAGGGATTAAGGTACATTAAGATTGGGGTTACTGTAACGCCCGGATAAAGTGCTATTATGACCATAAAAGCTACTTAATGACCGACCGTTTGTTTGCAGATCGACTTTAGATCTCTGGCGGTCAGTGGTTGGCTTCATGGTCGAAAGTGTCTTTAAGTCCGTCGAGTGGAACCCTTCCGTGTCGATCGAAGGTGTTTTCTTCTAGAGATGTCCTTGGGGAGGGTATCTTGGACAGGTCAATGACCCTACCCTAGGTACATGACTTCATCATTAGCCCCCGAATTGATCGAGGTTTGAGTGGGGAAGAAGTTGAACATACTTCTGACCCATTCTTGGGCTGCGAGTGTGTCTTGTTTTGGATAAATGAACTTAGGTGACGGCATCAACT
Source organism: Aegilops bicornis (assembly GCA_021605145.1). Classification (NCBI taxonomy): domain Eukaryota; kingdom Viridiplantae; phylum Streptophyta; class Magnoliopsida; order Poales; family Poaceae; genus Aegilops; species Aegilops bicornis. The sequence continues at coordinate 520,402,731 of CM038672.1, forward strand.
TCTTTTTCAGTCGGCTTGATCCATTCTTTGTATCCGTCGAGTGTGTTTTCCGTACTTGGAGAACTCTGAATGACAGGATGGAGGAAATCTTCTGTCTGATGATTTGCTCTGTGGCACGCGGATTTAGCGGGATTCAAATTTCGGGAAGCGAGCGGGGCGGAGGAGGCCGCAGTAATCGGATGGGATAAGACAGAGACGCCTAGATCTCCATGCCACCTTTTTCGCCACGTATCGTTCGGGCGACTGTTGCGGGATTTTAAAGGATCGCCCGGGCCTACCAGTCAGTCACTCAGAAGCAGCCTCATATAAGGCCCCGGACGGGGGTTTTTGAACAGTGTGCTCCCATTTTCTCCTCCCTTCCCCAGATTTATCCGCCGCGTCCGCCTCCATCTCAGCGCTGCTGCTTCGTGCACGTTTCGCCGGTGACAATGGTGAATGAGAAGACGACGGCTTCGGAGCGGGTGAAGAAGGCGATGGCGAAGGCGAAGGGAAGAGCGACCAGTCGGGGCGGATCTTCGTCAAGGGCTGGCTTGCCGCAGGGCTGGATCCGCTCGACGATCCGTGAGAAGGATCTTGACGACATGACCAATGAAGGACGGATCCCTCATGGATCAGCGCGGCTCCCGGGGAAGGAGTCGGAGCCGCAACCTCAGGAGGGTGAGTGTGTTCTCTTGGCCACCCATGTTGACCGCGGATTTTCTCTGCCGCCTCACCCTTTCTTTCGGGGATTTCGAACTTCTTTGGGGCACAACTTCACCACTTCACTCCCAACTCCATCGTGTATCTCGCTGCTTTCGTGTCTTTGTGCGAGAATTTCTTGGGTTGTCGGCCTCATTGGGGTCTTTTCAAGCACATTTTCACTTGTCGCTCCCAGACGGTGAAAAAGGCCAACCCGAGTGACGAGAGAAATCAAGTGATTCAGATGTGTGGGGGTCTTGGGGTTCAAATGAGAGGAAAAAGTTCAATTTCGGCCATGATCTTACCCGAAGTCGGTCCGTGGATGGCGATCGACTTGGTTCTCTTGCAAGGACCAGCCGACGCCTTGAGGCGATCATTGGACTGCCTACTTTTTCCATGGACCGAGTGAGCAAGCCATCCTCTTTGAAGGTGATCCCGGAAGAGAAGGCGCAGGTGAAGGTGTTGGTCGAATGCATTGTCCAGCTCATCCGAGACGGAGTGACTGGCATGGATCTCTTGGAGGTCTTCCTCCTCCGACGCATCCAACCGCTTCAAGCTCGACACCATCCAATGTGGTTGTACTCTGGCACTGACGACACCACTCGGATCCACTCAGAGGAGGTCGAGGACGCCATGATGGAAAGGTGTCTGGTGAGCATCACAGGAAACAAGGACAACCCTCGAGGAGCCAGGAGGATTCCTCCACTCGACCAGTCATACAAAGTAGACAAGGTCCATTCCTACATCTTTGACTGTGATCCCGCTTTCTCCATCTTGTTTGCTTAAAATCGGTCGACTAACTTTTGTCTTGTTTGTTGTCTTCCAGGCCACTACTGAGATGTACTCGATGCCCAACGGGGCGCAAGAGCAGGTCGAGGAGGAGGAGGGGAGCGGAGGTGAAAGTTAGGAGGAATGGCAATCTGATGGTGAGGAGGACGAAGATGACGACATCTCCGGTGAAGAGGAGGAGGAGGAAGAGGAGGAAGAAGTCGACCCTCCTCGCACGAAAAGGCGAACCAAGCTCACCCATGACCCCGCGGTCGAGCGTGGCAAGGCTACCATGCCTGTCGGGCGATCGGCAAGCGCCCTCGGACTACCTCTCCGCGCCCGGTGAAAAAAGCGCCGAAGCAACCCCGAGCGACGCCATCAAAGCCGACGAAGGATCTACCCAAGATGAGGATGGCTATTCCCACCATTTCCGGGTAACAGTAGAACTTGTGTTTTTTTTGTTTAGCATGGACATACTCTTGATCGACTTGTTGACTGATCAACTGATTTCAGAAATCTGTAGCGCTGCTACCTCCGAGACCTCAGCCAGGAATGGAGACCAGGAAATGGAAGATGCTGCCACCTCTAACCTTGGTACGATCTCTGTAGTTTCTCTTGTGGTCGATTGGACTTCCGTTTTTAACTTTGAATCTTTCCTGTAGTCCCACCTCATGTCATTGATCTCCCTGATGATGACGATGAGGCGCCGCTGAGGCGGAGGAGGACTAAAAGGCGCTTCTTTGCAAGATTTGCAGGTTGTATCGGTGCACGAGACGCTGGTTCATGAGGGTGGGAACATCACTGACTTACGTGTCTTTATTTGTGCTTGTACGAGTGTCCGACCTTCATCATCGAATGTTGATCCTCCCTCCCTTTTCGCCATACACCACGTCCCAGAAGACCAAGTGGGTGCTGCTAAGGAAGCTATACGCCAGGCGGGGATCATGATGGAGCACGTGAAGGTGGTCCGGGAAGCCAGCCAGGCGGCCTATGATGCTAGTTCAGCTCTTTAGAGCAACGTCCAGGTTAGTTGGTCACCACTTGTTCTGTTAGGATATGCTACCTGAAAACTCTTCTTTCTGAAGATCTTCGTATGTGTACACCCATTGGGTGTGTCGATTGAATTTTTGGATTGGTGGGGGCACGCTGAGTGCACCCACTAGATGTAGTCCCCGAGACTATGGTGGACTGCTGGCAGTCGACTATAGTCTTTATACTTTTAATTTCTTCGCTAACTTCTTCACTCGGTCTGGTCGGACCATGTTGAATGGAATCTTGGAACCGGTGGGGGCACGCTGAGTGCACCCACTGGGTGTAGTCCCCGAGACTATGGTCGACTGCTGGCAGTCGACTAAAGTCTGAAGAACTCTCTTTTTTTAGATCATGATGATACCGTGGCTGACTGCTGACAGTTAGCTATGGTTTAGGATCATAACCTTTTTGTCTCTTTCGGTCGACTGATCGAACCGAGTCGGTAAAACCAGTGGGGGCACGCTGAGTGCACCCACTGGGTGTAGTCCCCGAGACTACTGTTGAATATTTTGATTCGGCTGTAGTCTTAGAAACGCTACGATTTTTCTTAGTCACTCGGAAGCAACCTATCTTTGATGTCTGTCGATTGACTCTTCGCAGAAATCCTGCGAGCTTGTGGCTCGCTATACTGAATTGAAAAAAAACAGATCCAGCTCAACCTTGACTTGAAGCTTGCTCAGGAGAACTTGCAGAAGGCGAGAGACGAAGCAAAAGGTATGGCTGGTGAGAACTTGATGACTGTCTTTATCTTTCTGCCCATTCCTAATTCTGATCTCATTGTCATTTTGCAGATAAAATGGAGGAGGCTCAAGAAAAAGGACCATGACCTTGCCGAGAGCGGAAGCGGCTTTGGACAATACAAAGCTCGCGGAAGAAAAAGCGGCTTCGATCGGTAAACTTGAAGAAGAGAACGCCAATCTGAAAGCTGCTCTCGGCGCGCCAACAAGGAGGTTAGCCAACCAAGAATGACAAGATAGCTCGAGTGACAAGGTCGGGCGAATCAAGGGAAGAGGAACGATCTGGAGGCTTATCTGGGAGGGCTCGCCAAGAAGTTATTCCTCATGCTTGAAGGTAATCCCTCCTATCCGATCGACTTGTTATCACCGACTCATCATAGAACCATTAGCTTGAACTCGAGTTGCGTTCTACAGAGTGCACTCGCCGAACTTGAGGAGGAGACTAGTCGAGTGGAGACAAGCCTGGACCCCATTAACTCTCCTGTGAAGGATGAAGCCGCTATGAACGTGCTCCGACTGGAGTCTCGTGTTGCTGGTGTGGTGTACTACCTCGCTCGACTGAAGGTTGCGGTGTCGCGAATCGACTCGACACTCTCGCCAGGCGAGACGCTTCAAAATGACCTCGAGTCTTTAATGACTTGACTGAATGACGTTCCAAGTCGAGTGCAGGAATGGAAAAAGTCTTCTGCCAGGTGTGATGCCGATGTTGCTCGTCACGGTCCGTGTTCACTGCAAGGAGGCGCGAGAGGAAAAGCTGGCGTCCATCAAATTTGCCAATACCAAGAAGTATGACTTCCAATCTTTCATGGAGACTTTCATTGCTGCTGCCACCCGGATTGCTGACGGAATCGACCTGGACCAGTTTGTCGCGCCTTCCAGTCCTCCACCTGAGGAGTAAAAAACTTTTATGCTTCGTCTTAAACTTGCCTCGGAAAGCCGAGTGGTTTTGTAATCGATAAACTTTAACAGGTTTGGCCTTTGAGCACTTCGAATCCGTGGGATGTTATCCGAACTTGGCTTATCATCGAATATGCTTTCATTTGCCTTCGAGCGAACTTTGTTCTTCACTCGGAATATACTTCAGTGCTTGAGATGCAGCTCTGAGGTGAAAAATCCAGTCCACCTACACTTCATCATTCTTGTAGGTAGGGATGGAGCACAGATTGCAGTCGAACTACGTCCTTGCGGATCGGGATGGAGTGCTCGTTGTACTTGTGGCATAGCTCGGAAGGAGAAGGTAGCAGTCGACCTGCACCTCTCCGTCCTTGCGGATCGGAATGGAGCGCACGTTGTACTTGTGGCGTAGCTCCGAAGGGGAAGGTAATAGTCGACCTGCACCTCGTCGTCCTTGCGGATCGGAACGGAGCGCACGTTGTACTTGTGGCGCAGCTCTGAAGGAGAAGGGTAGCAGTCGACCTGCACCTCGTTGTCCTTGCGGATCGGAATGGATTTCATACTTAGGCGAGTACTCGGACTGCAGCTAAGCCTCCGAGTGGCGGGTTGCTCTCCACTCGGTAGTGTTTTTAAATACTTAGGCGAGTACTGGACTACAGCTAAGCCTCCAAGTGGGAGGGTTGCTCTCCACTTAGTAGGATTTTCAGATACTTAGGCGAGTACTGGACTGCAGCTAAGCCCCCGAGTGGGAGGTTCGCTCTCCACTCGGTAGGATTTTCAGATACTTAGGCGAGTACTGGACTGCAGCTAAGCCCCCGAGTGGGAGGTTCGCTCTCCACTCGGTAGGATTTTTCAAACTTAGGCAAGTACTGGACTGCAGCTAAGCCCCCGAGTGGGAGGTTTGCTCTCCACTCGGTAGGATTTTTCAAACTTAGGCAAGTACTGGACTGCAGCTAAGCCCCCGAGTGGGAGGTTTGCTCTCCACACGGTAGGATTTTTCAAACTTAGGCGAGTACTGGACTGCAGCTAAGCCTCCGAGTGGGAGGTTTGCTCTCCACTCGGTAGGATTTTTTGTGTCGTAGCTCTGAAGGAGAAGGCATCAGTCGACCTGCACCTCGTCGTCCTTGCAAAGCGCACATTGTATTAAATACTTAGGCGAGTACTTGGATCAGAAGCTAAGCCCCGAGTGGGAGGCTGGCTCACCACTCGGTAGGATTTTAAACACTTAGGCGAGTACTTGGACTGCAGCTAAGCCCTCGAGTGGGAGGTTGGCTCACCACTCGGTAGGATTTTTAAACACTTAGGCAAGTACTTGGACTGCAGCTAAGCCCCCGAGTGGGAGGCTGGCTCACCACTCGGTAGGATTTTCAAGTACTTAGGCGAAACGGATTGGCAACTAAGCCCCCGAGTGGGAGGCTGGCTCACCACTCGGTAGGGATTTTTTTTACAAACTTAGGCGAAACGGGTTCGCAGCTAAGCCACCCACTGGGGGGGGGGGTTCTCATGTAAACAAAAATTAATAACAATCACTGGGAAAATTATAACATTCTTGTCTTTGATAAACAAACTACAGAGGTACTTTTATTACATCTCATCCGAGTGAGTACTTAAGTATAAAAGGGGCGGAGCAGCTCCACATTCCAAGCTCGAGGCTCATCAATCTGGCGATCGACGTTGTAAAGATGGTATGCTCCATTGTGGAGAACTCGTGACGATGAAGGGACCTTCCCAAGTGGGAGCGAGCTTGTGTGGTTTCTGTTGATCCACTCGGAGGACCAAGTCTCCTTCTTGGAAGGCTCGACTCTTCACATTTCTAGCATGGAATCGATGCAAGTCCTGTTGATAGATAGTCGAGCGGATCAGGGCCATCTCTCTCTCCTCTTCTAGGAGGTCGACTGCATCTTGCCGGGCTTGTTCCGCTTCATCTTCAGAGTAGAGTTCGACTCAAGGTGCATTGTGAAGCAGGTCACTCGGCAGAACTGCTTCAGCTCCATAGACCAGAAAGAATGGAGATCTCCCAGTCGACCGATTAGGAGTGGTCCTCAATCCGCAAAGAAATGATGGAAGTTCGTCGACCCACGCTCCTGCTGCATGCTTGAGATCACGCATCAGCCGGGGTTTCAGTCCTTTGAGAATTAGACCGTTTGCTCGTTCTGCTTGTGCATTCGACTGGGGGTGAGCAACTAAAGCATAGTCGACTCGTGTGCCTTGAGAGGCGCAGAAGGCTTTGAATTTGTCGGAATCGAAGTTTGACCCATTGTCAATGATGATGCTATGCGGAACTCCATATCTGAATATCAACTCTATGATGAAACTGATAGGAGTGCACGCATCGAGATTCTTGATAGGCTTAGCTTCGATCCACTTAGTAAACTTGTCGACTGCCACTAGCAAGTGAGTGAAGCCGCTCCTGCCAGTTCTCAGTGGTCCGATCATATCCAATCCCCAAACAGCGAAGGGCCAGACGAGTGGAATGGTCTTCAAGGCTGAGGCGGGTTTGTGTGACATATTGGAATAGAACTGACATCCTTCACACTTGTCGACTATTTCCTTCGCCATTTCATTTGCTCTTGGCCAAGAAATCCCGCCGGTATGCTTTAGCCACAATGGTCTAAGAGGATGCATGATGACCACAGGTCCCCGAAAGTGGATATCATCAAGAATTATCTCGACCTTCTTCTCGGTGTTATACATTTCGGTGACTCGATCAAGGCTTTCTCTGTACAACCGTCCCTTGATCACAGTAAAGGCCTTGGATCGACGGACGATCTGTCGAGCCTCTTCTTCGTTCTCCGGGAGCTCTTTCCTTAGGATATACGCGATGTACGACACTGTCCGGTCGGGAGTGATGACCACGACTTCCTTGATCAGGTCGACCACAGCTGGGACCTCAACTTCAGTCGGATCAGTGACACTTTTTGGCTGTGGGGCTTCTTTGGTGAAAGGATCCTCTTGAACTGACGGTGTGTGGATGTGCTCCAAAAACACATTACTGGGAATGGCTTCCCTCTTGGACCCTATTTTCGCCAAGTCATCAGCAGCTTGATTTTTTAGTCGGGGTATATGATAAAGCTCTAAACCCTCGAATTTCTTCTCTAGCTTTCTCACTGCATTGCAGTAACCAGTCATGGCTGGACTTTTGACGTCCCACTCCTTCATCACTTGATTAACCACCAGATCTGAGTCGCCATAGACCATGAGGCGATGGACGCTGAGTGAAATGGCCATAGCAACCTATACAAAAGTGCTTCGTATTCTGCTTCATTGTTGGAAGAATCAAAGTGGATCTGGAGCACATATCTGAGCTTATCTCCTCGGGGGAAACCAACACTACCCCAAAGATCGAACCATTCAGCATCTTGGAACCATCAAAGAACATGGTCCAAAGGTTCGAGTGAACTTGAGTCGGTAGTTGCTGTTCAATCCTCTCGGCGATGAAATCTGCTACTGCTTGGGACTTGATGGCTTTCTTTGCCTCAAACTTGAAATCAAGGGGAAGGAGCTCAATCGCCCATTTCGCCACTCGATCAGTTGCATCTCTGTTGTGCAGAATCTCTGACAATGGGGCGTCGCTGATGACTGTAATGGAATGGTCAGAGAAGTAATGAGCAACCTTCTTCGTGGTCATATACCTCTCATAAACAAGCTTACGATAATGAGGTATCTTTGCTTTGATGGGGTCAATACTTGGTAAAAATAATATACCGGGCGCTGAACTTTGAAGGCTTTTCCTCTTCTTCCCGCCGACCGTAAGTATCTTGTCGATTTACGACTTGTCCTGTTGCTACAATGTAAAGCAGCAAAGGCTCTTTGCTGATTGGGGCAGCAAGCACCGGCTGGGTGGAGAGCAGAGCTTTTAGCTCTACAAATGCTGCATCAGCTTTGGGAGTCCACTCGAACTTGTCTGACTTCTTCATCAGTCAGTAAAGATGCAATGCCTTTCCACCGAGACGAGAGATGAATCGACTTAAAGCGGCCAAGCATCCAGTAAGCTTCTGGACATCGTGCACATGCACAGGGCGTTTCATTCGGAGTATAGTACAAACTTTTTCTGGGTTGGCGTCGATTCCTTGTTCGGAAATGAGAAAACCGAGTAACTTTCCCCAGGAACTCCGAATGTGCACTTTGATGGATTAAGCTTGATATCATACCTCCTGAGATTGGCAAATGTTTCATCAAGGTCAGTCAACAGGTCGGAACCTTTCCGTGATTTGACCACAATACCATCCATGTATGCTTCCACATTCCGACTGATTTGAGTGAGCAAACACTTCTGAATCATCCTCATGAACGTGGCTCCGACATTCTTGAGGCCGAATGGCATGGTGACATAGCGTATAGCACCCGAATGGATTGATGAAAGCTGTTTTGATCTCGTAGTGTACTTACAGACGGATCTGATGGTAACCGGAATAGGCGCCTAAAAAGACAACCGCTCACATCCCGCAGTCGAGTCGACTATTTGGTCGATGCGGGGGAGAGGAAAATGATCTTTCAGGCAGGCCTGATTGATATGTTTGAAGTCGATGCACATGCGAAGTGACTTGTCCTTCTTGGGGACCATGACAACATTGGCGAGCCACTCGGAGTGGTAAATCTCTTGGATAAACTCTGCTGCTAAGAGCCGAGCCACCTCCTCGCCAATGGCCTTTCTCTTCTTTACGGCGGACCGTCGAAGATGTTCTTTGACATGTTTAACTTTTGGGTCGACTCGTAGACAATGCTCAGCCAGCCCCCTGGGAACACCCGGCATGTCAGCAGGCTTCCATGCGAAGATGTCCCAGTTCTCACGGAGGAACTGGATGAGCGCTTCTTCCTATTTGGAGTCGAGTGTTGTTGAGATATGGGTCGGAGCAGCATTGGGGTCGGTCGGATGAATGTGAGTCGGTTTCGCCTCACCGGACGCATCAAGTGTTGATTCCAGAAGCGGGCTTCTTGGCTCGCAACAAATCACTCGGGTCTGCAGTTTTCTGGTATTCTTGCAGCTCTACCACTGCCATCTGAGCATCAGCGATCTTAGAGCCTTTTTGAAAACTCTCTTCTGCTTTCTTCCGATTGCCAATGATAGTGATCACACCTTTGGGACCTGGCATCTTCAGTTTGAGGTATACATAACATGGTCGAGCCATGAAACATGCATACGCCGGCCTTCCCAGAATAGCGTGATAAGCACTCTGGAAATCCACGACCTCAAAGGTCAACTTTTCTGCATTTAAAATTCTTTGAATCACCAAAACCACATCGAGAGCAATTTGGCCGAGTGACTCAGCCTTCTTTACAGGAATGACTCCATGCAAGCTCATGTTCTTTGGTCTTTGAGTCTGGACATCGGAATGCCCATCTCTTTCAACGTCTCTGCATACAAGATGTTCAAAGCATCGCCACCATCCATCAAAACTTTAGTTAATCGAGTGCCTTCGACGACTGGGTCGACCACCAAAGCTTGCCTCCCAGGGGTGGCTATGTGCGTTGGGTGATCAGACTGGTCGAACGTGATGGCGGTCTGAGACCATTTCAAATAATTGGGTGTCGCTGGAGCGACCATATTCACTTCTCAGTTGATAACTTTCAATCGACTTTTTGCTTTCAACGTCGGCCAAAAATCATCGTGGTGGAATTGACCGGGGTATCCACCATCACTATCTTCCTTGTCCTCAACTTTGTCCGACTCCTTTTCCTTATCCTTGGGCTGCTTCCCTGAACTGCTGAATCAAGAGCCGACATCGCCGAAAGTGGTATGCTTTGGGTAAATGAGTTTACCCTCTTCATCTTTCTTCGTGTGAATGTGACATGGCAAGTCCAATACATCATTTCCATCTTGGTCTTTCACCTTTTTGGGGTTCCAAGGCCCCTTGGGTTTCCCCTTGAACTTTCCTGGAGTTACGACCAAGGCTTCTCCAGGAGCAACTGGCTCGGCTTTCCGCTTCTGCTTCCGATTGGAGTTCCCTCCCCCGGCTTCATTAGCGGTTGACTTGTACTTTCCACTCCGGAGCCGATCCTCTTCTTCACCATTGGCATACTTGGTGGCAATCTCCATCATTCGACTCAGGGTCATGTCTCCGGTCCGACCGAATTTCAAACTTAGCTCTCTGTTCTTAACGCCTTCCTTGAAGGCACATACTGCTTGGTGAACAGATACATTTTCTACCATGTAATGTAAAGTAATCCACCTGTGGATGTAATCCCTTAGAGTCTCATTCGACTTTTGCACACAAGATTGCAGTTCTGTGAACCCTGCTGGTCGCTTGCAAGTTCCTTCGAATGTTCTGACAAACACTTTCGGCAGATCTTCCCAAGTGTAAATGCTGTTGGGTGCCAACCGATTCAGCCATGCTCGCCGAGCCCTCCAACATAAGAGGTAGGTGTTTCATGGCCACCTCATCATTGCCGCCGCTAATCTGAACAGCCACTCGGTAGTCCTCAAGCGAAGTATCAGGCTTGGACTCACCGGTGAACTTATCGACTCAGTCGCCAACCCTGAAGTTGGGAGGAATCACCGCGTACTGGCCCGATGGCTCTGCTAAAACACTCTGGTCCTGAGACGTGAACTCTGCTGCTGGTGGGCACATCTCTGTCATGGCCTTCTCGGTGAGCTCTGTTCCTATCGACCAAACCTTGAACGATTATGGATCTCGCATCAAAGCCTGGTTCTCTGGGGTCGACTGGAATCCTTCGCCCAACACCGCGTCTTGGGCGTCATTATCCTCATTGTCGAGGAGCGATGATCCACCCCTTGGGATGGGTGGGCACTTTCGGCGTCGATCATTGCGATCGAATCGGTGCTCATACTGCCACGGCTCTTGTATCGATCATCACGCCGCCCCCACGTTCCTCACGCCGGGGCGATCTCGACTATGGGTCGATCGACTGAATTCGCAGCCGACATATCTGCTGTGAATCCTATTCCGCGGATCGCGATACGGCTGAATTTTGATCTCCGCTGCGTGAGTAAATCTTCGATCCAGAGCAAACCTCTACCCGCCTCTGACTGGGAAGGCTGAATCGATTCTGCTATACGGGCCGCAGCTGCTAGATTCTGAATCATAGTTCGATATACCTGAGTCGGTTGTGGAAAGAGTTGACATCGACTGGAGTCTGGAACCCATTGCCGCGCGTGCTCGTCGAGTACTCCCTGGAGGTTCTCCAGTCGAGTGCGCTCAGCCAGGTTGGCCAAGCGCACGTCCTCTAAGGCACGAGCCTCGGGGGTTTCTTCAATGATAGGAGTGTGTAACACATCCATGTTCCGGCGGCGAAGTTCTTCCCTCTGCAGCGAAGTGAGGGGCTCGGGTTGATACTCTTCGTGAACCTGCGCTGGATCGCCTCCGCCGTCACCTCCGTCGGTGAGGGGGAAACCAGGAGGACTGCGTGGTCCATCGACCATCAGAACCTCCGCCGCTGGATCACTGATGTCGCACTCGGATGCAGTCTCTACGGAGCTAGTCGACAGATCGAACAGGCCGTAGAGAGATTCATCGGGCTCGATCGCCGCGACTTGGGGAGTGGCCGACTGGCGGGCCACCGCGTGCCTCACCCACCGCTGAAGCCTTGACCGACCAGAGCGCTTGCACTGGCGGGAGACTGGGAGGGAGGACGGCACACGAGCCGACCGATATTGGGTCGACGGTTGCCGCAGGAGGACGCCGCGGACGCACGCCTGAAGTCACGTTGCCCGCCAGACGGGAGCGTGTCGACGTCGACTGGAGCCTCCTGAAGCCAAGCAGAGTCGTCGGCGATGAACGTTAGCGCGCCGAGACGGATCTCACGGCCCTCAACCAAAACTCCACCAGAAACCATGATGAAGGAAATCAGAAAAATCCCAACTTCTCCAATAAATCGCTAAGACACTATCGGATTTCGGGTTCCGGCAGACCCTCTAGGTTCGAACTCTGGGGTGCACGCGGAGATCTCACCCCCTACCAACCTGCACCTCGTCGCCTCGCAAGGATCTAAACTACACCAAGAGCAACACAAGGGACACAATGCTTATACTGGTTCGAGCCACCATTGTGGTGTAATACCCTACTCCAGTGTGTGGTGTGGTGGATTGCCTCAGGGGCTGATGATGAACAATACAAGGAAGAACAACCTCGCGAGGGTCTGTTCTTGGCCGGTGCGACGGACTGCTAGGGGGAGTTCGGTCGCTCTCTCTCTCTCTCTCTCGATTGCTTGATCTCTAACTCTGTTCTCGATTCCGGGATCCCCTTACCCTGTGGGTGACTGGTCCTATTTATAGGCAAAGGCCCTGGGCCTCTTCCCAAATATTGAGCGGGAAGGGCGCCAACAATTGGCCATTTTGAAGGGGAACATCTAGTTCACTTATCCTGACTAAAGTTGGTCCTCGCCTGTCAAAGGCTCTGACGATGACGCCGGCTTGGGCTCCACGATGACCTCCTTCCTGCCATTGTGTTGGTCTTGGTCTTGTTGCACCGAAATGGTTGCCTTTGCTTGATGCTCTCGCCTGCGCTTGCCTCCTTTGCACCAAAGAGGAAATGAGGACACTGCGCGGGCTGGCGCCCTCGGTCGTCATGGCTTGCGTCATGGGCACCTCGTGAGCTACCCCGTCTTGATCTCTCCGCCTCCTCGAGAGCCAGCCTGACGAGGCCGTGCCTGAGGAAGCTTCCTGTTGTCCTCCCCGCGAGGCTTGGCCCCTCGCGAGGGTCTTGAGCTTGTGCTGATGAAGACGGGCCGTACTGGGCCACCCCTTGAGCCACGCCAGCAGTCAGCAGTGAGCAAGTCTGGGTACCCCATTCCCGAGAATGCCGACAAGAGCCCCGGGCCCAAGGCGCGCTGGACTTGGCTTAGCAGAAGCGAAGGGGCAGTGCGCCACGGGCCCCTAACAACTCAACCTTGGGCACCGCGTGGCGGTTGATTGGATGTGGGCGGCTCTGCTTCCCCACGATGCCTCGGCGGCTACACGAATTGACAAGAGAGCGGTACCTTCTCTAGGCTTTACTTCCTTTGCCCTCTCCAGTCATTGCCCAGATCCCCTTTCTTGCGCCTATCCTTCCTGCTTCCGAAATCTCCAGATCTACTTCGACCGCGTGCCCTAGGAAGATATGGCGCCTCGCCAGATCCCAGCCGAAGCTTGGTACTCGCCTGCTTTGGACTCCCCTAACGTGTCAGAGAAGAGCCTTGCCCGGGCGCGCCAGATGGTGGCAGCGCAAGGCAACGATGGGGCAGCGGTGCTCAGGGCTGGCTCCGCCCTTCCTGAGGACCAAGGAAGCACCTTCCATCCGCTCTTCGTGAGCGCCATTGCCGCCGGTCTGGTGCCTCCCTTTTCTGAGTTCTTCTTTTCTGGCCTCCACCATTACAAACTGCAAGCTTTGCACCTCCACCCCAACTCTATTCTTCTCCTGGCGATCTTTGCCTACTATCGCGAGGCTCATGTCGGGGTGCAGCCCTCAATGGCCTTGCTGCGCCACTACTTCTACCTCCGGGCCTCCCGCAGCCCCATCACCGCGTGCGCGAGCTTTGTCGCGTACGGCAGCTCCAACGCCATCTCGAAGCCCGGGAAGAGGATTGAAGGCTTCAGGAGCAAGTGGGTCATGGTAGATGCTGGGCGCATCCATCCTCGGCTGATTCTGCCCATGGAGCAGCCCACGCCCATCGACGATTGGTCTCGTGCGGAACTCCTGGACCCCCGCGCGAAGCCAGTGCTGGAGAAGATGAATGCGGACCTGTGGCCGGGCAACATGGCGATGGCGACGGTTGACCGGGCGCCGCTTCCCGAGGGAGTTCTGGAGCATTGGGTGGCCCTGCTTCCAAGATTGCTCATTGTGGAGGCCTCGCCGAGCCCCGTAGTCTTGGCCGACGAAGATCTGGCCGCGGTCCTCCAATCTTTTGTCGAGGGAGACGGGCGGGCCGAGGGCGCCTCCTGCACTGTTCCTTCGAGATGATTGGGAGCAGGTGGTGGACTCCATGCCCACTTTCAACGGGACGGGCTCAGCCCGCGGAGGTTCCCGAGGACCCGGGCGGCCCCTGGCGGCGACGATGAACGTGTCCTCCGGGCGACTCCAGCAGAGAGGAGGAAGAAAAGGAGCGGGGAGAGGGGCCCGACTCCGAGGCGACCGACGGGGAGTCGAGAGCGCCCCTCCCCCGGCGCAGGTCCCGCGCTCTCCGCCTCTTGCCGGACGACGATGTGGATGGCGATGAGCGGGGCGGCAAGAGCTTGCCCCTGACCCCGAAGAAGGACATGACGGGGCTGGTCCCCCACGGCTCTGCCCCGGCTCCGACGCGATCTGCAGACGCGCCTCCTGCTCCCGAGCCTCTTGTGGCTGATCCCTACAGCCTGCTCTCGGGCTTCAAGTTCGGTCGGAGGTTGCTCGAGCCCGCGAGCGATGACCAGTAAGTGCTTGATTCTTGTTTTATTTCTTGCTTTGTCGCTAAGGCTTGATATCTGTATTCCTTGGCTAGGCTGTCACCTGCGGCGAAGAAGCTGAAGGGAGCTCCTGAGGCTTCGTCCGGGGCAGTGCCTCCGTCCGCGAAAGAAGGTGATGGCAAGACACGGGCCTCTCATGCCTGGTCATCCTCGTGAGGCCTGGCGGAGCTAGCTGGGGCGAGCTCAGCCCCCATGGCCCAAGCGACTCCCGAGGTATCCTTGCCTGATGCCACTGCCGCAGTCGTCGGGGCGCAGAAGGTCCCGTCTCATGATGCTGTGATTACGCTGCCGTCCTCTCCTCCTACTCCGCCAACTGTTGTCTCTCCGACTCCTCCTACTGTCCTGGATCGTGCCGCCGCCTGAATCGACCGGCCAAGGCGTAAGATCTTCTCGGGCGCCGACTCGCTTGGTGGCCGGACGCTTGAGCCGCCTCCGCTGGGTTCGCCTGACATGCTGATTCGAGCGGCGCTGGTTCAGGCCGCGACGGCTTATGCACGAGGAGAAACAGGCCAGTTTTGGGGCAAAGGCCGCCATGACGCCGCTTTGGGGAAGTAGCCGATGTCCCGAGGTCGCCGAAAAGGCGCTGGAGAGCGAGCAGTGGGGCTCAGGCGACCAGCTTGCCAAGCAGGCCCGCGATCGCCAAGAGAAGGAGGAAGACATGAAGGCTCGTGAGGCAGCCGCCAAGGACCGGGATGCCAAGCTTGACGAGCGCTGTGGCCGCTTGGGTGTGCTGGAGCAGGAGTTGGAGGCGAAGAGGATCGAGCTGGATGGCAAGGCGCGGGTCCTCGCCGAGGACCGCGTGGCCTTCGCGGAGCTGGAGGCGAAGGCTCACACCTTGCTGAGGTCGCGACGACAGCCGTTCGAAAGCCTGGCCGCCGGGCGCCGAGGACGGCCCTCGCAAGCTGCTTCCCTTCCTGGTCCGCGCTTGAAGATGTTACCTTGGCCTCGGTCCCACGGCCGAGGCCGAGGCGCGTGTCCTGTCTTTCGCGGTACCGACGCGTCTTCACCCACGCCTACCTTTCGCGACCCGGCGCCGACCTCGACAAATTGTTGGAGCCCGTGAGCGGCGAGCTTGCCGCTGCCGCTGCTGAGGCCGTGAAGGGTCGAGCGGAGGCTCTGCTGGCGAAGTTTCGGGCCTTCAGCACCAAGCCGAAGCGAGGCGCTGCCGATCCTGAGGCTTCACGAGGCGAACCCGCCCAGCGCAGCTCCGCCGCCAGCGACGGTGCTGCCAACAAGTGACTCCTTTGTGGCTCATGTCCTGCTTTCAGCTCCTGCAACATGCATCATGCCTCGTGGAGGCGTTTAAACTTCATGCGTTATGCCAGGAAAACAGTTATGGACTTTAATATTTTCTTTTGGATTCCTTGAGATTTGCACTTTTCCTTCCTACTTTCTTATGTTCTACGCCGGCAGAGCCCAGCCCCGCGCATACCTCAGCCGCCGTTAGCCCCAACCGGAAACCAGGACAGGACCAAGGGGTGAGGGGCTACGTGACAAGTTAGGCTCCTGAGTCGCGATGCTCGAGAGTCCCCTCATGCATTTAACAGCAAGTAGGGAGGTGAGATGTATGGGTGAATTTACCATTCTACGTCTGCAGAGCCCGGCCCGCCGCATACCTCAACCGCCGTTAGCCTTTCGGAACTAAGGGGTGAGGGGCTACGTGACCAGTTAGGCTCCTGAGTCGCGATGCTCAGGAGTCCCCTTGACGTTCAAACAGCCTTCGTACCTTGGCTCCGCTCGGGGAGGGACGTGCGACGAACCAGACCCAAGGGGCCTGGCAGGGTGGCGTGCGTCTGGGCGTGACCCAGGCGTAGCCCCCGTGCCCAGCCCCCTCGCGCGGCACTCCCATGGGGAGGCGTTACGATGAGGCCAGACATTGAGCTCTGGGCTCCCTGAGGTTGATGCGGCCGGGGGCCACCCTCAGTTGTTTATCACCAGCGCGGAGCATAGCGCTTCCATATGTGTATGGGCATAGCCGCTCCTCGGTAGTGTTGTCAGCCAGCGCGGAGCATGGTGCTTCCACTGGTGCGTGGGAGGGGGCTCCCCTCCGGGAGGAGCCCCCGGGGCATGTACAGCCCCGCCCTGGCACGTGGCTGGCATGGTAGGGCCTGAGGAGGTGTATCCGTGCACCCGTGAGCCAGTGCGGGACCCACGGGGCCCTACCTCAAGGCGGGTTGCGCCTGGCACTGGGCCTTAACTTGTGATGTGTTCCTACAAATTTGGTTAGATGTCGACGCTCTACGTCCTCGGATCCCGGCCCTCGAGCGGGTCTCAGCCGACGCTGGTATGCTGTGTCACGATGCCGTGGACAAGGCCCGGGTGAGGGCCTGAGAGCCAAAGAGAGCCCATGAGTCGCGATGCTCGTGTACCCCCTTTAACGTGCAAGCGCCGACATGAAGGAAGAAGGGGTGCCGTGGACAGCACCAAATAACAATCATGATGTGTCAAACGCACAACCCTAATAAACACAAGAGGGGTACATGCTACCTGGTCTCGCCCGAGTGGCTTGGGATGATGCAGCCCGAGGGGCGCCCAATAAAGTAAGCTAGGAACATGAAGCAAAGGGATACACGCCGCAGGACGAACCCACGCGGCTCGGGAGTGATGCAGCCACTGGGGCGCTCCACCTGAAAATGAAACTCGAAGGATGTCACCTGATGACGTTGAAGACGAAGGGATGCTGAAGTAGCGGACATCGTGGGCTGCGGAAGCCGATCTTCACGAGCCCCCAGGCCCAGGAGCCTCGGGAGGCTCTGGAGGCGCTGGTGGCTCCTTGCGGGCTATCTCCATCTCCACCAGGACTGCGAAACGCCTGGCCTCTTGAGCCTCCAGGATGCTCCTCATGAGGCGCCGGGCGCTGCAGCAGCGTGCCGGGCACGCCGTAAGGCATGCGAACATAGCTGTGTGGTGGACCTTCACAGAGCCCCACG
This sequence comes from Aegilops bicornis, assembly GCA_021605145.1. NCBI lineage: Eukaryota > Viridiplantae > Streptophyta > Magnoliopsida > Poales > Poaceae > Aegilops > Aegilops bicornis. The sequence goes on from CM038672.1 coordinate 520,420,148, forward strand.
CGTGTGGGCCAGAGGCGCTCCTAAGAGGCGGCTCGGTTGAGCCCTGGTATGTCGATGCAGACGCGCAGCCCACCATCCTCGCCTGGATGGTGAGCTACGGCGGGTAAGTGGCGGCTGCCACTCATGACTCTTGACTCCTACAGCTCCTGAATGATCTGGCTGACGAACTCCTGAGGGTTTGGCCTTCCTTGCCTTGCTCCTTCCTGAGGGAAACATGCTTTGAAACATGCCTCCAAGTGGTGCCCAAGCGCCTCCCTCGTGATCTTGGCAAGGTCGATGGCCCTCCAGGAGAGAAGCCCTGAGCCTTGCTCGAGGAGGGCGCCGGGCGCGCCTTCCTATGCGACAGAAGGAGGTGCCCCCTGAACAGGCGCGGACCCTGAGGGGCCTGCCTCCCGAGGGGCCGGGCCAGGCGATGTCTTCTTCTTGGGAGCAGCCTCGGGGATCCTCCCGCTCCTGCGATCTGGGTCTTCAAGTGACGCGGCTTGAAAAGCTCGCCTCAGGAGCACATCAAGGCTCTCTCTACACAAGGCACCGTGATGACTCCACCGCTTCCTGGCATCTTGAGGACATTGTAGCCGTGATGAGTCACGGCCATGAATTTGGCCAGAGCTGGGTACCCGAGGATGGCATTGTATGGCAAGCAAATGTGGGCGACGCTAAGTCAATGAGCTCGGTGCAGTAGTTGTCGCTACCGAAGGTGACAGGGAGGCGGACCTTCCTAATCGGAACTGTGGAGCCATCGGTGACTCCGGAGAAAGGCTTGGTTGGTGAAGCTGATTGTAAGGCACTTGGAGATTGTTGAATGTCTCTACGGACAGGACATTGAGCCCCGCTCCGCCATCGATGAGGGTCCCGTGACTTGCACGTTCTCGATGATTGGGGAACAAAGCATCGAGGACTCCGGTGGCTGCGCAAGACTTGAGCTGATCCACTGAGCTGAACGTGATGGCGCACGCCGACCACGTGAGAGGGCGCGTGGCTTCGAGCTTGGGAGGACTGCATTCACTTCGTGGGCGAACTGCTTGAAGATGCGCCTGAGAGGTCGGGCTTGAGCTCCGCCAGATGCAAGCGATTATGCTGCGGCTCCTGGAAGCCCCCAACCCCCTCGTCCTGATGATGGTCGTCGTTTCTCCTTGGCTGCGGTGGCAGAGGAGGGAGGCCTGCGTTGCCTTGTGGGCGATCCTCGCGAGGCTGATCCCTCCAGCCTCCCTCGCGAGGCTAATCCTGCCAGCGGTCCTCGCGAGGTCGGTCGCACCACCCTTGGCGAGGGCCACGGTCTTCCCAGCGTCCTGTGTTTCTTCCTCCTCCTCGGTCGTAGCCTTGATCACTGCGGTCGGGGCGTCGACCGATTCACCCTTCTCGCACGGCTCTGAGCTCTTGACACTCGTTGGTGTTGTGGGTGTGGAGGTCGTGGTACACGCAATACCGGCTGCCCTTGGAAGACTCAGGCTGATCCCTGCCTCGCTTGGTGTCTTGTTCTGCCGCGAGCACGGCAGCTCCCTTGCGCTTCACGTCCTTGACCTTGGGCTTCTTCTCTTCTGGGTCTACAGCTGGTAGCTCGAGGAGGGAAAGGCGTCCTTCCTCAGCCCTGGCGCACTTGGTCGCCAAGTTGAACAGCTCCAAGGACGTGCACAGGTCTTCATGCATCGCCAGCTCCTCCTTCAGCTTGACGCCACGCACACACCGCCGGAGAAGGCTAAGATGATGGCCTCCTCGGTCACCTTGGGAATCTTGAGGTGTGCGTTGTTGAAGCGCCGGATGTACATCCGCAGGTCTCTCCGGATGTCGCTTGATGCGGCGCATGTCACCACGGCAGGAGGCCGGGTCGCGAGTGCCTTGGAAGTTGGCGATGAAGCGGGTGCGCATCTCGCCCAAGGAGGAGATCGTGCCAGAGCCGTGTTCAGAGCCAAAAGGGCACCATCTTTGAGCGCCATGGGAAACCAGTTCGCCATGACCTTCTCGTCCCCGTTGGCGTCTTCGATGCCCAGCTCGTAGAGCTTGAGGAACTCCGTGGGGTCGGCCGTGCCGTCGTAGCGAGGGGGCAGGTCTGGCTTGAACTTGCCGGGCCACGCGACGCTGCGTAGCTCGGCGGTGAAGGCGCGACAGCCTGCAGTGGCCACGGGAGGCCATTGGTGATGAAGGGCTTGGTCTTGCGGGTCCCCGTGCACTGCCGCTGGGAGCAGCGCGGGGTCTTGGCCTGCCGGAGCAGGAGCGCGGTCGTGACGGGCCGATGCAGGGAGCACTCAGGCAGCTTCTTGGGGGCGAGGGACCTCTTGACAGCTCTGCTCTTGCTGCGCTGGTGCCGGACGGAGTGGGTTCCGCCCAGGGGCCACGCGCCTTGGGGCCAAGGCGCCTTCTTAAGGGGGAGGCGGCTAAGGCGCCCCCGGAGCTTCATTGCCCACGCAAGGCGGGGCGTGGTGCAGTGAGAAGGACGGCGCGGGGGAGCCCCCTGCAGCGCGGACGAGCTTGGCGATGCGGTCGAGCCACTCCTCGTAGACGTCGTCGACGGGGCGGTAGCGTAGGAGCTCGTTTGCCGCGATGAACGTGGCTCGAGCCTCCATTGGCGCGCGGAGCGCGCGAGACGAAGAACCAGATGGGGTGAGCGAGGGAGTAGCGGTGCAGCCGTCTCGCCTCACGGATGGATGCTGTGATGACGCTTGCTGCCCGTTCCTCGCCGGGCCGGTGGCGGCGCGTTGACGGTGAGACGGAACGGCGGGGCTTCACGACGGGGGCTGCCTGGGCGACGCTGGTAGCGAGATGCCTGATGCCGCGCTGGCCCGACGAAGCGCCCGACATGGATGCGAGGGGCGGCGAAGAACAGGCGTTGAAGGCGGATTCGGCGCACTCTACCGGCACGCCAAATGTCGGATTTTCGGGTTCCGCAGACCCTCTAGGTTCGAACTGGGTGCACGCGGAGATCTCACCCCCTACCAACCTGCACCTCGTCGCCTCGCAAGGATCTAAACTACACCAAGAGCAACACAAGGGAAACAATGCTTATACTGGTTCGGGCCACCATTGTGGTGTAGTACCCTACTCCAGTGTGTGGTGTGTTGTATTGCCTCAGGGGCTGATGATGAACAATACAAGGAAGAATAGCCTCGCGAGGGTATGTTCTTGGCCGGTGCGACGAACTGCTAGGGGGAGTTCGGTCGCTCGCTCTCTCTCTCTCTCTCTCTCTCTCTCTCGATTGCTTGATCTCTAACTCTGCTCTCGATTCCGGGATCCCCTTACCCTATGGGTGGCTGGTCCTATTTATAGGCAAAGGCCCTGGGCCTCTTCCCAAATATTGAGCGGGAAGGGCACTAATAATTGGCCATTTTGAATGGGAACATCTAGTACACTTATCTTGACTAAAGTTGGTCCTCGCCTGTCAAAGGCTCTGACGATGACGCCGGCTTGGGCTCCACGATGACCTCCTTCCTGCCGTTGTGTTGGTCTTGGTCTTGGTGCACCGAAATGGTTGCCTTTGCTTGATGCTCTCGCCTGCGCTTGCCTCCTTTGCACCAAAGAGGAAATGAGGACACTGCGCGGGCTGGCGCCCTCGGTCGTCATGGCTTGCGTCACGGGCACCTCATGAGGTACCCTGCCTTGATCTCTCCGCCTCCTCGCGAGCCAGCCTGACGAGGCCGTGCCTGAGGAAGCTTCACGTCAGCCCGCCTCATGAGGCTTGGCCCCTCGCGAGGGTCTTGAGCTTGTGCCGATGAAGATGGGTCGTACTGGGCCACCCCTTGAGCCACGCCGTAGGCCGCAGGCAGGCAAGTCTGGGTACCCCCGTTCCCAGAACACCGACAGACACCGGCCCCACGGTGGGCGCCAACTGACGTGGTTCTAAGTCTGACAGTAGAATAGGGGGGTAGGAATGGAGAGGCAAGATCCTAGCTATGGAGTAGTTGTATACGCAAGATGTTTACGAGTTCAGGCCCTTCTCGGAGGAAGTAACAGCCCCACGCCCCGGAGCCCGAGGCGGTCGATCAGTATTATGACATGAGTTATAGGGGTGCGAACCCTTTACACTGAGGAGGGGGGTGGCTTATATAGAGTTTGCCAGACCCATCCAGCCCTCAGTTTTGCAGGAATTAAGGTACATTAAGATCGGGGGTTACTGGTAACGCCCCAAATAAAGTGCTATGATGACCATAAAAGCTACTTAATGACCGACTGTTTGTTTGCAGACTGACTTTAGATCTCCTGGCGGTCGAGTGGTTGGCTTCATGGTCGAGTGTCTTTAAGTCCGTCGAGTGGAACCCTTCCAGGTCGACTGAAAGGTGTTTTCTTCTAGAGATGTCCTTGGGTAGGGTATCTTGGACAGGTCCATGACCCTACCCTAGGTACATGACTTCATCATTGCCCCCTTTCCTTCCTCCCTCTCTCCCCTTCCTTCTCTCCTAGTCCAACTAGGGAAGGGGGGGGGGTCCTACTCCCGGTGGGAGTAGGACTCGTACAGGGCGCGTCATAGGGGCCGGCCCTCCCCCCTCATCCACTCCTTTATATATGTGGCCAGGGGGCACCCCATAGAGATGCAAGTTGAACGTTGATCTTTCTTAGCCGTGTGCGGTGCCCCCCTCCACCAGAATCCACCTCGGTCATATCGTAGCGGTGCTTAGGCGAAGCCCTACGTTGGTAACTTCATCAACACCGTCATCATGCCATCCTGCTGACGAAGCTCTTCCCCGAAGCTCTACTGGATCGTGAGTTCGCGGGACGTCACCGAGCTGAACATGTGCTGAACACGGAGGTGCCGTGCGTTCGGTACTAAGGATCGGTCGATCGTGAAGACGTACGACTACATCAACTGCGTTCTCATAATGCTTCCGGTTTCGGTCTGAGAGGGTACGTGGGCACACTCTCCCCTCTCGTTGCTATGCATCACCATGATCTTGCATGTGTGTAGGAATTTTTTTGAAATTACTACGTTCCCCAACAGTTACATGCGACACGATCGAGTTACGCGCTCCAAATTAGAACTGACATCAGGGCCTGTCGATATTCCTGGCCGTCCGGCTTCCCCTTTAATTCCCGCGGCCATTATAACCTTAGTCTCTTCAACCTTTCGACCGCGCCCCACAACACAACAAGCACAACCACGACGACACATAGAGTGGGGAGGTCTAGCGGTGCTCCAATGGAGTTCGGCGAGCATAGAGTGGAGACCCACATGAGGGAAATGGATCTCTCACTGGTGTACACCATCGACCCGGTCGTGGTGGACGACTACATCAACAACGTTGAGCAGTTGTTTGCTCCAGACAAGTACAAGGTGGTCGGCATCGACCTCCAGTACACCGCCGGTCATCCCGGCATAGCTCAGAAGGTTGCCATCTCCTAGTTGTGCGTGCGCCATCATGTCCTCATCTACCACTACTGCATGGCCACAGAGCCTTGCGACCGTTTCAACAGGTTTGTCAACAGCACCGACTACAAGTACGCCACGGTGGAAACCAAAGACAATGTAAAAGCGCTCAGTGTTACGGGCTTGGCCTGCAATAACCTTGTCGAAATCCATGATGACTACAGGGTCTGACGCAACACAAAGGACTCCCTGATCAAACTCGCCTCGGCCATCATCAACCCCTACTACGAAAAGATGAAGCAGGATGCCCAGAGAACAAGCCCCGTATCCTAGCACAGGGCCTGGATGCGGCAACTGGATGAACCTCACCTCAGGTTCGCAGCCAAGAGCGTGTACACATGCTACGAGATGCACAAGCGGATCGTTGACATGAGGAAGTGCCTTGTTACCCAAATCGATGAGCCCGGATCGAGCCACAAAAGTGCAGCAAGCGTCACAAGAAGTAGATGATGATCAGATGATCGTTTATGCTAGTTAATCATGCATGTAATATATATTTTACTTTATTGGTGTGTGGAAATGTCATTTGTGTAGTAGCCACCTATGTAATTATGCATGTAATAGTTCACTTTGGTGTGTGCAAATGCCATGGTTGTAGTATCCACCTATGTAAGTGGATGTTTAATTTGGTTATGCAACCATGTCCTTATAAGTGTGTATATAATGTTGTTGTTCTGTATGCAATCCCATCTCACAACACACATGTCTTATTAGCAACAACCGTCTGTGTTATTATCGGTCTTCGCACACATTACTTATTACAGACCTGTTTGCCGTGTATCACACACATCTTGTTATATTGAAACGTTTTTGTTCTCTTATCTCGACATAAAAAGTTCATCCGAGTGAACCGCATGCCGTATATCGCACACACCTTGATCTGACCATTTCTTTTGTGTTGCCTAATCATAAATAGTTCATCCGAGTGAACCGTATGTTGTATATCTAACACACCTTCATCTGGCTGCCCTTTTCTTTTGTTCCTCCTCATCGCAAATGGTTAATTGAACTGAACCGTATGCCCTGCATCACACACGCAACTAAAATCTAAACCGTGTTTGATGCATCTTCCATCGCAAACGTTTTGCACCTTTTTGACGGTTTTTTTACACCACTGTTTGCGATTATTGCATCGCACATAGTTTTTCAAAGGGTCTCTGATGGTAGTGTCGCATTAGCAGCATCCTGCAGTAGTGAAAGCTTAGGATCTGCGGACGATCTGACGAGCCTCATCCTCATCCTCAAAAAAAGGTTGGGTGAGGCTTTCTTTGACTGTTGGACATGAGCTAGGACATTGTCGGCGGTCTTGTTCAAGATGTTCATGGCAATAAACTCATCCAACACATCGCTTGAGGCAAGGTGTGGAAATCCGTACTTTGAAGGATCACGGAGGACATGGCCTTGTTGAATGGCGTGATGGCCTTGAGGAACTTGTGCTTGATCCAACTATCATCTGTATCCTTGCTCCCATGATATTGTAGAGAGACCGCGAGAGTTGACAACCTCTGGTAGACCTCATGAGGATCCTCATATTCATTCATCACAAACTCATTGGTGTAACATCCCTAGCTTCTAGTACTGCCTAGTGTTTGCATCTTGCTTGCATCATGTTAATTTCAAATTAATTTGAAAAGGGGATGTTCAACCCTAGCACCAGATGATTTTCAACTAGGTTCAAATTTGAATGTTTTCAATGAAGCCAAAGTGCCTCTAGAAAAGTTCATGATTTTTGATGAAGGTGAAAACCTCTGCCAAAAATGATGAACATATTTCTAGGACATTCTGGATTTTTGAACTGACTCGTATTGTATTTGAATTGGGGCATTTAAATCCTATAAATATTTTAAATGCTCTAATAATTCTGAAACTAGTTGAGGGCTGTTGGGAATAATTTCAACAGTGCCCCCAAATATTTTCAGGAGTTTTAAAAATGGTTTAGTATTTTTACTAAATTGAAACAAAATATAATAAATAGAAAACAGAAAGAATTAGAAATGAGAGAGATGACTCACCTGGGCCACTTAGCTGGCATGGCACTGTGCCGGCCCAGCCCACTGGCGGCTGCCAGTCGTCTTCTCCACCGTACCAGGAGGACAACGCGTGTGGCCGACACATACGAGCACACGCCTCGCCACCTCCTGCTTGCCTCTTCGCCCTGGGCCTCTCTGGATGAAGCCACGCAACCCCTGGAATCCCCTCGGCCTCTGCCTCATGCTCCTCTCCTCCGCTGGCTCTCTCCCTCCCACGCAACCGAGCACGCCGTCACCGCCGTTCGCTGCCACCACGCCCAGAGCCACTGCCTTGCCTCGTCCCCATGACCACGAGCTCCTTCTTCTCGCATTGAAGCTCTCGACCGAGCCACGCATCGCCAGAAGCCTTGCAATGGCCTCAGCAACCTCGTCTTCAACCTCGGGCATCAGAGATTTTCGTCGTCAATTCGCGTCGTCAATTCGCGTCGTCAAGGACGCCCCCGAGCCCAATGAGACCACCAACGACCTCTCTGTGAGCTCCACTCAGTTTCCCCTCCTTCGTTTTGCTCGCTCCCGTGCCGTAGCACCCTCGCCCACGTGCCCAAGCACCAACTTCCGCCATGGCCACCTAGCTTCCTTGACCCGAGCCCCTCCGCTCGAACCCATGGCACCAGCGTGCTTCTGGTGGCCTGTGGATGCCACCTAGCCCATCAGCTCCTCCCCTAGCTCATCACAGTACCTAAACCATTTGCTCCCGAACTCCGGACGCCGCCCCGCACACCACTGCCGACGCCACAGCTCACCCAGCTCCTCTTGCTTGCTCCTTTGGATGTGCACGAACCCGAGGAACCCGTAGGAGCAAACGGCAAGGCAAATGGTTGCCCGTAGCTCGATCCCGATGAGCATCCATTGTTGGATGTGCTCGCCGGCGTTCAACTCCGGTGAGATGACATGGCGTCATTAGCTTGAGGCTAATTACCATGTTAATCTCACCCTGTGCCACTGACAGACTGGCCCCACCACCTAATTAACCACGAGGTAAACCCCTGTTAAGTTTTAACCTAACCACAGTGGACCCCACATGTCAGTTGACCCGCTGAAGTGGCCCTTGACCAGCCCCACCCATCAGTGACCAAAGCCAGCACGGTGACGCTGACCAGTGGGACCCACTGGCCAGGTTTGACCTGGACGACTCAGTTGACCTGCTAACGTAGGGATGACACAGTGCTGATGTCATAAATGACTTCTGGATAATTAATAAATCAGAAATGATTTATGAATTTAGGAAAATACCTAAAACTTCTAAAAATCATAGAAATTCAACCGTAGCTCAGAGTGAAAGAATTTATCTATGAAAAATTACCTAAAAAATTCAATCTATCCAATGGCACTGTTTTCATGTGTGTTTGAAAAACTTAAAGTTGTTGTATAGGACATTTTGAATTAATGGCATTTGAAATGCCTCATGTGGAGTTTGAATTTGAATCTAGTGTTCAAACCAACTCCATTTAAATCGTTGCTAGCTACATTAGCTCAAATCACAACATATTCCCATGTCATATTCATGCATCATATTTTCGCATTGCATTGATTGTGTTTCCTCTTGTTTGCCGGTGTTTGTCCCCTCTCAGTAGACGTTGTTCCGGCGATGTGATCGATGACACCGATGAAGAGCTATATCATCTTCAGAAGTTCCAGGCAAGCAAAACCCCCCTTGTTCATTCTGATACAAACCCATTCTCTCGCTCCTGCTCTCTTTTACTGCATTAAGACAACAACGATTCATCTGTTACATGCTACGGTAGTTGAACCCCTTTCCTCTGCATGACCTTTCATTGCCACAGAAAATAGATGAAACCCACTAGCATGAGTAGGAGTTGTTTGAGCCCTGATGTACCTACTCATTCATGCTTGTTTGTCATGCCCACTACTGCTTAGAGTTGAGTCAGGTCTGATTCATCGGGGATGAATTGGAGGTGTGCGAATATGTCCTACTGTTGAGAGCTAAGTGTGTGAACACGATTTGGTAAAGGTATCGATGAGAGGCCATGTAGGAGTACATGGTGGGTTGTTTCATTGGAACCGTCCTTAGGAACTGAGATCTGTATGTGTGATTTAAGATCGGCTACCACTACAAAAAAAGACACATCTGTGACATTTTGGGCCGAACAATTTTTTCTGTCATACTTATGACACTTCTATGACGATAATTGTGACAAAACCCGGTATCATCATAGATGTGGTGGGATCCTACTTCTATGACAAAAATTCATGACAGGAAATGGGCTTTTCGCCCTGGGCTGGCCGGAGACGCAGATGCATGACATTCTTTGGGCCGTCCATGACGAAAAAACTATGGTAGAAGCGAGGGCGAGGAAAATATCAGGGAGTTCCCGGTTACGGTGGGTGGTCGGGGGCCGAGCGATGCGAGTTTCTCTCGTACACATACGCGCGTGTGTGAGGCGTTGCGCTCTAACTGAACCCGAGCGAGGCGTTAGGCTCTAACTGAACATGAACGATTGCATTGCAGGCTACGCGTTTCTGAACCCGAGCGATCGATCGATCCCTTGCTGTTAACTAAACCCGAGTGATTCCTTCGCTACTGCTGCTAACTGAAGCCAATCGATGCTGCCTCTGGATGAAAAGTGAGTGTTGTTGGGGGGGGGGGTTGGACGAACAGTTCCCTGTGGGAGGTTGGATGAACAGGACCCCGTGGTAGTAGAGGTCGTTGCCGCTGGATGAGTAGGACCCCGATCGAGACGGTTGGGGTGGATGAACAGGACCCCGTGGAGGGCTGGATGAACAGGACCCCGTGAAGGGCAGGTTGAACAAGAGCGGTAGAGGGTCGGATGAACAGAGCTCCATGGGGGTGGTTGAACAGACCCCGTGGAGAGGGCTGGTTGAACAAGAGCCGTGGAGGAGCGCACGATGGAGGCTGGATGAACAGGAGCCCGTGGATGAACAAATAAGGGTGGAGGCCGGAGGAGCTCGACGGTGGATGAACAAGAGTCTGTGGAAGCTGGAGGAGGTCGACGGTGGAGATGAACAGTATCCCGTGGAATCCCGTTTACACCCCTCCCGATGAAAGGGACCCCCGTTTCGACCGTAGCACTCCAACACAAGTCCGTTTCCTCCGTTTTGCGGAACGTCACACCCCTCCCGATCAACAGGACCCTGTTTCAACCATACGAGGTCTAAGAGAAGTTTGTTTCCTCCGTTTTGCGGTACGCCTAACCCCTCCCGATGAATAGGATCACGTTTCGACCGTGGCCGGTCGAACACAAGGTCGTTTCCTCCATTATGCGGTACGCCATGCCTCGTTTCCATCGGCTGTTCCGTCCAAGCTGGTTGGCTCCTGATGAACAGCACGCGTTCCATTGGCTCCCGATGAACACGACGCATTCCGTTGCCTCCCCATGAACACGACGACGCAGTTTCTCCGTTCCGACCCAGCCATGTACATAAGCCCTGACCGTACGTATGCGCGAGTAGGCGTTCGAGACCCCGCCCATATGTACGCACGTGGCCGTATTTACTTTCATGCACCCTAGCCATTGTACGTACGTGTACATGCTACGTGCGCACCTATACTAGGACACGTGCCCTTCCTTACACGGCCACGGTTCATCGCTGCAGCGTGCTGACAGACCGATCGACCAGTATGTATGTACACGTTCACGACCAGAATGACAACGCTACGTATGCTTCGACCAGGTGGGTCCCGACTGTCAGACACTTTCTTGTGTGCGAAGATGTAGCTGGTGGGTCCCAGCAGTCAGGGGGTGAATCGTTTTTTGCCCATAATATGGACGCACTTCCTTGCGTGCAAAGATGTAGCTGGTGGGTCCCACCAGTCAGGGGCCGAATCATTTTTTTCACGAAATACGATGGCCTGTCCGGTGGGTCCCTACTGTCAGCTGGAGGAATAATTATTTTCCACGTAATAAGAAGGCACTTCCTTGCTGCGACCGTGGACCCAGCTATCAGCCTCTCCACATACAGTACTCTTCCGATGGAAGTCGTTCCTTGACCACGTTGACCACGCCGCACCCAGAGCACCAGGGCGGTTGACTACGGCGAGGCCTAGGAGGGGACGACGCGGAGCCGGGGAAGATGCGACAGTGGATGCCAATGCAGAGAGGAGTACGAGGGTTCACTGGTTCAGCTGCGGTGTGAGGCTGTCCTCGCCGCAGAATAATAGGGGGTGTGGGTGAGTAAAGGGATGACCTGGCTAGCGGTGGGAGTAGTAGGGGGCGGTGAGGCCTCCGCGGCATCACAGCCGACCACGGGAGGCAGGAGCACGCGGCACGACCGGCGCTGGTTCGGGCGGCTGGAGCAAGAAGACCAGAGGTTGAAGAAGCACTACGACCGTTGGATGGACATCGTACGGTCACTGGAGCTAGAATCGTTCATATTGACTAAGTTGACAAAGAGCTCCGTCCGCGTCAACATAGTAGGCGCACAAGCAAGCCTCCCATATGGTGGGTCCCAGCTAGCAGGGGGAGTATTCATTTTTCGTGCGTAATAAGGAAGCACTTCTGTCCGATGTGGGGTTCCGGCAAACCCTTAAGGTTCGAATACTGGGGTGCGCGCGAAGTCTTTCCTTCTACTGATCTACGCTCTAGCTCACTAGGATCTTGCGAACAAACTCAACAAACTCACAACACAGAGAGACACAGGGTTTATACTGGTTCGAGGCACCGATGTGGTGTAATACCCTACTCCAGTGTGGTGGTGGTGGATTGCTTCTCGGGCTGGTGATGAACAGTACAAGGGAAGAACAGCCTCCTGAGGTTGAGGTGTTCTTGTGCGTATGAACTTGTGGCATGAATCCCTCCGTTTTGGATCCTTCCACTCCTACTGTGTTGGCTAGTCCTATTTATAGAGGCCCTGGTCCTCTTCCCAAATATCGAGCGGGAAGGGAGCCAACAACGGCGGGCAAATTTGAGGGGGGACAGCTAGTACAAGCTATCCTGACAAAAGCGGTCTTCGCCGCGAAAAGCTCTGGGTGACGCCGCCTTGGGCTCCACGATGACCTCCGCCTTGCCTTCCTCCCGGTCTTGGTCTCGTTGCACCAATATGGCAACCTTTGCTCGATGCCTCGGTACTCTTCGTCTGCTACCGGCCTCCTTAGCACCAAAGTGGAAATAAGGACGCTGCACAAGACCGGTGCCCGCTCGGGCGCCGCCGCACCGTTCGTCATGGCTCACGTCATGAGAGCCTCGTGAGGTTTGCCCCGCCTTGATATCTCCGCTCCTCGTGAGCCTACCTGGCTAGGCCACTCCAGAGGAGGTCTTGCGTCGTCCGCCTCGCAAGGCTTGGACCCTCACGAGGGTCTTGGGTGCCTTGTTGATGAAGATGGGCCGCACGGCCTGCTGCTTAGCCATGCTGTGGGCCGTAGGTAGGCAAGTCTAGGGACCCCCGTTACCAGAACGCCGACAGTAGCCCCCGGGCCCAAGGTGCGCTCGGGCTTGGCTTCCCGGCGAAGCCAAGGGTCAAGTTCGGAGCACCGCGGGCCCCAAAGGCCTACGACCTCGGTCTACGCATGGCGGTTGATTGGACGTGGGCGTCTCCGCTTCCCCATGCTGCCTCGGCAACTGCTTGACCTGACGAAAGGCTGGCGCGGGCAGTTCTCGCCATCATTATTTCTTTCTTGCCTTGCTCCAGATCCCCGCTCTTCGCAGCTGCTATCTCCAGATCTGCTCCACCCTTGCTCTGCTTCTGCCGCCCTTGGCGCCGCGCAAGGTCAGGGCTTCCTCAACACCGGCTTGGTATGAGCCGGCCCTCAAAGCGCCCACCATCACGGAGAAGAGCCTCGCCTCCGTGCGCCTGCTGATAGCGGGCGAAGGCAATGAGTGGGGGGAGACGGAGCTTCGGCTCGCCTCCGACGAGCCGGAGCCTGAGGGAAGCACCTTCTTCCCCTTCTTCTCGAGCAACGTCGCCGTCGGGTTTGTTCCTCCCTTCTCTGATTTCTTTTATGAAGTCCTCGACCACTACGGCTGCAGGCGTTGCATCTCCATCCCAACTCTGTCCTCCTCCTATCCATCTTCGCCTACTCATTGTGAGGCATACCCGTCATGCCATCCGTGGCGCTCTTCGCCATTTCTTCTTCCTCCGTGTCGATGCGAGCATATCACCGGATATGCTAATTTCTGTCGTCATGCGGCAAGGCCAACTTCGATCTCGAGCACCGGAAGAGGGCGCACAACAACCGATCCAAATGGGTCATGATGGATGCTCGGCCGCCGACCAGCGTCAAGCTGTTGCCTGATGGCGCCTCCTCCCAACAGGGGGTGGCCCAAGGCGGAGCTTGTCGACGAGCGGGCATCGCCAGTGTTGGGGCAGATGATGACCGACCTGAGGCCGGGCAACACGAGGACGGCCAAGGTAACGGGGGCGATGCTCCTGAGGGAGTTCTTGATGCTGCGGGTTGCCCCACTCTAGGCGCGCGCGCCCCCTCTTGGAGCTTGACGAAGGGGAAAACAAGACCCGCCTTAGGCCGGGGGACCTGCCTGACGATGAATTGGACGCCGTCCTGCGCCTCATAGTCGGGGACAACCAGGAGTACCCGCCTAGCGCCTTCCTTCCCCTGTTCAAACGCAAGGACTGGGAGGAATTGCCGCCTCGTGCCAACTTTTGATGCGCTGCTGGGTTGGTGCCGGCGCTTCCGGAAGCCCCTATGGCGCAGAACCCGGTGGAGGTGTCTTCTGGTGAGTCCCACGGAGAGGGAAAAGAGGAGGAGGACTCGGAGAAGACCCTGGAAGAGGTGGGGGAGACCTCCCATCTGAGCAAGGCCGAGATTCTCCGCGCCCTCCCTGATGATGCCGATGCCGACGCCTACCAAGGGGAGAGGGAGCAACCTCCCGTCCCGACGAGGAGCAGGTCATCGCTGGATGCCCGAGGTGCCGCCTCCAACCTGATACCTCCTGGGGCTGGATCTGGTTCTGCTTCCGCTCTGCCCGGTGCCGCCAGTGTCCGACCGCTTGCCCTCAAGTCCCGAAGCTGTTATGCTTCAAGCCTCTCAAGCGATCAGTGAAATATGTCGCTGTGGATCGGTAAGTGTCTTAAGCTTCGCTTTGTCCTTGCTTGTGCTCGTTGCTTCCTGGTACTTACCCTTGATTGATCAAGCCGACATCCTGGCGAAGAAGAGGAAAGAAGACGCAACGGCCATGCCTCCGCGGAGAAAGGAGGCAACAGCGCCCGCATCTCCCCGGCCCGATCGTCCTCGCGAGACCAAGAAGTGCACTGCTGCATGGAGTCAGCCCTCATGGCCCCGCTGGCTCCGGAGGCGCCGGTACTTGGCGCGGCTGACGAGGTCCCAGCTGCTCCGGAACCCGCAGTCTCCCAAGCCCAGGTGATTATGTCGCTTCCTCCTCCTACTTCATCTCCACTTCCTGGTCCTTCTGCTCCTGCTGTTGTCTTGGAGCGTGCCCTTTCGGGGATGACCCAGCTGCAGGCGGATCTCCCTGAAGGACCAGCGCTGGTGGCTAAAGCGTCTCGAGCTAGCCTCTGCTGGCTTCACTCGTCTGGCGATTCAAGGCCGGGCCATGCTGCTGCGGCTTCCGAGAAGGAGAAGCAAGGCGCCGCCAGCGCTGCAGCCGATCATGAGGCAGCGTTGAAAGACGCCAAGGCCGCCCGTGACCGCTGCCAAGAGCTAGAGGGCGAGTTGCAGAGCCTGCGCGACAAGCACGCTGAAGAGGTGCGCTGCCGCCAGGCGAAGGAGGAGGAGATGAAGTCCCGGGAGGAAGCCGGTAAGAACCGTGATGCTGAGCTAGCGGAGCTGGGGAAGAAGCAGGCCGCCGAGCGCAACCGGTTGGAAGAGTTGGAGCAGAAGATGGGGACGAGGAAGGCCGATCTTCATGCCAAGGCGCGAGTCCTGGTTGAAGACCGTGCGGCCTTTGCCGATCTCGAGAAGAGGTCTCGCACGATGCTGAAGACGCTCTACGAGCATGGCCTGGAGAAGCCTCTGGACACCGACGAGGACGGCCCCACCCAGCTGCTTCCTGTCGTGGTGAAGGCGCTTGAGGAGGTCGTCGACGGCCTCGCTCCCATGGCGCAGGCGTAAGCTCACATCCTGCCTTTCACCAGACTGACTCGGGTCTTCAGCCATATGCACCTCCGCGACCCCAACGCTCGCCTTGACGAGCTGCTAGAGCCTGTGGCTGAAGATCAATACAAAGGCATTTGCAGCGCCTGTGGATCAAGTGGGGGCCTTGCTGACGAGGTTCCGTGGCTTTGTCTCCGCTCCTCTGTCCGGCGTCGTCGACCTTGCGGCTGGTGGTGAAGACAAAGCCGATCACGAGTGAGTGCCTTCCGCAGGCGTTGGCGACGTCTAGAGGTGACTCGCGGCCATTCTTCCCGTTCCGTTCCTGCGACATCTAACAGGCCTCGTGGAGGCGTTTAGACTTTTATTTGGTATTGTGAGGACAATATGCTTGTAATATTTGCTTCGAGATTTTGCGATTTCCTTCCTATTTTCTTTGCGTTCTGCGTCGGCAGAGCCCGGCCCCGCGCATACCTCAACCGCCATTGGGCCGACCGGAGACCAGGACGGACCAAGGAGTGAGGGGCTACGTGACCAGTTAGGCTCCTGAGTCGCGATGCTCAGGAGTCTCCCTTGACGTGCAAACAATCCCGTACCTGCACTCGGCGAGGCCTCGGGAGGGGCGCACGATGCCCAGGTACGGGGGACTTGGTTGTGTGGCGTGCGCTTGGGCGTGACCCATGTGCAGCCCCCGTGCCCAGCCCCCATGCGCGGCTTTCCCGAGGGGAGGCATTGCGGTAAGACTGGGCGCTGGCTCTGGGCTCCCTGAGGTTGGTACCACCGTGGGTCGCCCTCAGTTATTTATCATCAGCGCGGAACATAGTGTTTCCGCTTGTGCACGGGCATAGCCGCTCCTCGGCAGTGTCATCAGCGAGCGCGGAGCATGGTGCTTCCACTTGGGTGTGGGATGGGGGCCTCCCTCCGGGAGGAGCCCCCGGGGCGTGTACAGCCCCGCCCTAACACGTGGTTTGCACGGCAGGGCTGCTAGGTGTATCTGGGCACTCGTGAGCCAGCGCGGGACTCACGAGGCCCTACCTCAAGGCGGGTTGCGCCTGGTCTTGAGTCTTGGTGACTGTATGTTCCTGCAAGGCGGTTAGACGCAAGCACTCTACGTCCTCAGGTCCCGGTCCTCGAGCGAGCTCAGCCGCCGGTGGTATGCCAGGTCGCGATGCCGTGGTCAAGGCCAGGGGGTGAGGGCTGGAGAGCCAGTAAGAGCTCCTCAGTCGCGATGCTCAGGAGCCCCCCTTTTAACGTGCAAGCGGATTGCATAGGGTGAACAGGCCCGCGGCGGGCGGCAATCGATCAGGCGATAGCCGTTTGGAGGTTAAGCATAAAGAGCAGATCGACTTGGATAAATGCAGGAAGATACATGCCACTGGGTCTGGCCCGAGCGGCTTGGGAATAATGCAGCCCGAGGGGCGCCCCCAGCAAGGTAAACTAAAGACTTAAGCAAAAGGGATACATGCCTCCGGGACGGACCCGTGTGGCCTGGGAATAATGCAACCCGAGGGGCGCTCCCAGCTTAAACGAACTTGGAAGATGTCACCTGGTTCTATAGACGAAGTAGAGTTGGTGCAGCGGAAGCCACGCGTTGAAGGAATGGCTTCTCATGAGCCACCGGGACCCTGAGCCTGGGGAGGCTCTGGGGGCTCAGGAGATTCCCTGAAGGCCGCCTCCATCTCCTCCAGAACGGCGTGGATCCTGGCCTCTTGAGACGCCAGGACTTGCCGCATGTTGCGCTGATAGGCCGACGCCACGCTCGGCAAGCTGAAGGGCATGCGAATGTAGCTGTGTGGTGGGCCCTCACAGCGGCCCTCACGTGATGGCCAGAAGCGCTCCTGAGATGCGGCCCCATTGAGCCCTTGGACGTCGATGCAGACACGCAGCCCGGCATCCTCGCCTGGATGGGGAGCTACGCCTTGTGAGCGGCTGTGGCCGCGCATGGCTCTTACTTCTTGCAGTTCCTAAGTGGTCTTGGTGATGAACTCCTGGGTGTTGGGCACTCCTTGCCTTGTGCTCTCCTGTTGAAGGTGTGCCGTGAAGCACGCCTCCAAGTGGTGCCCAAGCGCCTCCCTCGTGAGGTTGGCAAGGTCTGAGGCTCTCCAGGAGAGAGCCCCCAAGACCTGCCTGAGGAGGGCGCCGGGTGCACTTTCCTATGCGGTGGAGGGAGGCGCCCTTGGAGCGGGCGCTGATTCTGACGAGGCTCCTGACGCGACGCCATCTTCTTGGGGTCCTGCACGGCGTGGCAGCTTCTTCTTGGGGATGGTCTCCAGAGGGCCTTCACTTCTGTTGTCGGGGTCGTCGATTGCTGCGGCTTGGAAGGCGCGCTCAAGGGGCACACCACATCCCTCTCTTCACATGGGACCATGATGATTCCCCCGCTTCCTGGCATCTTGAGAACGTTGTAGCCGTGGTGAGTGACTGCCATGAACTTGGCCAGGGCTGGATACCCGAGGATGGCATTCTACATCAGGTGGGTGTGCATGATGTCGAAGTCGATGAGCTCGATGCGGTAGTTCTTGTGCTCCCCGAACGTGACAGGCAGGCAAACTTGCCCTATCGGTGTGGTGGAACCATCGATCACTCCTGAGAAAGGCTTGGTTGGCAAGAGCTGCTCATAGGGCACTTGGAGGTTGTCGAATGTGTCGACGGATAGGACGTTGACCCCTGCGCCGCCGTCGATGAGAGTCTTGGTGACTTGCACATTGCTGATGACTGGGGAGCACAGCATAGGGAGTGCGCCAGCGGTGGCTGCGCGCTTGAGCTGTTCTGCCGAGTTGAAGGTGATTGCGCATCGGGACCACGTGAGCGGGCGCGTGGCCTCGAGCTTGGGGAGCACCGCGTTCACCTCACGAGCGAACTGTTTGAATATGCGCTGAGAGGCTGGGGCCTATGCGCCGCCCAAGATGCAAGCGATCGCACGCGGCTCCTGGAAGCTCCCAGCCCCTCGTCCTGGTGGTGGTCATCGTTCCTTCTTGGTGGCGGCAGCGGGGGAAAACCTGCATTGCCCTGGGGGCGATCCTCACAAGGCGGGTCCCTCCAGGCTCCCTCGCAAGGTTGGTCCTGCCAGCGGTCCTCACGAGGCCGGTCGCGCCACTCCTGGCGCGGGTCACGGTCTTCCAGCGTCCGCCTCCGTGTCCTCCTCCGCGGCGGTAGCCCCGGTCGTTGCGCTCGGGGCGTCGACCATAGCGTCCTTCTCGTATGGCTCTGAGCTCTTGGCAGTCACTGGTGTTGTGGGTGTTCAGGTTGTGGAAGGCGCAGAACGGTCGGCCGTTCTTGGACGACTCAGGCTGACCTCTGCCTCACTTGGTGTCGGGCTCCACCAAGAGCACTACTGCTTCTTTGCGCTAAACGTCCTTGGCCTTGGCCTTCTTCTCCTCCGCTCCCGCAGCTGGCAGTTCAAGGAGAGAGAGGCGCCCCTCCTCAGCTCTTGCGCACTTCGTCGCCAGGTTGAACAACTCCTAAGATGTGCAAAGCTCATCGTGGATAGCAAGCTCTTCCTTCATCTTGACGTCACGGACGCCGTCTGAGAAACACGGAGATGATGGCTTCGTCCGTGACCTTGGGGATCTTGTGGCGGGTGTTGTTGAAGCGCTGGATGTACTTCTGGAGGGTTTCTACTGGCTGTTGCTTGATGCGGCGCAGGTCACCCGCGGCTGGCGGGTGGTCGCGAGTGCCCTGGAAGTTGGTGACAAAGCGGTCGCGCATCTCCTCCCAGGAGGAGATCGAGCCGTGCTGCAGGTTCAGGAGCCAGGAGCGGGCCCCATCCTTGAGAGCCATGGGAAACCAGTTCGCCATGACTTTTTCATCGCCGTTGGCCGCTTTGATGCTCAGCTCATAGAGCTGCAGGAACTCCGCTAGGTCGGTAGTGCCGTCGTAGCGAGGAGGTAGGTCTGGCTTGAACTTGCCTGGCCAGGCGATGCTACGCAGCTCGGGGGTGAAGGCGCGGCAGCCGGCCATGGTCACCGGGGCCCGCTTCTGAGGCGGAGCTTGATCTTGACGAGGTCCGCGCTGCGCCACCGCACGTGGCACGCGGTCTTGACAAGGTGGCGCGGGGAGCGCCGGTGCAGCTTCTCGCGGCCGCGGTATTTGTTGGCAGCTTCTTTCTTCACACACGGGCGCCGGGTGCGGTGGATCACGCCGCGGAGACTAGCGCCTTGGTGCCAAGGCACCGTGTTGGGGTTGAGGCGGTGGAGGCATGCCATGAGGCTCGTCGCCCGCGGCTGGTTGAGGGGGAGGCAGAGAGTGGGACGGCGCCGGAGAGCCCCCTGCGGCGCGGACGAGCTCGGCGACACGGTTGAGCCACTCCTCGTAGAGGTCGTCAACGGGGCGGTAACGCAGGTGCTCATTCGCCGCGAGGAGCGCGGCCCGTGCCTCCATGGGAGCGCGGTGCGCGTGAGACGAAGAACCAGCAGGGTCAGTGACGGAGTAGCGGTGCGGCCGTCCTGCCACACCGAAGGATGGAGCGAGGACGCCTGCTGCTCGTTCCCCACCGGGCCAGTGGCAACGTTGGCGACGGGAGACGGAGAACGATGAGGTGGCCCGCCTACGGGATCCGTCTGAGCGACGCGAGCGGAGAGGGCAGCCCGACGCTCAGCTCGAGCATGGCGATCGTCCGCCATGGATACAACGGAGCGATGGAGCAACGAACAGACAGAAGGGAAACTACGGCGCACCCCTACCTGGCACGCCAAAGGTCGGATGTGGGGTTCCGGCAAACCCTTAAGGTTCAAACACTGGGGTGCGCGCAAAGTCTTTTCCTCCTACCGATCTACGCTCTAGCTCGCTAGGATCTTGCGGGCGAACTCGACAAACTCACAGCACAGAGAGACACAGGGTTTATATTGGTTCGGGGCACCAATGTGGTGTAATACCCTACTCCAGTGTGGTGGTGGTGGATTGCCTCTCAGGCTGGTGATGAACAGTACAAGGGAAGAACAGCCTCCTGAGGTTGAGGTGTTCTTGTGCGTATGAACTTGTGGCATGAATCCCTCTGTTTTGGATCCGTACCCTCCTATTGTGGTGGCTAGTCCTATTTATAGAGGCCCTGGTCCTCTTCCCAAATATTGAGCGGGAAGGGAGCCAACAACGGTGGGCAAATTTGAGGGGGGACAGCTAGTACAAGCTATCCTGACAAAAGCGGTCTTTGCCTGCGAAAAGTTTTGGGGTGACGCCGTCTTGGGCTCCACGGACCTCCGCCTTGCCTTCCTCCTGCTCTTGGTCTCGTTGCACCAATATGGCAACCTTTGCCTGATGCCTCGGTACTCTTCATTTGTGGTGGCCTCCTTAGCACCAAAGAGGAAATAAGGACGCTGCATGCACCGGTGCCCGCCTGGCACCGTTCGTCATGGCTCACGTCACGAGAGCATCGTGAGGTTTACCCCCGCCTTGATATCTCCGCTCCTCGTGAGCCTGCCTGGCTAGGCCATTCCAGAGGAGGTCTTGCGTCGTCCGCCTCGCGAAGCTTGGACCCTCGCGAGGATCTTGGGTGCCTTGTTGATGAAGATGGGCCATACGGCCTGCTGCTTAGCCAAGCTGTGGGCCGCAGGCAGGCAAGTCTGGGGACCCCGATCCCAGAACGCCGAGAACTTCCTTGCGTGCGAAGATATAGCTGGTGGGTCTGAGTTGTCAGCGGCGGGAATGTTTTCTTTGTGAAATACAGTGGCCCTTTCGGTTAGTCCCAGATGTCAGGTGGAGGATTCATTATTTTGCGCGTAATAAGGAGGCATTTCCTTGTGTGCGGCCGTGGACCCAGCTGTCAGCCTCTCGACATACAATCCACGTCCGATGGATGTCGTTCGTTGACCACGTTGACCACGCCGCGCCGAGAGCACCAGGGCGGTGCATGACGGCAAGGCCTAGGAAGGGAATGGCACGGAGCCGGGGAAGACTCGGCAGTGGTTGCCCACGCGATGGGGAGTACGAGGGTTTACTCGTCCGGCTGCCATCGCCAGAAAATAACAGGAGGTGTGGGTGAGTAGAGGAATGGTCTGGCCAGCAATGGAGTAGGGTGGGGCGGTGCGGCCTGTGCGGCATCACAGCCGGCCACGGGAGGCGGGAGCAGGCAGTCCCACCGGGGCTAGTTTGGGTGGCTGGAGAAAGAAGATCAGATATTGAAGAAGAAGACGGCCGTTGGATTAACATCCAACGGTCACACCGCCGCTAGAATCGCTTAGGACTACGCTGACAAAGCCTTTCAGACATCGCCAACCTAGTAGACCAACAAGTCAGCCTCCAAATCTGTTCCAAACAGCATACAACCCGAAATTTCTAGCCAGATTCAAATTAATTTAAAAAATAAACATACCTAAATTTAAATCCAATGAAATTTTACCCGCACAAAAACAATGAAATTTAAAATATGAAAATCCAAAAGAAAAAAGTATTTTGGAGCTAATTGCTTGTTTGCTGTATTTTTTCATTTTACAGCCCATTTATTATTACTTATAGCCCAATTCTTATTACTCATAGCCCATTTTATGGGCAAAATGCATCCCTCCTCGTCTTGAAAGATTTCCGGCCCAGTAGGGCGTAGAAAAGCAAGTAGGCCTATGTTGGTTATTCTGCAAAAACCAAAATAGCTGGGCTAGCTATTTTCAGAAAGGAAAAAACAAACTGGGTTGGTCATGTGCTAAACATATGAAAGAAAAGCCTGGGCTAGACGGGCCACAGCTCCCGCACAACCCAGTTGATACCCTTCTCCGTCCCCAAAAAACCAAATTATCACAGGTCATTGGTCCCCTCATCATCCTCACCATGCATAGTCATCTCCTTATTCCTCTCGGTTGTTGACCATGTTGACAACACCGGAGGACGGCGCCGCGGCGAGCGAACCAAGGCGGAGGACGTTTGTGAGGCCTCGGATGGGAAAGAACAGGAGCCGGGGAAGATATGCAGAGTTTTAGGGTGCGATGTGGCCATGATGCATGCGCGGCAGCACAGCCAGCCGTGGGAGGCGGGAGTAGGCAGTCCCGCAGGCGCTGGTTTGGCTTTGGTGGCTGGAGGAAGAAGAGACTGAAGAAACACGACAGTCGTTGAATGTCAATCCAACGGTCAAGGTTGGCACAATCGTTTGTTGACTAAGCCGACACCAAGTAGCACACTTTTTTATATATAGGAAGAAAAGAAAAACTGGGCTCGTTCGCCTGATAACATTCCCGAAACTGCGACCATTCGATCATGCATCGCAACTAAAACTTCGAGGAAAATGCGTTCGTCCGCTGTCCTCCTCCCAGGGAATGTTCGCCAAGAAGTGAATAGTACCCTTGGTTTTCAACCGAGAGGTCTTGGGTTCGAGTCCCAGGAACTCTCAATTTTGTCGTCCTTCCTTCCTCGCAAAAAAAGAAAGAAAATCAAAGACTTGAGAAGGCGTACCAAACAAGCTAGTGTACCAGTAAAGAGATGTTGCTGAATTTTAGAAAAAAGAGAGACATGCTCCTGTAGCTGGTTCGAATCCAAACCTAGAGACTGACATATCCAATGTTCGCTTCTCCTCTTCTCTACTTACTCTGCCTAGCATCGAAGCTCGTCAGCAAAGAACCATGTCCGCTCGCTGCTCGTCCACCTGCTCTTCAGCAGGCAACAACCAGATATGCACCAAGTCGCCACCCGTACCATCACCTGTGGGTCTCATCACACCCCCGACGGCACACGCACCGCAGCCGGTTGCTCATCGCAACCCGCTGCCGTTGGTGTGGTGCCACTACTGCAAATCACGCAGAGTCATCTGCCGTGTCTCAACCACAATCCTCAACCTTGGCTGAGTCTTCTACAAATGCCCGAATCATGGGGTAATAATATGTTTTTGTGTTGTTCTGCTGCTTTCAGTTGCTGATTTTTTAATAGTTTGGTTGATGATCTTCTAATTTGATTCATGCAGAAAAGGGAAGATTCGTGTGATTTTTATTTCTGGGAAGTTGCTGATGTGGGGGAATGCAACTACGCTGCTTATTTGGTTAGCCGAGGAATCTCAATACCAGCATGGGGTGTTGGACAATTAACTAAAGGAACGATAGAAGAGGAAGATGCAGAGCAGTAGGTTAAAGATGTAGTTCCTCTGATCATGGCCAAGCAACAGCTGTTGAACGGCCTTGACAGCAATGAGGAGATGAAAGAGCTTGTGAAGATAATGGGCAAAATCGATGTGCTCAGAGGATGATTGTCTCTTTATTTGCAGTGTATGTAGCACTCGTGATGTATTCAAGTGGCTATGACATGAGCACTTTCTTTGAAACTAGTAATGAATGAAACCTGTGTAGCAGGCTGGGCGTAGTGTTCTGAACATCTAATGATTTCTATTAACGGAAATCGGGGTTTTCCCCTTTTGCTCATAAATAAATAAATAGCAGAGGCCCTTTTGGTAATAAATAAATTAATTAACAGAGTCCCTGTCGGGTCAACTTGGTTCCCATTCGAAGACGTCGAGCAAATTGCAGTCCAACAACAAACTATGTCATCAAATTCAAGTTTCACAGATGAGTACAACTAAACAACAATGTCATCATGTTTTAGTCGTCATACAATCACCAAACACAAATCAACATACATAACAAGTGATGTTCTCACAGCAAAATACTAAACAACACGTTCATCAGGTTTCAGTTGTCATAGCAAACACAATTTCACATAGTAGATAAAAAGCGTCTTCCGACACGCAAAATACGACAAAAGCAATCTAATCATCATCCGCAGCAGCGTCAACATCTTCGCCATGTGTATCAGTCTGAATCGTAATTCCCCACAGTGTCATCTTCTTCTTCATCGTCAATGTCCTCGAACGTTGGCTTCTTCTTGATCAACTCTTGTATGTCCACAACACGATAGGCAATCTTTTTGCCAGCGTCATTGACGTGATGGTTCTCAAAGATATTAGGAACATCTGTGGAATCTTGTCCATCAGAAGCAGTGTAAGCATCATCTTGTTTTGCAACTTCATTAAAAGAATTCCTCTGCTCAAATCTTTGCTATACTCTCCAGTCATCGGTACGTGCAAATGTGTCTTCCAAGAAAAATATCTGTGTTGCTTGATTTGCCAAAATAAAAGGCTCGTTGGTTTGGTACGCCGCCTTGACATTGATGGATTTGAAATAATCATCAGCTCTGGGTTTTGTGATCCTGGAAAAGAAGTTATACCAACGACAGCACAACAGAACCACACACCGATGATCCTCGAAAGTGGAGATATACTGCAACTGAAAAATGTCTGTTATGTTAGCATACATTTGTTGTCTCTCTGTCGTACGTATCCGTGCTCATGATGGCAATGTTTTGTGTCTTCCTGCCTTCATTGCGTGCAAGGGTGTTGTAGCGCACATCTCCAACAACGCAAGATTCAGAATGTCTTGCCCGAGTATCAGGACCCATTGCTAGTGCGTAAAGGGCATCCCTGCCCATCCTCCCGCATCTTCTTAACCTATGGTTAGAAAATAGACAAGTTGATCATCTTATGTACTCAATATATTAAAAAAACTGACAGTGCAATTCAAAAGCTTACATGGCTCTTGAACCATTTCGCAAATCCTGCCAAAACCAGTTTGTCAATCTTTCTTGGATTTTGCGGCAAGAATTCCTTTTGTAGATGCTGCACAACATAGTGATCACGTCAAACATCTAATTATATAAGAATGTGCTGCTAGTTTAGTAGATTATGATGTATAAGCTGTAGTACTTAGCACTTACTTGATATAAGGTAGTATCTCAGGATAATTATTCAACACATACCACACCATTTTGTCCAAATCATTAGGTTTGTCCTCTTGTCGACTCTTCGTTGTAACTCGAACAGAATAATTGAAAACATTGAGCCCGGGATTGTCTTCACCCACCTCTTTGCTAAGCTGATCAGCTGTTTCAATGTATTTTGAGCAGAATGTCAATGCTTCTGTAGAAATGTAGGCCTCTGCAATGAAACCCTCGAGTCTAGCTCTGTTCCTAACATAGCCCTTGAAAGTGCCTAGCCGCCTTTCAATAGGGTACAGCCGCATATATTATCTTTGGACCTCTAAGTAGTGCCTCATCAGGTAGATGAACAGCCAAATGCACCATCAAGTCAAAGAAGGCTGGAAGATATATCTTCTCAAGGTCGCATAGGATAGTTGGTATCTTGTCTCTAAGACGCTCCCAAGCATCTATCCAGATATTTCTACTGCAGAGTTCCCTGGAGAATTGTCCCAACTCTGCAACTGCTCTGTATAAGTGAGGGCAGCCCAATCCTCTAAGAATAACACATAAAACCCTTTGAAGTAGGATGTGGCAGTCATGAGTTTTCAACCCTTGTACCTTGTTTCCATCTGCACTGACTCTCCTTTCAAGCTTGGAAGAAAATCCATGTGGGAATCTCACACGTGACAGGACCTCGCATAATTCTTTTCTTTTTACCTTGTTCAAGACGTACACAGCTGGTGCCATATCCCATGGTTTACCTTCATCTTCCACCTGCAAATCCTTTCTGATACCCAGGTGTGTCAAATCAATCCTAGATTTCAAGGTATCTTTCGTCTTGCCTTCAATATTAAGAAGTGTGCCGATAATGCTGTCACATATATTTTTCTCGATGTGCATCACATCAAGATTATGCCGCAGATCCAAATCTCTCCAATACTCCAAGTCCCAAAAGTGGACTGCGGGTAAACAATAATCTCTCTTTTCCCTGCCACGCTTCCTTTTCCGCTACCATTACCGTGGATGGTTTCCGTGTAATATGCCTGACCTTCTCTAATTCCACTTGCAACTCATCGGCGGTGAGCCTCTTTGGCGCATCACGGTTTTTATGCTTTGCATTGAACACATGTCTTCGGTATTTTGTAGGACGCAGCTTGTCCTTGGCAAGGAAACGACAGTGTCCAATGTAACAGATCTTGCTAACTATTGCATATGACAGCGGATTCCTGTCACAGCGAGCACATGCATTGTAACCATGTGTCGTTCGCCCTGACATAGTGCCCAAAGCCGGATAATCATGGATGCACCAAATTATAACAGCACGCAGAAAGAAATCAGCTGGTGGGCTGCTATATAGGTCTCGAGTGAGAACACCCCTCCATAGTTGTTGAAGTTCCTCCACAAGAGGCTCCATGAATAAATCAAAATCCTTTCCAGGACTTTTTGGACCTGGGATGAGCAAGGGCATCATGTAGTTTGATTCTTTGGTGCAGACATTTGGAGGCATATTGTAAGGGATAACAAGCACTGGCCACTTGCTATATGTGGCGCTCTGGTGGCGAAATGAATTAAATCCATCTGAAGCTAAGCCAAGTCTAATGTTTCTCAGGTCAGCAGCAAACTTTTTGTGTTTTTGATTGAAGCTTTACCACTCACTACCATGAGATGGATGGCTCATTACATTCTGATCTCTGTACTCCTGGTTCCTAGAATGCCACAGTACATCCTCTCTTGTTTCAGCATCATGAAACAACCTCTGCAATCTTGGTATAATTGGAAAATGTCTTAGAACATTATGAGGAATCCTCTTCACAGCATCGCCATCTTTCCATCTTGATGATTTGCATTTCGGGCATTCACTTAAGTTGGCATAATCCTTCCAAACAGTAACATAATTATTCTTACAAACATGGATCATATCATATCCAATTCCAATCGCACGAAGGAAATTCTTCATTTCTTGTAGGTGTGTGGCAGCTCAGACGCATCTGGGAAAGATTTGCGGAAAGCAGCCAACATCGCACCGAATGATTTGTTGGTCATCCGCTCAGATGTCTTCACCTGAAGAAAGGCCACCATAGCTGACAATACTGACAGCTTATTTCCTCGGGTGACAACCACGTTGCATTGTTCCAACATGCGGGCCCACCATTTTTCTTCTGCAGGTGAAAGTTCACGAAATGCACGAGCATTTCGTAGCATTGTTTGAATGTTGGTCAAACTCACTGGCTCCGCCACCACCACCTCCTCTTCCACCTGAGCATCAGGCAGGTCAAGATGGTGATATGCTGCTTCCACGTAGTCAGTAACATTGACATTCACAACTTCATCATGATGAACCCACCTAGTATATGTGACCGACATCCCATACAAGTGTGGATGATTTTGCATAGTTGACTGAGGTCTTGTAACTGAATTCATACAACTGATACACGGGTAGAGCACATGTGATTTCGAACCACCGTACTCAGCTATGATAAAGTTCATGAAGTTTTCAACCCCGTCGACATATGCAGCGGAGAATCTTCGAGCAGAAGTTATCCAAGTGTTGTCCATCTGTTAGACATATAAATTAGTTCTTCTACTAGATATTACAAGAAAAACATATATGCTTTTTTATGAAGTCTAGAAAAAAATATCTAGGTCGATGTCTAAAGCTATAGCAAGATATTTGGACGAGCAGATCTAAGTAATGAAATATATGTAAAGCTAATTCAGCAAACAGATTTGAGTGTTAAATTATGGCATTTGTTTCAAATCAATGAGGCCGAGCACACAGCCATCAAACTATCGAAGGCCATCGCAACAACAAAGATCGAGTATAAAATGGTGTACAACTATTTCACCTAACAGATTGGCTACTAGACCATGGCAATCTACGTCACAATAAATATATGACATGATATTTTAGCAACTAATCGGGCTTGGCATGCCATCTCAGCTAAGCAGATTGAGTGTAGAACAGGGCAAGGAAGCTTCTTAAGCAGAGCATATTGACTGTAAACTACTTCGACAAACAGTGGGATTAACAACGTCTATCAGTTAACATTCAGCGCTGCACCGACATGCACGGGGCCTTAGTCTAGAATGCGCGTACCATGGGACAAGTTGATCGCCGTGCATCTCCACATGAATGTCGCCAGCGGTGGCGGCGCTGACCGTCGTGCACATCCACAAGAACGTCGCTAGTGGTGGCGGCGCGGCTAGAGGACGGCAGTCTATGAGAACATGTTGTGGGAGCGAGAGCATCGCCGTGCGTCCCCTCGACGAACCGCAGCGCCGATGTATAGGCACGGCGGGGAGGGCGGCTTTGGCAGAGTGAATGGAGTGTAGGGGGACAGGGGGAGGGGGTTTCTGGAATATTATTGGCTAGTTGGCCGAAGGGCGGTTGAATTTGGGATTTGGGGGAATTTTGGGGGGGGGGGGGGGGGTTCACGCGGTGGGCGGGGGGCGTTTGGCGCATGGTCGGTTTCTCCAAGTGCAGTCCCATGTGTCAGTGGAGAGGCAAGCCGAAGCGTGTTCCGTTTGCGTGAGCCGTGTGCAGGACCGAACGTGTGTGGGGTGCAATGCGACCGTGACAGGGGTGTTGTGAGTGTATCTCCTTTTTTCCTTTTAAACTAGGTGCTTCGCCCCCTAAAAAAACTTGATGCTTCGCGCGATCCATCGATACTACTACTACTAATCCTGTAATCCCGACTAAAACGGCGCGGCCGGGTCTTTTCCCGTGCGATATGCTGGGAGGTTGGCTTAGTTGGGTTTTTTAAGACGAGTAATGCTACACCTACGTAATCCTAGTTATGTAATTAATGCAATGTGAAACGTGTGAGCTGTTGATTGTAGATTGGGGGGAGGGAGGGGCCCACCACCATGAAAATCAGGGAGGAGATAGAGAGGCAATTTACGTTAACCCTTTCGTAGGTTCCTGTAGATGTAGAAAGATGTGAAATGCATGAATGTGTAGTGGACGTACTATTGGAGTGCCTAAGATAAATTGTGTATCTAGACCCTGTGTGTTTATTTACTTCGCATGTTAGCTTTGTCTCGGTTCAATAAAAAGCAGAGTTGATGATGATGATGTGCCTGCCATCCTACAATATAGGTCGTCCGATCTATATCTAACGGATAGGAAGGAAACTATGACAATTTACCCGCACTCCTCTCCACATTTGTAGATAAGGCCTTCCCTCGTTCATCCTTTTCTCCCACAAGATCTTGATGTTCCATGCAATGCACGGGCATCTTGCTAGTATTCCTACAATATACTATATTATTGTGAAAGTTCATATACACCGGCCGAGATTAATGCAAACACGGCAGATTTTCATTACATTCCGAACTTTTATAGGACAGAAAAATAAAAGAAACCCGACCCTAAACCTATTCTACGGTGTCGACCGACGTCCTCCATCTGTGATCTCCATGTAACGGGGCGGGGTTCAAGACAAAGGTGCGGTCTCCAGCGAGGAAGAGTAGAACACGGGAGACGGACCGGCCAGTTGGGACACCATGCCCTGCCGCCTCCCATGCCCTACTCATCATCGGAGGAGTCCCCGACCTCGGCGGTGCCAGATGTTGGACGACGGCAAGTAGGACGCATGGCAGACGGTGCTCCCGTCGTCGGCCGCCAACACGGCCACCGCTTGTGCGGTCGCGTCCGCATCCGGCTACGCCGCTATTGCATCGCGAGCGGCAACTTGAGCGAGGGCGGCGACCTCGAGCTTCATCCCCGAAGACAAAGCTCTTCCGCAGAGCGTTCGCGCTTGCGGTCATGGCAGATGTGGTGCCAGGTAGCAGGACGACGCGCTATGGTGTGGAGGTTAGTCAGGCATTGCCGCATAAGTAGCGCATTCTGGTGAGGCCAAATCGTCCGGGTGTGTCATTAAGTCGCCGGAGTTGGTTCCTCGGGCACCGAGCCTCTTAACGACGGCATACGGACGGATGGCATGAATGCAGGCTGCTGGCGCTGGCTGGGAACGCACCACACGACGGCGCGAGGGACGCAGGTTTTTGGTGTGCCTGGGTAGTGAGTTGCGGTCGTGGCAACGTTGGAGATGCCCTTTGCTCACATACGACCCCACATGTCATCGAAAAAGCAAGATGACCCAACATGGTCACAGGTCCTGGAGATGCAGTTGTCCGCGCTACACCACTCCGTAGACGTGTCGCGGCGCGCGCGCACTTTGGTGCCTCGTGCATCATCGACGAGCCGGGTGTTGATCTGCTGGTCGTACCACAACGCTAACGCCACCCTCGGCACACTGAAACTGACCATGTCCAGCGACGATGAGTGTGTCGCTCCTGCATGCCTCATTTGAACATTCCGTCAAGTATCATTCTCATGTGGGCCTAGACCATGCTTGTATTTCCAATGTTGTAA
This sequence comes from Aegilops bicornis, assembly GCA_021605145.1. Taxonomy (NCBI): domain Eukaryota; kingdom Viridiplantae; phylum Streptophyta; class Magnoliopsida; order Poales; family Poaceae; genus Aegilops; species Aegilops bicornis. The sequence continues at coordinate 520,450,552 of CM038672.1, forward strand.
TTTGTCCAACATGCATACAAACAAACGGTTCGTTTAAAGTTTCACTTTGCCTCCACTGCATGTCGCTTCCCATCTTACATCCCATTCGGTTCATGCCCCGACACATCTTGAAGAGAACGATTGATGTTGAGAGATCAATTGCGTGTCATGCAAGGAGATAAAGGTTTGGTCTGTTTCTATGATCGAAATGACCGGCGGGCGAGGGGGGGGGGGTCTATGGGGATTAGAGGGAGTATATTGTATTTTCGTAAGAGAAACGAACGTATTGTATCCACCCTAGTCCTCTTTCAATCGATCTCCGGACCCCGAGATGAAATCGAGAGAGAACGAGTGGGTGCATGTGTGATACCTAAGGCGGATTGAAAATTTTGAACCGGTGATCATAGCATCCACAAATCATATATAAAGGGCATTCAATGTTTGTTTTCTTTTGAACATACAATATAATCCCTCCGATTCGTTCTAGTTTACATATAAGTTTTATGTATGGTCAAAGTATCTCTACTTTTATCAAACTTACATAAAAAAGTATCAACATTCAACAACGCCCAATCAATATTGTTAGATTCATATGTACTCCTAGATTTGTAATCAAACAGAGATGGTTTCCAATTTGTTTTCAACCACGTGAATGTGCTTGTTCTCGCGCATGCTCTTCCTACTAGGATTTCGCCATGTATAGGTAGACCAATAGTAACTTTTTTTAAGATCCCTGTCCAATAGTACTAGTGGAGTACTGACAACATCTGTAGTAGAGTATGCAGTGCTCATAGTACTCCCTCCTTCCTTTTATATAGGGCCTATGTGGAGGAGAGAGATATGAAAAAGTAAGGGGAGTGAGCTCTCATGCAAGAGCCTATCTATATACGCATTCCTAGTAAAATACAATAAATATGAGGAAAGAGATAGAGAGGAGATGGAAAAAAGTACTAATACAATAGCCAACCTTATTTTTTTTTGCAGGAAATAGCCAACCTTATAGCCCACACTACTGTATGAGTGCATATAGATGATGGCTATAGATGACATGGCAGTTCCTTATAGCCATCGGCTGGCTATATTATTAACCATGCTCTAATGCGTTTTTCAAAACTGCCTTTGACTATTGATAAGATTAATAGTACATGAGATGTATGATGTGAAAATTATATCATTGGAAGCTCTTTTCACATACGAATTTGACCGTATGCTTTGTGTAAGTTGCATGTCATATATTATTACTCTAACATTTGGTCAAATTTAGCCTCGAAAAAGGCATTAGGCCCTGTATATGGAAGGAGGGAGTAGTAGTGGAAGTGGATCCTCTGACGTAGGTATCCCTGCCTTACCCTCCTTTCGATCACTTATTGGCGGACCCCGTGCTTGCTAGGCCTCGCATGTCAGTTACTCAATGGGTTCGGTCACGTCAGGGGATCCTCGTCCGTAGTATACTCCCTCTGTTTTTGTTTACTCCACATAAAACAGAGGGAGTGGTAGTATAAATGACGTGAGCGGGGGAGGGGGGGACGTCGGTTTGCTCTCAACTAAGGTCCCACAAGCGAGCGAAAATGCAAGACGAAGCGTGTTCCATTCGTAGAGCAACGTGGAGGTTCCAGCGTGCCGGGGTGCAACGCGAACACAACAAGAGCGATGTACAGTCAAAACCGATTGACCGCTCGTCACCTGAACCACTATTCACACCAGAACCTTCGCTGCTCAGCCTACGCCAGCCACTGCCCCAAAACCAAACCTCCTCTCCAGCCCATTCCCCCACCTTTCGATTCCCTAGCCTACATCAAGCGTCCCCTAGTTCGTCGAAAAGCCATGGTGCGCCGCAAGATCACGTACTACAAGATGCTGACGCCGGAGCACCGCGCCGAAATCGCGGCGGCAGTCGGCGCCACAAACCACCGTTCCCAAGCTCGCTTTGCGGCAGGCCAATCCCCGACTTCTCTGGAGCCAATCTACGAGGAGGAGGAAGCCGATCCAATGTTCATGGCAGAGGTCGCGGCGCAGAAGGCCCCCGATGGGTATGAGACGATGGACGTCGACTTCGTGCCGGCGTCCGGGTCCCCCATGGTGCAGGCAGACCAGGAGTTCAACCTGGCGATACTAAAGGAGGACTGGGAGGCAGAGGCTCAACTCAACACGGAGCGCGCGCATGCCACTGCCATCAAGGCTCTCCTGCAGGCGGAACCGGATGTCGTGGATATGAACCGGGTGGCAGAGGCTCAACTTGAGGCGGAGCGCGCGGATGCCGCTGCCATTGAGGCCCTCCTGCAGGCGGAACCGGACGTCCTGAACTTGAACCGGGCGGCGGAGGCTCAACTTGACGCGGAGCGTGCAGATGCCGCTGCCGTCGAGGCCCTCGTGCAGGCGGAACCGGACGTCCTGGACTTGAACTGGGCGGTGGAGGCTCAACTCGACACGGAGCGTGCGGATGTCGCTGCCATTGAGGCCTTCCTGCAGGCGGAACCGGAGGTCCTCGACTTGAACCAGGCGGTGCTCTTGTCCATGCAGAGCGCCCGCACGCTCCGTGTGAACGAGTAGCTGGAGGCCGAGGACAACCATGGTGCGAAGACACACGTCGGCAGCTACGGCTGGTTCGCACCGGCAGCCAAAGATTTACTTTAGGCTGTCTCTGCTCCATGAAAGCAGTGATAGTTTTTCTTTATGTTGTTTTTAGGGATCTTTTGCTGTGTAAAAACATTGTTATGCAAGTCGCCTGACTTTCATCATTTGGGTCAGTCTACCATTTCAGGTGGTTGGATTAATATCCTACGTCTCCTAACCCTTCTTCCTCACCTCTTCTTCTTCCCCAACAGACCACCGCACGGGCCGCACGAATCCTCCCCAACATGCGGTTGGATAAACATACTGTATGAACGAAAATTATGTGTCAGCGGTAGGATGGCTGAGTTTGGTTTGTTCACATGTGATATCACGTGCCAGTGAGGGTGCGTTCCCTTGGTTGGGTTTGCGGTGTGCAGGAGCGACTGTGTGAGGGTGCGGTGCAACCGCAGCATGCAGGAGCGACCGAGACAACCATGGACAAGTGTACCTCCTTTTCATTTTGAAAACTTTAGCCAAGCTTGGCAAAAATGTGTGGCGAAGTATGGCAATGCAAGGCCTAGACCCAAACAGGATAAGTACGTACGTACTAGGAGTACTAGTGTTTTAAAAGAAAGCCGGGGTTTTCCTTCGCGGGATTAATCGATACAAATCCTCGTTTGACGTGTCAATTAATGAGTATTTTTTCTCCAAAGCCCAAAGAGCTAACCATCTCACTCCTCATCGCTTGATTAATGCAGCGCCATGCAAACCAACCTTCTCACTTCCGAATGCATGCAAGGGTATATTAATGTCCTTGGTTGCTAGTACGAGGCAAACCCCATCAATTTTGCCTCGATTAGTGTTATTGGCCACTTGCAAAGTTGTAATTTTTCTATACTGGCCTTGTGTACAAAAAAATGGAGGTAGTAACTATTAGACTTCCTTCCCCATTGCGGTGACGTCGACGATATCTTGAACGTTGTGGTTTGTCAAAGTTCTTTTGACGGAGAACACCATTGAGGGAGACTGAGGGAGTCCTGGATTAGGGGGTGTCCGGATGGCCGGACTATAACCTTTGGCCGGACTCCTGGACTATGAAGATACAAGATTGAAGACTTCGTCCCGTGTCCAATGGGACTTTCCTTGGCGTGGAAGGCAAGCTTGGCGATACGGATATGTAGATCTCCTCCTATTGTAACCGACTCTGTGTAACCCTAGCCCTCTCCGGTGTCTATATAAACCGGAGGGTTTTTAGTCCGTGAGGATCTAACAACAATCATACCATAGGCTAGCTTCTAGGGTTTAGCCTCTCGATCTCGTGGTAGATCTACTCTTGTACTACCCATATCATCAATATTAATCAAGCAGAGTAGGGTTATACCTCCATCGAGAGGGCCTGAACACAGGTAAAAACATCGTGTCCCTTGTCTCCTGTTACCATCCGCCTAGACGCACAGCCTGGGACCCCCTACCCGAGATCCGCCGGTTTGACACCGACATTGGTGCTGTCATTGAGAGTTCCTCTGTGCCGTCTCCATCGTGAAGGATGCCTCATCCCGCCTTTTAAAGACGGTATCTTGTTATAAAGGAGCTTTGGCTATCGGCCAAACTCTCCGGCTAGGCAGTTTTCTTATGACCGCTGTTCGGCCGCTACCGATGATGACTTCTCGTGTCATCGAAAGCAATCTTCACGTCAACTCGAACTGCCGAGCGAAGTTAGATCCAACGGAGCTCTCTTCCTTAAACGAGCTCTCGGATCACATCGCCGCCTCGAGTCGCTATAGACTACGATCAGATTGGGCCTAAACCCGATCTCGAGAGAGATTAACTCTCCCGGGTCACCCATCACGTTGTTGTGGTGGAGGAACAATGCGGCGACCCTTCATCTATCTTAAGGACTAGCTATGTCCGATTCCCGATCCCTCCAAGCCGGATACCCGGAGGGGAGGACGTCACTCAAGACCTGAACTTAGAGTCAGGCAACGGGCTAGATTCATTGGACAACATCCAAGAATCCAAACTTCCGAGTTCGGAAACTCCTTGTCCCTTGAGTCTCAGATTGGGTGAGGTTTCGGATTTAATTCCACCCACCCACCCAAACATATGCGATCTATCCAAAATTTGGCAAGAGCCCGAGGAAACAGTACATCATTACTGGGCCAGATTCCTCCTGGTTATGAACAGGATAAAGGACTGCCGCAAGGAAGACGCAATTTCATTCTTCTGCAATAATTGCAGGGACAAGGGAATCCTCAACGCCATAGGTCGCTGTGAAATTACACGCTTTGCTGACTTGGCGTCCATAGTACGAAAGTACTGTGCGATGGAAAGCGCCTGGAAAACCGAAGTAAGATTTTGGGACAATCCGCCCCGAATACAAACCCAGTCCGAAATAAAAGGGTGCATTATCAATACCACCCGGGTTAAACACCAAAACAAAAAACCCCTACAGGCATGGAACCGTCTTTGGAGGGATGGCTCAATGGACCTCAGAAATTCATAGTACAGAGGGCGCCACACCAACTCATAGCCTTAGAGCATGTTGGATACTCCGACAGGTGGCCAAACGTGGCGAAGAGCTTCTAACCCCAGTATCCACAGAGCACCAGCCCAGGGATACCAGTACGGTATTAACAGTCTTCGAGACTTTTGCATCAAATAAAATGCGGAAACGAACACTCTGCAGCCTTGCCGAAGTCTACCAAGTAGCAACGATAAACCCATGGAGTGACACGGCTATTACCTTTAATGACAGTGATGAACCTAAATTCCGAACAGCCCGAGCACGACCCGCATTGGTCCTCAGTCCAATAGTGGACGGCTTTCGCCTTACCAAGGTACTCATGGACGATGGCAGCGGATTGAACCTCATTTACGAGGAAACCCTTCAAAAAATGGAAATAGACTGGAGCCACATTGAGCGAAGCAGCACAACCTTTAGAGGAATAATCCCTAGTCGGGGGGTGTGCTGTACAGGAAAAATCACACTGGATGTGGTGTTCGGCACGCCGGATAATTACAGATCCGAGGAGGTCACGTTCCAAGTGGCCCCGTCCAGCAGCGGATACCACGCTCTATTAGGGCGAGAGGCATTCACAATTTTTCAAGCTATACCCCATTACGGGTACATGAAGCTCAAAATGCCCAGGCCCAACAGAATCATCACTCTTGCTAGTGACCCCAACATAGCACTCACAAAAAATAAGATAGCCGACCGGCCCTTGAGGCACTATCCAAGCCCTAGCGGCCGAGGAACTGATCGCTGCGCTCCACGGTGAACAGGGTCGACGTGATACTCGATAAAAGATCCAAGTCCACCTCCTTTAAACCGGCAGAGGAAATAGTCAAATTCCAAGTCCATCCAACGGACCCTACAAAAACGGCCTCCATCGGGGCGCAATTAAACCCTGATGTAGACGCCAGACACGAGAATTCCTACGCCGAAAATTGGGACATTTTTCCTGGCATCCTTTAGACATGCCAGAATCCCACGCCGGCTGGCCGAAAGCACAGCCTAAACATCCTAAAAGGATTCAAGCTACCAAGGTGCTCTTGGCGTTTCTCTGAACCTAAGAGACAAGCCATGGGAGAGGAGCTAGCCAAACTATTGGAGGCCGGATTCATCAGAGATATAAAACATCCAGACTGGCTAGCAAACCTGGTGATGGTACCAAAGAAGGACAAATCATGGTGCCTATGCGTCTATTCAAGGACCTCAACAAGGCTTGCCCAAAGGATCCTTTCCCCCTCCCCCGCATCGACCAAATTATCGACGCTACCGCAGGACACGATTAATTGTGTTTCCTCGACGCATACTCCGGCTACCATCAAATTAACATGGCAGAGCCTGACCAAGCCGCAGCGGCATTCATCACCCCATACGGCCCATTCTGGTTCAACACAATGCCCTTCGGGCTCAAAAACGCCAAGCAACATATCAACAAGATGATCCGGACATGTCCGGCAAACCAGATCGGCAAAACAAGCGGTGGAGGCATACGTAGATGATGTGGTCACAAAACCAAGCATGTCGAAACTCTAGTAGATGACTTGAGGCTCACATTCGATAACCTCCAACATATGACATTAAGCTTAACTCGGAAAAATGCGTTTTACAGCGTACCCGGAAAGCGCTTGGGCTTCATTGTATCCGGTAGAGGAATTGAAGCAAACCCAGCCAAGATCCGAGCTCTGTCACAATTGGATATCCCAAAGGACCTCAAACAAATACAAAAATTGACCGGATGCATGGCGGCTCTAAGCTGCTTTATCTCCCACTTGGGAGAAAAGGCATTACCCCTTTATCGCCTCCTCCGGCGCACCGAACACTTCGAGTGGACGGATGCCGCCACGGCCGGACTCGAAGAAATAAAAGCCATACTGGCAACAAACCCGGTCCTGGCCGCGCCTAACATCGGCGAACCAATGCTATTATACATCGCGGCAACTCATCAAGTTGTAAGCGTGGTGCTCGTTGTCGAACGAGAAACGGACGGACACAAGTTCCCCCTTCAAAAACTAGTTTACTACGTGTCCACTGTCCTCACTCCATGCAAGTCACGGTATCCGCATAATCAAAAGATAGCGTACGCGGTGTTTATGGCATCCCGGGAGCTGCGACACTACTTTCAAGATTGTTCGATAACAGTAGCCTCCGAAGTACCTCTCAACGACATTATAAAAAACCGCGACGCGACAGGCCGGATTGCCAAATGGGCCATTGAGCTCCTCCCGTTCGACATAACCTATAAGCCACGGCGAGCTATTAAGTCGCAAGTTTTGGCCGACTTCGTCGCCGAATGGACTGAAGCCAAACTCCCTAAAGAGTACGGCACATATTCCAACTAGATCATGCACTTCGACAGCTCCGAAATGTTGGCCGGTCTGGGGGCTAGCGTCGTTCTGACGTCCCCAACAGGAGATACAGTTCAATACGTACTCCAGATAATGTATACGGACTCCAACAACGCAGCCGAATACGAGGCCCTTCTACATGGTCTCCGGATGGCAGTCTCCATGGGCATTCAACGCCTCTACAGTCTTGTGAGGATTCGAACCTTGCGATATCTCAAATAAATGGAGACTTTGACGCCAAGGATCCGAAAATGGCAGCTTATCGCAATGCCGTCCTAAAAATGTCAGCTCGGTTCGAAGGGCTCGAATTTCACCATATAGCTCGGGAAAACAATCAGGCAGCAGACGTCTTGGCATGCATTGGCGCAAAGCGCGATGCCGTCCCCCCAATATCTTCTTCGAGAGGCTGTTCAAGCCATCCGTATTATGGGAAGGGGAGTCCGGAAATAACAGCCCGGACCCAACCGCCATGCCCGACACCGAACATGCTGACACAACTGGAGGCTCTGCCAACGAAGTAACATCTTCAGCCCACATAATAATGGCAGTCATTGCCCCGTGGACAGAACCATTCCTAGCCTACCTAATCAGGCAGGAACTTCCCGAGGACCGAAACGAGGCACTCGCTGCATAGTGCGGCGATCTAAAGCCTACAAAGTCCATGAGGGAGAGCTTTATAAGAAAAGCACCACCGGAGTCCTTCAAAGGTGTATCTCCGAAGAGGAGGGGCGAAATCTCCTGGCTGAAATTCATGCCGGACTCGGCGGGCACCACGCCACAGCCCGGGCCCTTGTAAGCAAGGCCTTCCGTACAGGATTTTATTGGCCGACGGCCCGGGCAGATGATCAGGACTTAGTCCAACGATGCGTCGGCTACCAGCTCTTTGCTAACCAAAGCCACATACCACCCACCGCCCTACAAACTATACCCATCACCTGGCCCTTCGCGGTCTGGGGGCTTGACATGGTTGGACCCCTTAAAGGAGGAACCCACAAGCAAAAATACCTACTGGTCATGGTGGATAAATTCACCAAATGGATAGAGGCCAAGCTTCATTAAGACGGCCGAATCTGGACCGATGATAGACTTCATATCAAGGGTCAGACACGTTCACGGCGTCCCCCACAGCATCATCACTAATAACGGCATGAACTTTACGGCCGACAAGGTCAAACTCTGGTGCAAAAACATGGGCATCATGCTCGACTATGCTTCAGTCTATCACCCACAAACTAACAGTCAAGTCAAGCGAGCAAATGGTCTAATTATGAGCGGTATTAAACCCAGATTAGTGCGGTCCCTCAAGGAATCTAATACGCACTGGGTAGAGGAGCTCGACTCCGTACTCTTGGGGTTGCGGACCACGCCGAATCGCACCACTGGATTCACAACATTCTTTATGGTATACGACGCAGAGGCAGTTCTGCCCTGTGACATAATTCATGACTCACCTCGTGTGCGCATGTACGAAGAAAGAGAAGCCGAACTCGATCGGCAGGACAGTTTGGACGCCTTGGAGGAGGAGTGTGACGTGGCAAAAGCTTGTTCCGCATTCTATCAACAGCAGGCTCGAAGATATCAAAGCAGAGAAGTACGGGCCAAAACTTACAATGTTGGCGAGTTAGTTCTACGCCTACCGGACAAGAAAAAGGACAAACTCAAGCCCAAATGGGAAGGTCCCTTTATTATTGACCAAGTCTTGACTGGTGGAGCGTACCGTCTTCGAGATGCATCGGATAACCGACTCGAGCCGAACCCACGGAACGCAGCCCGTCTCCGAAGATTCTACGCCTAGCGCCGGACGCTGTGTTCGTCTCCTTCCTCTGTCTATTTTTGACACATTAGTTGTCTTGTATTTCTCTCCTTCTCCCTCCCTTTCTCTTACAGCATTTAAGGGCTCGTTTGCGCCTTGTTCGCACACAATTGACGCGCTATCCGCGCTCGTTATACCTGGGGGCTTCCTTAACAGAAGCTTACTTATGCGGGCTTCACGCCCAACACATGTGTCACACTTCCGCATGTACCTTTTATTCACCATTATATGCATCGATATGACTTAAGTTTTGGCCAAGCTGGGTTGCCTGGCTCCTGTGCTTACCCCTACGTTCCTGATTGTTCGGCTAGGCGGTAAAGGAGCACCTCTGCGATTATTACTGCCGGGTCACCGGATGTGTACCTCGGTACCGGGTGAAGCCGAAAGCTAGTGTTCTTAAGGGAATATTCGGTCGGTGAACTAAAGATGATTTCTCACTTGTTTATTTATCTGCCCCGTGATGCTTTTCGCTTTTTTGCAGTCCGGACATGCACTTTAGGGCATGCCTCCTGTGGAAAGGAACCCCTAACGGAACTATTCTCCCGGAAGATGTTTCTTACTAACCATGTAATATAACATAACTAGTTGGGCACTTCTCTGTTCAAGCACTAATGACACCTACGCCTGGTTTCCATGCATGCCCCGGTTCTTACATAACCGAGAGGGTATTCAGACACACTCCGGACTATCAGGTCCCGAGGTTGAATGTAACACCCCAAATTTTTTGCCAAGTTTTCAATATTAAATTTTTTGCCAAAGGTTTTAAAAATCTTTATTTCTGTTGATTTCAGAACTCTTCCTTTATTTTTAGGGAGTTTTGTATTTTTCCTCAAAGGAGGTTTCCAAAATACATTGGACTTCCTTGCCATCTCATCAAAACAATTTCTAAATCAGTAGAATTGTTTATTAAATTATTTCACCCTGAGCTTTATTCATTAAAATGAACTGGATTAAAATTTTAGAGCTCCTTTTGAACTACAACCATTTGATAAGATCACTTAAAATTTCAACTAAAATTTGGAGATGTCATGAGATGTCTCTAAATCAATTATGTGCATTAATAAAATTATTTCATTGCTTATTTTGGGTTTTTCACCAATTTTTCTTCTCCTGGTCCAAAGGCAAATTTGCACTACAACCCTTTCAAATATTTGTTTCTAGCTCCCACCAAAATTTTGGGATGTCAGTAATAGCATGCCATTCATCTTTATGCAAAAACATAGTGATGTTCTTTGGAAAATTTGAGTGCAACAGCCTCTTTTTCATTCTGGACCAGACTTGTGTTTTCTACTACAACTCTATTATTTCTTGCTCTAATGACCTTGTGTTTTCTCATGATTGTAGTAAACCTTGCAAAGCCCCTAAGTCCAGGAGCATGATCTATTTGGAACACTTTTGGTCCATGAAATGATGCCACTCACTCCCTGCCTAGAACTGAAGTTTTGCAAAACTTGCACTAGCAAGTTTCTCCTTTTTGCAAACCAACTTCACCACCCTCTCTTGTATCCATAGAGACACTGATCCGAGAATATGGCCACTCCAAGAACTACCTAGGTGCCTTTGGCATTTTGTCAAACACTGAGTGCATGACCAATTTTGGCATGAAATCAAGTTTGCATGGTGAACTTGAGCCCCTGACCAATCCACCATGTTCCCCAGTCCCCTTGCTAAGCCTAGACTAGTCCTCTTAATTGCCAGCCTCAACCGCAGCCTCTAGGATGCCCTAGCATTTCGTCGAGCATGTCCCGGGCGTGCTCTGGGCGCGCCCAGAGCGTGCGTTTGGCACCCGCATGCAGCCGAGTCGCCGCGTCCCACCCAGCACTCAAACAACTTGGCCCCAGCCTGCACGCCGTGTCCCCTGCACCGCCACACCACCCCGACCAACCTGGCATCCCACAGCGCCACCGCCAGGATGGCCGTGGCGGCTAGCTGCCGGCCGCTAGCAGGCCCGACCGTGGTCGGCGCCGCCCAAGCCACCAGCGCGCGCCACCTGCCTCCTGGAGCAGTGCGTGCTCATCCACAGCTCCGTCCTCTAGCGCGCGTCGCCGCCACGTCGCCCTAGCTACAGAACGGTGGTCGCCAAGCAAGCTTATCCCGGACGCCGCAAACCGACCTCCATCGCCTATATAAGAGGCCCCGAGCTCAAGCCCGCACACCGGCAACCTCAGGCCACCCTTATGGCGCTTCCCTAGCTCGCAATCGACCCGGGAAGGCTCTCTTCCCCGTCTCCGCCAACTCCTGCCGCCGCCATTTGCCCCAGCCCTTCCAGCGCCACCAGAGCCTCCCCCTCTCCGTTTTCTTCACCAAGAACTCCCTCATCCTCCCGTGAGCCTTTTCCCCTACTTGATTTTGATCGGGAGCCATCGCCGCCACAAAATCACTTTCTCCGACGATCACCGTCCGCTGCGGAGCTCACCGCCGGCAGCCCCGACCACCCCAGAGGACGAAACCACCACCGGAGTAACCGCCACGACCCCCTGAGCCCGCGGGTGACCTCCACTCGATGAACGGTGCCGCCGTTCGCCAGCGAGCGTCGCCGGAGTCCCGCCTCTCTCGGGCGGAGGAAGAGGAGGAGAATAGACTAGTCAAACCTGGTGGTGGGCTGTGCAGGCCCACTGTCGATGGCTCGGCGCAGCCACGCTGGATAAGTGGAAGGCGTACTCAGACACGCCTTCGACGTAATGTATATATCGAAACGTTTTTCTGTTTTATTTTAAATCAGGTTTTGACCAGAACTTTTACTGCCTATAACTTTTTAAATACAAATCCAAATGAATTGATTCCTTTTGCTACCTCTCTCAAATATTGTCTAGTTTATTTTAAGATTTATTTGAAAAAATTTCAAAACAACTTTTGTGCTGTTTTTATTTTGTGTGTTAATTCAAATATATTACTTTAAATAGGGTTTTTGAAGATTTCATGATGATTTGGATGCACCCTTTCTTCCCATGACCTGAAGGCAAGCATTCTGAACCCTGGTGAATTTTTGTGTGGGTTGCATAGCACCATGGCAACACCACCCCGACACATACATGCGTCATTTTATGTGAGGATGTGATCCTATTCATGGGTGCATATTAATAAGTTTATGCTAATGAAGTTGACATGAATTGTGATGGAAATTACCGTCATACGTCTGCCATGCATACCGTAAGGAAAGACGGGAAGGCCTCTGTCTCGGGTAGACACGGTTTTGTCCCTAGTCCTCCGTCGAGACGGTCATGTCCGGTATGACATGAGGGGAGTCGTGTGGTGTTTCCATCTGTTATTTGAGATATATGCATTGTTGTGCTAATCATGCAGGAAATATTACAACCTCCTGAGTCGACCGTAGATCGAGTCTTGTGCCAGTAACCCCCATACTTGCTTCAGACTACCACTCGTCTCTACATCAAGTAGGGTACGGTTCAAGAAGTTGTCAACCCTTTCCTAGCACACACCGCATGTAGAGGCCGTGGTGGAAGATACTGAGGCATCCGTAGTCATACCACCGGGTCCGGGAGCATGGGTGTTTCGGTTGTAGCCGAAAGGGGGTAGCTCCCCAGTTTGCGCGCGGTATAAATTTTGTGATCCCATGTTACGTCGAGGTTGTAGCCTTCCCACTTAGAGTTTTGCTTAACAAGTGTTGTGGGTGATTCTAGACACATGTGAGTTAAGCTGGTGTGTGCAACTTAGGTGTGTTTTCAACAAAAAGACCATAGACGGAATTAGTCCCGATGAGCTAAAGAAATCCGTTACTCGTGGGTAAAGAGTACACCCTCTGCAGAGATTAAACCTATTCGAATAGCCATGTCCATGGTTAAGGATTACAGTTTGGGATGGGTCAAGTGTCGGTCTTAGTGTCGGTCTTCGGAGGTGAAACTATTAAACCTGGAAGTACGATTGTGACTTGTGATGATTTATAGTTACTATTTTGGATGTGGACTAACTCGTGATATTTTTCTGGTATTCTTGGATATCCCTGGGATGGTTCTACCTCCTGGATATTCATTGTGGCATTTATTTTAAAGCCCTTTATGTGGTGTCGCTCAGACGCCCGACTGTGGCATTTCTTTTAAAGCCCTTTATGTGGTGTCGCTCAGACGCCCGACTGTGGCATTTCTTTTAAAGCCCTTTATGTGGTGTCGCCAGACGCCTGACCGTGGCATTTCTTTTAAAGCCCTTTATGTGGTGTCGCCGACGCCTGATCGTGGCATTTCTTTTAAAGCCCTTTATGTGGTGTCGCCGACGCCCGACGTGGCATTTCTTTTAAAGCCCTTTATGTGGTGTCGCCCAGACGCCCAACTGTGGCATTTCTTTTAAAGCCCTTTATGTGGTGTCGCCAGACGCCTTGACCGTGGCATTTCTTTTAAAGCCCTTTATGTGGTGTCGCTCAGACGCCCGACTGTGGCATTTCTTTTAAAGCCCTTTATGTGGTGTCGCTCAGACGTCCGACTGTGGCATTTCTTTTAAGCCCTTTATGTGGTGTCGCTCAGACGCCCGACTGTGGCATGCTCGTTATTTATTTCATAATTTTTAATGCTTCTATGGCATTGCATATTCATATATACATTCTTATCCGCATCAGAGTTTTAATTATCTTATGTGGCTAGAGTCATGAGCATATATATTTTTTGCTCATATTTATTAAATCATGCTTGTGTTCATTATGTTTGCGAGTACATTCAAAGTACTCATTGGCTTGTCCCTGGCTATTGTCTTGGCCAGATTTCATGCTTGGAGAGGAGCGTTGCGATGAGTGTCCCAGAACCTAGGCAACGGTGATCTCGGCCACGCGAAGATAGGAATTAACCTGGTCAGCTGTTCCTGTGGGAAATGGAGTCCCATAGACACTGATGATTTTCAACCCGCTTCCGCCATCAACCACTAGAAACCATTTGTTGTACTCACAGACCAGAATGGTCTTGTACTACATATTTCGTTTTTGCTTGGAATTTCTGTATCAAGTTGGTGCCTCATCAGCTAACAGTTATCCTGGGGCCGATGAGCACAAGGGCCATTTTCTGGGAATTATTACCCGGAGAATCGGTCGCCACATTGAAGCGAAAAGGTCCGCCATGACAAACAATCTACAATCCGGCTAGAAGGTATTTTACATGTCATCTTAAATTACATAGTCAATTTGACTGAGCATATTCCTCTTCAATGCCATCCAACAGGCTGTCTAGTTTACAATCCTGTTGGGAATATTTGGCGGCCAACTCTACTTGGCCGTACACTAAGTTCACAGGGATCTCCTTCCCATCAGCCCCCACAGGTCCGACCTCGGCCATGTGGTTTGGGTCAGCCTTCATGTATCGCGTCTTCACCATGGCCCAGGCCTCCCTGGCACCTTGATGGCAGGCCGATATCTTCCATAACCGGAAGTGCCGCCGCGCTCCCTTAAGCCTCTCTGCAAGCTCTCCAAGGCCTTCGGGCATGGAGAAAGATGGCCACAAGGCCTGGGCGACGCCTTTCATCACGTGCCGAACTCGTTCGTGCAGTTGAAAGAGCTCGAGAAGAAGGTCACCCGTAGAACAGGGCATTTCCTCTGCAGGACGACCTGTGAGCATACCTACAGACATAACTCTGTTAGTCGACTTCCTCGCCGAACTCTTTTTCAAAGTTCGTTCAAGCACTTACTAAAAATGCCGCATCGAAGCCGTCGATTCTCCTTCACGGAGTCCGACAGCTGGGCACAAACATCCTTTAGTTCCTCGCCCAGCTGGGTGTTGGCATCTTGGAGATTATTCTTCTCCTGCCTCACCCTCGTAAGCACGCTCTTGCAGGCCTTTAACCGGCGCAAGAGTTGTTGCTTGTCGGGATCTACTCCGGCGCCATCTGCAATGATATTGTCGACGGTACACACGCCGCACTTCACAACATACTTATCTTTCAAAGCGTATATTACCAGAGGGGGTCTCCTTGGCCTCCCCTGCCGCGGCTAGTGCGGCCTCAAGTTGGGCTTTGCACTCTTCCAGCTCCTGGGACAGTTGGGTATTCTTTTTTGTAAGATCCTGCATAACAAATGATCCTTAAATCAGTTATTTTAACTGTTTCAAGTCTCGGGGGCTCCTGACATATCTAACCATCAAATTTTCTCACCCATATGTCTTTCACGTACTGCTCCATGGCTCTGGCTAGACCATTTTGAGCAGCACGGAGGTACGCATCTCCCGAATTGAAGGCATCCATGGGCTCTGGCTAGACCATTCACGTACAAGCGTCACGAAGAACTGTCCGGCGACGCCTGTGATTCATGGCACTCTCCACCTCGGAATTGGTGGCGGATAGTCTGTCCGCGTCCTCTGTCGGAGGAGCGTCCGACGCACGCCCCGTGTTCGCCTCGCTTCGACTGGCTTTGGAGCACAGGTGGCGGAGGCTCGATTGGTAGTCTCTCCGGATATAGTCCGGCAAGCCCTCTTTTTCCTAAAAAAGGAGAGCACGAGCATTAGTATGCATCGTAAGAATAATACCTTGGAATAAGGCAGCGCGCCTTACTGCTGCGCCGGTGCCTCGACCTGGACTGCGTGTCTCTTTAGCCTGCCCGCCCTCACGGTCCCCTGTTGGCTAGTCGCCGCAGGTTCGGCATTCCGCCTCGGGATCCTCACCTGCAAAACATCATTGGTATACGGTGATCACAAATAAGCATGGATGTATCATCTTCGAAGTATTGGGACTTCGGTCTCAATTACTGGTGAGGCAGGGAGCAGTCCAGGATAATCGTCTGTAATAGCCACCAAGGCATTGTCGATGCTCAGTTGGTGAAATACCCCATCGATCAGCTCCACGGATATGTCCGGATCCTCTTGGGAGGCCGGATCGAGGGACCGTTCTGGATCCTCGGGTTGTGGAGGAGGGCTGTTTATATCCTTTACGGCCGGGCGCAATTCCTGCGTCGAAATCAAAAGATAAGGTACTTAACTATGGAAATATGGAACGGATGGGCCAAAAGAAGTGTTCGCTTACCCAGCTTGGAGGATTGTAGATAGAAAATCCACCCTGTGGATTGACGTGGAGGAACTCCTCCTCTTCTCCCTCGTACAATGCGGATAAGATCTTCATCAGAGCGGCAACCGATGCCGGCCCCTTATGGCCGCAGCGGGTGGCATCATCCTCCCCGTTGAAATCCCATATGGGGTGGCCTCTATACTGAAGCGGCTGCACCCCCCGCATAATGCATGTGGCCATGACCCCGATCATGGTCAGTCCGAAATGAGCTAACAACCTTATCCGGCTCATCAGGTAAAGGACGTCCTTGTCATTTTCCCTCTGAGGGCTCCGTGGACACCAGCTTAGGCGCTTCTTCAAAGGAGCATTATTGAACTCGGGGAGGCCAATCCGAACAGGGCCCGGCAGGGGGATGTCTTCTATATAAAACCATTATGAAGGCTAGTCTTTGAATGCCTTCCTTGGGGTTCCGAATAGATATCCGGTCCCGGCGATGCGCCATAGTTCGGCTCCGCCCACTTGATATATCGACCCCTCCCGAGAACGGGGCACAAGGCAGAACGGCTTCTTCCACAGCATGAAATGAGCCTCGATGCCCAAAAACAGCTCGCAAAGGGCTACGAAGCCCGCAATATACAATATGGAGGTAGGCGTAAGGTTGTGCAACTGGAGGCCGTAGAACTCCAGGAGCCCCCGAAAAAACCGATGAATTGGAAATCCGAGCCCTCTTATCAGATAAGGGACAAGACATACCCGCTCTCCTTTGGAGGGACTGGGGACGTTCTCCGCTTGCTCTCCGCCATTATAGGTGGCAAGTCCGGCTCGAACCGGGACCATGAAGGCTGGGGAAGGAATCCCTTGGTTTGGGCGTCACTAGCTCACTGGCCGGGACGGAACATCTCTCCCAACCTCCGTGCCGAGGGCTGGGAGGGTGAGAGGAGGAGCTGCGTCGACCGCCATGATGGAATGGATCTTCGCCGGATGCGCTCCGATGAATGCTCGCGAAGGGAAGATGGTGTGATTCGGATCTAAATCCTCGTCTCTTTTATAGGCAGGTCATTTGCGCAGCTAGGGGGGTAAATGTAAAAACACCCTGGCTTTTCGCATTCGTTTGACACGTGGAAGACGACCATTATTGGGCGTGGAAGCCAAGGAGCGCAATATTCACAAGAAGCTGGACACTATTCAACAGGTACACAAAATTTGGAGAAGAACCCGCCTTGCAATGCCGTCGGACTCGTCGTCATTGAAGCCTGGTTCGGGGGCTACTGAGGCAGTCCTAGATTAGGGGGTGTCCGGATGGCCGGACTATAACCTTTGGCCGAACTCCTGGACTATGAAGATACAAGATTGAAGACTTCGTCCCATGTCCGACGGGACTTTCCTTGGCATGGAAGGCAAGCTTGGCGATACGGATATGTAGATTTCCTCCTATTGTAACCGACTCTGTGTAACCCTAGCCCTCTCAAGTGTCTATATAAACCGGAGGGTTTTTAGTCCGTAGGACAAACAACAATCATACCATAGGCTAGCTTCTAGGGTTTAGCCTCTCTGATCTCGTGGTAGATCTACTCTTGTACTACCCATATCATCAATATTAAAAAAGCAGGAGTAGAGTTTTAACTCCATCGAGAGGCCCGAACCTGGGTAAAAACATCGTGTCCCTTGTCTCCTGTTACCATCCGCCTAGAAGCACAATTCGGGATCCCCTACCCGAGATCCCCCGGTTTTGACACCGATAGAGACCATGGTAAGTCGTTCGCAAGTGCCGCCTACAAGCCAAGACAACCACCTTATTTGCATCCAGGAAGTCCGTTGAACCAAAGGACACGTAAATGTACTAGTACTACTAGTACACAATAGCGTCGTTCGTCCAACTTAGTGCGGTGAGGTGGTTTCTCGAAGAAGACGATGGAGAAGCGGGGTCAGCAAAGAGTGAAATGATGGTTGCTTCGTCCGTGCTTTGTGATTTGATGCCTCACTGCTTTGTGATTTGTGATAGAGGGGACAGGGGAGTAGACTCTGTGCTCTATAATGTACATGCGTCCAAGCACGGGAGAAAGAGGAGAGACGTTGCATTTTTCTATTCCTTCAGTCAGTCAGGGAGCTTCGGTTCCATCTTTTTGGCTTTGGCAGCACCGCCCACAATGGTTCCCATCGATGCCAAAAGCTATTTTCACATTTGGCTACACATTGTGGATGCCCTTAACCATACCACTTGGTTTTGCTCATGTGTGCTATCTATACAAATCTCAATTATATTAATCTAAAAAATTATAGAATCAAGATTAGTAAAAAGGAGGTGATTTTGCCGCATGGATGGCGGTGGAGGTTTCTTATTTTTAGAGGACGTTGGCCTAGCGGTTTGCTAACATGCGGTCCCACATGTCAGTGCTGAACCAAGCCGATCTGCATCACACATGAGGCAGAACAACGGTGAAAGGATCGAGAAGTGGTGTCTAAAGGGGGGTGATAGACTCTAACCAAGAAAAGTTACAGTTTTTAATTTCGTTGAGTTGATGTGGAGTTTTGGCACAAGTTCAAACATTCACAATACATATCAAGCAAGCATGACAAGAGTGTATGAGCAGCGGAAAGTAAAGCATGCAAGTTGCAAGAATGTAAAAGGATGGGATTGGAGTGTGCAAACGCAATATGGAGACACAGAGATATTTTATCCGTGGTTCCGATAGGTGGTGCTATCGTACATCCACGTTGATGGAGACTTCAACCCACGAAGGGTAGCAGTTACTTGTGAGTCCACGGAGGGCTCCACCCACGAAGGGTCCACGAAGAAGCAACCTTGTCTATCCCACAATGGTCATCACCCACGAAGGACTTGCCTCACTCGGGTAGATCTTCATGAAGTAGGTGATCTCCTTGCCCTTACAAACTCCTTGGTTCAACTCCACAATCTTGACGGAGGCTCCCAAGTGACACCTAGCCAATGTAGGAGACACCACTCTCCAAGAAGTAACAAATGGTGTGTTGATGATGAACTCCTTGCTCTTGTGCTTCAAATGATAGTCTCCCCAACACTCAACTCTCTCTCATAGGATAGGATTTAGTGGAAAGATGATTTGAGTGGAAATCAACTTGGGAAGGCTAGAGATCAAGATTTATGTGGTTGGAATGGAATATCTTGACCTCAACACAAGTGTAGGTGGTTCTCTCTCAGAAAATATGTGTTGGAAGTGTAGGCATGTTCTGATGGCTCTCTCCACGAATGAAGAGTGGGTGGAGGGGTATATATAGCCTCCACACAAAATCTAACCTTTACACACAAATCACCAAACTCGGTGGGACCGAATGATGAAACTCGGTCAGACCGATTTAGTTCATAATGTGACCGTTAGGCATTTCGGTGGGACCGAATGGATCAACTCGGTGGGACCGATGTGCTAGGGTTAGGGTAAATCCTCATCTCGGTTTGACCGATTACACTACAAGAAATATGTCAACTAGTGACCCTGGAAGAATTGGTCATAGATCTATGACCATTTCAGACCAATTGGTCAAAAGCTGTTCGGGGGGCTCCAAACCCTAAATTATAACAACCATTTTGGTCAGAAAGGTCATAATTTCCTTACACGAAATGGTCATAAAGCAGATAGCACTGCTCAGCTGCCTTATTTATAGCTGATCATGACCAATATAGATGGTCATAACCTTGTAAATTGCGGTGGGTTGCTATGACTAGGCGCCACCTCATCAGTTTTGCCTATGTGTCATGTCCATGTGGCAGTTTTTGCCCTATGTTGTGAAGAAACCTATATTTCTGTCATTCCAAAAATTCCAAAAAAATCTCATAAATTCTTTGGGTCATATCTTCGTCAAATATGTAGAAAACCTTCTTTGCCTAGTTCAGAAATAATTCAAAAATATTCATTTTCCTATTCATTCGTAAAAACACTTTGTGAAGGAAGTACCACTTTGGCATGTCCAAATGGTATCCATTTTCTACTGCTTTCCTATGCCCAAATAACCATCCTCCACCAAATGCCAGCTCTATCCATTCATTATTTTGAGCCCAGCTTCAACATTCAGATTTATGTCAAGTGTGGTACTTTGCAAAGCAAGTACCACCCACGCCTCCTCCTTTTGAGCTGAAAATTTGTGAAGACGGTCTTCTTAGTAACTGACCATCCTCAGCCAAAACTCACGCCCGTTAGCAATGTGCATTTTCCGTACCGCTAATCAAACACTTGGCTGCTTATTCATGTTTGAGCATCGATCGGTCTCCTCGTGAGAATTTTATGTTGTGATTTTCTTCATAGCACCTACCTGGGGAGTGCCCAACCCACTAGACATGCCTAGGCCGCCCAAAACACATGGCAACACCATAGTCACGCGGTGACCACGCGGCGGGCATGCGAGTTCTGGCGCTCTAGAGTTGGGGCCCTCGACAACCGGCCCAAACCTCGACGTATCGCCACCAAACCATGTATTTATGATTAAATAGGTACTTATGTAACTAGAAATGATTTTTGGAAAAATAAACAGCAAACTATGAGGCAAATGCAGTTCAACCCGCTTCCTCTCTTGAATCGGCAGGAATTTGTCTTTTCACCAGAGGTGGATCAAAACTTTTGATACCCAACCATTTTGTCAATTGTGCATTAAATATGGCCTAGTATTTTATAAAATTGATTTGGTCCATTTTTGCAACAAATATATGGTAGGTCCTTCACAAAAAAAACTCATTTGGGGCACTCGGAAAATGGAAAATGAATTTTTCGTGCACAGAAAATGAAAACTTCCTTAGGCAACATTGTTTGCCATTCCAAGTTTCACCCTTGTGCACAATATGAGATCATTTGAAAAAACTATGCCATGAATGTGGCCATAAGATTGATCATTTGGCTTGAAAACCATGAATCTTCACGCATGATAGCTCATTTTTTAGAACACTTTTAAAAAATGTTTTCCGTGTTAC
Source organism: Aegilops bicornis (assembly GCA_021605145.1). Classification (NCBI taxonomy): domain Eukaryota; kingdom Viridiplantae; phylum Streptophyta; class Magnoliopsida; order Poales; family Poaceae; genus Aegilops; species Aegilops bicornis. Next base: position 520,471,617 of record CM038672.1, read on the forward strand.
AAGATTATTATTTTTCCTGGAAACTTGGTCACATATAATGACACAATGCGAAGTTTTTCCAATTTTTTTGATTTTATTGAATTTTTTTTATGCCCGTTTCGAAATGCGGTCAAAACGGCGGGCTTGACCGTTCCTAGCTAGTGGTTGAATCCTGGAAAACTTTTGATGTTTCTCTAATTAAATAGATACTTATGTACCAAGAAATGATTTTTGGAAAAAATAAAGAGCAAACTATGAGGCAGCTGCAGTTCAAATTTGACCCGCTTCCAACTAAATCGGCGGAAATTTGTCTTTTTCACCAGAGGTGGATCAAAACTTTTTACACCCAACCATTTGGTCAATTGCGCATTAAATATGGTCTAGTATTTTATAAAAATGATTTAGTACAATTTTGCAAGAATTATTTGGCAGGTCCTTCACAAAAAAACCTCATTTGGGGCACTCGGAAAATGGAAAATGAATTTTCCATGCACAGAAAATGAAAACTTCCTTAGGCAACATTGTTGGCCATTCCAAGATTCACCCTTGTGCACAATATGAGATCATTTGAACAAACTATGCCATGAATGTGGTCATAAGATTGATCATTTGGCTTGAAAGCCATGAATCTTCACGCATGATAGCTCATTCTTTAGAACACTTTTTAAAAATAAATTCCGTATTACAAGATTATTATTTTTCCTGGAAACTTGGTCACATATAATGACACAATGCGAAGGTTTTCCAATTTTTTGATTTTTTTTTGAATTTTTTATGCCCGTTTCAAAATGCGGTTAAAACAGCGGGCTTGACCGTTCCTAGCTAGTGGTTGAATCTTGGAAAACTTTTGATTTTTCTCTAGTTAAATAGATACTTATGTACCTAGAAATGATTTTTGGAAAAAAATAAAGAGCAAACTATGAGGCAGCTGCAGTTCAAATTTGACCCGCTTCCAACTGAATCGGCGGAAATTTGTGTTTTTCACCAGAGGTGGATCAAAACTTTTTATACCCAACAATTTTTTCAATTGTGCATTAAATATGGCCTTGTATTTTATAAAAATGATTTGGTCCAATTTTGCAAGATTTATTTGTTAGGTCCTTCACAAAAAAACCTCATTTAGGGCAATCGGAAAATGGAAAATGAATTTTCCGTGCACAGAAAATGAAAACTTCCTTAGGCAACATTGTTTGCCATTCCAAGATGCACCCTTGTGCACAATATGAGATCATTTGAACAAACTATGCCATGAATGTGGCCATAAGATTGATCATTTGGCTTGAATGCCATGAATCTTCACGCATGATAGCTCATTTTTTAGAGCACTTTTTAACATAATTTTCGTGTTGCAAGACTATTATTTTTCCTGGAAACTTTGTCACATATAATGACACAATGCGAAGGTTTTCCAATTTTTTGTTTTTTTTTGAATTTTTTTATGCCCGTTTCAAAATGCGGTTAAAACAGCGGGCTTGACCGTTCCTAGCTAGTGGTTGAATCTTGGAAAACTTTTGATGTTTCTCTAATTAAATAGATACTTATGTACCTAGAAATGATTTTTGGAAAAAATAAAGAGCAAACTATGAGGCAAATTTGCAGTTCAAATTTGACCCGCTTCCAACTGAATCGGCGGAAATTTGTCTTTTTCACCAGAGGTGGATCAAAACTTTTTATACCCAACAATTTGGTCAATTGTGCATTAAATATGGCCTTGTATTTTAGAAAAATGATTTGGTACAATTTTGCAAGAATTATTTGTTAGGTCCTTCACAAAAAAACCTCATTTAGGGCACTCGGAAAATGGAAAATGAATTTTCCGTGCACAGAAAATGAAAACTTCTTTAGGCAACATTGTTTGCCATTCCAAGATGCACCCTTGTGCACAATATGAGATCATTTGAACAAACTATGCCATGAATGTGGCCATAAGATTGATCATTTGGCTTGAAAGCCATGAATCTTCACGCATGATAGCTCATTTTGAGAGCACCTTTTTAAAATAATTTTCGTGTTGCAAGACTATTATTTTTCCTGGAAACTCGGTCACATATAATGACACAATGCGAAGATTTTCCAATTTTTTGATTTTTTTGAATTTTTTATGTCAGTTTCAAAATGCGGTCAAAACGGCGGGCTTGACCGTTCCTAGCTAGTCGTCGAATCTTGGAATTTTTTTGATGTTTCTCTAATTAAATAGATACTTATGTACCTAGAAATGATTTTTGGAAAAAAGAAAGAGCAAACTATGAGGCAGCTGCAGTTCAAATTTGACCCGCTTCCAGCTGAATCGGCGGAAATTTGTCTTTTTCACTAGAGGGTGGATCAAAAATTTTTACACCCAACTATGTGGTCAATTGTGCATTAAATATGGCCTAGTAATTTAGATAAATGATTTGGTCCAATTTTGCAAGAATTATTTGGTAGGTCCTTCACAAAAAAACCTCATTTGGGGCACTCAAAAAAATGGAAAATGATTTTTTTTGCCAAAAAAACTCATTTCTCATGGCACCTTTTTAAAGATATTTATCTCATTTCATGTTTATTATTTTTCCTGGAAACTTGTCCACATTTGGTGACAAAGTGAGAAGGTTTTACATTTTATTGTTGAATTTCTCGGGTCATAAAATAGCTAACATGATTTTAACACATTATTTTTAGTCAACTACGACTAATTTAGATGGTCATTATGTCTTACTGCACACTCATTAGTCCGTGGACGTCTCAGGCAGATCATGCATCACGCACCGTCAAATGCTCGCGGATCCAACGACGGTCCTTGACCCTTTCACACCAACCCTGAAACCCTAGTGTAACATCCCAAATTTTCAATTTGGAATGTTATACTAATAGATCATCATTGCATATCATATTTAATGCATTTTTCTTCGGTCCTAGAAATTCTACGCAACTCAAGGACCCACGGAGAGAGTTGGGGATTTCGATATTTTCATATTTGAGTTTTCTCAAATTTTGGAAGTAGGATCATTTGATTTTATTTATTTTATCTTCAATTATTTCAAATATATAAATATGAGAGAGGGAATAAAATGACTTTCCCAAAATAAAAAATATTGAGGATTTAATAAAAAAAATAAAATAAGATTTTATTTTGGATTTTCTGGATATTTTATTTGAATTTAGGAAAAATGTGTGTTTTCCAAAGATTGCATTTAGGCTGAAATAAATGTTCATCTAAACCAGCTTGATTTTAGAAGCCGGGGAAAATTTATTTCGGGATTTTTGGAGTCCGTTTGGTATTTCTTTTGTTTGTTTTTCTGCGCGATAATTATTTAAAAAAAAAACTAGAACCGCCTTTGGGCCGTAACCGGCCAGGACTCCGCCTGGCCGGGGGTCTTTATAAAAGCGGGCCGACCCAGCCCAAGCCCCGCCGCCCCACCTAACCCTAACTCCTAGCCCGCGCCCGCCGCCGCCTCACGCCGCGAGCCCAACTCCGCCGCCTCGCCGCCCGCCCCTCACGCCGACCGCCGCCGGACCCCGCCGCCGTCGTTCACCACTACCGCCGCCGAGCCGCCGCCACCGCCGACCCGCACCCGAGGTTGACCTCGCCGCCGTTTTTAGAAAACCATTCGGTTTTTCCGTCGTTTTTCGTCAGTATTTTTTAGATTCCGTTTTTTTCGTTAGATCGGTTTTCTTCCGGTTTGGATTAATTAGCGAACGTTCACTCGTTCATTCTTTTTTAACGAACGCGTTCATCGTTTAGATCCAGATAACGAACGTTCGTTCGTTAACCTGTTCGTCGTTTTTCTTTTTCTTAGATTTATCCCGCGATTTTCTGATCGCGATTTCTGATCTGATTTTTGTTTTAGTATAACTTTTCGCTCGTTTATCGGAATCAGGCGATTCAAGCGCCTAGAGTTTCGTCTCGAAACCCTCTTTCCGAATAATCTACCCAAACCAGTTTTTGCTTTTGTAAAATTTGACTTAGGTCCAGATTAGTAAACGAAGCTTGTTTCTTTCGCCGTTTGGGTTTTGTTTTTTTTCGTTCGATTTGATTCTTTTTTGCAAACAGGAGTTCTTAAGTTGATTTTTCTGGTTAGACCTCTTATTTGAGTTTTGCCCGTGCATTAGATGAGTACTTATTGTATGCTTGTTTCTTTGCTTGCTTGCGATAGAGTACCCGGACTGCGCCGCTTGCTACTTCGAATCCCTAGGTTACGCGGATCATCAGCAAGGCAAGTAACACTTTGATCATACCTCCTTACTACCCAGTTTTTATGCATTAGGTCAATCCTCAAACATTGCATGATTAGGATCTAATTAAATTGTGGGTTTTGGGAAGTAGATTGAGGTAGTACCTATTACCTCTTTTATTATCAAACCCTTGGGAGTTACTTCTACATTTGATTATTTTGCCATGCTATGCAAGTAGACGTGGATTGGGTGAGTGATTTTTCCATGACAGATGTGAGATTGTTAATTAATGGTATATTTAAGGTGGCAACATTAATACACATCTGGGTGGATTGAGGTACCTGGTTATTCCAGGATTGCCTGTTTCGTTTTGGACCGCCACCCAGGCTCAAAGGGATCATAAGATTATTCATGCTAGAAACTTCTGTGTGCAGCCACATGCTATTATGGGCTCTAGCATAGTTGATTAAGTCGCATTTAACTCTTACAGTGGTAGACTAGCAGATGTAGGGGAAGGTAGGTGTACCGGTCTACCCATCGTAAGGTGCTAGCGCTTCTGAAAGACTATGTCTCGGTCATTCGTTTCTCAAACACCATGTAGTGCGAGAAAAACCAACGGAGGCGATCGAGTCTTGTGGGGAAAATTGCACAAACCTCTGCAGAGTGTATAAACTAATCATGATTAGCCGTGTCCCCGGTTATGGACATCTTGAGTATCTAGTACTTGGATTTTCGTGTGAATCTCATCATGTTACTTTAATTAATATTGTTGGGTTTGTTTAATGATGATGCTTAATTGGGATTGAGGATGCTGTCAACCATTCTGAATGTTTAACAACCACCATGATAGTTAAATAATTTATTCCTTTGTAGTAGGGAAAAATTGTCTTTATGCAAAAAACTGTAACCATAGAGCTATCCACCAAGCCATACATGCATGTAGTATAGCTTTACTCTTTCATTTTTCGCTATGTGTTACTTTGCCAACATATTCCATGTGCTGACCCGTTTTCGGGCTGCAATGTTCATGTTGCAGACTTTTCAGACGACCAGTAAGATGCTTTAGGATCGTGGTTCTATACTCAGTGATGCCGCTGGAGTTGATGGACTCACTTATCTTCCAAGCCTTCCGCTGTTATCGTTATTAGATGGCCTTAAGCCATATCTATTGTAATAAGTTTCTCTTTGGAGACATTGGATGTAATAAGTGTGTGATTGCTACTCTGTTATAAATCCTTCAAGTAATCGTATGCGTGTCAAGACATTCGATCCAGGATGACACTGATGCACAGAGATCGGACTGTTTGAGGTCTGGTCGCTACAAGATGGTATCAGAGCACACGGTGACTGTAGGACACGACCACTAAGCAAAGACCACAGATCACTACTCTCTCTTCTCATTCTAACTCCTCATCTTTTCTATTCTTCTAGGATGGCTGATGCAAGTAACAAGTTCATGCAACCGGATGAAGATACACCCTTTGGAAGACACTTGAAGGAAGTAACCAAGTACTTGAAGATCGGAGTACCAAGCTTCACCGGAACCTACAACGCCACCTTACCTGAAGAGGAGCGCTGGATGATTCAAGTTCAAGTTCCAGGAAGGACGTTCATGCCAGTCACTGAGCCTATAGAGTTTTCCTTTGATGCACCAACCTGGAGTTTAGGGACGAGCATGGCAGCTCACATCACCATGGGACGCATTGGAGAAGTTTATCACCAAGAGCTTAAGGATACTACCTACCAGATTTGTGGGCGCCGAGATGAGCAATGGGAGATGGTCAACACCAGGAAAGACAGATCAGTTGCAGCTTTCATCCAGGAGTTAAACCAGCACATTCGACGCCAGGAGAACCAGATGAGTGCAGGCATGATGGATCTGAAGGAAGCCATGACCAAGATCACGGAACTGGAGGAAGAACTCAAGTCTACATGCGATGGATATGAGGAGGAAATATCAACTCTAGTCGAGAAGAATGATGATCTGAAGAAGAAGCTAAGAGTGTTCATGGGATTTCCAGCAACTGGAGAAGACGAAGATCGCACTTGTCCCAAGAATTACATCATCACCGACGATACCGACTCGGACCCGGATGATAGTGATGATGACTACGTTGATCAAGCTGGAGCGGATATCATGGAGTCTTCATCGGAGCAGTTTTTCTAGTAGACCACCATAAAGTAGTAGAATTTCCCTCCATGTATCTATTATAGTCTGAGCACTTTGTAACGATAGATAGACCGTTGTATGCCCTTGCTTGTTTGAATGAAGTGTTTTGATTGCAATTTGCCGCATGTGTATATGGGTAGTGTTTTCCCTCTAGACCTCATTCTATTATGTATTCTCGTCTTTTCTAAACCCTCAGATATCTCCGAGACGTGACAACGGATTCACTTTCCCACCGGAGCTCACCCAGTTGATCCAGCAGCAGAATGCATTGATGTAGATACTAGTCCAGAATCAGAATCAGGGGAACAACAACAACAACAATCCACCACAATTGTCGGTGTCAAAACCGGCGGATCTCGGGTAGGGGGTCCCGAACTGTGCGTCTAGGCGGATGGTAACAGGAGACAAGGGACACGATGTTTTTACCCAGGTTTGGGCCCTCTCGATGGAGGTAATACCCTACTCCCGCTTGATTAATATTGATGATATGGGTAGTACAAGAGTAGATCTACCACGAGATCAAGGAGGCTAAACCCTAGAAGCTAGCCTATGGTATGATTGTTGTTCGTCCCTACGGACTAAAACCCTCCAGCTTTATATAGACACCGGATAGGTTAGGGTTACACAGTCGGTTACAATGGTAGGAGATCTACATATCCGTATCGCCAAGCTTGCCTTCCACGCCAAGGGAAGTCCCATCCGGACACGGGACGAAGTCTTCAATCTTGTATCTTCATAGTCTTGGAGTCCGGCCGTAATGATAGTTCGGCTATCCGGACACCCCCTAGTCCAGGACTCCCTCAGTAGCCCTTGAACCAGGCTTCAATGACGATGAGTCCGGCGCGCATATTGTCTTCGGCATTGCAAGGCGGGTTCCTCCTCCAAATACTTCATAGAAGGTTTTGAACACAAGGATAGTGTCCGGCTCTGCAAAACAAGTTCCACATACTACCGTAGAGAGAATAACTTTTTGCATAGATCTGCAAACGTATTCCGTGGCGTGACACCACACCACGGCCAGGCCTTTATATGAATCGTTTTTTACTGTTCCACCTCAGCGCGTTTAGCGAGGCGGTTTCCCTGGCACGTTTTATCAAAGCATAGATCATGCCCCCTTATTCCGGGATTCCCATCAATACGGACGTGGGTAACCCAACCGTGCCCGTTGGCACGCCTCCTCTATCAAAGGCGAGTCCTAATCGATCACGGGGTGGGCTCTTGGTATTCAACCTCTTTATAATGAAACCAAGGCCCTCTTCTTTTTACACCCTCCATCGAGTTCGCCTCGCGCTTCGAGTTCTAACACCCAAAGCTTCAGATTTAGGCGCTTCGGACCTTCCACGATGTCCGGCTCCGACCAACACGGCCGATGGATGTCTTCTTCCGTCACGGAAGAAGATGTGCTAAAGCTGCGAGACGCCAGGTATCTAACCGGCGAGATTTCGTGATAGGCTGCCTGCCTGTGGCAGGTCATTCCCACTCCGAGCCCGGCGAGAACGTAGTGTTCGTGTCTCACTTCCTTCGGAGTTTAGGCTTCCGACGGATCCCTTTGTGCGGGGCTCATGTTTTATTATGGGCTGGATTTCCATGACTTGAATCCGGAGTCCATCCTCCATATCTCGTCATTCATTGTCGTATGTGAGGCCTTCCTCCATATTACCCCTCACTTTGGATTGTGGCTCAAGACCTTCAAGGTGGAGCCAAAGATGATCGAGGGGCGGTCATAAGCAAATGTGCTGATGCTCCGTGGCCCGAGGGCTCTTTTCAAGAGGAGCTTGGTTTGTGGCAACGGGAGTGGTTTTATATCACAGCTCCCAGGGGCACCAAATGGGTGGCGCTCCCCGCCTTCCGCTCAGGTCCACCACAGTCAATTTGGCGTCATGGGCCAACAAGGGGCTCGGCGGGGGTCGCCCAAGGACGTTCCTTTGCTGCGAGGCCGTGTCGAGACCTCCAAGAAAGAGAGATCAATCTGGTTGCGATGGCGCGAGTTATGTTGATCCGGCGCCTTCTACGCCTCAAACGTCGCCCCTCCGCCCGTGGGAATTTAATCCGGAGGGACCACGAGCTCTCCAAAATTTTATGGGCATGACGCCTGTGGAGATGTATAAACTGTTCTTCGGATCACGAGAGAAGTGTCCGGACCTGACTGAGGACGCAGGACTAAGCTGCAATCGCCCAGATACTCAAGTAAGTAGTCCTGTAACCGGACGAGCTGTTCATTCATTTATTATACATATATATATATATATATATATATATATATATATATATATATATATATTCCCATTAAATGAGCTTTTTATTGAACAGGAGTGGATAGCCAAGGCAAAGTTAATAAGGTGTCGGGCTCCCCTCCCAGAGACCACGCCGGATCCCATGTTGACCAAGATGTTGAAGGCCGCACCTTTTGAAGAAGGCGAAGGGGGGAGCGGGGAAGCAACTGCCTCTACGAAGGAGGCTATCAAGGAAGGAGGGATTAAAAGTCCCATCTTTCGAGGAGAGAAGAGGACCGCCGGAAGATCCGGAGGTCAAGGCCTCAAAGAGGGAAAGGAATCTTCGTCAGAGTTCGGCTGGGAAGTAACCCAGCCGCACTATTTCCAAGGGGATCAGCCCTCCAATGAGCCGTAAGTAAAAAGAAGGGGTCTTGTAAATAAGGAACATCCTGCATTTATTTCTAAAGATAACCGAAATTGTACCTTGTAGTTCGGATCTCGGCCCTTCTCGTGAGCTTCGTCTTGAGGATCTTCTTCCGGAGATGATGGAGAGCGAACGCCTCCACTGTCGCACCCTCATGCGAGGCGGGCCCCGAGGTGTCGTCGCGAGGGTTTCCCAGTCCGCGGGCCGGAAAGTCCGGCGCCAACTGGCGTGCGGTCGGAGGAGTTGAAGGATCTGCTCGGGTGAGCGGCTATCTCAGAAGATCACCGCGCTCTAATGGGTACGGTGATTGAAAGAATTGCATCCGCGGAGAGCGGATTGCATGAAGCCGTCGAAGCTTCTTGTGACGGGTTCGAGGTACGCAAAATGATGTACCTTCCGGCGCTTATGCATATAGAATGCGCTGTGTAGATAGTAGCCCCGAGACTCGGTATGTTGTCAAAAATTGACAGCGTGCGAGGGTCAAAATCTCGATTATAACATATCGCCGCTCCTAAACAGGTGGCGGGCGTCCGTGTGGCCGGATCGATGAATATGCCGAACTAAAGCGGCAACTTGACGAGGCGGATGCGGACATCGCGGGTCAATAAACGGTTTGACGAGTCACAAGGTATGCGACTTCTCTGCGGACACCGGTAAAGGGAGCTGGACGCCCATGCCTTACTACGTGTATGCTTAATGTAGATGGTGCCGCTGCTGCGGAGGAGCTGCGGGCGGAACTCGCCCGAGCGAAAGAGCGAGCCAGAAATAGTAATGTGGCCGCTTTAAGGGCGGCTGAAGAGCTAAAAGCCGAACGGGCTGCACACTGCCGAAGCAAAGAGGAAATGGCCGATATGGCCAGAAAGTTGAAGAATATTACCGACCGCTGCGAGGTTCTTGAAAAAGAACGTCAAGCGGAGCAAGAGGGCCTGAAAAAGGCCACCGCCGAATCCAAGGATGCCCGTTCCGCTTTGAGAGCTGCCAAGGAGGAGCTGAGTCAGGCCGGGGCTATTACGGCTGGAAAACCGTTTCTGCTGCGGAGGAAATATAAGGATCCAAAGTATGCTCAGTTGGACAAGTTGTGGAGTTTGGAGGATGCTTATCTGGACTTAGCGGCGAGCGCTGCGGACGCGATTGAGCACTTCCGGGGCCAGAAGGGGCACAGAAGGGAAGAGCTATATTGGTCGCAATTCCATAGTCCGGAGCGTCCTCTTCCATTGACCGATCGGTTGGCCGAATGGGCCGAGCTGAATCGATTATCCGGACTTGCCATGAAGCATGTCATGACTCATTTGTGGCGGGCGGACCCACCGAAGAGTTATTTTGGTTTAGTGCAGCAGTTCCTTGGTGCGGTACACAGTCGACGCAATGAAGCGGTCGGCGTGTATTGAGGAGCGCGGATGGCTCACAGCCCGTTTCAAGACATATCTTGGGCAGAGATGAAGGCCACCGACGTTGCATCCCAAGATTCGGACAGAAGCCGAGTACCTGCCGAGCACTACTTTGAGGAAGTCCTGCAGGGCGCTCGTTTAATAGAGACGCAGTGCTCGAAGGATATTATATTTAAATGACATGTATGAGTTGTGAAAACAATGTTTCAATATAATATAAAAGCTTTTTATACTTGTGCGTTCAAGTAGTAAACTACTCCCTGTCTTGGCCGCTTATGTATATGTATATATAACTTGAAAGATTGCAGTCCTTGGCTTAGCCCCACGCACATAGTGCGGGGGTGTTTGCAAAGAAGGCGCTTTTTCACACTTAATCCAACATCTTGGTCCTGTTAAGGAGGTGGTAGAGTAGCAAACTAGGCAACCGGGCTATAATGCTTTATCACTTTCACTTAGCCATAGGAGTTCGAGGGTGGGGCTACTATATAGCCTCTGGGGCACCGCACTCTCCCGGATTTGGGGTGCGTATGTGCCTGACCGAAAAACGGTCCTTCGTTAATGCGGAGGAATCCTAAACATTCCGGTGAGTCATCGAGTGGTTGACCAGTCTCTCAGTATCACGACGATCGGTTTCGGCTTTCTCTACAGAGGTGCTCGCCCGGCCGAACCGGGGCACAATCGCAGTAGTTCTCCTGGTGCCACGTTAGCCGATAGAACGGAACATAAGGCAGCAAAACACAGGAGCCGGGCAAACCAAACATTTGACCAAAGACATGATTTAGAGCTGATGCATATAAGGCCTAACTCGAGACACCGAATACTCCATAAGGTATTCGGTCTTTATAAAAATGGGCAGAATAATTCCCTAAACCCCTGGTGTCCAGGTACGCGCAAAAATTCTGGTGCGGCCAATGCCAAAACGCCAGCCTCCTCCTTGGTTATGGTAAGAAACCGGGGGATGTATATCAACAAGAGACAGTAAAAAAGGTTTACGCAGGGTCTTAATCTGAAAAGAATCCTTGCAACGGGTCCCTACTGCACGTCTGCGCCTGTGTCTCCGTTGTGCCGTATCCTAGACTGGTGTAGCACGTTGTTCATCTGTAAAAGAGAGGAACTTAGTTTAAAAGAAAAAAGATCGTGTGAAAGATGTACTTTATATTAAATAAATAGAGTACAACTCGAAGAAGTGAATAGAATTGAGCTTTATTGTCTCTTGCATGCAGCCCCTTGTATGGGGGTAGGCCGCTAGTGGGCGCCGGACTCGTCTAGCCGTGTCCGGAGTTGGAATGACCTATTCAGGTTCTTTGACTAGCGGAGCCGGATAGGTGTGGGGCTTTCAAGGCAGTCTCACGTTCCTCCGTGCTCGAGTAACACTTAATACTCCCTTTTAATGAGATGATGCCGCGTGGACCGGGCATTTTAAGTGTTATAGATGCATAATGCGGTATTGCGTTAAAGCGGCCGAAAGCTTAGCGTCCCAATAGTGCTTGATGGCTACTTTTAAATGGGGCGACATGGAAGACTAACTTTTCGCGACGGAAGTTGTCGGATTAATCGAACACAACTTCTAGCAGTATGGAGCCCGTACAATGGGCATATGGGCCTGGCATTACCCCTTTAAAGGAGGTGTTGCTATGACGAATTTTGGTTGGGTCTATCCCCATCCTGCGGATTGTGTCCTGATATATCAGGTTTATGTCACTGCCGCCATCCATGAGGACTTGTGTAAATTGAAATCCCTCGATTATAGGATCCAATATCAAGGCAGTCCATCCTGCGTTCCGGATACTTTCGGAGTAGTCCTAATGGTCGAAGGTGATTGGTTTTAACAACCAGTGTTGGTACTCCGCTAGGGTAGTATGTGCGGCACGCGTCTTAATGAGCGCCGCTCTGTTTTTTCCTTTTATCACGTGAAGTGAGTTTACTGTTCTGACTTCTTGTGGGGAATTCTTTTGTTTTCCGGGGCTCTGCTGGTGGTGCTCGTCATCATCTTCACTTGGTGTGTCGAGCCCCTTGTGTTCGGCGTTGAGTCTGCCGGACTGTTTGAAGACCCAACAATTTCTGGGGGTATGGTTTGCAGGCCTTCCGGGAGTACTGTGGATTTGACATATTTTGTCCAAGATTTTGTTTAAGTTGGATAGCTCATCGCTATTGTCCTTAAGGGGCAATTTTTTATTGTTCTGCCGTGAGCTTTTGAATCCGGCGTTGACTGCAGCGCTCTTTGGACCGTTCCCTTTAATCCAGCGCTGGTCCTTATTGCGCCGTGGTTTCCCGTTTCCATCCCTGACTTCGGATGTACTTGGGTCACTGGTGCTGCATCTTGCTAGCCAGCTATCCTCTCCCGCGCAAAAGCGGGTCATGAGGCTTGTTAATGCGGCCATTGTTCTTGGCTTTTCTTGGCCGAGGTGTCTGGCGAGCCATTCGTCTCGGACGTTGTGTTTGAAGGCTGCTAAGGCTTCGGCGTTCGGACAGTCGACTATTTGGTTCTTTTTAGTAAGGAACCTGTTCCAGAATTTCCGGGCTGACTCTCCGGGCTGTTGAGTTATGTGACTTAGATCGTCTGCATCCGGAGGGCGGATATAGGTCCCCTGAAAATTTGCCCGAAACGCATCCTCGAGCTCTTCCCCACTTCCAATGGTATTTTCGGGGAGGCTTTTAAGCCAATGCCGAGCTGGCCCTTTGAGTTTGAGGGGTAAGTATTTTATGGCGTGGAGATCATATCCTCTAGCCATGTGTATGTGGAGGATGTAATCCTCAATCCAGATTCCAGGGTCTGTTGTTCCGTCGTATGCCTCTATGTTTACGGGTTTGAATCCTGCTGGAAATTCATGATCCACCTCATTGGTGAAACATAGGGGATGTGCGGCGCCCCTGTATTTGGGTGGGCCGTGATATTCGGATATTTGGCGTGTTGCATTGCTTTGAAGAGCTTGCTTTCTCGGCCCATAGACGGACCTAACTGGGCCATCCCTTTGATGTGAATCCTTATGCGGATCGCGTACCGGCTTGTGTGCGACGCCATTTGCCGCTCTCTCTTTGCTGTGGGGTCGTCCATCCAACCGGGTGGCCTTCTTGTTTTTTGGTTGTGGGGGCTCTATGGCCTCCTCATCAAATTCGGGCAGTAGTTTTCTCTTTGGGTAGCTATTTGTTCGGCGATCGCCGCCAGATTTGTCTCATGGTGTTGAATACTCTGCTCCATCTGATTCTGAATGCATCTTCCGCTGTTTTGAGCTTCCACTTCTGCTTTTTCAGGCTACGCGCAGTGGCGACAAGCATTTTGTGGAGGTTATTCTGCTCCAACAATTTGTCCGGCGTGAGATCGTCCGGACTGTTGTCTTCGCCGGGGACGGGTTGTTTTTCCAAGTTGTCTTGTTCGGACAATTGCTCGAGAGCATGTTCGTCGTCCACCGGTTCGCCCTGCTCTATGGCTGTGTCTTTGTTGAGGCGGGACTTGGTTCGGCGTTTACGTTGCCGTTTGACCGCCGAGGATTTTTCCTTCGTAGCGTCCCGTTGTTCCTCGTCTTCATTTCCTTTAGGTGTATCCACCTTGTATACATCGTGAGATGAGGTGGTTGTCCAGCATCCTATAGGTGCTGGTTCATGGTTGTCTCCTACATCATCGTCCATACCGTCGATGTCTTCGGAGTCGAAATCGAGCACGCCGTGTAAGCTTTCGGCAAGTGGCTACGGCGGGTGGTGGGTGGGCGTTGAATTTCTTCGACGTCCGCATCCCAACCTTCCCCGACCGTAGTCCGCCATGGCTCTCGGGATAAAGAGAGAGACTTTAGTGAATTCAGGATGTCACCAAAGGGTGAGTGCCGAAGATGTCCGCGGCAAAGGAACTCCATGACCGGCGCCCAATCGGATTTGATTGGCGGGCGCGGAGGGTTCGGAGTCCGGAGAGGAGTTGGGCACCCGGAGTCAAGGTCTTCGCAGCGACAGGATGGAGTTCGGCTCAATCGCCCGTGAGATCGTAGCCCCGAGGCGGTGTCCAACCACTCGCCCTCGATCGGGGAATCCGCCACGGATTAAGGGTCGGAGCGGATCTTTGGTGCGGCCTCGAGAGCCTTTGTTCGCTGCAGAGCTAGATCATGCCCATCGAGACAAGGCGGCACGCTTTGAGGCTCGAATCCGTCAAGATCAAGTCTCCGCGGATATCGGTCGATAGTTCAAACTTCCAAGTCTGATCGATGGCCAGGCATAACTTTCGATCTGCTTCCAGATGGCTGCTTAATTGCCCGCAGCAAAGCCGCCGAATCTGAAGATCTGTCGGGAGAAAAGTCTCACCGGACAGCGTCGTTGTTGATGATCGAAGGAGCCATCGGGCCTATAGGTGACGCATACGTAGGAACTCTCAATGAAAGCACCAATGTCGGTGTCAAAACCGGCGGATCTCGGGTAGGGGGTCCCGAACTGTGCGTCTAGGCGGATGGTAACAGGAGACAAGGGACACGATGTTTTTACCCAGGTCCGTGCCCTCTCGATGGAGGTAATACCCTACTCCTGCTTGATTAATATTGATGATATGGGTAGTACAAGAGTAGATCTACCACGAGATCAAGGAGGCTAAACCCTAGAAGCTAGCCTATGGTATGATTGTTGTTCGTCCCCACGGACTAAAACCCTCCGGTTTATATAGACACCGGATAGGTTAGGGTTACAGATTCGTTACAATGGTAGGAGATCTACATATCTCAGACGCCAAGCTTGCCTTCCACGCCAAGGAAAGTCCCATCCGGACACTGGACGAAGTCTTCAATCTTGTATCTTCATAGTCTTGGAGTCTGGCCGTGATGATATGTCACGCCCAATATGCGACCCTATCCAAAAGGTACTCGAAGGTCCCACCAAGGATAGACCCGCATATTGAAACGCTTTTGCAAGGTGGATATCATTACATCAACATTACATAATAGATGGGGATACATACATAAGGCATACAATGCCACAATAATACATCAACATCATACATGCGAACAACATCCGACTACGGATGAAACATAAACAGAAACTCAAACGACATCCACCCTGCTAGCCCAGGCTGCCGACCTGGAACCTATCCCCTGATCGAAGAAGACGCAGAAGAAGAACTCCAATACAAGCAAACATCACTCTCACATCATGATCAGCACAAACCTGCACCTGCAACTGTTGTTGTAGTAATCTGTGAGCCACGAGGACTCAGCAATCCCATTACCATGGGTATCAAGACTAGCAAAGCTTAAGTAGGAAAGGAAGGGATAAAGTGGTGAGGTTGCAGCAGCGACTAAGCATATATGGTGGCTAACCAACGCAAATAAGAGCGAGGAGAGAGCAAGCGGAACGGTCGTCAACTAGTAATGATCAAGAAGTGATCCTGAACTCCTACTTACGCCGGACATAACCCGTAAAACCGTGTTCTCCTCCGGATCAACCCCAAAAGAGACACTCACGGTTACACACACGGTTGGTGTATTTTAGAAGAGTTTGCTTCAAGCTTACTACAACCGAATATTAACAAATTCCCATCTGCCACATAACCGCTGCACGGCTTTCGAAAGTTCAAACCCCGCAGGGTGTCCCAACTTAGCCCATGATAAGCTCTCGCGATCAACGAAGGATATTCCTTCTCCCGGAAGACCCGATCAGTCTCGGAATCCGGCTACAAGACATTTCGACAGCAATAAAACAAGACTAGCAAGACCTCCCGGCGTCGACATCCCGATAGTAGCCGCCAGATCTCGCCTCGTGCCACGACCGGATGAGCAGTCCGCATAACTAAAACCAAACCCCAAGTTTCCTTGAGGGGCGCCGCAAAGCACTCTAGATTGGACCAACACTTAGACAAGCATTGGCCCGGGGGGGCTGAATAAAGATGACCCTTGGGTTAATTACTCCCATGGGAAATGTAGGTGGTGGTGAGGCAAATGGTAAAACCAATGTTGGGCCTTGCTGGAGGAGTCTTATTCAAAGCGAACTGTCAAGGGGGTCCCATAAATCACCCGACTGCGTTAGGGACGCAAAATCCGGGAACATAATACCGATATGACGGAAACTAGGGCGGCAAGAGTGGAACAAAACACCAGGCATAAGGCCGAGCCTTCCACCCCTTACCAAGTATATAGATGCATTAAAAATATAAGATATATTGTGATATCCCAACAAGTAAACATGTTGCAACAAGGAACAACATCTCCATGTTCCAACAAGGAACAAACTTCATCTTCACCTGCAACTAACAATGCTATAAGAGGGGCTGAGCAAAGCGGTAACATAGCCAAACAACGGTTTGCTAGGAAGGGTGACAAAGGTTAGAGGATGACATGGCAATTTGGGATGTCTTGAAGAGCAAATGATAGGTAGCGCAGCATAGCGAAAGAACAAAGCAACTAGCATAGCAATGATAGTAGTGAGATCCAGGGTAGCGGTCATCTTGCCTAAAATCCCGCAAGGAAGAAGAACGAGTCCATGAAGAAGATGAACGGATGAAGCCAAACCAAGCGTAGACGAACGAATCCTCACGATCGCAACGAAACAGGAACTAACAAGAAGAAGCACACAACATAGTAATCACACCACACATGAACAACGCATGATGCACAACAAGCATGATGCATGACAAATCTAGATGAGGCTACTCATGGCAAGAGATGATGCAAACAAGAACAACACCACAAAGCAAGTTTAAGTGAGGCCGGAAACAACATATAACAATTCCGGTAAGTCCTCATATGAAAATTTCGAAATTGGTCCAGATCTGAATAAACCTTGTGTTCAAGTTGTTAAACAGCAAGTTAAGATGCACCACGATAATCTACACGAAATTCTAGTCAAGTTACATATAAAGTTCATTTAATTCGGAGCTACGGCCTAGAAGATATGAGCAAAACAAGTTAAACATGACATTGATGCAAAATGCATACAAACATCAAGCAAACACCTCAAAACAAGGATGCAACATGATAATATGAAGCTACATGCAAAAACAAGCAAGTTGCATATAGAGCACACTCAAAACGGAGCAACGGTTCAACACATACACACAATACAAGTTATAGCAACAATCTGTCCATAACAGCAAGTAGGCATATCGCAAGCATCAAAACAACAAGCTACATCATATTAACATGATAACAAAAGGAATGGACATGAACTACAAGTAAAGCATGACAAAACATGAACACTGATCTATCTCCAGAAATGACTAAAACATGCTCAAAAGGACATGGCAAGATTACAAATAATAACAGTTTCAGACTTTAGCAAAAATAACATCAGGTTGCAATGATTAGAGCTATCAAACAACATGTTACAAGAACTTATCATGGAAAACATAGGCATGGCATGATACTACTAAATGCATAGAACAGAAGTCCTTTACTTACCATAAGCCAAAAGGATCAGAAAATATGATGGCACCCATGTAAACATGGAAAGTTATATTACAGATTCATACATGGCAGGAACAACAATAAGTAGGCATGTTGGTGAGCTTGAACCACTCACTACAGAGCAATAAATGGCATGACAAGGCAGCCAACAGTAAGAAGATATGGCATAGAAGCAATAAATGGCAAGAACAACATCATAGCATACACGGATCAACTACAACAACCTTGGCAAAATTGAATAACATGTAAACAATCTGCCAGGAAACATTTTATAGCAAAAGTAGAGCTGGATTGACTCAAGCTATGACACTCCATAATTGGAAACAAGGGCATGAATGGATATAGCATAACCATATGTTCAAAACATCCTTACTGAAGTATCTCAAAATAAGCATGGATCTCTCGGTAGCATCAAGTTTACATGGCATAAAAATATCAGCAGAACAGGGGCTGAAATCAGCAACATCATGAAGCCTAGTTTGCATGCTTGTGCTAGTCACCATAGAGATCACAAAAATACATGTCATACACCTCTGTAAAGATGGCATGGCATATTACAAAACACATGTAGGACCCAAGTTCATAGGGTGCACGCATCAATCATGGCAAAAATAAGAAAAGTGCATGTACTGATAAGAATCTGCAACTAACATCACATAGCCCTCTTCTAACAGCATTTCGGGCATCAAGATGAGCTCAAACGAAAATGATGTAATGAGGTGAAATAATTTACTCATCGAGGCGAACAATTTGACATATTATACGCACGAAACGGAACTACATGCACAGAGTTATGATGCGAAGAAATATGCTAAAAATAATGCAGACAGGATTTTCGGGGGTCAACCTCGTTTGACCGGATCTGGATCGGGCACGGCTCTCGAGGAACGCCGGAGACGGGGCGGCGCGGCTGCCGGAGTTGGACGGGGACGCCGACGAGGCCGGGGAGGTCGCCGGCGAGGTGGGGCCGACCGGATCCGGGCATGGGGCGGCGGATCTGGGGCGCCGGAGGAGGAGGCGGCGGCTCCGGTGGCCGGTCCGGCGAGGGCGCTGGCGGCGGGCGCCGCGGCCGCGACGCTGGTCGGGATGCGCGGCGGACCGAGGCGCTGGGTGCCGGGTCGGCCGGGCGAGGGGCGCGCTGGCGGAGGCGCGCTGGCGGGTGGCGCAGCGCGCCGGGCGGCGAAGGCGAGGCGGCGCGAGGGCGCGCGGGAGCGGCGGGCGGCGGCGGCGGGCGAGACGGGTTCGACGGCGCCGGAGGACACGCGCGGATGACGATTGGTCTGGGGGGAGCGGACATGTCCGGCGCGGCGGACGCGTCCAAGGGCGCGGAGGGAAAAATTAGGGTTTCGGGGGGATTTGACCGCGAATTTCGGGGAAGGGCTAGTTTTATAGGTAGAGGGAGCTAGGAGAGTCCAAATGAGGAGCGGTTTTCGGCCACGCGATCGTGATCGAACGACCGAGAGCATGGAGGGGAGTTTGGTGGGTTTTGGGACACTTTGGAAGGGGTGTTGGGCTGCACACAAAAGAGGCTTTTGCGATTACCCGGTTAACCGTTGGAGTACCAAACGACCTCCAATTGACACGAAACTTGACAGGCGGTCTACCGGTGCTATACCAAGGCCGCTTGGCAAACCTCGGTCCATTCCGAGACCGTTTAACACCCGCATACCTAAATGAGGTAAAAGGGGCGCCGGGAGACATAGGAGTGCCGGATTGCAAAAGGGACAACGGGGAAAATGCTCGGATGCATGAGACGAACACGTATGCAAATGCGATGCACATGACGACATGATAAAAAATGCAGATGATGACATGGCAAAGTGCAACACGCAAGCAAATGACATGGCAAGGACGACGAATAACTGACAGACACCTGGCGCATCGAATCCGGGGCGTTACATGATAGTTCGGCTATCCAGACACCCCCTAGTCCAGGACTCCCTCAACCACCACCACCTGTTGATCACTTAACCCGTTTTCTTAGACTGAATCCGCCGGTGTTCTCAAGTAGCACCGAGCCGATTATTGCAGATGATTGGCTTTGCAAGACAGCCAGGGAGTTGATCACTGCAGGATGCACAGATGTGGAGAAGGTGCGATTTGCCGCACATCAGCTTGAGGGACCCGCAGCATCATGGTGGGAGAATTTCACAGCCACTTATCTAGCGTATAATCGCCACATGGGATCAGGCCAGAGGCTTTTCAGACGCCCATGTTTCAGCAGGAGCTATGGCCATGAAGAAGCGTGAGTTTCGCAACTTGCGCCAGGAGGAAGATCAGCCACAAGATGTGGATGATTTCAGAAGCTAGCACGTTATGCCCCAGATGACGTCGCTACGGATGCAGCTAAGCAAGAGAAGTTTCTGGAAGGGCTGAATGATGAGCTGAGAATGCAGTTGATGGTAGCAAGTTTCAACAACTACCAGGAGTTGGTAGATCGTTCTCTCATGATTGAAGGGAAGCAGCAGCAGATTGAAAACTGCAAGAGGAAGTATGGACAAGGGAAGTACAATTCTGGAGCTCGGCAGAAGCCCGTTTTACTCCAAAGTCAGGAGGTCAGTTTCAGCATACCCATGGAGGAGGTAGCTCACACAATCACAATGGTCCCAAGAATGGTACCGGGAATGGAGGAAGTAGTAGCCAGAACCGTACCAACCCCTCAACACCAGCCAAGAAAGATCTCGAGTCAAGTCACTTGTTTTAAGTGCCGTAAGACCGGACATTACGCCAATGAATGTCCCAAGGCCGACCGAAATGGCAATGGAAACTCCGGAAGAAGCCGAACCCTTTCAACAGAGGACAAGTGAACCACGTTAGCGTGGAGGAGGTTGAAGCTCAGCCAGATGCAGTAATAGGTAAGTTTTTGGTTAAGTCATTTACTGCACTCGTTCTTTTTGATACTGGTGCATCACATTTATACATATCAAGGGGATTTGTGGATAAGTATAGACTGCCCACTAGGGTTCTAAAAACACCCATGCTAGTAACCTCACCAGGAGCAGAGTATATGGTTAGTCGAGGATGTTTTCAAGTTCCGTTGGGTTTAGGCAAGCATGTTTTTCCCTCGGATTTAATCATTTTGGAATCCCAAGGTTTGGATGTGATTCTGGGTATGGATTGGCTATCAATGTATGGAGGAAACATTGATTGCTCCAGTAAGTCGATTCTGCTTACTACCCCAGAAGGGAAAAGGATAAGGTATGTATCAAGGCATGAGCCGAGGAGGATGCACATAAATTCCTTATCAGGAGTTGTGCAGGAGGAAGTACTAGTAGTGAAGGATTTTCCGATGTATTTCCAGAGGAGTTGCGTGCATGCCACCGCATTGCAGACATTGAGTTTTTGATCGAGCTTTTGCCAGGCACAGGGCCAATATCCAAGAGACCATACAGGATGCCCGCAAATGATTTGGAGGAGATTAAAAGTTAGATTAAGGTGTTACTGGATAAAGGATACATTCGCCCAAGTTCTTCACCTTGGGGATCACCAGTACTTCTAGTGGAGAAGAAGGACGAATCGTTAAGGATGGTTGTTGATAATCGAGGATTAAATGCGGTAACCATCAAGAATAAGTACCCACGGCCAATGATCAATGATCTGTTTGACCGACTACAAGGAGCAAAGGTGTTTTCCAAGATCAATTTGTGATCCGGATACCATCAGTTGAAGATTCGAGAACAGGATATACCCAAGACAGCTTTTACCACTAGGTATGGGTTGTACGAGTATACCGTGATGTCATTCGGTCTAACTAACGCACCTGCATATTTCATGAACATGATGAACAAAGTATTTATGGAGTTTCTGGATAAGTTCGTCGTGGTGTTCATTGATGACATCTTGGTCTACTCGAAGAATGAAGAAGAGCATAAGGAGCATTTGCGTTTGGTACTCGAGAAGCTCA
Source organism: Aegilops bicornis (assembly GCA_021605145.1). NCBI lineage: Eukaryota > Viridiplantae > Streptophyta > Magnoliopsida > Poales > Poaceae > Aegilops > Aegilops bicornis. The sequence goes on from CM038672.1 coordinate 520,493,217, forward strand.
GAGAACACCAGTTATATGCCAAGTTTAGCAAATGTGAGTTCTGGTTGAAGGAAGTTGGATTCCTCGGACATGTTATATCCGAAGAGGGTATAGCAGTAGACCCCACCAAGGTTGTCACCGTGACTAATTGGGAAGCACCAACGACAGTTGGCGAGATCAGAAGTTTTCTCGGACTGGCAGGATACTATCGGAGATTCATTGAGAATTTTTCAAGGATTGCAAATCCCATGACGGAGTTGTTGAAGAAGGATACCAAGTTCAATTGGACTGAGGAATGTGAGGTCAGTTTCTAGGAATTGAAGAAATGTCTAGTTACCTCACCAGTGTTGATTCTGCCAGATCAGACTAAGGATTATGAGGTGTATTGCGATGCTTCACATCGAGGACTTGGAGCAGTACTTATGCAGGAAGGAAGAGTTGTTTCAGACAAGGCCACGACATCTTAAACCTCATGAGTTGAATTACGCCACACATGATTTGGAGTTAGCAAATGTAGTGCATGCATTGAAGACATGGAGACATTTTCTTATCGGAAATCATTGTGAGGTGTACACGGATCACAAGAGTTTGAAGTACATCTTCATGCAAAAAGAGTTAAACCTCAGGCAAAGGAGATGGTTGGAACTCATCAAGGATTATGATATGAGATTGCAGTATCACCCCGGAAAGGCTAACGTAGTAGCCGACGCTGTTGAGTCAGTAAGAGCCATGTTAATACACTCATGACGGAAGGACTGCCAAAGGAGTTAGCCGAGAACTTTAAGGCTATGTTTGGAGATAGTTCCAGAGGCTATGTAGCAACATTGGAAATTCAGTCGACTTTGATGGATAAGATCGTAGAAGCTCAAAAGACCGGTAAGGAGATTGCGTAGATAAAGGAGAGGTTGAACAAGTGAAAAGCCAAGGGATTTCGTGAGGATGAGCACGATACCCTCCGGGTTTGAGGACCGCGTTTATGTACCCAATGACCCCGAGATCAGGAAGTTGATTTTGCAAGAGGCCCATGATTCGCCAGATTCAATTCACCTGTGGAATACCAAGATGTACTTGGATTTGAAGGAGATTTTCCGTGGACCGTAATGAAGAAGGACATTGCCGAGTATGTAGCAGTTTGTGATGTATGTCGAGGGTAAAGGCGAGCATCGAAGCCGGCAGGATTGTTGCAACCATTGCCGATACCCGAATGGAAGTGGGATAAGCTAGGCATGGATTTTATTACGGGATTGCCCAAGACTCGTTCAGGCTATGACTCGATTTGGGTGGTAGTCGATCGTTTGACAAAGGTAGCTCATTTCATTCCAGTGAAGACTACTTACACCAGTGCCAAATTGGCCAAGATTTACATGACCAGGATCGTATATCTGCATGGAGTTCCAAGGAGCATTGTATCAGATAGAGGAATCCAATTGACCTCAAAGTTCTGGAATCAGTTGCACGAAACCTTGGGTACCAGGCTAGAGTTCAGTACCGCTTTTCATCCGCAGATGATGGATGCATCAAAGAGTCAATCAGATTTTAGAAGACATGCTGAGAGCTTGTGTGCTAGATTATGGATCTAGTTGGAATGACAATTTGCCGTATGCAGAGTTCTCTTACAACAACAGTTATCAATCCAGTTTGAAGATGGCCCCTTTCGAAGCCTTATACGGAAGGAGGTGCAGAACCCCGTTGTCTTGGGACGAAGTTGGAGACCGTTAGTTGTTTGGACCGGATTTGATTAAGGAGTCTGAACGGAAAGTGAAGTTGATTCGCGACAGGCTCAAGGTAGCCCAGTCCAGGCAAAAAAGCTATGCTGATGCAAAACGCAAGGAGACAGTTTACAAAGTTGGGGATAGAGTTTACCTTCGGGTATCACCACTTCGAGGAGTTAAGTGTTTTGGTGTTAAAGGAAAGTTAGCGCCACGTTTTGTGGGACCATACAAATTTTTGGAACGTATGGGGGAGGTTGCCTGCAAGTTGGAATTACCTGACGGATTGTCAGGAGTTCACGACGTGTTCCACGTCTCTCAGTTGAAGAGGTGCCACGCAGAGATGGCTGATATACCGCTAAGAGATACCGTGCCGCTAGAGGCGATTCAGTTGGACGGTGATTTGACCTATGAGGAGAAACCAGTCAAAATTCTTGAGTATGCCAGCCGAGTCACCCGCAGCAAAGTTATCAAGTATTGCAAAGTTCAGTGGAGCCACCACACCGAGGATGAAGCCACCTGGGAGCAAGAGGAAGATTGCTGAAAGACCACCCTCACCTATTCTCTAGCCAACCCGAATCTCGAGGGCGAGATTCATCTTAAGGGTAACATCCCAAATTTTCAATTTGGAATGTTATACTAATAGATCATCATTGCATATCATATTTAATGCATTTTGCTTCGGTCCTAGAAATTCTACGCAACTCAAGGAGAGGGGCGGAGCTAGGCTAATGCAAGGGTATGCAATGCATACCCAATCTTTTTTGCAAAAAAAAATCAGTATATAAGCTCCTATATGCCTTTATATCACATATGGCAATCTTTTTGTACGTACAGAGAAGAGAAACGAAGAAGAGAACGATTCCAGCGCCACTTGGGCCAAGAATGGGCTGCTACGTTGTTAGTTAGCGCCATCGGGCCTTATCGTTGAGGATTAATGACGCGGGCCGGGCCGATTGACGAAGCCGAGGAGACAGCTCGACCTCGAACGTGTCGCCTCTATCCTTTGATTCAACCGCCGCTACCGCACAAGGCCAAGGCCGCTTCCTCCTCCGCCGCCTCCTGCTGACGCACATCGTCGCGCCGCATGCCCGCATCCGCCATCTTGGATCTAGCAGATCGATATCCTCGCGTCTGTTCGCTGCTTCGCCTCCAATTGAGAAACGGCGGCCGCGGAGCCGGCAGCACCGGCGCACACACATCAGGCACCGATTCCTGTGATTGTTTTTTTCGAGTCAGTGAGTGTTCAATCTTGATTTCTCCGGTTTGTTAGTTAAGAAGAGATGATTATTTTCACTCCCTAATTTTGTTTTGATTGACCTATTGTAGCATCGAGTCAATTTTGAGTGTGGTTTGCATTGGCTTGCTAGAAAACTTGTGAAGCAGTAGAGGGAAAACAAGGTGAATCTCATGCATATAAATTTCTAAATTATGAATATTTGAATTTGTGAGACTGCCCACCATGCCAGTATGCCGCCATCACTATCCAACATGTTTTTTTGTTATTATTATGGACTTTTCTATTTCTTACAATGTCGTGAAGCAATTTTTTTTACCACGCATACCCATGTGGGAAATACTGGCTCCGCCACTGCTCAAGGACACACGGAGAGAGTTGGGGATTTCGATATTTTCATATTTGAGTTTTCTCAAATTCTGGAAGTAGGATCATTTGATTTTATTTATTTTATCTTCAATTATTTCAATTATATAAATATGAGAGAGGGAATAAAATGACTTTCCCAAAATAAAGAAATATTGAGGATTTAATAAAAAATCAAATAAGATTTTATTTTGGATTTTCTGGATATTTTATTTGAATTTAGGAAAAATGCGTGTTTTCCAAAAAATTGCATTTAGGCCCAAATAAATGTTCATCTAAACCGGCTTGATTTTAAAAGCCGGGGAAAATTTATTTCAGGATTTTTGGAGTCCGTTTGGTATTTCTTTCGTTTGTTTTTTTGCGCGATAATTATTTAAAATAAACTGGAACCGCCTTTGGTCAGAATCGCCAGACTCCGGTCGGGGTCTTTATAAAGCGCGCCCGGGCCGACCCCAGCTCAAGCCGCCGCCGCAAGCCCAAGCCGCCGCCCCCACCTAACCCTAACCCTAGCCCGCGCCCCGCCGTCGATCCGCCGCCGCCGCCTCCTCAAGCGCCGCCCGAGTTCGACGCCGCCGCCGTCCCGCCGCCGTCGCCGCCGACCACCGCCGACCCCGCTGCCGTTGCCGCCGACCACCGCCGCTTCACGGAGCCGCCGCCATCACGCCGACCCCGCACTCGAGGTTGACCTCGGCGCCGCCGATTTTTTAAAACCGTTCGGTTTTCCGCCGGTTTTCGCCGGTTTTTAGATTCCGTTTTTTTTCGTTAGATCGGTTTTCTTCCGGTTTGGATTAATTAGCGAACGTTCACTCGTTCGTTCGTTTTTAACGAACGCGTTCATCATTTAGATCCAGAAAACGAACGTTCGTTCGTTAACCTGTTCATCGTTTTTCTTTTTCTCGGATTTATTCCGCGATTTTCTGATCGCGATTTCTGATCCAATTTTTGATTTAGTATAACTTTTCGCTCGTTTATCAGAATCAGGCGATTCAAGCGCCTAGAGTTTCGTCTCGAAACCCTCTTTCCGAATAATCTACTCAAACCAGTTTTTGCTTTTGTAAAATTCGACATAGGTCCAGATTAGTAAACGAAGCTTGTTTCTTTCACCGTTTGAGTTTTGTTTTTTTCGTTCGATTTGATTCTTTTTGTAAACCGGAGTTCTTAAGTTGAACTGTCTGGTTAGACCTCTTATTTGAGTTTTACCAGTGCATTAGATGAGTACTTATTGTATGCTTGTTTGTTTGCTTGCTTGCGATAGAGTACCCGGACTACGCCGCTTGCTTTCGAATCCCTAGGTTACGCGGATCATCAGCAAGGCAAGTAACACTTTGATCATACGTCCTTACTACCCAGTTTTTATGCATTAGATCAATCCTCAAACATTGCATGATTAGGATCTAATTAAATTGTGGGTTTTGGGAAGTAGATTGCGGTAGTACCTATTACCTGTTTTATTATCAAACCCTTGGGAGTTACTTCTACGTTTGCTTATTTTGCCATGCTATGCAAGTAGACGTGGATTGGGTGAGTGATTTTTCCATGACAGATGTGAGATTGTTAATTAATGGTTTATTTAAGGTGGCAACATTAATACACATCCTGGTGGATTGAGGTACCGGTTATTCCAGGATTGCCTGCTTTTTTGGACCGCCACCCAGGCTCAAAGGGATCATAAGATTAGTCATGCTAGAAACTTCCGTGTGCAGCCACATGCTATTATGGGCTCTAGCATAGTTGATTAAGTCTCGCGAACTCTTACAGTGGTAGTCTAGCAGATGTAGGGGAAAGTAGGTGTACCGGTCTACCCATCGTAAGGTGCTAGCGCTTCTGTAAGACTATGTCTCAGTCATTCGTTTCTCAAACACCATGTAGTGCAAGAAAAACCAACGGATGCGATCGAGTCTTGTGGGGAAAAGTGAACAAACCTCTGCAGAGTGTATAAACTAATCATGATTAGCCGTGTCCCCGGTTATGGACATCTTGAGTATCTAGTACTTTGATTTTCATGTGAATCTCATCATGTTACTTTAATTAATATTGTTGGGTTTGTTTAATGATGATGCTTAATTGGGATTGAGGATGTTGTCAACCATTCTCAATGTTTAACAACCACCATGATAGTTAAATAATTTATTCCTTTGTAGTAGGGAAAAATTGGCTTTACGCAAAAAAACTGTAACCATAGAGCTATCCACCAAGCCATACATGCATGTAGTATAGCTTTACTCTTTCATTTTTCTCTATGTGTTACTTTGCTAGCATATTCCATGTGTTGACCCGTTTTCGGGCTGCAACGTTCATGTTGTAGACTTTTCAGACGACGAGTAAGATGCTTTAGGATCGTGGTTCTATACTCAGTGATGCCGCTGGAGTTGATGGACTCACTTATCTTCCAAGCCTTCCGCTGTTATCGTTATTAGATGGCCTTAAGCCATATCTATTGTAATAAGTTTCTATTTGGAGACATTCGATGTAATAAGTGTGTGATTGCTACTCTGTTATAGATCCTTCAAGTACTGTGCGTGTCAGCATTACTGATCCAGGGATGACACTGATGCACAGAGATCGGGCTGTTTGAGGTCTGGTCGCTACACCTAGCTATGTCCTCGTGCTCATTTTCCATCCACCCCCCTGCCTCCTTTCTTTCCCTCTCCTCCTCTCCCCTTCCAGATCCGGCGGAGCTCCTCTCCATCCTCACCGCATCGCCACCCCTCCCCTTCCTCTCGCGATGCATCCACCACATCCGTCATCTTCTCTCTCACAACGCTGCACCCTTGTAACGCCCCCGATGCGGCCATATCTCCCACGTGTCGAGGCACGACTTAGAGGCACAACCGCATTGAAAGCAATGTCGCAAGTGAGGTAATCTTCACACAACCCATGTAATAAATAAGGGAAAGAGATACATAGTTGGCTTACAATGCCACTTCACACAAGACATAATTAAACATCCATCATTCGTAGTACACTCAAGGTCCGACCACGGAACCAAAATAAAAGAAGATACCCCAAATGCTAACACAGATCCCGAATCGTCCCAACTGGGCACCACTATCTGATCATCGTGAAAAGACACATAGTAACGACCACGTTCCTCGTCGAACTCCCACTTGAGCTCGGTTGAGTCACCTGACCGCATCGCCGGCACTGCAACTGTTTTGAAGTATCTGTGAGTCACGGGGACTCAAAGCAATCTCACACCCGAGATCAAGACTATTTAAGCTTATAGGAAGGACTGAGTAGTATAGTGGAGCGACAGCAAGCGACTAGCATATAT